>VHKM01000853.1:0-616463 GCA_007210695.1 Neogobius melanostomus
GAGTGAGTGAGTGAATGAGTGAGTGAGTGAGGTGTGAGGGTGTGAAGTGAGTGAGGGTGGTGAGTGAGTGAGGAGTGAGGGTGTGAATGGATGTGGAGTGAGTGAGTGAGTGATGGGTGTGAGTGTGGGTGTGGTGAGTGAAGTGAGTGAGTGAGGGTGTGAAGTGAGTGAGTGAGTGAGTGTAGTGAGTGAGTGAGGGTGTGAATTGAGTGAGTGAGGGGTGTGAGTGAGTGAGTGTGAGTGAGGGTGTGAATGAGTTGTGTGAGTGGAAGTGAGGGGTGTGAATGAGTGAGTAGTGAGTGAGTGGGAGTGAGGGTGTGAGTGAGTGGGGAGTGAGTGAGTGAGTGAAGTGGAGTGAGGGTGTGAAATGAGTGTGTGAGTGAGTGAGTGAGGGTGTGAATGAGTGAGTGAGGGTGTTAGTGAGTGGAGGTTGTGAGTGGAGTGAGTGGAGTGAAGGGTGTGAGGGTAGTGAGTGAGTGAGGAGTGGTGAGGTGTGAGTTGAGTGAGTGAGGGGTGTGAATGTGTGAGTGAGTGAGTGAGTGAGGGTGTGGAGTGTGTGTGTGAGTGAGTGAGTGAGTGAATGAGTGAGTGAAGGGGTGTGAATGTGTGAGTGAGTGAGTGAATGAGTGAGTGAGTGAGGGTGTGAGGGTGTGAGTGAGTGAGGGTGTGAGTGAGTGAGTGAGGGTGTGAATGTGTGAGTGAGTGAGTGAGTGAGGGTGTGAGTGTGTGTGTGAGTGAGTGAGTGAGTGAGTGAGGGTGTGAGTGAGTGAGTGAGTGAGTGAGGGTGTGAATGAGTGAGGGTGTGAATGAGTGAGTGAGTGAGTGAGTGAGGGTGTGAGTGAGTGAGTGAGTGAGGGTGTGAATGAGTGTGTGAGTGAGTGAGTGAGGGTGTGAATGAGTGAGTGAGGGTGTTAGTGAGTGAGGGTGTGAATGAGTGAGTGAGTGAGTGAGTGAGGGTGTGAATGTGTGAGTGAGTGAATGAGTGAGTGAGTGGGGTGTGAGGGTGTGAGTGAGTGAGGGTGTGAGTGAGTGAGTGAGGGTGTGAATGAGTGAGTGAGTGAGTGAGTGAGGGTGTGAATGTGTGAGTGAGTGAGTGAGTGAGTGAGGGTGTGAGGGTGTGATGAGTGTGTGAGTGAGGGTGTGAATGAGTGAGTGAGGGTGTTGTGAGTGAGGGTGTGAATGTGTGAGTGAGTGAATGAGTGAGTGAGTGAGGGTGTGAGGGTGTGAGTGAGTGAGTGAGTGAGTGAGGGTGTGAATGAGTGGTGAGTGAGTGAGTGAGTGAGTGAGGAGGGTGAGTGAGTGTGTGAGTGAGTGAGTGAGTGAGGGGTGTGAGTGAGTGTGTGATGAGTGGTGAGTGAGTGAGTGAGGTGTGTGAGTGGTGAGTGAGTAGTGAGTGAGGGTGTGAATGAGTGAGTGAGTGAGTGAGTGAGTGAGGGTGTGAATGAGTGTGTGAGTGAGTGAGTGAGTGAGGGTGTGAATGAGTGAGTGAGTGAGTGAGTGAGTGAGGGTGTGAATGAGTGTGTGAGTGAGTGAGTGAGTGAGGGTGTGATGAGTGAGTGAGTGAGTGAGTGAGTGAGTGAGTGGAGTGAGTGGTGAGTGAGTGAGTGTGAGATGAGTGAGTGAGTGAGTGGTGGTGAGGGGTGGGGTGGATGAGTGGTGAGTGAGTGAGTGAGGGGGTTGAATGAGTGTTGGTGAGTGAGTGAGGGTGTGAATGAGTGAGTGAGTGAGTGAGTGAGTGAGTGAGGGTGTGAATGAGTGTGTGAGTGAGTGAGTGAGTGAGGGTGTGAGTGAGTGAGTGAGTGAGTGAGTGAGTGAGTGAGGGTGTGAGTGAGTGAGTGAGTGAGTGAGGGTGTGAATGAGTGAGTGAGTGAGTGAGTGAGTGAGTGAGTGAGTGAGTGAGGGTGTGTGTCACGATTGTGTGTGTCACGAAGTTTGATTGATAAATATACTAAAGACAAGTTATTCACACATTTGAATCCAATTTCATGGCTTTCATAAAAACTTGTTGGGCATCTTCAGTCAGTCTGTCTAGTATGTAAGTTAGTATTTTGTAGGTAGTAAAACCAGAAAGACCATAGCAATAGGGATTCCAACAAATGGGAGTAACCTGACTCCTTCCTCTATAGCTATAGCTGAAATGCGAGTAGAAGACATTGCCAACACTCTGAGTACAAGATCTATGGTAAGTTGTTCTGATGTTGCTAAAGGAGTTTTTATTTCCTTCCTGAGGTCCTCATAAGGTACACTAGTGACATCGGACAGCCTCCGCAATGACTCAGGACGAAGCCCCAGCGATTTTAAGCACTCATTTGCAAATTGCATTGTAATGCCTAAATCAACAGCCCCTGAGAGACCAGGGACTGGCACAGCAGCACCAAAGAAAGATGCTAAAGTATACCATTTAATTTTGTCTCCTAAAACCTTTTTCTTTTGTTCGATGACCTCCAGACTGATGTTGGGCAGTGCCAAGAGCAGAGCATCCCTCTGATGTTCAGGAAGTTCTTCTTCCAGAGTTTTCCACATGGCCCCAAATTCATACTGATCTAGACTGAGACTGGACACCAGGAAAACCTTTGGAGACTTGATTCCCTGGTCCTGGAGTCCTGCAATAGGTAGTGCATTTATAAAACAAACAAACATATTATTGAAGATTAAAAGGGCGACTCAGTTGAATCAAACTGAACAAATCACAGTTACCTTTAGAGCAGTTGTCTTTGATCAGTTTAAGGAGATTCTCCTCATTAAAGTCTGGATCACTGTCTTTCTCATCTCGTATGTTGTGATCGATCTTGGATCGAATAAAGTAGAACTTCTTTTTCATCTTCTGAATTTCTTGTGCCAGATTTGCATCATTTTCTCGAAAACGATCATTGGAAACAATGATGAAGAAGTCAAACTTTTCAAACGCCATCTTCTTTATGTAATCGCGTGCTGTGAACTTTACGGTGCCGATCCCCGGCAGATCCCACATTTTGATCTTGTCGTTCTGTGGATGACGATATTCTGTTGGCTTCATAGTTGTCTCCACTGCACCAGTTGGAGCTGCTCCCTCTGTTTTATTTTTGATTCCCCTCAGAGCATTGATCAGAGATGATTTACCAGAGCCAGACTCTCCTGTGATCCCAATGTTCAGAGGAACATTGTTTAACTCATTCAAATAGTGCAGCGCCTTTTGAGCTGCTCGAGGCAGGTCATTATTTTGAAGTGCAGCTGTAACATCTTCTTTACACTGATCGACCATGATCCCTGGGAAACAGATGAACCATTAATGGTCACAAATAAAATCAAACATCCATGTTCACTTTGAGTTCACAGAATAACAACCATTTACACAGAGTGTTCCATGTACAGTATGAGCCTGAGTCATGTGTCTGATGTTTTTTCTGTTTGTTTTTTTAGGCCCGATCGCCATCAGGGCTGGTGAAGGGGCTCTTGTAATCGTATAGACTCCCCCAAAGTGCGCGGAGCGCACAAAACGAGCGTGAAGCGCTCGCCTCCTCTCAAACATGCACTAACGCACTCCTCTCCTCGTGCACGTTCCGTGCACATGCACATGTATCAGAAAACGAACATTGTAATTGGACGGTGCACGGAGCGAAGCGGACCGCACTCCCCCAAAGTGCGAACAAAACGCACAAAACGAGCGCGAAGCGCTCCCCTCCTCTCAAACACTCACTAACACACTCCTCTTGTCGTGCACGTCCTGTGCACATACATATATAAGGCAAAAATCAACATTGTAATTGTACAGAGCCCATAAAAGTCAATGGGCGACTGAGAGCCCTGGGTCACCCAGGACCTCTACCATGAGGTAGGAATGCGCGAGCGCTTTCCGAAAATATATAGTTTATGGTACCCGCGTAAGCAGGAACATTGTTTTCGTATGGGAATATTATTCTTTCTTTCTTTCTTTCTTTCTTTCTTTCTTTCTTTCTTTCTTTCGCACCGTCGCAATTTTCACCCAGTGAACATCGACGAAAAGTCACAGATTTTGGCCCAAAATTCAAACCCGATCCGACGCAACTTTTGACTATTTCCAAATTTTGAATTTCAAAATAGTGGCGCCACCTCAGTTTTTTTTTAACATTGCGAGATAGGATTTGGCCAAAATGAAGTTTGTCGTAGAATCATAAAAATCGGTACAGACGTGCATCATGATAAGTTGAGCAAAAAATATTATTACGGCAACGCCGTCCGCCATATTGGGTGTCGGCCATTTTGGATGAAAGTCCGCGAAGCGGGAATCCGCCTTTATTTTTCACTTTGTACAAAATCTATCTCCTCCTAGAGCGTTTATCGGAACGAGCTAATTTTGCACTTAAAAAAGTAACCTATAGAATTTACCCAATAAATCTGAGGTAACAATTTGCATCTACTTTTTTTGGGTAGATTTAATTCATTTATGGAGTATAAAATACCTGAAATATAAAACTTTAATTTCTTAAATAAATTTGGTAGAATTACCTCTTAATTTCTTGTAGATAATACCCAATATTCACCAGTAGATAATACCCAATATTCACCAGTAGATAATACCCAATATTCACCAGTAGATAATACCCAATATTCACCAGTAGATAATACCCAATAATAACAAATAGTTAGACCATTTCTGCATTACCTTGATTGGCATGATTTTCATACAGATATGTCAATTTCAGAACCAGGAAGGGGGGACAGTTTAAGCATTTTTACAGGATACAATGTGAATAACTAAAGGAAAGGAATATACAGCACCAAAACTAAACTCACATTTAAGTACTGTTCTGTCCTATGAAAGGGAGTCAAGATTTGGTGCTGTATATTCCTTTTCCTTACAGTTATGCACATTGTTAACAGCAAAGTACTTAAAACTGTCCCCCCTTACTGGTTCTGAAACTGACACATCTGTATGAAAACCATGGCAACCAAGGTAATGCAGAAATGGTCCATTACTAATACAAATTAACCAATATCAGTTTCTCACCATTACATATTCAGATAGGGCCAGATATAACCCCCTTTAAAAAAACGAAAAAAAACAAAAAGGCCTTCATATTATTTCAATGTCTTTAATACAAAAAAAATTAGACATTTTTCTTCCAAGATGACCCTTAAATGGACTGCCATTGTGGTTTGGGGTTTCCTCAACTGTAGAGACAGAAAAAAAAAAATTAGAATGATAGAGTAAACATTATAATAAATAAGATAAATGTAATAACTACGACTGTGAAAAACTATTGTATATCGATATCGCGATATTGTTTGTGCCGATCCCACGTATCGATACTTCATGCAAGTATCAATACTTAAGTATGATTCCAGATCCTACAGGTCCTGAATCAGCAGCACCTGCGGCTCCAAGTTGCAGGCTGCCACGCCGCTTACTGCAGACCGGAGATGCTGCAGATTCCAGACCGCCTCTGCACAACTAATTTTACCTTAAGGAATAGTTCAGGATTTTACAAATTGGACCTTATTTCCTAATGAGCCCGAGTGTTTAGAAATGTGTGGAGAGTTCAATGACTTGCATTGAATGGGAACTTCCTAAACTGCCTTTAAAAACAGTCTTAGTACTCTATAGCGACTTGTGACAAATATGGCACAACGCCAGGGCAACGTTTGGAATATCTGTGTTGATAGAATATGGTTAGGAAGATACCGTTGACTTACATAGAATCCCGTTAGCATTCTCATTGAGCACCACGATGTCGTCACCAGAAATAGTTTGAACTTCACAAACTGTTAAACCATTTCGAATGTCGACCTTATTAAATGAGGCTCATTGAGAAAATGCCAACAATGAAGAGTGTCGATTTTGAAGAATTAAACATTTAAAAAATATTTTGAGCTTTTTCACCCTTTTTTGTTTCCTACATAATTCCATGTGTTAATTCATAGTTTAATGCCTTCAATGAGAATCACACAAAGTAAATAGTTTTGAAAGTAAAGAAACGCTGATACATCAAAAGTGTTTCCAAACTTTTGGTCTGTACTGTAAGTGTGTCATAGGTTTCCATCAGAAAGGTAAATGGTTCAGATAAGGAAGTGAATTAATAGCCCGTGTTTGGACTTTCTTACCGTGTGCATTTAATTGGATGCATTCGAGGTGGTGCTATTCTGCATACTTAGCATTTAAGATTTTATTTACAAATTTTATTTTATTTTATTTATTGGTTTATTTGGTCGGGACAGTGCATGTTAATGAACATACATGGGTCTCATGCATGTAAACAAGCCACACCGGATTGTAGCCTTGGGCTAATTTGCATCCGTCGTCCCCCATGCGCACTCTCAAACACACTCTCATTCATCCTGGCCTATTGTACATGTTTTAGTGGTAGGGGAAACCGGAGTACCCGGAGGAAACCTACGCAGACACGGGGAGAACATGCAAACTCCACACAGAAAGGCCCCGTCCAGGTGGGAATCGAACAGGGACCTTCTAGCTGTGAAGCACAGGCGCTAACCGCTGTGCCACCGTGCCGTGCCGTGCAAATACATTACGGAGTCAAGAATGTCATGCAAGCTAAAGAATAAGACCGCAATTAACACTGATACATTATAAACAGTGTAAGTGACTTCTCACATTCAAAGACATCTCAGGTGATTCAAAAAGCAGCCATGTACACTGTAAATAATGTACATGTATCAAATAAGTCATTGTCTTGTTCTTTAGGACTGCAATATTATCATTATCACTGGATCCATTTGACTTACTCATCAGCATTTCAGTCCATCTGCTAACATTACGTTCAATGATAGTCCAGCTAATCGTCCGCTCATAAGATGGCCGCCACATTCATAGGCGTGGCCGATACTTTAGATCGGCCACTTTGACCCTCTGGACCAGGGTTGCCAGGTTAAACTGCGGAATTTGGCGGTTTTTTAAGCCATTCCGCGGGTGAAAAAAACTGTCCGCGGTTTTTAATGTAAAATTGGCTATTTCTATCTTATTTTTGATCACTATCACGAATCACAAAATCTCAAATTCAAGGCTCTTTGAGCTGCTTTTTCAATACCACAGGGAGAAAGGCGCGGTTTCTCATCATCGCGGGAGCACATGGGCACCGTTTACTGGTAAACAACATTGAACATTCCAGCCGAGCCATATGTCCGCGGGTTTTCCGCGGTTTTTCAGATATTTTGGGCGGTTTTGCTGCCCAGACCTGGCAACCCTGCTCTGGACCAAAGATATTGAATGACATTCTAGATATAACACTCCAATTGAAATATATTGCATTTAGAAACTTATTTTTAAATACATTTAAATTGCCATGTCTTTCACATTATGTCAGTCCACAAACAACAAACTTCTGTCTTTTCTTGTCTTGTTGCCACGTTTTTGTCATGTTTTAGTAGTTTTAGTCATGGCTTTTGGACGTGTATTCGTCAAATTTGTCATGTTTTTACCGCTCATGTTACGCCCAAGAAGCTTTTATTTTTGGGTAAAGCCAAACCTGAGGGTTTATTCTAGGCCAAACTGGACAAAATAAGATGGTTCAGGTGGGGGTTAAGAGGTTACGTGCACTTGTAACGAATGAAGCGTCGCTCACCGCTCTCTTTCTCCATCGCTGAACACCGCAGCGGCAAGTTTGTCGTCTAACACATCGCTGCCTCTGCTCCACAAACGTCCATAATCCAAGAAACTGTCTCTCTTCTTAAAACAGTCCGGTTACTGATGTATTCAGTCCGTTTGCTTTTACATCCAGATCAGCTGCGCCTTCTCCTGTTTACTCCCCAGAGCACCGCGTCTCTCCTGTGTATCTACGTTAGCTCGTCAATTTCCAGTGTGAATTCTCGTCTAACAGACCGTCTCAGTGTAACAGAGTGTAAAGGTTACGTTAAATTCTGGTAATAGGATTAGAGCGCCACTGCGTGGTGCAGCGTCAGATAGCACGCAGAGTGTGGCAACAGTCGGGACTGTGTGTGTGTTGTCCCTATGTGTTGTCTTATTGTGATGTTAGCGTACCTGGCAGTGTGTGTAGCCCATGTATGTCTTTTATTTTGGTAGTCCGTTCCCAACAAGTGGCACGTCCGGTTTGCCGGTATATAGGGTAGACTCCGCCTCTCCCCCTTTCTCTGTTCCCGGACATTTGATGAGAAAGGTTAGCTGCATATTATATCCAGAGGCATCTTGTTACTAATAATATAATTAGGAGGTTTTTGTTGTCCTTTATGTTATCATGTTGTTTTATCGTCACTCATGTTATTATTTAGTACTTACGTGTTTTCTGTACCCTTTTTATGTTCTTAGGCCGTGTTGGGCACATGAGTTGGGCTAACGCCACATTTTTGATTTCCTCTGCCAGGTATGTTTTGTAAATATATGTTTTCTCTCTGTTCCCGGACATTTGATGAGAAAGGCCGTGTTGGGCACATGAGTTGGGCTAACGCCACATTTTTGATTTCCTCTGCCAGGAATAAATGGGCTTCCGGGCGTTGCCCTACCCCAACTTCAGCAAAGTCTCTCTTTATGGGTCAGAGCACAACACAACGCAGGGTCGATATAACATAGGTCACACTGGTGCCGTGACTCCGTTCGAACCGGACCAGACGTTGCTGGGTCCACGGGTTCTCGAGATTGGGCTACAGGACGGTTCTCCTGTGCCACCGCCGCCTCGCCACTGGGAGCCGCCATCGCCACACGAGGGGCTGTTCGTGCTCGGACCACCGGGGCGGGAAACTGCATCGTCCACATCTACGTCTTCTTCACGCCGCGGAGATGGACTCGGAGGAGCTGCACACACCTGTCGTGACCGGCAGGGGCGCGGAGCCTTGGTGTCTCCTCTCCCGTTTCCTTTGAGTGGTGTGGATGGTAGTGTTGCTCGGGCAGAGCTGTGCCTCGTAATATGAACAATGTGGGTTTTGGTCTGCCTAAGTGCAGCACGGGACATGTATATGGTGATGAAACTGTGGGGGGTATGAGCCAGATGAATGATATGATGCAACAGATGGGTCACATGTTGGCGGATAATATTGTGTCTAGGTTAAACTCGTCTAGCTCATCCGCCGAGTCTCCCAGGGCTCCCGCTACGCCTCCACAGGCAAATGATTCCATGAATAGTCACTGTTTAAACCTTTCAAATGTCACTTTTGTCGAAAAAGGGGCCAAAGAGCCACCGGTATATAGGGGGATGGCTCCGATGTCCTGGCCATCGATGAGTGGGAGGATTTGATGAAGGTTTATCTAAGGAAAAGCAATATCCCCGTTGAATGCAGAACGGAGGAAATACTTGTACATTTGAGGGGCAAAGCTAGAAATGTCGCGAAACTGGGTATAAAAAATGGCGGGCTGGATTCCACACAAGGGCCCGAGGCCATTTACGGTCTCCTGCGTAAACATTTTGGTACTGGTCTGTGCTCCTCGGTCCCTCTCGCTGATTTTTATTCCATCCGCCCCACAGCTAATGAGGACCCGTATGATTTTTGGTTACGGTTAAACAATGCTGCGGACACTGCCATTAGCTGCCTTGCGGGGTTGGGGAAATTCTCTAATATTCCAGGGGAGGATGTCACGCGGTTGTTCATAAGGCATTGCCCAAACAAAGAGCTGTCTTACACGTTCCGGTCTAAGACCATTGATAAGTGGACGGCTCGTGAGGTACAGGAGGTGCTGGACGAGTACCATTTAGAAAATAGCTCTAGAAGGCAAGCGTAATGAATATGGTTACTGTGAATAAAGGTGATATTCCCGCTGTCGTAGCCCCCACTGCTAACGTGCCCGACCACTCCGCATTCGAGGAGCTGGCCGCCATGTTGAAAAGGGTTTTGTCGCAGTCCCAAGATGGCGCCCAGGTTACGCATAGGCCACGTCGAGACACGCGGTTCCCAGAGCAAGCAGTTTAAACAGCATGCCGTGCGCGATCTGTAGAGATGTGTCCCACACCACGTACACACATTGTTGGAAGCATAAACTGTGTTTTCGGTGCCATGAACAGGGCCACATTAGCAATGCGTGTCCCCAGGGCGTTGACACTTCTCCCTCCGGGCCTCAAGGGAAACTAGTAAGTCTGCGCGTAGGGGAGGACAGCGTAGATGGGAATTCGTCACCTCCCACAATGGACAGTGCGGTACATCTTGGTCCCGGGCGTGCAGCTTACAGCGACAAAGTGCCGCTGGGCAAGACACCAGTTGTACAAGTATTACAAAGACTTTCAGAAACTGACTCGTTATCCACACGGACGTTATCATGGACAATGGCCACGTCATCAAGGCCTTAGTGGACAGTGGATCTATGGCGTGCACTATTAATGAAGAGACTGATTCGATAATGATGAGGGATTATCCGGAGATTGACAGGAAGCGTGCGGATGAGTATGTCATCGTGGGCTGCGGAGGTCAACAGGTAATGCCCACTGCTTTGTACGACCTCTCTGTTTTAGTGTACGGTATTAGAGTTGTCGTCCCGGTCTTAGTGGTGCCCGGCCAGTCTGACAGCATGATACTGGGGAGTAACGTCTTGAAGTGGCTCATGAGGCGGATCGAAGATGGAGAAATAGACTCAAGTAAGATGGGCGCTTTCGGTAATGAGTTACCCCAGCTACTATCACTGTTGTCCCATACAGTGCACCGTACGGACACGTCTTCGCTGGATTTTGGGACTGCAAAATTAAAAAGGAGTGTCACGCTGCAGCCTTTGACTGAACATTTGGTGTGGGCTAAATTACCGTCCGTGGACGCTTCGGCAGTGGGGAGCTCTGTCATCGTGGAGCCCACTCGATCTAAAACAAGACCAGCGCAGATCTTGGTGGGGAGAGTCGTCACCACTCTGTATGGGGACGGGTGGATTCCCGTTAAAATAGTGACCCAACGGAGAAAGCACTCACACTGAAGAAAAATGCCAAGCTAGTGGATGTTTCGCCCAGTTCGTCAGTGCAAGATCTACCGGAGCCACAGCGAGTTCAGTCAAATATCCAGCGCGCGACGGAGACCCCAATTTTGAAAACTGAGGACGAGATTAATAAGGCTCTTATCGACATGGGACTCTCAGAAGTTGACATCACGTCGTGTGAGGTGTCCTTGGAGTGGAAAAACAAGCTACTCAACCTGGTTGAGCGATATGACTCCACGTTCTCCAGGCATAAGATGGATTGTGGAGAGGCGAAAGACTTTGTGCACAGGATACGGTTGATGGATGACAAGCCGTTCAGACTACCATACCGGCGTGTCCCTCCGTGTCATTATGAGAAATTGAGGACAGCTTTGAACGAGATGGAGGAAGTCGGGATTATCAAGAAGTCCCAGAGCGAGTACGCGTCTCCATTAACCCAATGGTGACTTACGCATCTGTAATGACTTTCGGTGGCTGAATGCGAGAACTATTAAAGATGCACACCCGTTACCCCACCAGACCGATGCACTCGCGGCGCTTGGGGGCAATGTGTTTTTTCCACCATGGATCTCACCTCGGGGTTTTACAACGTTCCGCTACACGAGGACGACAAACGGTACACTGCGTTCTCCTCCCCGTTCGGCTACACGAGTATAACAGGATGCCCCAAGGACTGACCAACAGCCCCGCGACGTTCATGCGCATGATGATGTCGGTCTTCGGTGATAAAAACTTCACCAGCCTGTTGTGTTACTTGGACGATTTGATGGTGTTTGCGCCGTCCGAACAGATTGCGCTAGAGCGGTTGGAGATGGTATTCTCGCGGTTAGCTGCAAACAACCTTAAGCTTTCCCCCAAGAAATGTCACTTCCTCCGGCGTTCTGTAAAGTTTTTGGGCCACATCGTCTGCGAAGAAGGCATGAAAACTGACCCCAGTAAAGTCCAGGCCATCGGGGACATTAAGGAAACAGACCTCATGGAGGCAGACGGTAAAACCCCCTGTGCTAAAAAGATTAGGTCCTTTTTAGGCATGGCCCTGTATTACCACCACTTTATTGAAGGCTGTTCAGCCAAGGCTAGGCCCCTGTTTAGTCTCGTGTCAGAACCCTCCACTTCCAAGAAAAAGGGCAGACCTCCCAAGCCTAAGTTCAAGAAAGGTTTAGTGAGACTGAAACCCGCTGACTGGACTGACGACTGTAGGGTAGCGTTCGAGACCCTCAAACATGATTTGATACACAGTGTGACGTTGGCTCATCCAGATTTCGATGCCCCTTTTATCCTCGCTGTAGACGCTTCTTTCGACGGGATAGGCGCTGTTCTTTCGCAATTGCCACCTGGCAGTAAGATCGCCAGACCTGTGGCTTTTGCCAGTAAAACTTTGTCTCAAGCCCAGTTGAATTATCCAGCCCACCGCCTGGAGTTTTTAGCTCTTAAGTGGGCTGTATGCGACAAATTTGGCCATTGGTTAAAGGGACGGACCTTCTCTGTTTGGACTGACAATAATCCACTGACGTATATATTGACTAAGCCCAAACTTGACGCTTGCGAACAGAGGTGGGTGGCGAAGTTAGCGGCGTATAGCTTCGATCTTAACTATGTCCCGGGCCCTAAGAATGTGGTTGCTGACGCGCTCAGTAGGGAGCCATTTGTTAAGTCCTGCGTAGCCCACCGTCTAGTGTCTGAACCGTACTCTCACATGCTCGCCCAAGTTAGTGAGTTAGCGGACCAGAGAGTCCAAGACGCGTTTAGGTGCACAAATAACTGCCAACGTGTAGACGAGTCCGGGGATTCCGCCAATTCGCTTTTCCCACAGCCTTCTCTGTCCCTCGACGAAGTCCAAGCGGTGTTAAGCGCACAGAGTGAAGGGGGTACCAGTCCGTTGCGTGTTACTTGCGCTGATGTCCCGCAATTGGCGTGTATCACCGACAGTGCTTCGCTCCCGCTGAGCCAGCTTGTGTCCATGCAAGAACAAGACGGCACCCTGAGTCGAGTCTTTTATTACGTGCAAAGGCGTAAAAGACTCACCAAGCGTGAGCGCGCACGCGAACCAGGTGGTGTTAAGAACCTCCTCAAACATTGGGCAAAGTTGTCCATCAAGGACGGGTTGTTGTTCCGGTCGAAAAGAGACAATAAAATGAACGTGACGCTCCATCAGTTCGTCGTTCCAAGCGCTTTGAAACAACAAGTCCTCACTGGCCTCCACGATTCAGCGGGCCACCAGGGCAAGCGCGGACGCTATCTCTGGCCAGGCAAAGGTTTTTCTGGATAGGGATGGAAAGGGATGTCATCAACCACGTCAAGAAGTGCTTCAGATGCATCGTGGGTAAAACGCCTGAACCACACGGACGTGCTCCCTTGGAAAGTATCCAAACCTCAGAGCCAATGGAGTTGGTTTGCATCGACTTCTGGACTGCTGAACAGACGGACAAAAAATGTGTCGATGTCTTGGTCGTTACTGACCATTTTTCGAAAATGGCGCACGCATTTCCCTGCAAGAATCAGTCGGCTAAACAAGTCGCCCGCCGATTGTGGAGTGACTTTTTCTGCGTGTATGGCTTCCCAAAGCGCATCCATTCAGACCAAGGTGCAAATTTCGAGAGCAGTCTCATGAAAGAACTTCTGACGCTGTCTGGGGTCCAGAAATCGCACACGACGCCATACCATCCTATGGGGAATGGCATCACAGAACGGTTCAACAGGACTCTGGGGAACATGATCCGTGCTTTGCCCCGCAGTCGAAAGCAAGATGGCCCCAGATGTTGCAGATGCTGACTTTTTGCTACAACTGCACTGAACATGAGACCACGGGATTTGCGCCTTTTTATCTCATGTTTGGGAGAGTCCCACGGTTGCCTGTCGACATCGTTTTCCAACATGTGCTCGAGGGTACACCTGTCGTTGACCACCATGAGTTTATTGCAGCTTTGAGGCGGGATTTAGCTGAGGCATCGCGTATTGCCCTCCAAAACAGTAGGACAGCTCAAGCCCGTCAGACAGAAATCTACAATCGTAAGGCTAAGGGCGCGGCCCTCGTCGTGGGGGATCAAGTTTTACTCGCCAATCGAGGGGAGAGAGGGAAGCGGAAAGTTGCGGATAAATGGGTTTCGACGGTGTTTGAAGTTATCTCCGTGAGACCGGGCGTAAATGTCTATTCCATCAAAGACCCTGACACTCAGAAAGTCAAAACGGTACATAGAAATCTTCTACTCCCTGTCAGTTTCCTCTCGTCGAATGTGGAGAGCCATGTGCGTCTAATTGCTCCTCATTAGCGAACGACGAGCCAGAAATTCCTGTTGAGACACAGGACAGTGAGACTAGGACGATTAATTGGCTTTTGAACACTGGAAATGGTTCTCACCAGAGTGTAGAAGCGAGTCTAGTCGACGAAGAGACCGTGTCTGATCCGTTTGCTGAGTCTGATGTGGATTCTGTGGCGTTGAGTCCGTGTGATGGCGCTTCTATCTGTGCTGAATCTGATGGCGCGCTCTCTCAATTGCCAATTAGCGTGGGTGACCACACCACACCTGAGAACCAATCAGAACTATCCTCTGCAGACGTGGTGACGTGTGACGCAGTAGCTGACGCGCAAATGTTACCTGTGCGTACCAGAGCAGGCAGATTAGTCAACCCCCCGCTCGGTTAATTTGTGAAATGAATGAACAAAATGTGGAGTTAGGAGGACCCTCAATGCCTGTGAGATTTGTTATCTCTTTTGTAAATAGTATGTTCACGCAAGGGAAGGCTTACCAGCTCCCATTGGTTTTGTGTTAGGGAGGTTTTGTGACTCCCATTGAGAGAAAGAGGTGTAAACATTTTTTTTCCTTCATGAGTATCACCGCAGTACGAGGGGTGTAAACGGCACTCCTCATACCCGCGTGGAGTAGGGCTCTACTCTGTGCGATCCTTTGGGATGGATTATTCCGGTTTTGGGGGTTACTCTGGTATTTTTTTTCTCCTCTTTCTGTAATTTTGGTTATGCACCCCCTATTACTCAGAATTTTGGGGGGGTGTGTGTAACAGAGTGTAAAGGTTACGTTAAATTCTGGTAATAGGATTAGAGCGCCACTGCGTGGTGCAGCGTGAGATAGCACGCAGAGTGTGGCAACAGTCGGGACTGTGTGTGTGTTGTCCCTATGTGTTGTCTTATTGTGATGTTAGCGTACCTGGCAGTGTGTGTAGCCCATGTATGTCTTTTATTTTGGTAGTCCGTTCCAACAAGTGGCACGTCCGGTTTGCCGGTATATAGGGTAGACTCCGCCTCTCCCCCTTTCTCTGTTCCCGGACATTTGATGAGAAAGGTTAGCTGCATATTATATCCAGAGGCATCTTGTTACTAATAATATAATTAGGAGGTTTTGTTTGTCCTTTATGTTATCATGTTGTTTTATCGTCACTCATGTTATTATTTAGTACTTACGTGTTTTCTGTACCCTTTTTATGTTCTTAGGCCGTGTTGGGCACATGAGTTGGGCTAACGCCACATTTTTGATTTCCTCTGCCAGGTATGTTTTGTAAATATATGTTTTCTCTCTGTTCCCGGACATTTGATGAGAAAGGCCGTGTTGGGCACATGAGTTGGGCTAACGCCACATTTTTGATTTCCTCTGCCAGGAATAAATGGGCTTCCGGGCGTTGCCCTACCCCAACTTCAGCAAAGTCTCTCTTTATGGGTCAGAGCACAACACAACGCAGGGTCGATATAACATAGGTCACATCAGCACTGATCCAGACGCAATTATTACCACTGTATCTCCCGGTGTTTACGAGAAACCATGTTGATGTGCGTCTTTGTAAAAGTAATGAGCTCCGGTTTCTACCATGTGGAGGCTAATCCTTCGGACTGCTTCCGCTTTAGCTCCGAATACAAGCCAAGTGAAATATTTCGTCACGTTATAAATTATCATTTGCATCTGCATTATATACAGCAATAGCCCCATGCAAATAGCTTACCTTTACTCATTTGTCTGTCGGCATCCGGCGCAAAAGGAAGGTGGCACACAAGATGGCTGAAAAACGTCTGATCGTTTGACTCATGCGCAATTGGGAACGCAGGACTGACGCACGCGCAAGCAAGGCCACAGGGCTCACGTCTTTGGGGTGTATTTTACCAAATTCTTTGGGGTATATTTTACCATATTTTCCACATAACAGTTGTTACTGTTAACAATTAGGTAGCATGTGTAAAATGTACCCATTATTTTATCATTTCATGGCTGCCTACAATAATCGAGTAAAATATATACGGTTTACATAGATTATATTTACAACTCACCAAAATCACTTTTTTCAGTGTGGGTGGAAAATAATCTTGAGAAGTAGAACTTTAAAAGTTATCCAATTACTTTTCTAAGTTTTACGGTTTTTTATGCGGCGAAGCCGCAAACTGTATGAAGTATTTTGAGATTTTTCGCAAACAAAAAATGGCTCCCATTCGCACAAATGAAGCCCGATTTCGCTCATTTTGTTATCAGTTGTTAAAGTCTCAGTCCTAAACACTTTCATTTGGCAAAATTCAAATTGGGCGCGATAGCGCCCCCTATAGGAATTATATGGAGAGTACAAATTTTAGTTTTACGAAAATTAAAATAATTTGGCACAAAATTCTATTTTGTCGTTCCGATCAGAAAAGTCAATCACACCCATGCCATATTTTTCACGGTGTTGCCGTAGCGATGACCAGAACGTCCCATTTTATTCTGATGGAAAAATGTTAAACTCAAAGTTATCCAAAGTACTTGGATAACCTTTGTGGATGTTCTGCGGCGCAGCCGCAGCCCTAAGTAAAATGTAAAAATATGCTTCAGTTTGCAGATATAGTGTGATACAAATTCATACTAATTTTTCTCTGTATAATGTCAAAATTGAGTGTGGAGTGCGCGTTAGCGCATTCCAAAAATCCTAAACTAAGACCCTTGGGAAAAAAACAAACATAAAGGCAGTAGCAATACCATAATTTTAGATTGAGGGAGACAAAAGTGCGCGAAGCGCCCCCTTGCTTTAGGCAGGGCGGTCGGCGAGGGCCAATAATCGCCGCTTGCGGCTATATTGTTATTGCTGTTTTCGTTTCTCACTCCTACTGCTGCCTCCAGAGGGTGCTCTAGGACAATTTATAAGACCAACATTGTCCTCAACTGAATGCTGTTAATTCATTCACGTCAATTAGGTTTTTCAGTGGGGACGGGTGCAGTAAAGCGTAATGCAACTTCCATGTAAAGGTCTTACTTGTAGACAGCGGCGTCGGAAGCGTTTGGAAGGTGGGGGGACACATTTCAAAAATGGGGGGGGGATAAAATGACTTAAAAAGACTTAAAATGAAGAACTACTACAGTGGGACAAGGTCAGGGCAAAAACAGGGCAATGTTAGGGCTTTCGCGAGACTACATCCAAATCGGGCGTTACTTCAGGAAAACATGAGAGACTCGATCAGCTCAGCAGCACCTCCTCGCAGCTGGGTGGACATATAGGGCGGATAACACAACACCTGTGGAGCCGCTGTTCTCCTGTCCAGCCCTGGCTTAATGACACTTTGTGAAAAAACTCAGTGAATTAAGCGTTCTTATGAGATGACGCGCTCATGTTTGCGTCCACATTTATTCAGATTAGCCTCACCCGTTAACTCCTGCCATCACAAAGAAACATCTCAACGCTTGTATCTTCACATTTCCCACAAATGCAGATAAAATGAGTCAAGGGGTAAAGGAAGCAAACATTTATCAGTCAAATGAATAATTCTGTTATTATTTCGTTAAGTTAGAGTCCAGACCAGTGGCGGACTGGCACCAAAAAGAGGCCCTGGCAATTTTAGCAGAGAGCCCACATTTGTCTTCTCAAGTCATCTGCATTAGCCTTTTTATATGGTTGTAATGAGCGCCGAGCGAGCCGCTGGCTGTGCTGCCGGTTGCGGGCGGCCAATCCGCCAAAAGGCGGCCGCATCTCCGCTTTATTTATTTATTTAGCCTTTTTATATGGTTGTGCGCCACAAGTTGTGATGAGCGGCGAGCGAGCTGCTGGTGGTGCTGCCGCTTGCAGCCATTGCGCCAATAGGCGGCCGCTTCCTCGCTTTATTTAGCCTATATATTTGTTTGTGATGGGGCCACAACAAGTGATGAGACCAGGCGGCCGCAGTGGCATTTGCCCACATTGCCCAATAGCCAGTCCGTCACTGGTCCAGACAAAATGCCAAAAATATTGTTTTTTATGGAAAATAAGGCGTGGGTCATATTAATTGTTTGCCCTTGGGGAGCCTATTGAAAAGGTCCAGTCTAAACTAGTAAATGTAAAGTCAATAAAAATTCACGTTGTGAAAGTGAAGGGGACCAAACACACGTCCCCCCTCACAATGAATGGTTCCGACGCCCATGCTTGTAGACATTATTTTATTAAGTCAGCAGGTGGCAGAGATTAGGATGTAGAGATTAGGTTTTAGGCCCTATTTTTTGTATTCATGTCATTATAATCTCTAATAAAAATCTCCACTATAGGCTTAGTCTATTGGATACGAAATTTGGTTGTACGCCACACAGTGAACATCGCCATACCTCTCACACACGGTGCTGCTGCTGAATGCACTGCGCAGATGCTCCTATCCGAGCCTTAAATAAATAATGTTGGGTTTGTTTTGGGCTCGGGGCGACAATTCAAGTTAATTGCTCAGGGTCGGGTCGGGCTTTATACCCGCGGGCTCAGGTCGGACTTGATATTTTTGGGCCCAAACTAACCTCTATTTGGATGCGATCACAGGCAGAATTAGAAACCGCGGATACTTGTTTGATATACCGTGATCTCAGACGAGGGAAGGATTAGTATGGCAACGAGAGTAGGAGAAGATCCAGAGAGAATGGCCAAACGTAAGGAAAAATACAGGCGAGTTACACTTGAACAGGTTTTGGTTAGGGGCGGTTTTCGTAGTAAGACTGTTGGATCATGGTGGAGGAGGAGGATCAAGGAAGCTGACGGGTATTAGACCTAAAAAAGCTGTTGACAAGCATGCTAAAAATGCTAAGTTGCTAACACCGAGCCCGCATCCGGACATTGCATCCCAGGGCACGAGAGAGAGGCAGTTATTTTTCACACGAGAGAGTGTGCTTCTGTTTTATAGAAGGAAACCACTAGTCAGACGTTTGAGGCGTCACTAAAGCAAAAAATATTAAAGTAACTGTTCAGCTTGATAACAAAAAGCTTGTATCTATGAACGATTACTAAAGAATGGAAAGAGGTACAAACAAACTTTTTTTTAGATGAAAGAAGAGAGTCTAATCATTCTTTTGGTGGGTTTGTTGTAGACATATACCTAGAACTCAATTTTCTGTGGGTCTTGAAAAATGGTGGCGCAGATGATAGAGCGGGTCGTCTCATGATCGGAAGGTCGGGGGTTCGAATCCCGCCTCCTGAAGATGCACACTGTCGTTGTGTCCTTGGGCAAGACACTTCACCCACCTTGCCTCCAGTGTCTGCGTACATTGGTGTATGAATGAGTGTGAATGGGTGAGTGGATCCTTGCTGTAAAGCGCTTTGAGTGCCTAACATAGGTGGAAAAGCGCTATATAAGTTGAGACCATTTACATTCGGGTCTGAAGTGCCATCATGCACGAGCTTAATATAGAGACTGCAGTTACGTGTAAGACCTGAGGTGGCAGTAGTGAGTATAAAATGACCAACTTGCATCTAGTCTCTTTAACTTGAAATCAGTAAAAAAATAAAGTAAAATACAAAGAAAGCAAACCCATAACTGTCACTGTCAACATTTCTGAACATATTCCCAATGAGTCTCTGTATCTCATTGATTTTATGTTGAGACTTTCTAAAATAATTCCAAATGTACTGTTTGTCGAGCTATAGTACCTTTTGTTACATGTTTGAATGTTTATAATAAGACCTCGTGTGCTGTGTGCAGTTTCTAAACTGAAGCTCTTTTATGAGACACATGAATGTTATTTACCAGCAGTCTGGAGCGGGATAATCATCTGGTATTCCTCCTCAATAATTTTCCACAATCTCTGAATTCGTACAAGTGGAGCCTGAAACCAGACACCAGGAAGATCTTTGGAGACTCAACACCCAGGACCTGGAGTTCTGCATCATTAAAAATAGCAGTCAATACAAAACAGATTTTAATTATTCAAAATGAATAAACCACCATCTATGCAGTTGTTCCTGATGAGGTTAAGATGACAGTCACATGGTTTCTCATTTTGTATGAATAAATTAATAATTAATAAACCACATTTACCTGTAATGCAGTTGTCTTTGATCTGTTTAAGGACGTCCTCCTCTTTGGTGTTTGGATCTTCCTCTTTCTCACTGGTTATGTTCTGGTCGATCTTGGATCGAACAAAGTAGAACTTCTTTTTCATCTTCTGAATTTCTTTTGCCAAATTTGCATCAATTTCTCGAAAACGATCATTGGAAACAAGGATGAAGAAGTCGTACGTCTCAAACTCCATCTTCTTCATGTATTCACCTGCTGTGAAATTTACGGTGCCGATCCCCGGCAGATCCCAGATTCTAATGTTGTCGTTCTTTGGATGGGGATACTCTGTTTTCTCCATGGTGGTCTCCTTCACTCCAGTTTTAGCTGCTCCTTCTGTTTTGTTCTTGATTCCTCTCAGAGCATTGACCAGAGTGGATTTACCAGAGCCAGTCTCTCCTACGATCGCGATGTTCAGAGGGACATTTTTTGACTCGTCCAAATACTTCTGTGCCATTTCAGCTTTAGCCAAGTCACTGTTCTGAAGCGCAGTTTTGATTCCTTCTTCATACTGATCAGCCATGATGATTCCTGAAATATATAATTACATAGAGTTACATGTGTGTGAGTAAAAGCCACATGTCTGTTTAACTCATTAACTGCCAGTCAATTAGTTTTTTTAATGGGGACGGGTGCATTAAAGCCTTGTGCAGCTGCGGTGTAAATATTGAGTCAGCAGGGGGCAGCAGTGCTCTTTGGATGTGATCACAGGCTAAGTCACAGGTCAGAAGTAGTAACCGCGGCTACTTGTTTTGGTCTCAGACGAGGGAAGGACTATGGCAACGAGAGGAGGAGAAGATCCAGAAAGAATGGCCAAACGTAAGGACAAATACAGGCAGGTTACACTTGAACAGGTTTTGGTTAGCGCTTGTTTTCATAGTAATGGAGGAAAACGAGGATCAAGGAAGCAGACCTAACAAAAAGCTAACCCTGAGCCCACAACTGGACATAGCGTCCGGCGACGCCTTTCATCACAGCGCACACGAGAGAGAAGCACTTTTTTTGCTTCTCTCTCGTGTGGCAGAAGAACACACGAGAGTGTGCTTCTGTTTTATAGAATAGCAAACTCGTTCACTATTGTGGTGAAATTCAGTTTCCTCGCTCAGTTGTTTTCACTGTAGAGTTGGTCCAATCCACTCAGTCGTTCCTGCCGTCGTTGAAATGACCGCTATGTCGTGGCTACAGTGACTGAAAAGCAACATACGGTAGTTTCCCGGCCAAAATGGGACACTTGACAGTCGGGCATCATCAGTCGCGTAGAACTTATGGATATCCTGGAAAAGTTCACTGGTTTCATGCAGAAAAATGAACTTCTGCAGTAGCTGATTGATGATAATGTCCGGCCTGGCACCGTGGTGAAGTCAGTTGAATATATAGGGGGGGGGGGGGGGGGGGGGAATTGGTGAAATCACCCAAAATGCTGGACAAAAGCAGAGAAAACAAGCTTTTTGTAATCAAGCAGAACAGTGACTTTGACGCTAATATTTTTTCCTTTAGTGACACCTCAAACATCTGAACAGTGGAATAGCAAAAGTCACGCAAAGGTGAGTTTTTTCCCCCTGATCGGCTAATCAAGTTGCTGTGGCCGCTGTGCCATGTTGTAAGCTATGTATGTTTGCTTTTTGATTAGGCCATTGTTGTGCTTTAACTTACAGCCTGTAAGCTAACGTGGTGTGTTCAGTTGAATTTATTGTTTGCGTTCTGTTTTTGATCATTGTCCACGGCACTAATGATCGTGTGTACGTTCTTCTTTCCCTCTGTGGTCTAATGTGTGTGTGTCGAGAGATAGGGATGATAATTGTCATTGTGCATGTGTCACTTGTTTTTGGCCCTTGGGCTGTAGAGTTAGCTCTATGGGAAGTGGACTTATGCTTGTTGTTGCACACGCATGGGTCGAGATGGCCTGGGTTGGAGAGAGAGAGGGGGGTCAACAACTCCGTGATGGGGACCCCTGAATATTGACAGATATTTCGCACACTGGCTGGCAGTCAGTGAGTTAATAACCTCAGATGCAGCCGAGAGCTTTTATACTTTGTTTCTGATTCATTCCTTCCAATGCCACTCAAGGATAGACTTATTGATTACATTGTTACCAGCAATGCTAATGTTTCTTTTTAAAGGTCAGTTTCAATGGAACATAATCTTAACCAGTATTCATACACTTTATAGCAATGAATATATGAATATGAATATAGCAATGAGCACCAACTCCAACTAACTCAGAGGGGTGTTCTGTCTGAGTTAGTTCAACGTCAACGTCCCTACCACAGGGAGATACCATATTTTCTGATTTTGATACATCAGTCATTATTTAATAGATTTACTTGACAATTACGCTTGTGTTACTTCATTTATATCTGGAACAGCCCCGGCTCCTGCTGCAGTTAAAGCCTTTAGGAGCAGCACAACTGAGTCTGTTACTAATTCATTATTTTATTCTGATGGGACAAAAGCAACGTGACCAAGCGGCCCACCAGGAAACATCCCGACTCTCCTGATTACCCAGCATGCCTCTGACCAGCATTAACCTTTATAGATGATTATATGGATGGGAAATTAATAATATGGGATTTGAAAATGTATATTTTTAGTTTTTAGGAGAAGACATTTTATCTTGAGTTAGATAAAGAAAGTTATTGAACAAAATCTTCATGACTGTCCAGAATTCAAGGATTTTGTCCCGGATCCTAAATCTTGCCCAGACTGTTCTGAAAATGATCCCAGTCCTGCATCAGCAGCAGTAACTGCCTCAGTTAAAGACCAGAGAGCACTAGAGCACACGGGGGTGACGGTGACGCTCCACGCCTCACCCCGGTCTGCAGAGGCTACAGACGCAGCAGCACAGGTCATTTCTACAGATAATACATCAGTCTGGGACTGTGACTCAGGGATCACTGTAAACTTTGAGAACAGAGACGAGAAAGAACTCCACATGTGCCAGTTTAGGAACTTTATGTCTTTCTCGCTTATGAAACTGCCTCATTTCCTCACTGTGTTTCTCACTCATCCCCTTAAAGCTTTAAAAGAGCCGTGATGCGCCTCGCTATACGCTACACAACACACGTGTACCCCGCCCTGTTTGATAGGTGTTCAACATCTACGTCCTGCGCAGCACATTTTGTTATTATTTAGTTTATTTACATTCCATATTGCGTCCTTACTCCTCTCTCAATGCCGCTGCCCATTACGCATTGTGCGTCTGCCTTAAAATGCCCCACACTGTGGCGACTGTGACTGAATGGAATTAAGAGGAGCTTTTTAAAATAAACAGTGTTTGTGCCACTGTTTTATTATTGCAGTCATGAGAACGATTAGGAAGACGAGAAGACTAAAAGAAACACGTGACAACGCTGCACACAACGTTAGGCGCCTGCAGTGTTCTCTGGAGCCGGGGTGCCGCGTAATTGCCATGTTAGCATTTTTTTTCCTTTGCTGCTCTTCCTCATCGTTCTCATTTAATATAGGCTATGGATCGTGTTTTTTGTCAACTGCATTAATAAAACAGCAGTGCAAATACTGTTCAACGTCATTCAATCACAGTGGCCTCAGTGGTGCCTCTCGGAGAGAAGTGAGGACGCAATGTGTTTCCCCATTCGTAAAAGATCCCCAATTTAATGTGCATAAGGCTGTGCAGACATCAGATAAAACTTAGAGCTTACAGCTTAGAGTTAGGAGAAGCTATGGCACGAACCGCTGCACTTGGCTCTCTGCACACCGCGATAATGAATATGCTGGGGCTGCACAGACAATCACAAGAGAAAAACATGGATTTAAGCACGATTGAGCTACAACAACGAACTACTCAAACGGGTTACTTCAGCTAATTTTATTATCTGGATTTTTGTTTTGTTTTTTCATTTATAAAGTGAGTTTGCTTTAGGTCCAAGTCTATGATTGCTGTGTTGATTATCACAAAGTTGAATACATTAGTATAGTATTTTTCATCTTCAGTGTGTAATTTAAGTTATTTTTGTCATTATAAAAAAAATCGTGATAAAATCGAAATCGTAAGTTTATAATTCAAAAATCGTGATATTCTATTTTTGCCATAACGCCCACCCTACTCACCGCTAAACAGACACCCTTCGTATCTTGTGAACACACGAAACGGAGGGAAAGGACAAAGGCGAGGGGCAAAGGGGGAGAAGTGAAATTGGGCCTTATTCTAGCTCAGGGGTGCCGCGCCACATTGCCCAGCAGTGTGTCTGACGCTTTGCAACCCGTAACCTGCAAATGAAAACACTCTATCAAACTGATTTTTAAACATTTTATGACAACAACAACAAAAGGGAAATTAAAATAAATAATACAAATTAAAAAATATATAGAAGGGGAGGTGGGGAGATGTGGGTGGTCAATCATTCATTAATTGTCATTCACATTCACACACTCGCTTGCTTAAACTGGTTGAAGTACCCCAGAAACGGAAAATGTGTATGTGGGTGGGGCAGTCGCGAAATGTTTTCTTCTTCTGCAAAAAATAATTGAGAAGCACTGGTCTAAGCTAAGGTAAGAACATATCTCAGTATGTAAAAACAGTGGCCTTTTGATCAGGGTCATTTTGGCTGTTTCAATTATCATTATGATTTAAAAAGAGCAAACTCAGTTTGACTATAAATGGCTTCACACAACCACTATGAGTGAAAATAAGTTTTTCTGTTATCATTCATATTCTCTGAAAAATGGCCAAAAATCAAAAATTTGCCAAGGTATATAAACTTTTGAGCACAACTGTACCTCTGTGAGCAGACTTTTAGTGTCATGACCCTCAACAAGTCCAGACTCAGAGGTCACTGACTGACTCACACCTTGATGACATACGAGCGGCTGCAACCGACACATTAATAGGCAAATAATGTCCATAGACCAGCTTCATGCCTCTCACTAGTATAAGCCGTTTGTACTGTTAAAGATGCAAGGATTGTTGTTGTTTACATTTGCACTATATTGCGGCAATTTTGTGGCTGCATTTGTTATTTTTGTTCACGAGGCACACCAACAGCAGAAAATGTGTCTTGAAAAGGAACACCATATAGTCTCACTAGCCACAATGACACTGTAACCGCCACCTGTCGCATTCATGCATCACTAATTCACCTGCGGCCTCTTACTGATATGGAAGAGTATTACACGGTGACTCTGCGATCACTAGACAGCACAGACACGCGAAAACGGCACATGATTTGCGGATAACAATGAATTTGTTTTCAAAAAATATTTGTTTAGACCCACTGGGTGAAACTGGATAATTTCCCACGACACACCAGACAATAGCTCACGGCACACTAGTGTGCCACGGCACAGTGGCTGAAAACACTGCCATAGACTTTATGTAAATGGCCTTATTTAGTACCATAGACTTTCAACCTCTTTTAATCTTAACATTTCCTTAAATGGCCTGGGAAATACAGCCTGTTTGTGAAAAAAAAAAAAAAAACTTACAACGGCAGATACTTTCATTTTATGAAAGCCGACACATGACTTTAACACATTGTGGTTTATACAGACTCCATACCGCAGAATACAGGAAATGACTTTGAACCATAGATAAGGTCAAGTCAAGTTCATTTTGTATTAGCTGAAGCTGCTAAATTGCTCATGCCGGTGCCTGACAGAGTCAACCACAAGGCAAATGTAATGGGTGGCACCTCGGGGTCACTGGTGCCTCAACAGTTTTTAATAGGAAGTGGGGTTGTGGCTATGACACATGGTTAAACTTGCCTGGCCTGCCAAACGACATGCCTTTTCATAGATATTTCAAAGACATATAGTCTGGGAGCGTGATCTCAACAATTTCCCGGTGGGCGTGATTGACAGACGGCATCAACCAATAAGAGGAATGCTAGATACGTTGCAGTAACAAGCGGCAGAAAGCCTTTCCAAAAACGTGTTTTTACGAGGAACGCTTCAAACGCTGTTTCTTGCTCTGGTTTTAGGGATTTCATATTTTCCAAATGATTTAAAACAGACGAAAGAGCAGAAGAAAACAGTGTATCGGCCGCCATCTTTAATGTTTTGGAAGAGTGCGTGGTGGTGACAGGTGACGGCTTCCGTGTCTTGGTGCGTGATTGGACCGATGTGGGTCAAATCGTGAAATGATTGGCTGCGAGCAGCCGCCCAGACGGTTCTTCTTTTGAACAGAAAGGAGGAATGTCTGACAGGCCAGGCAATGGTTAAACATTTTTAAGAGTTTTAATATAAAAATTTTATTGAAGTCTGTGTTGAGTGGTTTGGTCATTTTTGTATTTTTCTTTTTCCAGTGACCAACGTTGTTTCCTGCTGTTTTTGGTTTTGAGTTAGTCCATTCGGTCAGTGGCCTATGTTTTAGCCTAAGGACAGACTCTTCTTATTTCTTTATCCTTTTTCTTTATCTATGTGTTTGGTTTACTTGTCTTTGGTCACTTCCCTGTGATCTACTGATTATCGTTGTGCTACATAGAACATTAGGGTGGTATTAGTTTAAGCAGACACTGTTATTCATTCTTATGATTTTGATGAAGATCAGACCACATTTTATGACCAATTTAGGCAGAAATGCGAGAAATTCCAAAGTGTTCACATACATTTTACATTTTTGGAAAATGTAACAATTATTTTTACTGAAGTAAGAAACAGAAACTTCATTATAATGTTACTCAAAAAGAAGGTCATTTCTTCAAAAAGTGTTAACTAGATTACTTTTAGATGGAGGAAAATAATAATAATAAGTTACTATATTATATAATAATAATAATAATTATTATTATTATTATTATTATAATGCAGCTACATCCACCAGGCTGGTAAACATTTCTTGATAACATTAAGAGGGTCAGTTGAGATGTCACATTTTCAAATTTTTAATAACAAAGTGACAAAAAGATTTTACTTTTTCCTCACAACTGTTGTTGACAACATAAGAAATATGCTTATAATTGACCTATACATTTTAAAGCAATGTATGACTGTAAAAAAGAGACATTAAAACATTTACTGTTGTTTTAATTTATCCCCTGTTACGTATTCTCGTTTAGTAAACCCGCAACTATAATCAAATTTAACTCCCTGATGATTTCGTGGAGGTCAATGATAAGATTCAATGAGAGATGGGGGACAAGAGCATCTCTTATTTAACTGTTTATTTAGTTTATTCTTATTTAAGCTCCATTTGATGTGCAAGTGTTCCTAAATGCACATGTGCTCAATACAGTTTCTATTGGAGCATATCTGGACCCTAAAATCAGTACTGTACATTTATCATTAACAAAGTTGTAAAAACTTATGATGGCAAAACAATAGTCTGCACTTACTTCAGCACGGGGGGTGTTGGCACCAGGAGAGCAGCCAAAACGCAGAGAATGTCTTTGTGTCTTGTGATTGATGCAGAGCAATCTGAGTTGGCTGCAATAAGGAAATACATGGGTTTATAGTTTATTGCCTCCTCCTCTATGTGGGGCTGGGGGGAGAGGTGGGGGGGGGGGGGGGGGGATTTACAGGAAACAAATGCTTAGAAGACATGGTATATACTGTATGTCCTTAAAAGGCAATGTTTCAGCGCGAGCCACAACATAATAGTACATGAGTAATTTCAGGCATTGTGGACAATCATCTTTTTGATTCTTCCAGAGCTGTTTGAGTTGGTGGCTTAGTTGTTGTTTATCATTGGGGCAGTAATATTGAAACTGACTGAAGGGTGGGATTGTTACAAATAGATGAGAATTCAGTGTCCCCCTTCTCCATAGGATTTCCAGACACTCCTCCATAACCAGACCAAACTAATCGTCGGTCTCCTGGGGGTATCCTCGAAAAGCTGCAAGTTCCTGATCCTGAAAGTTGAGGGTCCACTTTCTTCACTCTCATTGGGTTAGGGCGGCTGTCTTGGGTTGAATATACAACAGTAATGATAACAAGACAGATAGTCATCATAAAGTAGGCACCCATTAAATCAAAGAAGATGACATGGTATAGTTATGAATTAACTCAATTATCCATGCTCGCCCAGGAGTCTTGTGGAGTCCCTGTATCGATGCACTTCCTGTTCAGTCGTCTCTCAGCAGCTGCTGTATTGTACCTTTGCATGAGCCATGTCTGTTCACAAAACCACATCCTCTGCAACAAGCCTGTGTTGCATTAACACAGGCAGTAACTCTCAGAAGAATAACTGTGGGCAGAATATTGTTATGTAAGTATGTAGCCTCAATTTTTAAATTGTTTTATGTTTTATAATTGTTGTTGGCATTATACACCTCGCCCAGGGACAACAGTTGAAAACTAGCTTTGCAGCGAATACTGTTCATTAATGTGAACTGTCCCTGTGAAATAAACGAATAATAAAATATTGTCAGCAACGGAATATTAATATCCTCCCATAACATAATGGGTTTTATCACATGTTCTTATGTGCCTTTGACTGAGGTCGTTGCTCCCTGCACAACAAGGCCAATATAATGGTAATATATCGACGATAATAGTCGTATTGCGTTTACAAGCCTGTGTCACAAAGTTCCTCAAAGCCCCAGACTGTTGTCCAGTGGTAACTTCAGGACTCACCTTCACCATATCAAAAAGTCACGACCCCCCAAAAGATTTAATCCCTGCTTTTTTACAATAACAAGCAGTTTGGCCGAGATATGGTCATTCATAAATCTTCCTATATAAAATTCAGCCCACGACCCACTTTTGGTCCCGACCCATCAGTTAAGAACCACTGCTGTAGTCTTTATTCATTCACGCCACACTTGGTGGTGGTGTTGTTGTTGTCACAGCCATCTCCAACCACTCACTCACTCACACAGGCAAACACACTCTTGTTGTTTTTGGCCTATTGTACATGTTTTTAGCCATAGAGAAAACTGGAGGAAACCTAAGCACACAAGAGGAGAACATGCAAACTCCACAGAAAGGCCTCGTCCAGGGATCGAAACCTGGGACCTTCTATGAAGCACGAGTTAATCCTTTATGCCTCTCCCAAACATTTGACCTTTTTCTTTGGGAACTGGTAAACTCTCATGATCTCTTACACATATACTGATGGGGAATTACAGAGTTAATTCGGCCTCACACGTTGCCCTTATCACATCGTACTGCCAAATCAGTACATTTTGGCCTTCTACATGACTTGTGGCCTAAAATACACGTGGCACACTGCCAGTGGTAGATGCTTAGTGCCTACGTGTCACCAGGATTACTTAACTCTCTTGATGTGGAAGTACAGACAGACTTGAATGTTAGGACTGGCACAATGTCTTGAGTTCATGTCTCGGGGTCCGCAAAGATGGCAAATGAACTTCTCCTGCATAAGACATCCCGACTGCTGCCTATTCTTCACCAACCTCTCGATCATCGTTTTGTTAGAAATTCCCTTACATATACAATCTGGATTTTTGCTTTATTTCAGTAACTTGCACTTTAAAACATCAGTAATTTATTGAAAAGTCACAAATAACAAATCCTTATCTTTAAAAATAACTACCACTTGTATTTTGAACAGATGACTTGAACATGGACATATAGATTCACTCTGTCAGTGCATTGAACAGATCAGTGTCGAGGCAAACAACACTAAACTCAGACAAAACTGAGATTATTGTTTTGAGCCACAGACACAAAGAGAAAGTGTTATCAGTCACTTATGTTATTTCTCTCTCTAAAACCGAAGAATCAGGTTAGAAATCTAGTTTCCTGTAGATGTGGCAGAGTTTCAAGCCAGTTAGAAAATGGTTTTATTCAGCCACGCATACGATTACTGAAATTATTTTATTTTGTTTGGATTTTGGAATAACTCTTTGCATGTATTTGATTTTCTTGTCTTTTAAAGAATAGCTTTATGTGTAAAAACATTAGTTTCAGGATGGCGACCAAACCAGCACTACAACTACAGTCAGAATTATTATCTTTACAAATAACGATTGGGTAAACTGTATTATTTTGAAGCATAGATATAGTATTAGTCTTGTTTTGGACTACTTGAAACTGAACTCAGTATACCTGTTTCTTTGTTGTGATAACACCATGTATGGAACTGTGCCTATTTAAATATACATTCAAATGGAAACTCAAGTGAATGGACAAATCAAAACAAACAGTCATACAACAGGCACTCAAACAGCTGATTACCAACCAATATTTTTTTAATCTGGCGCTAAAGAGTTAATGTTGCTGGTGAACGTAGTTTTAGTTAGAAAGAAAAGTAAAGTAAATTAATCATTCTTATTTAAAGTAATGACCTGGCCAAGTTGCATCGCAAAGCAGTACAATGAAGGAATAAACACACATACTGCTAAATGAAATAAGTATTAAAAATAAGAAAAATAATGCTTGTGATCGAAGGGTCGGCTGTTTGAATCCCACAGGTGTTGTTGTGTCCTTGGGCAAGACACTTCACCCACTTTGCCTCCAGTGTCTCTGTGCACTGGTGAGTTACATGAACAAGGGTAGGCCCTCATAAGCGTTTTGCTTCAGTCTACTTCCTTTGAGCTTCGATTAACTGTATGATTGTGAAACTTTGGAGACAGAGAAAATGTTAACTGCTCAAATAAATAAATAAAAATAAATAAAATAATTGGGTGACTGGTTCCTTGATGTAAAGCGCTTTGAGCCTAAAGCAGGTAGAAAGGCGCTACATAAATGTGACAATTTGAAATGTTAAATTTTTAAAGTATATACAGTGCCTTGCGAAAGTACTAATATACCTTGAACTTTTGCATATTTTGTTATGTTTACAACTGAAGAAATCGTTATTTCTCTTTAGTTGTCCTCGATTACCTTTCTCCGGACAACCACGTGTTCAAAACTGGCGAAGGAGGTTAGCTTTTGCCGTCAACACTACCCTAACCGCTAATAATGACATACCAGGATAGATGACCAAGGATTCGGAAGATTAAAGTCACGAAAGCTTTATTTTCCCTAATACAAGTCACCTAAGCAGAGCGCTCCACTCCTTCCCAAAGAGTCCCTACTACACACTGCTTAGTTTTCCCGTCCCCAAAGGAAAAACTTTCTCTCTCTGGGAGGAGTCAGAGCTTACGTCACATTTTCACATCATTTACACCATATCATTTGAGCCTATGCTACGTGTCGTTGTTCCATTGGCTTCCGATCCGTCATGTGACGTTTGGCTCCGCCCCTCGCGGCCATTTTGTGAGTTCATTCTCTTCCCCACGTTTTCCTTTTCCTGGGGGGAGGATTTCTTTGTTATCTCTCAGAACCCCCGGGGCCTGTAACTTTCCATTGTAACAAAAGAGTCCTGTAAAGAGAACACCTCGGACAAACTTATGGTTAACATTTCTAAATAGCTAAAAAGGCATAACTTCACATAAAAATATAACTCTACACAACCCTAAACATAAAGATTTTATTTTGAACTTTTTACTGAAAGTTCACACACAAGTAACAGACAACTGTGAAGTGAAAGCAAAATGATACATGATTCTGTTATTTTCAAAAAATAGAAAAGTGAAAAGTGGGGCGTGCATAAGTATCCATACAGCATTTTCTGAGTGCACTAAATTTCCTTTATAACATTCCTAATGACTGCAGAAAGTTCACACCTTGCCCTAACCATTAAATAGAGGCCGCCTGTGCGTAATCTACTCTCAGTATAATTCCAGCTGTTCTGTGATGTAATGTTGTTCTTCCAGACATAGCGTGACGTGCATCTCATTCTAATCAAAACAATAATACTGTTGTTTCATATGAGCACTCAAGATAAAATGTCTTCTGTTAAAAAGTAACTAACACTTCTACCAAAGACATGTTTTCATATTCCATTTTATTCATTTTCCATCCATTTGTTCATCTGCCCAATCCCGTCAGACCTTGGAAGCTAAGCAGGAAGGGCCTGGTCAGTACTTGGATGGGAGGCCGTTTGGAAACACCAGGAAGCCTAGAGAATGTAGTGAGTGAGTGGTTGGTGGTGGACGGAGGGGCCGATGGCGCAGACTGGTTGCCTCACTTCCGTCAGTCTACCCCAGGGCAGCTGTGGCTACAATAGTAGCTTACACCACCAAGTATGGAGTGAATGAATAATGCAATGTAAAGCGTCTTTGAGTGTCTGATGCATTATTATTATCTATAAAGGGTTTTGATGGTGTTTAAAGCTTGTTGTTGTTTCATCAGTTTCCTGTGGAACAAGGTGTGGTTAAACAAAGCAGAAACATTTGAATGCCATGTAAATACTGTATCAACCAGACGCTGCAGGTCTAACAACAAGGTTAACAACTCTTGGCTGGCACTGACAGGTATAGATAACACTTATTACCTTTTGTTGATTCTTTTTTAACAGAAAAAAATAGACTGTCTTGGGCTATTTCATAAAACTCTTTTGACAATGTCTGGTTTATGTTTTATTTTGTTCATAAACCAGACTCACTCCGGCCAACTTAGCCTGAACTCAACCACAAACACATTTTCTACTGACACTAATGTTTTATTATTAGATCATTGCAACTTGTTCAGCTTTAAATGTGGAGTAAAGTAGATTTATTGATTCATTAATAATTTCATTTAGTGGATATTTTTATATAGATGTGTTTTACAAATGGTCTATTGTTACTTTGTTCTTTATGTTAAGCACAAACATCAGATTTATACATCCATCACTTTAATGGAGCACTTTAACGTCTGGGTCAGAGTGAGTCTCTGAGCTTTATGATGTTAAACACCTGTGCACGGTGAGCTTGGAGTAGTTTGTTGTAAAGGGAAGGGAATCTTATTTGTATAGCGCTTTTCATATGACACAAGTCACACCCAAAGCGCTTCACACATGAAAGGGAGGGGGGTTCATTCACTCCATGCTGATAAGCTACATTTGTAGCCACAGTTTCCCCTAGGGCAGACTGACAGAAGCAAGGCTGCTCACATCTGCGCCAACGGTCCCTCTGACCACCACCAACAACTCACACATAAGTGAAGTGTCTTGCCCAAGGACACAACGACAGTCTGCATCTGCAGGAGCCGGGATTCGAACCCCTGACCTTCCGATCATGAGACGACCTGCTCTACCATCTGCACCACTGTCGCTTGTTTTGTTCCTCTGCTCGCTCCTCAAACACAGATGAAGGCGATGCAAGGCCAGTTTATTTGTAGAGCACAATTCATACACAAGGCAATTCAAAGTGCTTCACAGTTGCAGAAAAAAATACAAAAAAAACAGATAAAATCAATCAATAAAACATCAACATAAAGTTAATCAATGACAGTAAAAGGCAAGAGTGCAGATAAAATACTTTCAGTTTCATATGCACGGGTACAAAAGAGCTGTTTTCAGCCTGGATTTGAACATTGTCAGAGTTGAGGCCTGTCTCACATCCTCATGAAGACTGTTCCAGATTTTAGCTGCATGAAACTGAAACGCAGCCTCACCATGTTTATTATTGACTCTGGGAACCACCAGGAGACCCCTCCCTGAAGTTCTCAGGGCCCGAGATGGTTCATACGGCTCTAACATGTCAGAGATGTACTTTGGTGCTAAACCATGAAAAGACTTGTAACAAGCAGAGCTGTTGATGAGTTTCATTCCCTCCACACTCAGTGGTGATTAAAGTACATATGACACATTAGACACTATTTTTGACAAAATGTGAACAATTATTTTGCTAAAAAATAGTTTTACCCAGTTTTCTTTAGTTTGACCATTTTTTGTGATGTTTATAGTTTAACTTCCTTATTGGACACTGACAGGAAGTGACATAGATAGAGGTGAACTATTTGAAACTGTTGCCGTGCCGACCATGTTAAGTCAATGAGAAATAAATGAGTCAAAGTCTCTGGAACTTTACCTTATAAAATAAAAAATAAAAATCTTTCTTTTTTGAATTTGCTGCTTGACTGAACTAAAATGACACTTATGACTTACAACAGCTGTTATCTGAATAAGTCATATTTTCAAAAGCAGTAAAACCTGTTATATGCACTTTAATCTAAATGAATTGCTGCTGCTAAAATCAAATAAAACAGGTTTTCATCATTGTAAATATTAGCCATGAAATGTATTTTGTAACATTGTCTCACCCTCTAATTTGGGCTCAGTGGTTTATTCTCCACTATTTAAGAGGAACTTGTGTGGAGGGGGAAACTCTGACGGGACGTCCTGGTGTTTTGGCGAAATAAACGTGAAGAACCTGCAACTTTTTTGAGGATTCCATCTCATTTATTCAGCCCCTCAGACACTGTTGTTTTGGTAGTTGTTGTATTTAGCAGACGTAGTAGTAGTAGTAGTAGTAGTAATATTGTAGTAGTAGTAGTAGTAGTAGTAGTAGTAGTAGTAGTAGTAGTAGTATTGTAGTGTGACGGGTGTTCCTCTGTTGTCTGTTATGATCTTAATATGATGCAATAACAGAGAGTAAATACCAGCAGAGAGTTTGTGGTGAATAATTCAGTCGGTCCGTTGGGTCTGGACTCCAGGTCCCATTAGCCCTGGATCAGAGGGGTCTCCCGGGGCCGAGCGCAGGGGTGGCCGCAGATAAACACAAACGATATTATTCTGCACTCAGGATTTAAAAACTCCTCCTCTCTTAACCTGGGATTTATTTCAGTATAACTGAGACTAATGTTCTCCTTCAGCTACAGTATGTTGTCATATATGAAGAACCCAGCAGAGGGCGCAAGACTATAACTTTTAACTAGAGTTAAAAAGTGAAGCTGTTTCAAAACAATAATAGATCAGACTCAAACTGTAGAAGATGAAACAAAAACAAAACTCAGAGCTTGATTTTGTGAACTGCAAAGATCCCAAACTAAGCCATGACACAATGTGTGTGTGTGAGTGTGTAGGTTTTGGGGAGGGGGCGGGTGGAATATGGAAGTATGGATGTATGGAGTGAATGAATAATGACGACAGTGTAGCGCTTTGAGAAACTTGGTAATACAAGCTTGTAAAGCGCAATACAAGTGTAAGGCATTATTATTATTATGTGAAGGCTGGTTGGAAGTGGGTCTGGGTTTGAGAGGGTGTGTATGTGAAGTGGTTTGTGTATAGGTGGGGTGTATAGGAGTGAGTGTGTGTGTGTGTGTGTGTGTGTGTGTGTGTGTGTGTGTGTGTGTGTGTGTGTGTGTGTGTGTGTGTGTGTGTGTGAGTGAGTGCATAGGTGTGTGTGCAGAATAGATATTGATTGATTGACTGATTGTTGCTTTGCTGAGTGTGTGGTGAGTAGCCGGGCCTGGTCCGGTTGGGGACAGTGGATGGAAATTAGCCTTTTAGCTACAAGCCTGCTTCTCTTTTCTTTTTCTTTTTTTTAAGTTTATTGATATTTTTTTTATGCATTGTCCCCTTAAATAAATAAATAAAATACTAATAAAATGACTATTTCAAAACTAAACTCTCCAGGTGTCCCCCTGAAGATAAAGTTATTATTTTTACAAAATGATGCAATTGGCGTTCTATACCTTTCCCATCATCCTCTCCCCTTACGCATTCACCCTCCCCTCGCTCTCGCCATTCCTCTCCTCCTCTCCCTCTCTAGCATCTCTCCCCTCTCTCCCTCCCCCTCCCTCCTCTGTTACCTCTCTCCTCCCTCTCTCCTGAGAATGTAAATCCCACTGTTGAATTCAGGGAGGATGATGATGTTCCAGGTGCCACTCAAAGCACTGAGGAAGTATTAAGGATCAGAAACAATAATAACATGACAAATGGATGTGAAATGTGTTTATTGTTCATTTTATTTCATATTTTGTGCCTCATACCCCTTACCTATAAAATATTTACAAATACAATACAAAGTTGATTATTTAAGTCATGTCTTCGTTCACACCATTTCTCTCCATAAAGAATCATTTCTCCAGCGTCAAAGTCATTTGTTTAAAATATAATTGTGTTATAAAGAGCCCTATAAAGCTCAGGATACACACATTCTCCTGATCTTTGCCTACAGTGACACAGATCAGCATCAAAAACACACAGACAAATTCATTAGTTTCTGTTCATCTACAAATCAAGCTCTGTGTTAAATATTTAGTCATACACTGCACTCGAGTAGTTTCATAAACCTCTCTGTTCCCAAAGTCTGCACTTCCTTCGGTCAATTTAATTTCAATTCTCTGCCTCGACTTGAAAAGCAAAGTCTCCTCATTTGTTTTAATTACAGCCTTAAAAAACTCAATTACTGCAAAGCTCATGATCAGTGCACATGGTTTTAACGCTCTTTTATTCCCAGTTGGTTCTTACCTGGTAAAATTAAAAATAAAAATAGATTTGTCTTAATTTGTGAAGAGCAGGAAATATTCATATAGTTGTGTTCAGATTATTATAAAAATGGAAATTGATTTTTGTTAATCAAAGTTATGGATTATGTTGTCATAGATCTAAGAGATCTATGAGATAATGTACATGTTTTTCTCACTGATGTGCTCAGCCCCACAGATCTTTTAAAAACCTGTTGAGCGTCCTCTGTCAGTGAGTTTAGAATATAATTAAGAGCTTTGTAGGTGGTATCACCAGACAGACCCATTGCAACAAATGTTCCAATAATTGGGACAAACCTGACTCCTTCTTCTATTGCCATTTCTGTGATGACAGGAGCAGAGGAGACCAAACACTTTATTATAAGATCTTTGGTAATTTCAGCTCCTGCAAGAGGTGATTTTATTTCCGCCTTAAGATCCTCTAAAGACACACCACTAACATCAGACAACTTCTGCAGTAAGTTACGAGTAAGGCCCAGAGAATTCACACAGTATATTGCAAATCCAAGTATAATCTTAATATAAACCGCACATGTGAGACCAGGGACTGGCACAGCTGCACCTGCAACTGAAGCTACAGTGAGCCATGTTACTCTGCTCGCTAAAGCCTGTTTCTTCTGTTCAATGACGTCCAGACTGATGTTGGGCAGAGCCAGGAGAAGAACATCTCTCTGATGTTTAGGAAGTTCCACATCCAGAGTTTTCCACAAATCATTAAATTCGTACAGAGGAAGTCTGAAACCAGACACAAGGAAAACCTTTGGAGACTTAAAGCCCAGCTTCTGGAGTTCTGTTTGAAGGTAAAGATCAGTCAGTAAAATAAGTTTAAACAAAATGACAGAGAGATTCAGAAACACTTTACCTTCAGTGCAGTAGTTCTTGACCTCTTTAAGGACGTCCTCCTCTTTGGTGTTTGGATCTTCAATTTTCTCACTGGTTATGTTCTGGTCGATCTTGGATCGAACAAAGTAGAACTTTTTGTTCATCTTCTGAATTTCTTTTGCCAGTTTTGCATCATTTTCTCTGAAGCGATCGTTGGAAACAATGATGAAGAAGTCGTACTTCTCAAACTCCATCTTCTTTATGTATTTATCAGCTGTGAAATTTACGGTGCCGATCCCCGGCAGATCCCAGATTCTAATGTTGTCGTTCTTTGGGTGGATGTACTCTGTTCTCTCTGTGGTGGTCTCGTTCACTCCAGTTTTAGCTGCTCCCTCTGTTCTGTTTCTGATTCCTCTCAGAGCATTGACCAGAGTGGATTTACCAGAGCCAGACTCTCCTGTGATCCCGATGTTCAGAGGAACATTTTTTGACTTGTCCAAATACTTCTGTGCCATTTCAGCTGCTTTAGCCAAGTCTCTGTTCTGAAGCGCAGTTTTGATTCCTTCTTCATACTGATCAGCCATGATGATTCCTGAAATATAATAATTACATAGAGTTACATGTGTGTGAGTAAAAGCCACATGTCTGTTTCATAACCTCAGTCGAGAGTTCCATCCTTTTACAAAGTAACTGCTTTTATACTTTCCTTTCATTTATGTTTCATAATGTCCAGTTGTTTTGTGCCACCGGTTGTTTAAATATATATTGTGTGTGTGTGTGTGTGTGTGTGTGTGTGTGTGTGTGTGTGTGTGTGGTTCCCAGAGTCAATAATAAACACGGTGAGGCTGCGTTTCAGTTTCATGCAGCTAAAATCTGGAACAGTCTTCATGAGGATGTGAGACAGGCCTCAACTCTGACAATGTTCAAATCCAGGCTGAAAACAGCTCTTTTTACCCGTGCATATGAAAACTGAAAGTATTTTATCTGCACTCTTGCCTTTTACTGTCATTGATTAACTTTATGTTGATGTTTTATTGATTGATTTTATCTGTTTTCTTGTAATTTTATGCAACTGTGAAGCACTTTGAATTGCCTTGTGTATGAATTGTGCTCTACAAATAAACTTGCCTTGCCTTGACATAGACTTTATGTACATGGCCTTATTTAGTACCATAGACTTTCAACCTCTTTTAATCTTAACATTTCCTTAAATGGCCTGGAAAAAAACAGCCTTTGTGAAAGATATATAAAAAAAACTTACAACGGCAGATACTTTCATTTTATGAAAGTCGACACATGACTTTAACACATTGTGGTTTATACAGACTCCATACCGCAGAATACAGGAAATGACTTTGAACCATAGATAAGGTCAAGTCAAGTTCATTTTGTATTAGCTGAAGCTGCTAAATTGCTCATACCGGTGCCTGACAGAGTCAACCACAAGGCAAATGTAATGGGTGGCACCTCGGGGTCACTGGTGCCTCAAATGGTTTTTAATAGGAAGTGGGGTTGTGGCTACGACACACAGGGTAAACATTTTTAAGAGTTTTAATATTAAAATATTATTGAAGTCTGTGTTGAGTGGTTTGGTCATTTTTGTATTTTTGTTTTTCCAGTGACCAACATTTTTTCCTGCTGTTTTTGGTTTTGAGTTAGTCCATTTGGTTAGTGGCCTATGTTTTAGCCTAAGGACAGACTCTTCTTATTTCTTTATCCTTTTTCTTTATCTATGTTTTTGGTTTACTTGTCTTTGGTCACTTCCCTGTGATCTACTGATTATCGTTGTGCTACATAGAACATTAGGGTGGTATTAGTTTAAGCAGACACTGTTATTCATTCTTATGATTTTGATGAAGATCAGACCACATTTTATGACCAATTTAGGCAGAAATGCGAGAAATTCCAAAGTGTTCACATACATTTTACATTTTTGGAAAATGTAACAATTATTTTTACTGAAGTTCATTATAATGTTACTCAAAAGAAGGACATTTCTTCAAAAAATGTTAACTAGATTACTTTTAGATGGAGGAAAATAATAATAATAAGTTACTATATTATATAATAATAATAATAATTATTATTATTATTATAATGCAGCACCAGGCTGGTAAACATTTCTTGAAAACAAAGAGGGTCAGTTGAGATGTCACATTTTCAAATTTTTAATAACAAAGTGACAAAAAGATTTTACTTTTTTCCTCACAACTGTTGTTGACAACATAAGAAATATGCTTATAATTGACCTATACATTTTAAAGCAATGTATGACTGTAAAAAAGAGACATTAAAACATTTACTGTTGTTTTAATTTATCCCCTGTTACGTATTCTCGTTTAGTAAACCCGCAACTATAATCAAATTTAACTCCCTGATGATTTCGTGGAGGTCAATGATAAGATTCAATGAGAGATGGGGGACAAGAGCATCTCTTATTTAACTGTTATTTAACTTAGTTTATTCTTATTTAAGCTCCATTTGATGTGCAAGTGTTCCTAAATGCACATGTGCTCAATACAGTTTCTATTGGAGCATATCTGGACCCTAAAATCAGTAATGTACATTTATCATATACAAAGTTGTAAAAACGTATGATGGCAAAACAATAGTCTGCACTTACTTCAGCACGGGGGGTGTTGGCACCAGGAGAGCAGCCAAAACGCAGAGAATGTCTTTGTGTCTTGTGATTGATGGCAGAGCAATCTGAGTTGGCTGCAATAAGGAAATACATGGGTTTATAGTTTATTGCCTCCTCCTCTATGTGGGGCTGGGGGGAGAGGTGGGGGGGGGGGATTTACAGGAAACAAATGCTTAGAAGACATGGTATATACTGTATGTCCTTAAAAGGCAATGTTTCAGCGCGAGCCACAACATAATAGTACATGAGTAATTTCAGGCATTGTGGACAATCATCTTTTTGATTCTTCCAGAGCTGTTTGAGTTGGTGGCTTAGTTGTTGTTTATCATTGGGCAGTAATATTGAAACTGACTGAAGGGTGGGATTGTTACAAATAGATGAGAATTCAGTGTCCCCATTCTCCATAGGATTTCCAGACACTCCTCCATAACCAGACCAAACTAATCGTCGGTCTCCTGGGGGTATCCTCGAAAAGCTGCATGTTCCTGATCCTGAAAGTTGAGGGTCCACTTTCTTCACTCTCATTGGGTTAGGGCGGCTGTCTTGGGTTGAATATACAACAGTAATGATAACAAGACAGATAGTCATCATAAAGTAGGCACCCATTAAATCAAAGAAGATGACATGGTATAGTTATGAATTAACTCAATTATCCATGCTCGCCCAGGAGTCTTGTGGAGTCCCTGTATCGATGCACTTCCTGTTCAGTCGTCTCTCAGCAGCTGCTGTATTGTACCTTTGCATGAGCCATGTCTGTTCACAAAACCACATCCTCTGCAACAAGCCTTTGTTGCATTAACACAGGCAGTAACTCTCAGAAGAATAACTGTGGGCAGAATATTGTTATGTAAGTATGTAGCCTCAACTTTTAAATTGTTTTATGTTTTATAATTGTTGTTGGCATTATACACCTCGCCCAGGGACAACAGTTGAAAACTAGCTTTGCAGCGAATACTGACACATTTACAGAAATGTTCATTAATGTGAACTGTCCCTGTGAAATAAACTAATAATAAAATATTGTCAGCAGCGGAATATTAATATCCTCCCATAACATAATGGGTTTTATCACATGTTCTTATGTGCCTTTGACTGAGGTCGTTGCTCCCTGCACAACAAGGCCAATATAATGGTAATATATCGACGATAATAGTCGTATTGCGTTTTACAAGCCTGTGTCACAAAGTTCCTCAAAGCCCCACACTGTTGTCCAGTGGTAACTTCAGGACTCACCTTCACCATATCAAGAAGTCACGACCCCCCAAAAGATTTAATCCCTGCTTTTTTTAGAATAACAAGCAGTTTGGCCGAGATATGGTCATTCATAAATCTTCCTATATAAAATTCAGCCCACGACCCACTTTTGGTCCCGACCCATCAGTTAAGAACCACTGCTGTAGTCTTTATTCATTCACGCCACACTTGGTGGTGGTGTTGTTGTTGTCACAGCCATGTCCAACCACTCACTCACTCACACAGGCAAACACACTCTTGTTGTTTTTGGCCTATTGTACATGTTTTTAGCCATAGAGAAAACTGGAGGAAACCTAAGCACACAAGAGGAGAACATGCAAACTCCACAGAAAGGCCTCGTCCAGGGATCGAAACCTGGGACCTTTTACGAAGCACGAGTTAATCCTTTATGCCTCTCCCAAACATTTCATGACCTTTTTCTTTGGGAACTGGTAAACTCTCATGATCTCTTACACATATACAATCTGGATTTTTGCTTTATTTCAGTAACATTCACTTTAAAACATCAGTAATTTATTGAAAAGTCACAAAATAACAAATCCTTATCTTTAAAAATAACTACCACTTGTATTTTGAACAGATGACTTGAACATGGACATATAGATTCACTCTGTCAGTGCATTGAACAGATCAGTGTCGAGGCAAACAACAACTAAACTCAGACAAAACTGAGATTATTGTTTTGAGCCACAGACACAAAGAGAAAGTGTTATCAGTCACTTATGTTATTTCTCTCTCTAAAACCGAAGAATCAGGTTAGAAATCTAGTTTCCTGTAGATGTGGCAGAGTTTCAAGCCAGTTAGAAAATGGTTTTATTCAGCCACGCATACGATTACTGAAATTATTTTATTTTGTTTTGGATTTTGGAATAACTCTTTGCATGTATTTGATTTTCTTTGTCTTTTAAAGAATAGCTTTATGCGTAAAAAAATTAGTTCCAGGATGGCGACCAAACCAGCACTACAACTACAGTCAGAATTATTATCTTTACAAATAACGATTGGGTAAACTGTATTATTTTGAAGCATAGATATAGTATTAGTCTTGTTTTGGACTACTTGAAACTGAACTCAGTATACCTGTTTCTTTGTTGTGATAACACCATGTATGGAACTGTGCCTATTTAAATATACATTCAAATGGAAACTCAAGTGAATGGACAAATCAAAACAAACAGTCATATAACAGGCACTCAAACAGCTGATTACCAACCAATATTTTTTTAATCTGGCGCCTAAAGAGTTAATGTTGCTGGTGAACGTAGTTTTAGTTAGAAAGAAAAGTAAAGTAAATTAAAGCCGCAAGCGGCGATGTAGGCCCTCGCCCCTGGCGCAGCCCCCCCCTTGCGACTGCCCCCGCTCGCTCTCGCCCTGGCATCACCCACTGCCTCTAACTGCCAGGCTGTTTTCCGTCCCCAGCCTCACAAGCCGTGCACACAGTCGTCCATAAGAAGTTCATTGTAGGAGATATGACAAAGAACCAGTAGGCAAAAGAGTTACTCAAGTAAAAATGGACCTGTGCAATAATTTCACTCCCACACAAGTAAAAAAGTTGTGACCGAAATAATACTCAATTGAAAGTAAAAGAAAGTACTTGGAAAAATGTTACTTGGGTACTGTGTATCCTGAGCAAGTGCGAGAGCATAAAATTCATGTTTCAGAGGAATACAATTTGTAATAATGTGAAAATTATATTATTTCCAACAAAAATACCATAACAATAAATACGTACATTTCCACACAAAAAATAGGGGGAGAGGCTATTTTGATTAAAGGCATTTCCTGGCATTATCTGCAAACCAGCAACCATTTCTGCAAAAGTAAATGTTTAGTCCTATATGAAAGTTGATGTTTGCAGCAGGGGGCGCTATAGCATGGATCATCAGTGTGGTCATGTAAAAAGATTCCGGGCCATCTGGTGTATAAGTGATTACATTTAAAACTCAATCGGACAAAGAATGTGCAAGTCATTAAGGTTAAAGGTCCTATATCATGCAAAATCGACTTTTTTGAGTTTTTAGCCATGTTGTTATGCTATTTCCTTATCAAAAACACCCCCAGAGCGGTTTTTGGCTTCATTCACGCAGTTCTCAGTAATCCGGAGTTTGTCTGATCAAGATTGGAATAATGTCCTCGGAGAACAAGATGTTAATATTGCATATGCAAATTTTGTTAACACAATCAAACAGCTTTATGATCAACATTGTCCCTTAGTAACGCGCAAATATACACAAACAAATAAAGGTGTCCCATGGATGACGAGGGGGTTATTGAACGCATGTAAAAAGAAAAACTCCTTATATAAAATATTTATAAGCAAGAAAACATTGGAAACTGAAACTAAATATAAAAAATATAAGAACAAACTCACAAGTATAATAAAGAAATGTAAAAGAAGTTACTATAGAAATATGATTGAGGCTAATAAAACACCATGAAAGGATTATGGAAAGTCTTAAACCAAGCAATCTCAAAGAACTCAAAAACTGCAAGTTACCCAGATTACATGATTAAAATGATGAGAAAATTACAGAAGGGAAGAACATAGTCAATGCGTTCAATGATTATTTTGTCAACATCGGGCCTCACCTGGCATCTAAAATAGCTAAAACAAACAATGACGCTACTAAATATAAAAATATAAATGCACACTCCTTTTTTCTCAAAGCTACAAATGAAAATGAAGTCATTAAAATAGTCAAAGCTTTCAAGAATAAAAAATCTACTGATTGGAACGACTTTGACATGACCATGATTAAAAAAGTAATACAAAATATATCAGTGCCTTTAACACATATATGTAATCTCTCCTTCTCAACTGGTGAATTCCCCAACCACATGAAGATTGCCAAGGTCGTTCCAATCTATAAAAGTGGGGATAATCATCTGTTCACAAACTACAGACCCATCTCTATACTTCCTCAATTATCCAAGATTTTGGAAAAACTCTTTGCTGCTCGTCTGGACAGCTTCATAAACAAATATAATTTACTCAGTGACTGTCAATATGGGTTTAGAAATAACAGGTCAACGGCACACGCCTTAATCAATCTAACCGAAGAAGTCACTAACCATATTGACAATAAACTGTATTCTCTGGGTATATTCATAGACCTCCAGAAAGCTTTTGACACTATAGATCATAAGATACTCTTAAATAAACTACAAAATAATGGGATTAGAGGGATTGCTAACAATTGGTTGAAGTCATATTTGACCGAAAGAAAACAGTATGTACAAATTGAAGAACATGTATCAGGTTGGAGGAACATAACATGTGGAGTCCCCCAAGGGTCGATATTAGGACCTCAGTTGTTTTTGTTGTACATTAATGATCTGTGTGAAGTTTCAACAAAGTTAAAATTTATATTGTTTGCAGATGACACAACAATACTATGCTCCAGCAAAGATCTTCAGCTGCTCATATCAGAGGTCACAACAGAATTACATAAACTCAAAGAGTGGTTTAATAGGAACAAACTATCGCTGAACATATTGAAAACAAAAATGATCTTATTTGGTAAACGGAATAGTAAAGTTCAAATTAAAATCAACATTGAAAACACTCAAATAGAACAAGTAAAGGAATATACATTTCTGGGTGTGATCTTTAATCATGAGGTTAGCTGGAGACCACATATAGACAATATACGTCGGAAAGTGGCGAAAAATGTGGCCATAATGGGCAAGTGTAGATTTTTTCTGGACCAAAAGTCTCTCTTCACCCTGTACTGTTCCTTAATCCTACCGTACATGCACTATTGTTCGGAGGTCTGGGGAAATACCTACAATAGTCATTTACTGGCTTTATATAGGCTCCAAAAGAAGGCCATTAGAATAGTGCACAATGTTGGGTATAGAGACCATACAAATATACTGTTCCTAAAATCTAATACCATGAAACTTGATGACCTGATAAATCTTAATACTTTGTTACATATGTATAAAGCTGTAAATAATCAGCTCCCAAACAACATACAACAAATGTTTTGTAATAGAGAGGGAAGTTACAATCTAAGAGGTTCTCAAAATCTGAAAGTACAATGTAGTCATTCAACCCTTAAAAGTCTCTGTATCACTCGGAGAGGTGTAAATCAGTGGAATAAGTTAGAAGAACACTTAAAAGATGCTGCTAGTCTACTGCAATTTAAAAGACTGTATAAGAGAAATGTGTTTGAGAAATATGCAACAGACTTGTGACCCCTACCATTTTTAGTAAATATTCTTGTATTTTTGTGCATTTGCGAAGTACCACATCATTACTGGAATAATCAATGTCACCAACTCTAAAGTATTTTGATTTGTATTACAGGAACTTGAGCGAAAGTACCGAATGAAAGACATGCGAAATTGTTGTCACTGCTTGCTTCCACTGGTAATTACTAAGTAAAATAGAATCAGGGCTGGCGAGAGATGGAGCTGTTGGAGGCACCCCCTTTCAATAGGTTCATTAACCTTGTCTTTTTAATGCAACACTCAGTATAGGTTACAAAACGGCTCACATCTACAATCTAGTCAGGGCAGCAGGGTGAGGGCTCGCTGATGGGGGGTTACTGCCCCTTAGCAGCGGGCCACACTACACCCTGGCTTTTTAACGCACCTCAATGAATAAGGCAAACAATCATAATCCACTGACAAAAAAGCACAACCAATATTAATGATAAATGCAGTGGAAATGGGAAGGACAGCAAGGTGAAGCATGATATTTTGGAAATGCAATTGCCATAGTCATTAAGGTGACGGTGATAATGGTATGCATGCATGTAGGTATGTATGTATACATGCATCTATATTATAAAACAATGAGAAATATAAACTTCAATTAAATAAATCAATAGAATGGTGACCTGTTGTTATAAGTAATGACCGAACTTGGTATTTTGTAAATGGTTAAACTTAAACACTAATAATCGTTCGTACCTTTGTTATTATTACCCCTATTGGGGACCGCCTGCAGCTGGAAAATAAATGCAGTTGAATAGGGGGTAGGCACTTATAAGCTTTCTTGCTTCGGCCTACTCCTTTTGAGGTACACTCTTAAAACAGATGTGTTGAAAACAACACAAAATGTGTTAAAAAAATGCACATCCCTGTGTCTAGTTAAGGACTGCATAACATGTGTTGTTTTTAACACAGTCAGTGTGTTGAGATATTTAACACATTTTTTGTGTTAAACATTTCAACACACTGACTGTGTTAAAAACAACACATGTTGTGTTGTCCTTAACTAGACACAGGGATGTGCATTTTTTTAACACATTTTGTGTTAAAAAGTGTGTTATTTGTATTTCATTGTATTTTACCCCTAAAATGAATATTATACATGCAGGAATTACACTACCCATCCATCCATCCATCCATTTTCTTCCGCTTTATCCGGGGCCGGGTCGCGGAGGCAGCAGTCTCAGCAGAGATGCCCAGACTTCCCGATCCACGCACACCTCCTCCAGCTGTTCTGGGGGGACCCCGAGGCGACACCAGGCCAGCTCGGAGACATAGTCCCACCAGCGTGTCCTGGGCCTTCCACGAGGCCTCCTCCCAATAGGACATGCCTGGAACACCTCCCGAGGGAGGCGACCAGGAGGCATCCGGAACAGATGCCCTAGCCACCTCAGCTGGCTCCTTTCGACGTGAAGGAGTAGCGACTCTACCTCGAGCTCCTCCCGGGTAACTGAGCTCCTCACCCGATCTCGGAGGGTGCACCCAGCCACCCTGCGAAGGAAACTCATTTCGGCCGCTTGTATTCGCGATCTTGTCCTTTCGGTCATTACCCAGATCTCATGACCATAGGTGAGGGTGGGAACGTAGATCGATCGGTAAATCGAGAGCTTTGCCCCTGACTCAGCTCTCTCTTCACCACAACAGTCCGATACAGCGACCGCATCACTGCTGACGCTGCACCGATCCGTCTATCGATCTCACGCTCCATCCGTCCCTCACTCGTGAACAAGACCCCGAGATACTTGAACTCCTCCACTTGAGGTAAGGACTCCCCACCGACCTGAAGCGGGGAAGCCACCTTTTTCCGGTGGAGAACCATGGCCTCAGATTTGGAGGTGCTGATCCTCATCCCGGCCGCTTCACACTCGGCTGCAAACCGCCCCAGTGCGCGCTGGAGGTCCTGATTTGATGAAGCCAACAGAACAACATCATCTGCAAACAGCAGAGATGAGATCCTGAGGTTCCCAAACCGGACACCCTCCGGCCCCTGGCTGCGCCTAGAAATTCTGTCCATAAAGGTAATGAACAGAACCGGTGACATAGGGCAGCCCTGGCGGAGACCAACACGCACCGGAAACAAGTCTGACTTACTGCCGGCAATGCGAACCAAGCTCCTGCTGCGGTCATACAGGGAACGGACAGCCCTTAGCAGAGGGCCCCGCACCCCATACTCCCGGAGCACCCCCCACAGGGCACCACGAGGGACACGGTCGAACGCTTTCTCCAAATCCACAAAGCACATGTGGACTGGTTGGGCGAACTCCCACGAACCCTCGAACACCCGATGTAGGGTATAGAGCTGGTCCAGTGTGCCACGACCGGGACGAAAACCGCATTGTTCCTCCTGAATCCGAGGTTCGACTATCGGCCGGATCCTCCTCTCCAGCACCCTGGAATAGACCTTACCGGGGAGGCTGAGAAGTGTGATCCCTCTGTAATTGGAGCACACCCTCCGATCCCCCTTCTTAAAGAGAGGGACCACCACCCCGGTCTGCCAATCCAGAGGCACTGTCCCCAACTGCCACGCGATGTTGCAGAGACGTGTCAACCAAGACAGCCCTACAACATCCAGAGACTTAAGGTACTCGGGACGAATCTCATCCACCCCCGGGGCCTTGCCACCGAGGAGCTTTCTAACCACCCCAGTGACTTCAGCCTGGGTGATGGACGAACCCCCCTCCGAGTCCCCAGCCTCTGCCTCCTCATCGGAAGACGTGACAGTGGGATTGAGGAGATCCTCGAAGTACTCCTTCCACCGCCCGACCACATCCCCAGTCGAGGTCAACAGCTCCCCGCCCGCACTGTAAACAGTGTTGGTGAAGCACTGCTTCCCCTCCTGAGGCGCCGGATGGTTTGCCAGAATCTCTTCGAGGCCGACCGATAGTCCTCCTCCATGGCTTCTCCGAACTCCTCCCAGACCCGAGTTTTTGCCTCTGTGACAGCACGAGCTGCAGCACGCTTGGCCTGCCGGTACCTCTCAGCTGCCTCCGGAGTCCCACAAGCCAACAAGGCCAGGTAGGACTCTTTCTTCAGCTTGACGGCATCTCTTACTTCCGGGCGCCACCACCGGGTTCGGGGATTGCCGCCGCGACAGGCACCAGAGACCTTACGGCCACAACTGCGAGCAGCCGCATCAACAATGGAGGAGGAGAACATGGTCCACTCGGACTCCATGTCTCCAACCTCCCTCGGAATCTGGGTGAAGCTCTTCCGGAGGTGGGAGTTGAAGACCCTACTGACAGAGGGATCCACCAAACGTTCCCAACAGACCCTCACAACACGTTTGGGCCTGCCAGGTCTGACCGGCTTCCTCCCCCCCTGCCAGCGGATCCAGCTCACCACCAGGTGGTGATCGGTTGACAGCTCAGCCCCTCTCTTCACCCGAGTGTCCGAGACACGCGGCCGGAGATCAGATGACACAACTACAAAGTCGATCATCGACCTCCTGCCTAGGGTATCCTGGTGCCACGTGCACTTATGGACACCCTTGTGCTCGAACATGGTGTTCGTTATGGACAAACTGTAACTAGCACAGAAGTCCAATAACAGAACACCACTCGGGTTCAGATCGGGGAGGCCGTTCTTCCCCATCACCCCCGTCCAGGTCTCACTGTCGTTACCCACGTGGGCGTTGAAGTCCCCAGTAGAACAATGGAGTCCCCAGTCGGAGCACTATCTAGTACCCCTCCCAGGGACTCCAAGAAGGCCGGGTACTCTGCACCGATGTTGGGCCCGTAGGCCGAGACAACGGTGAGAGACCTGTCCCCAACCCGAAGGCGTAGGGACGCGACCCTCTCGTTCACCGGGGTGAACTCCAACACGTGGCGGCTGAGCTGGGGGGCTATAAGCAAACCCACCCCAGCCCGCCGTCTCTCCCCGCGGGCAACTCCAGAAAAATGGAGAGTCCAGCCTCTCTCCAGGAGTTGGGATCCGGAACCCAGGCTGTGCGTGGAGGTGAGCCCGACTATATCTAGCCGGTATCTCTCAACCTCCCGCACAAGCTCAGGCTCCTTCCCCCCAGCGAAGTGACGTTCCATGTCCCGAACGCCAGAAGCTGCGCACGCGGACCAGGTCGTCGAGGCACCCGCCTTCGACTGCCACCTAGTCCTCTCTGCACCCGACCCCTACGGATCCCTCTGCGGGTGGTGAGTCCACAGGAGGGCGGGCCCACGTCATCCCTTCGGGCTGTGCCCGGCCGGGCCCCGTGGGCAGAGGCCCGACCACCAGGCGCTCGCATTCGAGCCCCAACCCCAGGCCTGGCTCCAGGGTGGGGCCCCGGCTGCGCCATACCGGGCGACGTCACGGTCCTTGCTGTAGTACTATCCATGGAAGTCTTTGAACTGCATTTCGTCTGACCCGTCACCTAAGACCTGTTTGCCATGGGAGACCCTACCAGGGGCATGAAGCCCCAGACAACATAGCTCCTCGGATCATTCGGGCACTCAAACAACCCCACCACGTTAAGGTAGCAGTTCACGGGGTTGTTTACACTACAATAATCACAAACAATATAATTAAAAGTAATTCTTATTTATTATGTATTAGCAAATCACAAATGTGAAAACATAAAAGAATCTCTACAGTTGGTTTGAAAACATGGAGGATGTTTGAAAAAACATTGAGTTTTTAAAATTGCATTTTTCAGGTTTACCATAGTCCTTAAGTTTACAGTACACCATACTAAAGTCAATAGCATTGTGCCAAATGTTACCAAAAAAAAAATAGGGATGTTCACAAGCCACAATGTAGTTTGTTTTAAGTTGTTGTCTAATTGTGATGTGATTTTGCATCTAAGTTATGTGTTAGACACTGATCCATTAACTCTTGTCAATCGAAAATGAAAATCTAAAGATTAGGCTAGTTGGCCAAGTCCTGACTTACATACTACACAATCATAATTTAACACTAAACTTAAATGGTTCAGATTACAAACACAGCAAATTTAGAACAGTCTTTGGTACTCATCACTCGTTTGGATGATGACTGTTGTTCTGTGCTTTGGTGCTGCTCAGTGCAGTGGTGCTGGTAAGTCCTGTTCTGTTGAGATGTCCTCTGCTGTTGGGATAGGTCCTGGGCTGTTGGGAGAGGTCCTGGGCTGTTGGGAGAGGTCCTGGGCTGGCTTGTTGGTTTGTCCTGGGCTGGGCTGCTGGTTGGTTGCCTCTCGGTATTTTTCCAAAAGGGCTTTTAATGCTTTTTCCAGTCTGAGCAACGACACAATACATTAACATTTGAATACTTATGAAGTTAACACATTATAAATATTTCTTTATATTGTACAACTGATACAGAAGCAAATTATGTTTAAATGTTTCACAAAGACTCCACAAATATTCAGAAATGAATAGTAAAACTCACTCTCACCATTTGGAGCAACTTCTGCACAGCGAGTGATGCATCAGCACACCCTGATGCAGAGGTAGTAGGTCAATGCTGAAGAGCTCAGGAGGAACACGACTCTAGGAAAACGCATAAGACAAAAATTCAATTGTGAGATAGGTTTACAGAATGTTAGAAGTTTCGGAGAGTTCATACTCACCAAATCCATCTTGAAGTGGAAGTTACAGTATCATCTTTTTGGATTTTTGAAGGATGGCTGGGAAAGAGCAAAGAATAAGAAAAGCTCACATATCAAGCATGGTCTGAATTCTTATTTGACTGTATCACAAAAAAATAGTTCACCATGATCTCCTGATGACAACTCCCCTCTTGTATTAGAGTCATCAACAGAGAAGGTCCCACTGGAGGCTTCTTATTCTGACGACTGGTACTGTTTATGAATCTGCAATACAAATCAGAGTATAGACATTTATGCAACTGCAATACACATTGCACAGATTAGGTAATACAGGACATATTCAGACAATATACATGGGTTTATTTTATGACCATCTCATTTAAATAATTTACAGAGCATATACCTGTTGACGTCACACTCAGGCCTCCATTTTACAATCTGTAAGAGAAGAAATTGTTTTCAGTGAGGGAAAAATGTCAGCCTATGTAACTTTTTAAGTTTAATTTTCATAACTGCTTCCCCTACTTTAGCATATTTATGGCACACGTTTCACAATCAATCTTTAGATAATGATTTTACCAGAGTTTTGTGGCAGTGTTGATTTAATATTAATGTAAATTCTATAATCTCCGATGTGCCTTCATAATAAGTGCCAAGAGCTCCTATCTTAATCTGCTCAGACTGTCGTCCGCACTTCGGCCAGGAGCGGGGGCAGAAGGAGAGCGCAGTCAGCCCGGGGCGGAGGCGTGTGAGGCGGTGACAGAGGAGGCTGCTGCCCCGCACCTGCACACATGTCTGCGGTCTCGCTTCAGCCCCGCGGAGGCGAAGATAATAACGTTCAATGCGGCCTAAGTTTTATGTCACAGACTCTGCGTTTGGTTTATAGCAGCCAGGCTCAGTCACTGTATCCGGAGGAAGCTAGCTAGCATAAGTTACGGTTGACTTGCTTTTACCAAAGAAACAACTTCTACCGCGAATGGCAAACTGACGACATAAAGAAAACAGTTTTCGGAAAATGTGAAATATGAACAAGTAATGCTCGCTTACCTTGTAAGTGTTGACTTGGCGCTTCTTTCTGCTCCAGGTCAGGGAAAATGTCAGCTCGAGCTGAAGATTCAAGCAGTGCGTGTCCCGCTCCGTGATTGGACAACAGTTTAACACATGCAGTGTGTTATTGTAAATGTGCAACGTGATTGGATAATAATTTAACACGAGATGTGTTATTTTGTGTAATTTCATTTTTACACAGAAATTTCAACACCAACACAACATGTGTTAATATTAACACAACATGTGTTAAATGAGCCTTAACACAGAAATTGTGTTAAAATTTAACACATCTGTTTTAAGAGTGTAGTTCCTTTTCTTTTTCAATCCTTATTATTATTTTTATTTTTTCAAAAATGTTAATGTAAATAATTGTAATAATGTACAAAGATGTGAATGTAAAACACAAATGGAAACTGCTCAAATAAACTAAAATAAAAAAATCCTCCTGAATCCTGCTCTCTGAGCAGCTGCTCCGCCCTCTCCTGGTAAACGACTGAGCTGTTCAGTTGTGTCGTCACAGCGGAACGGAAGTGCTCTACGTCTGTAATGTATTGCCTTACGGCCTGATGGATGCTTGGTGAACCTTGGCCAGAATCAAAGTGGATTAACTTTTATAACCAACGCGATCTCATGGGGAGTCCAGACTGAGCGGTGAGTCAAAACGCATGTTAGTGTGTGTGTTAGCATGTGTGTGTTAGCATGTGTGTTAGCCATTTATGAAACTGTGTTGCACATGTCAACTCCTTATAACTGCATTATGTGAAGTAACTTCACTTTTTGCAGCAATATTTATATTTATAATACTGCAAATGTGGAATGAGGGGAGAGAGGGGCGGAGTTAACTGAATCAAAGCGTTTTGTCTTCCGGGTAGGGAAAATACCCCCAAAAATACTTATATTTCTCTCAAAAATGAGTACTCCATAGTGATAGAGGTACAATATATCATATATATGCCTATACTTTACTTTGGAATGGCTAAAATAGCAGGATACAGATCCTTTAATATATGCTCTAAATGACACATTTACACTGGCCAAGCCCACATCATACACTATATGATATGACTGTAATATTTTTTTTGTTTGGTTTATTCTGTAGAATATACCTGCAAAGTAAGAGGTTAATCATCCAAACTGCAATTTTCAAGGTATAGATAGGGGGCGCTATAGTGGTGAGCACCGTGCAGTTATTGAGCTCTATGGATTCATACCATAAGTGGCCTTATGTCAGCCAAATATGATCCAGATTGGATAGAGCGCATGCCTGCGAGGTGTTGTGAAATGTACAGCAAAAAGGCATGTTGGTGGCATTATAATCTCTTAACCCCCACTTTAACCGAGCACATTTTCTCCAGTTTGACTTGACCCTTATCTTAAAGCTTCTTGAAAAAAAGCGTCAAAATAGCGATAGAAACGCAGTTACAAAAATGAGACGTAAGTGCCCAAAAAGCACCAAAAATACCACGAAAATGTGCTCAGTTCAGGTGGGAGTTAAGAGGTTAAGACCAGATGTTGAATGAAAAAAAAGCTGGATGTTTTTTGTAGCCCCATGTCTCTAAAGTCTGTTAAACCAGGTGTGAGCTTATTCTGTTGAAAAAGCAGGGACTAGATCATTAATACATAAGATGAGTCCAGACGGATTCCCAATTAAAAGTTAAAATGGCCGACTTCTTGTGCGCCCTTGCCACGCCCACATCTTCGGAAATATCAAATACATGTAATATATTTTTGTGTTTGTTTGAATGTGTAGAATATACCTGCAACGTTTCATATAAATCGTACAAACTAAAATTTTCAAGGTATAGATAGGGGGCGCTATAGTGGTGAGCACCGTGCAGTTATTGAGCTCTATGAATTCAGACCATAAGAGGCCTTATGTCAGCCAAATATGATCCAGATTAGATAGAGCGCATACCTGCGAGGGGTTGTCCAAGGTATGGGGAAAAAGCATGTTTTTTGTGGGGGCGCTATTTGAAAACCGGAGGTTCAATGTAAAAAAGCTGGCATCACTTTGTAGCCCCATGTCTCTAGAGTCTGTTAAACCATGTGTGAGTGGATTTAGCTGAAAAACCAGGGACTAGTTCGTTAAAACATAAGTTGAGTCCAGCCGGTTTTCCAATTGCAAGTCAAAATGGCCGACTCCCTGTGCGTCCAGGCGTGGCGCTCCAATGGAGTTTTTGGTTTGTCCTGATGTGCCCTTTCACTCTACCCAAGGATTTGGGCCTACGCCCAAAAACGCATGTTCTTTTTGAATGGGGGTCAATTTTGAGGGGGCGCTGTGGAGCCATTTTGTTTTGGGCGTGCGCATGTCGCCCACTGACACGCAATTTTCGCCGACTTTGATCACTGTGCCAATTTCTGCGTGTACTTTTGCACGGGAAGGCACTGAAAAACAGGATCTTAGAGGGCGAATAATAATAATTAAAGCCGCAAGCGGCGATGTAGGCCCTCGCCCCTGGCGCTGCCCCCCCTGGCGCTGCCCCCCTTGCGACCGCCCCCCTTGCGACCGCCCCCCTTGCTACCGCCCCCGCTCTCGCCCAAACCTGCTCTCCCCTCGGCCTCACACACAACCTGTGTGCTCTCTGCTAACTCTTGCTCCGGCCCACTCTCGCCTTGCCTTCGTCACACCTTACTCTTGCCCCAGGTATCTATGATGCCAGCCCACGTGCATTAGGCCCCGGCCTCACGTTCACCACAGCGGTGCTTTTCACTCGTTCTATAGTTGAAATACCTTCTATGACCAGTGAACTGCAATACTCGGGAGAAGCCAGCATGCAAAACAGCATCTGGACAGAGGTGCACTCTTGTATTTGCAGAAAAAAGAGCAGTGATCTGCACGAGTAAAGAGGAAAATGGCAATGAAAGGTAGAAAAGTGGCTAAATAAATAATTGTGTCTACATAACTTGGTGCTCATTCTGGAGTTGTATCGGGCTCAGAGCTTTAGTGGCCCATGTGAAAAGAGAAAGCATTATAAAAGTGTCAATACCATGTTTGAACTGGCAACCTCCTACATCAAAGACAAGGACATTATTACTGAGCTATAACATGACCCCAAGGTTAACCTGATACGGGCTACTTTTCTCTAAATCCCCGGGTGTGAAAATATGTCCAAGCAAGGCATTTGGGAAGAGAGGTCATTTCAGGTCATTTCAGGTCATTTTTGGCCCTACATTTCCCCCCAGTTCTTTCTCTATTGTTTTCCTACTGTCCCCCCATGTCTTTCTGTGTAGTTGTGCATATTTCTAAACTGTTCTTTCTTCATTTTAATAAGGTTGGGACCATAGGCGCCGATTTATGTTCTTCCCAGTAGATGCCCAGTCCAAACCAAAAAAAGAAAAAAAAAATATGGTTGGGTTTGAACCAGCAACCTCCTGTACCAAAGACCAGCGCACTATCTCTGAGCTATAACTCTGTGTAATGGTGTGCCTAATGTGGGCTACTACTATTCTCTAAATGACCAGGGTGAAATTAGATCCCACCATGCCACTGGAGGAGAGAGGTCATTTCAGGTCACTTTCCCCCACCCCCCTCCATTTCTTGATTGTTTTCGACACCCTCCTCAGTTTTGCCTCAAGTGTTTCCCTAGTGTCCCCACATTTCTTTCTGTGTAGTTCCACATATTTTGAAACTGTTCTTTCTTCGTTATTAATGAGGATTTAATAAAATATTAATTAAAAAAAAGAAAAACAAAAAAGTCATGGTTGGGTTTGAACCGGCAATCTAATGGATGCAAACCCTGCACTCTATAAACAAAGCTAGACAAGCACAGATACTTTTACAACCGAACTGACAAATATCTTATGAAACGCCTTGTGCTCATGTAGTCCAGGCTCGGACAATGTGTGGGTCATTTCCCCGTTTTTAGTGAGGATGGGGCTATAGGCGCCGATTCAGGTTCTTCCCAGTAGGTACTGAGTCACAAATAAAAAGAAAAAAAAAGAAGTCACTGTGGGGTTTGAACCGGCAATCTAATGGATGGGAACCCTGCACTCTATAAAGAGAGCTAGACAAGCACAGATACTTTTACAACCGAACTGACAAATATCTTATGAAACGCCTTGTGCTCATGTAGTCCAGGCTCGGACAATGTGTGGGTCATTTCCCCGTTTTTAGTGAGGGTGGGGCCATAGGCGCCGATTCAGGTTCTTCCCAGTAGGTACTGAGTCACAAATAAAAAGAAAAAAAAAGAAGTCACTGTGCGGTTTGAACTGGCAATCTAATGGATGGGAACCCTGCATTTTACTAATGGAGCTATACAAGCTTAAGCAACAACTCTGCGGATTTTATATTAATCTTATGAAACAGTTACACTCGTGTGTTCACAGAAAACGGAATTACAGTTCAGGCAATATTTATTGAAACATTTTGTAATTAGGGCTAATTCCCTGGGCGCCCAAAGATCTGAGAAGGTGCTCCAGCCCCACAAAAGTCTCGATAGATGACGGAATATTTTGGTGACACCAAAATAGTACGAGGAATACACGGAGAGACGGACAGGAAACAGCCAAACTGAACTTCCTGTGACTGTACTGTCCAAAAAACCTGATTTTGGAGCCAAAAACGTTCAAATTAAAGCTTCTTTCTGTAACAGAGGGGTAGTAAAACTATGTATGAGCCTAAAAGTGTGGCTTTTGTGAATAAAGGGGGAATTTGGGAAAAATTGACGATTTTCAGGAGAAACTCTGACAGAGGCCATCATGCTGCCAGAATAAGAACTCTGGCTATTTTCACGGAGGATGGCGGGCCACTTACAAGCCACTTAAAAGCCAGCAGGTGACGCTGTTGGGACAACTTGCAAGGGCATAATAAGTGGAGTGGTTGCCTTGACCCCCACATATTATACATCTTCGGAAAGCTCTGAGTGAGGCGCATGTGACTGACAGATGTCTAGATGCACTGTGCCAAGTATGATTTGATTTAGCTGAAAAACCAGGGACTAGTTCGTTAAAACATAAGTTGAGTCCAGCCGGTTTTCCAATTGCAAGTCAAAATGGCCGACTCCCTGTGCGTCCGGGCGTGGAGTTCAATGGAGTTTTTGGTTTGTCCTGATGTGCCCTTTCACTGTACCCAAGGATTTGGGCCTACGCCTAAAAATGCATGTTCTTCTTGAATGGGGGTCAACTTTGAGGGGGCGCTGTGGAGCCATTTTGTTTTGGGCGTGCGCATGTCGCCCACTGACACGCAATTTTCGCCGACTCTGATCACTGTGCCAATTTCTGCGTGTACTTTTGCACGGGAAGGCACTGAAAAACAGGATCTTAGAGGGCGAATAATAATAATAATAATAACAAGAAACCGGGGGAGAACAAAAGTCCCTCGGCTCGGGCCTAATTAATCATTCTTATTTAAAGTAATGACCTGGCCAAGTTGCATCGCAAAGCAGTACAATGAAGGAATAAACACACATACTGCTAAATGAAATAAGTATTAAAAAGAAGAAAAATAATGCTTGTGATCGAAGGGTCGGCTGTTTGAATCCCACAGGTGTTGTTGTGTCCTTGGGCAAGACACTTCACCCACTTTGCCTCCAGTGTCTCTGTGCACTGGTGAGTTACATGAACAAGGGGTAGGCCCTCATAAGCGTTTTGCTTCAGTCTACTTCCTTTGAGCTTCGATTAACTGTATGATTGTGAAACTTTGGAGACAGAGAAAATGTTAACTGCTCAAATAAATAAATAAAAATAAATAAAATAATTGGGTGACTGGTTCCTTGATGTAAAGCGCTTTGAGCCTAAAGCAGGTAGAAAGGCGCTACATAAATGTGACAATTTGAAATGTTAAATTTTTAAAGTATACACAGTGCCTTGCGAAAGTACTAATATACCTTGAACTTTTGCATATTTTGTTATGTTTACAACCCTAAACATAAAGATTTTATTTTGAACTTTTTACTGAAAGTTCACACACAAGTAACAGACAACTGTGAAGTGAAAGCAAAATGATACATGATTCTGTTATTTTTCAAAAAATAGAAAAGTGAAAAGTGGGGCGTGCATGCATGCATTAAATTTCCTTTATAACATTCCTAATGACTGCAGAAAGTTCACACCTTGCCCTAACCATTAAATAGAGGCCGCCTGTGCGTAATCTACTCTCAGTATAATTCCAGCTGTTCTGTGATGTAATGTTGTTCTTCCAGACATAGCGTGACGTGCATCTCATTCTAATCAAAACAATAATACTGTTGTTTCATATGAGCACTCAAGATAAAATGTCTTCTGTTAAAAAGTAACTAACACTTCTACCAAAGACATGTTTTCATATTCCATTTTATTCATTTTCCATCCATTTGTTCATCTAGAGCAAAGGCGGTCCCGCCTTTGCGATGCCCAATCCCGTCAGACCTTGGAAGCTAAGCAGGAAGGGCCTGGTCAGTACTTGGATGGGAGGCCGTTTGGAAACACCAGGAAGCCTAGCGAATGTAGTGAGTGAGTGGTTGGTGGTGGACGGAGGGGCCGATGGCGCAGACTGGTTGCCTCACTTCCGTCAGTCTACCCCAGGGCGGCTGTGGCTACAATAGTAGCTTACACCACCAAGTATGGAGTGAATGAATAATGCAATGTAAAGCGTCTTTGAGTGTCTGATGCATTATTATTATCTATAAAGGGTTTTTGATGGTGTTTAAAGCTTGTTGTTGTTTCATCAGTTTCCCGTGGAACAAGGTGTGGTTAAACAAAGCAGAAACATTTGAATGCCATGTAAATACTGTATCAACCAGACGCTGCAGGTCTAACAACAAGGTTAACAACTCTTGGCTGGCACTGACAGGTATAGATAACACTTATTACCTTTTGTTGATTCTTTTTAACAGAAAAAAATAGACTGTCTTGGGCTATTTCATAAAACTCTTTTGACAATGTCTGGTTTATGTTTTATTTTGTTCATAAACCAGACTCACTCCGGCCAACTTAGCCTGAACTCAACCACAAACACATTTTCTACTGACACTAATGTTTTATTATTAGATCATTGCAACTTGTTCAGCTTTAAATGTGGAGTAAAGTAGATTTATTGATTCATTAATAATTTCATTTAGTGGATATTTTTATATAGATGTGTTTTACAAATGGTCTATTGTTACTTTGTTCTTTATGTTAAGCACAAACATCAGATTTATACATCCATCACTTTAATGGAGCACTTTAACGTCTGGGTCAGAGTGAGTCTCTGAGCTTTATGATGTTAAACACCTGTGCACGGTGAGCTTTGAGTAGTTTGTTGTAAAGGGAAGGGAATCTTATTTGTATAGCGCTTTTCATATGACACAAGTCACACCCAAAGCGCTTCACACATGAAAGGGAGGGGGTTCATTCACTCCATGCTGATAAGCTACATTTGTAGCCACAGTTTCCCCTGGGGTAGACTGACAGAAGCGAGACTGCACACATCTGCGCCAACGGTCCCTCTGACCACCACCAACAACTCACACATAGGTGAAGTGTCTTGCCCAAGGACACAACGACAGTCTGCATCTGCAGGAGCCGGGATTCGAACCCCTGACCTTCCGATCATGAGACGACCTGCTCTACCATCTGCGCCACTGTCGCTTGTTTTGTTCCTCTGCTCGCTCCTCAAACACAGATGAAGGTGATGCATTTGTGGATCTGCCTTCGTCGTGTCTTAAAGGGGATGTTGGTGAAGGAGGGCGTGTCCTCTCCTTATCTTGGTCTTTTGGCTGGACTCCTGTGTTTACACTCAGTCAGAGAGAAGTCGAGCTGAAAGCTTCACTTTATTGAAACAGGTTTATGAAAAAGCCTTCAGGACGTGTTCAGGAAGTTGCTCTTCTGTGTTATATGTATGTAACTGTTATTTATTTATACTTTGCCTAAAGACAGAGTTCAGTAAAATATGTGTTTGTAAGAAAGCAGGGATGGGAATAAGAACATTCATTTTTGAAGAACCCAATTTCAAAACAGCAGACATCTCTTCACAAAAATGTGTGATTTGATCAAACAGGGCGGGGTACACGTGTGTTGTGTAGCGTATAGCGAGGCGCATCACGGCTCTTTTAAAGGCTTTAAGGGGATGAGTGAGAAACACAGTGAGGAAATGAGGCAGTTTCATAAGCGAGAAAGACATAAAGTTCCCAAACTGGCACATGTGGAGTTCTTTCTCTTCTCTGTTCTCAAAGTTTACAGTGATCCCTGAGTCACAGTCCCAGACTGATGTATTATCTGTAGAAATGACCTGTGCTGCTGCGTCTGTAGCCTCTGCAGACCGGGGTGAGGCGTGGAGCGTCACCGTCACCCCCGTGTGCTCTAGTGCTCTCTGGTCTTTAACTGAGGCAGTTACTGCTGCTGATGCAGGACTGGGATCATTTTCAGAACAGTCTGGGCAAGAGTCGGGATCTGGGACAAAATCTTCGAATTCAGGACAGTCATGAAGATTTTGTTCAGTAACTCTTTAACTAAATCAAGATAAAATGTCTTCTGCTAAAAATAAAAAATATACATTTTCAAATCCCATATTATTAATTTCCCATCCATATAATCATCTATAAAGAGAGCTACAGCTCAGGTGGGGGAAACTGTACACAGGACAACTATTAGTCGTACACTGCACAATTCTGGCCTTATGGCAGAGTGGCAAGAACAAGCGATTTTTGAAAGAAAACCATAAGAAATACCGTTTTCTGTTTGCTAGAAGCCACATGGTGGTGGCTTCTAGCTGTAGCTCTCTGCAGTTCATCCAGGGTCATCATAGGCTTCTTGGTAACAGCTCTGGTCAGTGCGGTCCTTGTTCGGTCAGTAAGTTTAGGAGAACAGCCGAGTCTTGGTAGGTTTGCAGTGATGCCACACTCTTTCTATTCCTGGATGATGTATTTAACTGTACTTTGAGAGATGTTCCAAGCTTTGGAAATGTTTTTATAACCTAACCCAGCTTTATACTTCTCAATAACTTTATCTCGGACCCGTCTGGTGTGTTATTGGACTTCATGATGTTGTTTAGTGACTAATACACTCTGACCATAGCTCTGAGGCCCTCACAGAACAGCTTAATTATACTGGGAGTAGATTATGCACAGGTGGCCTCTATTTAATGGTTAGGGCAAGGTGTGAACATTCTGCAGTCATTAGGAATGTTATAAAGGCAATTTAATGCACTCCGAAAATGCTGTATGAATACTTATGCACGCCACACTTTTCACTTTTCTATTTTTTGAAAAATAACAGAATCATGTATCATTTTGCTTTCACTTCACAGTTGTCTGTTACTTGTGTGTGAACTTTCAGTAAAATTCAAAATAAAATCTTTACGTTTAGGGTTGTAAACATAACAAAATGTGAAAAAAGTGAAGCGCTGTGAATACTTTCCGGATGCACTGTAGATATGTGCATGTTTTACTTCTAAGAATTTAGTTCCTTTATATTACCATCAGCATCAATAGCAGTACTGCTGTCTGAATCGATTGAGTTTGATTCTAAGAATAATCCACAGATTGTTAGGTATTAATCCTAGACTGTTACATTTGAAGTTTAAAGTTAAAATAGTGATGATAACAACACAACAGCAATAGCAATAACAATGGCAATAACAACTGCAATAGTATAATAGTAACAACCACAATATACTTCATTATTAGTTAGATCTGACCTTTAAAGTACACAGCACTTTGTGACACCCATTAGCAATCAAGTACCCATTTCCTCCTCCTGGTACTTTGACCATACCATTTTTTTATATCTTGATTTGAAATGATGAATATTTGGACATTGTTTATATTCTGTCCCCAATTTGTTCCAGAGTTTAACTCCACATACAGACACACACATACTTTTCCTATTGGAAGACACTGCTTGAACCTTAAAGTTATCACACCCCCTCAGGTTATATCCCCCTTCTGTGCGTGCAAAAAGCATTTGTATCCTTGCAGGTAGCGCATTTTTGTTGGCTTTAAACAGAAGTTGGGCAGTAGATAAATCAACTAAATCATGCATTTTTAACAGTTTAGACTGCAGAAATAATATATTAGTGTGATCATAATATCCTACTTTATGTATAATTCTTACCGCACGTTTTTGGAGTATAACAAGGGGGTGTAATGAGCTTTTATAGTTATTGCCCCAAACTTCTACACAGTAGTTTAGATATGGCAAAACTAATGAACTATATAACAAAAATAATGCATTGTAATTTAAGAAAAACTTTGCTTTATTAATGATTGAGATACTTTTGGAGACTTTACCTTGTATGTGTCTTATGTGTGGTTTCCAGCTTAATTTACTGTCAATGGTGACTCCTAAGAATTTAATTTCTGATACTGTATCTAAAACTACACCGTCTATATTTACTGAGTCTGGTTTTCCATTATAATTACCGAAAACATTACTTTTGTTTTATTTAGGTTGAGAGACAATTTATTAATGTCCATCCATGTTTTTAATTTCCTTAGTTCACAGTTTATGTTAGTTACTAAAGTACTATAATTGTCATTAGAATAGAAGACGTTTGTGTCATCTGCAAAAATGACTAATTTTAATAATTTAGACACATTAAAAATGTCATTAATTCATATGATATTGAAGACTCTTACATGGTTGCCATTAGATGCAAAATATTTAAAAATATAATAGTAATAATCATAATAATGATGATGATAATCACAATTATTATTCATACATTATGTAATTATTAAACTTATGTAACTCATGATGATTGTTGTTTCAGTTTCATTTCATTATTTCTCAGGAATCATCATGGCTAATCAGAATGAAGAAGAAAATCAAATTGCACTTGTGAACAATGACCAGGCTCTAGCTGAAATGGTGCAGAGGTACTTAGACAAAATTAACAACATTCCTGTGAACATCGCGATCACAGGCGAGGCTGGCTCTGGTAAATCCACTCTGGTCAATGCTCTGAGAGACATCAGAAACAGAACAGGGAGAGCAGCTCCAACTGGAGTCGTGGAGGCAACTATGGAGCCAACAGAGTAGAAACATCCACAGAACAACCTCATTAGAATCTGGGATCTGCCGGGGATTAACACCACCAACTTTACAGCTGACAAATATATGACGAAGATGAAGTTTAAGACGTACGACTTCTTCATCATTGTTTCCAGTGACCGTTTCAGAGAAAATGATGCAAAACTGGCAAAAGGAATTCAGAAGATGAACAAAAAATTCTACTTTGTTCGATCCAAAATCGGTCACAACATACGAGACGAGAAAGAGGAAGATCCAAACACCAGGGAGGAGGACGTCCTTAACATCATTAGGAACGACTGCACTGAAGGTAAAGTGTTTCTGAATCTCACTGGCATTTTGTTCAAACTTATTTTATTATTATTATTATTATTATTATTATTGTCATTATTGGGAAAATAAGTACCAACAGGGCGAACTGGAGCCTGACGTGAAGCGGAGGGGTCTTGTTTCGCCCTGAAGGTACAAGGCTAGCTACTTATTGCTAGCCTAGCTACTTAGTTGAAGGTGCAGTTAGAGAGGAGGAATGGAGGCTAATCTCTGGGTAAGATGAAAGTCGGACTCCCGTTAATTTCACGAGCGATTCCACCAACTTCTCTTATGGACGGGGACAGAGATAGTGTCCGCCTGTCCGCTACTACTACTGGAGTGACATGATAGACCTGTATTACAAGCACGAACTCCGTTACCATTGGCAACGCCGTTGTCATTATTTTTTCAGAGATCCTCTATCAGAAAATAATGACCGGTAGTTGGAAAATCACATTCAAGTGAAGCGTTCTACTTGCATTGTGAGGGCCGTATAATAATATTTATTACTGACTGACCTTTACTTTAAAACAGAACTCCAGAGGCTGGGCTTTGAGTCTCCAAAGGTTTTCCTTGTGTCTGGGCTCAGACTTGACCTGTACGAATTTGAGGATTTGCGTCAAACTCTGATGGAGGAACTTCCTGAACATCAGAGGGATGTCCTGGAGCTGGCTCTGCCCAACACCAGTCTGGAGACCATCGAAGAGAAGAAGAAGACTTTGGAGAAGATAATAATATTGTTGGGGCGACAGTGGCGCAGATGGTAGAGCAGGTCGTCTCATGATTGGAAGGTCAGGGGTTCGAATCCCGCCTCCTGAAGGTGCACATTGTCGTTGTGTCCTTGGGCAAGACACTTCACCCACATTGCCTCCAGTGTCTGCGTACACTAGGAGAGACCAACAGGCCCGGTTTGAACCGTGAGGCCGTCCTTCTGTGGACCCACCACCTGCAGAAGGAGCCATGGGGGCCGGTGCTATGTGACCTGGACCAACTGCCCCCACGACCCGGCAACGGACAAGTGGAAGAAAATGGATGGATGGATGGATGGATAATAATATTGTTCACTGCAGCTGCAGCTGTGCCAGTCCTTGGGCTCTCAGAAAGTGTTGATCTGGGCATGATAGTCACCTTTACAGTGCACTGTGCTGTTTCTATGGGTCTTACTCCTAAGTTACTGCGTAAATTGTCCGATCTTAGTGGTGTGCCCTATGATGATCTTAAGGCTGAGATAAAATCACCTTTTGCAGGAGTTGAAATTTCCACAGATCAGTTTAACAATATGGCACTCATGAAAATGTGTCTATTTCACAGTTTCACCTCCCAAACTGTAGCTATTCTACACTTTTTTGTTGTATTGATTTTTATTAGAGTCACGTGACCTTTCCGAACCTTCTGCGCTCTGCAGTTAAAATGGCCGACGTTTGTCACATTTTCGGGACAAAATACATTATTACTGCTTATTTAAGGCATTTATATCACATTTTCTTCAAAATCTGGCGAGAAATGTGTAACTTTGATTCAATATATTAAAGTACTGGCATTTCCAAAGCTTTAGATTTCGAGTTTGACCAAAGTTTACATATTATTGTTTTATTGTTACAGTTTAAATTGTGCGCGTTCTCGTTGGAGCACACGTGATGCGCCCTGAGTTATGCAAATTTACTTCAATGGTTGTGCGTCTGTGTGGAGCTCTATATATTTTCTTATTATGTCTATGGTTGCAGTCAAAGGTGAATTTTGAAATGTACTGATATCTAAATTATTCTGATGATGTATATCAAGATTATAGCGCATATTTATTATCAGCAATAATGTGAAGACTGTGATAGTAATTGGAAAGGTGTTTTGTTCCATAAAGGTTAGCCCCGAAAAAGCACATTTATAGTTTTTAATGGAAGATTATTTTATTTTATTTTTAAAATTATTATTTTATTATTTTTTCACAAAAAGGTAAACAGAACCGAAGATCGCTTACGTTTCCACACGGACCCATTTTAGTGACGCACCCATCTGCCGTCAACTTCTGTAAGTTTGGTGACTTGTTTTTAATCGTGTTCTGTTCATTACCTGCTTCCTAAACATAGGTGAACTCTTCTAACGTCTACCATAGGCTCTAGAGACTTGCTGTCAGCTGTACGTGAGTATATTTTTGCTGGGATACATTATGAGCTACTTAAGTTTTTGTTAGACATGATTTATTTAGTATTTTTAATAATGCAAGTAATTATTCAGTGCTGAACCTCTAAATGAGGATCTAAACTGATTAAATCAGGACTAAAGCATGTCTAACAAAGATTAAACCAAGAACCTGAATACATCTTTACCAAGGCCCAAAACCATTGGATTACAGGTCATTCCTGTATAGTAGGAGTAGAACTTTTGTCATCTGCTGTAAACATATTATTAGTAATGAATCATTCATTCCTTTCTTTGTGCAACGACAGACAGACGTCTTTTCTGAATGGAGAAGATGGAGGCTTATCCACTCTACTGCATCAAATGATTCCAGGTTTGCACATCAGTCAGAGGGCTGCACACGTTTGGAGAAATATCTACTTGCGATTTTTCAGACAGGTTTTGCAATTGCAGTTACATTTTTGTACTTTTGTTAATACAAAAACCTTGTAATTGTGACCATGTAAAATAGATAAAAAATAAGGGGCAACACACGCTGATAACGTCTTCCTGAATATTTCACTGAAGACACTAAAGTGTGCAGAAGTTTTGTGGCAATCGGCTCTCATTTAAGCTAGGCTTCTTGTCATGAATGCTGAAGTTGGCTTTGCCAAAGCTATTTTGTAAATGTTTTGTGGTGTTTAGAGGCACTGTTTGAGGGGATAATATGACTGACCAAGCTTGTGTTCACTAGATGAGGATTGGTCCTTTCTTTACCTTTGTTTTTAATAATCATTTTATGTTTATGTCCCAGCATTACTGATCTGCACCCTGGAATATCCTGGAATAATCACTTGTGCAGTTTTGATGACATCTCTTGAAGTGTATCAGTATTTACTGTAAGAAAACCTTCCATTTAAAAACCTTCAGATGGAAAAATCAGAGCAGAGAAATAGATGGCGTTCTCAAGGAGGTGTTTATTCAGCATTCAGCAGGTAGTACAGATGTTGCATTGCAGATGTTAAATCAAGAAGTCCGCTGTTTCTGTCTCGGCATCAGAGTTTTCCTTCCCTTCGCCCTTCCTACGAAATACGTAAACCAGTTGTAGCCATTTTCCATAGAAGGTAACGCACAGATGTGAAGAAACTTACTCTCCTCCTACACCTAATAAGGTCTAGACGTTGAGGGCTCAGAGCTGGCCTCATCCTACAGCTACGGACCCCTTATTTGGATGTGGGACAACACAAGGCCTCATCCGACCCTATCTGGTGCACGTAGTCTTTAAAGAACATTTTATATGTGAAATAAGAACAAGCGTTAAACTAATATATCACAATTTCCCCTCTCAATTACCTTTTTTAGGTAATTGCCATCAAATAAATATCACAAAATCTTGATGCATGTAAAGCTGAGAGTTGCAAGTCGCTATTTCTCACTTGATGCATGTATCCACCTTCATTAATACAAATTTTACAATTGCGATAGCTCTTTTTACATCTATTTCCTTTATGCTTTTTAATTGCTGCTATGTGTAAAAGTCAGTGAGCATTTTAGTATGGCCGAAGCAAAACAAACAATCACAAGTGTGTTTTCAAATTAGTAATTTAACTCAATTCAAAAATGTCGCGGTCTGATTGGAGATCTGAGGTAAGGAGTATGTATTGTGAAGTCGGAACTTGACGCGCCAGATTAGTTGTGATTAGGTTCACTACCAACGATCGCAGACAGGGAATTATACAGCAGACAACTACGGAAATTATCAACAAAACCGCAAGTATGGGCATTCCTATTTTCAACAGTAAATGCCACCAAGTGCCGCTAGTCAGCCAGGTCCATATGTCCCAACTTCCAGATGACATATGAGCCTGTACCTCGTCGCGGGCTTGTACCATGTCTTTTATTGCCTGTGTGATCAAACCCCCATCTCCACTATTATCAGGTATAAACGTACAGCATCCAGTTCCAATTTGTGCGCACACACCTCCTGTGGAGGCGGTTAATAAATCGAGCACAACACGGTTTTGTAACACCATGGTGCGCAGGGCTTTTAGTTCCTCATTAGTTGCATTGAAGGCCACTATAGTCGTATTCATAAATCCCAATAATCTCCACCTATTATATTCTACTTCAGTACGTAAATCAGAAATGCCAAAATTGGGAAACAATGCCATTGCAATTCGTTGTCCTGTATTAAAGATCCGCTGGTCATATGGAACTCCGCGGTCAAATAAGACGTCTCTCTTACCACGTCTGCGGTTTGCTGTTTGGACAGTCTCATGTACAGTATGTAATTTGTCTTTAGGAATGTACATGATGGGTTGATGTAATTCTACAATTGTGCATGTGCCTCCCCAGTGAGGTGGCAGGTTGGTGTAAATAGCGTGCCCACACAGCCAATACCAATCACTCAGTACTCTAGTACCTACGTGAGTAATTGGAGCTACGCGGGAACATCTACAGCCGAGGCTAGTAGCGCACCACAAAGCAAAGTCTTTGTTCATGACTTTTGCAGCCTCTCTTGCTCGTGTATCCTGCCAACAGGAATCATTGTTTAAACACGCGTAATAGGTAGGTTCATCTATGGGCGGGCAAAAGGTAAGCATGTTTCGGCAATGATTTTTTCAATGTGCCCAACATTGGTAGTGCCGTTTCCCGTATAACAAACGATGTAGTCATGTGGTTCTATAATGTCCTCCATGACAAGAGGGTCCCCCAATTGTGGCCATGTCAGCAGATCTAGTTCAGCATGGCATGGTGTATCTTTTAGAAGGCCCTCCTTTGGTAATTGCGCTGGTACCGACATGTCGCCGCTAGCCAAGTCTCTCCATTGACCAGGGTGAATTGACAAGGCTACAAGACAGAGAATTTGGGTGTCGTTCGGTGTGGTCGCATAAATGCCGGTGTGTGTAGTCGACACTGGAAGATGGGTACATACATAGCAGTCAGTGTTACTAGTAAGGTGGGCCGTATAATTTATATACCTCCACCACATGTTAGCTTGATAATGATGCATTATTTCTCCTCTGTCAACGTATCGTTTATTAACAACTTCAGGACTTATTTTCAAACATTCTTCAAACAGTAACAAAGGAATCACAATCATAACTGATACCACCGATAACCCACATATTACCATCCAAAGGTAACAGCCCTTTTTCTGCAGACTAGGTTTTAAAATGTCCATGGTGGCGTCAGTTTCTTCTGGTCACGTGCAGGGTGTATGATGTGACCACGATCGTCTATGTTCCTAGAGCAGAGGTTATCAACACTTGCTCTTTAGTTGGTTCTAACAGTGTCTTTTCCTGTGCTTGGATGGTTACTTCCTGTGAATTGTGATACCTTCAGTTCAACAGGTGGGAGAGGAGGATTCAGGGAGATTCATAAAGCCTTCACCGCCGTGGGCCTTGTCCACAGCGCGTGATATGGACTCTCCCACCTGGATGATGACTGGTCTTTTTTCTATCGTCCTTGTTATGATCCAGTCTCTCCAGTACCTGGTGTTTCCCCGTCCTGTAATGGAAAGGGTTCATCCGGCAGGTCATCTGGTATTTGATTATGAGCAACAATGTCTTTTTATTTAACATTTCGTGCTTTTTCAATTCCTCTTTTCTCCTGCATCTTGTGAGTTTGCATTCAGGCATATATTTGTTCTAAAATTGCGTGTGCAGCGTTTTTGCATTGCAACATCTAGATTAATAATTAGTATAAAAATGTATATCATGAAAAAGTTCTAGAATACTACATTAAAATGTCAAGCAGTTAAGGTTATGTTAAAAAATCTCACTCTATATCAGAAGGTTTAAATTTTACGTTCAAAAAAGTTTTTCTTAAGTCTTTGTTTTTTCTTTATTATTTCTTTTATCCCCTCTTTCTCCCCTCTTTCTGCCCTTGGAGCCCCAGGGGTAGAAATTGGTGCCTGGTGGTTTTCATCATCGGCGTGAGATGCTGAACAGCCATCTTCCTTGTCTTCCGTATTGTCAGAGGAAGCGTTTGCAATGTCTTTTTGATTTGGGTAGACTCCGTTGAGTCGGATCCACCGGTGACTTGAAGCAATGAGACAAGTGATACCACAGTTTGGAAGTTCCTTTTTGCACTTGTACTGATCTTCCTGTTGATTGGAGAACTAGATATGGTCCAGTTTGGTATGGTTGGGTCCAATTGTTACGTTTATGTACTTTGACATAAACCCAAGATCCTGGAACAACATCCATGTCTGGCTCAGGAGTTTCTTGAAGATCGTGAGTCCTTTTTCTGCACTGATGTAGTTGTGCTATTATGGTTTGGAGCATTTTCACATAAGAATGGTGCTGCTTGTCCCACTCAATAAATGGGGCATCTTCATTGAAAGGTCCAGGGGCTTGTGCATTTCTCTGCCAGTCAACAGAAGATGTGGTGAGTATGACGTGGTCGCATTGACACTGTTTCTGATGTCCATCAGAACAAACGGCAAGGCCGCCACCCAATCAAGTTTTGAAGTTAGCCATACTTTTGCCAGTTTCCTCTTTATGGTGGCGTTCATTCTTTCCACTAGGCCCTGCGAAGAAGAATGGTATAAATTCCCTAGGCGTTGTGAGATGTTAAGAGCCTTCAGCACATCTTTAACAACTCTAGCAGTGAAGTGCGTGCCATTGTCTGATCTTATGGTATGTGGAATACCAAATCTTGGAAAAACTTCAGTAGTCAGGTGATGAACTACCTCTTTGGCAGTTTCTGTTTTGCAGGGAAAAGCTTCAACCCATTTTGTATATTCGCATACTATGACTAGCAAGTATCTGTAGCCCCGTACTCTCATTTCTGGACCCATATCTGTGAAGTCCATAACAATCTTCTCGAAAGGCTTGTTTGGGAGCGTAAAGATGCCTGGTGGTGGTCTGCAAGCCTTTTTCCGGGGTCATAGTTTGACAGATATGACAATCATCAATCCAGTATTGTAGAATGGATTGCATTTGTGGGTGCCACCACAAATCGATGTGTTTCAAAATGGCTTTGTAGCTTCGATGTGTTGGAAGGTGATATTCATCAAACAACATTTGAAGCAAAGGAGTTGGAGCCACGATTCTTCCTTCATGATTTCTCCAAATTCCTTCAGTGTCTTTCACTGCTCCTTTTAACTTCCATGCACTTTGTTCATATGCTCCCGCTGCTTCTTGAATTTCCTTGACATATTTGGTGTCAATGATGCAGGTTTCAGACGCACTTCCAGACTGTTCCGCGTCTCGAATGAGCATGTGTCTGTTGTTATAGTTCGCTGCATCTTTAGTGGCTTGATCAGCTGCATGGTTTCCCAGGGACACAGAGTCTTGGCCTTTGGTATGGGCTTTGCATTTCATGATGGCTAGTTTTGTTGGCAATTGGACTGCGTCAATAAGTTGTCTGATCAGTGATTCATGCTTTATGGAAGTCCCGTTGTCAGCTTGAAACCATTTCTGATCCAGCCTGCAACGGATATTGTGACCGTCTTGTAAGCATACACTGAGTCAGTATATATATTGACTTTCTGGCCTTCTGAAAGTTGCAAGGCACGCAGTACTGCCATCAATTCTGCTAGTTGCGCTGATCCTCCTTGTATTTGTTTTGCCTCCAGTACTTGATGTTGATGTTTTGATAATTGTTTGACAACAGCGTACGACCGATGACGTGCCCTTCCTTCGCTCTATACGAGCAGCCGTCACAAAACAAAGTCATTTCTGGGTTTGGCAATGGGGTTGTCTGAAGATCTGCTCTGACATACAGTTCAGTCTTGACTTTCTCTTCACACGTATGAGGAATTCCTTCAGTTTCCATATTGGTCGCCATATTGATGGTTCCACTTTCATACGTGATGTGAGACTGTCTCAAGTTCTTGAGATGTTGTTCGATCTTTGTGCAGTGGTGATGAACAAGCGAGAGTTGAGATATGCAAGTATGCCATGATTTGTATGCACTATCAACTGATGATTCTGCACTAGATGCGAGGTTTTCTCGATCGTCTTGGTCAGGGCTGCCAAGTAACGTGCACATCCAGGTTGTGCTTGTTCATGGGGGTCGAGTTTGTAGGAGTAATGTTTCAGCACTCTTCTGGTTCCATGTTGCTTTGATAGAGAATAGCTTGCACAAACGACCCTTTCTCCATCACATCCAAGTGAAATGGATGTTGTAGTCGGGGGCACATAATGTACATGCAGAGCAAATCGCTTGTTTAGTCTTTATGAATGCTTCCTCGGCTTCTTGATTCCACAATAATGTTGCTGTTGGATTATGCATTCCGTGTGGCTTGATGAGTTCTCTGAGCGGTGTAGTGAGCTCAGTGTATCCTGGGACGTACTCTCTTGAGTAGTTGCAGAGACCCAAAAAGCTGAGCATCTGACGCACCGTTATTGGTTTTGGTGCTTGTAAGATGGCGTCTTTGTTGCTGTCGGTCACTCCTTGTGCTCCACTTGACACTTCTCGTCCGAGAAAATATACTGATCTTCTTGCCACTTGCATCTTTTGCCTTTTGACCTTGTAGCCTTTTTCAGACAGTCTTGTGAGCACCGCTACGGTGGCTTCCAGAACGTCTTTAGCTGTCTCTCCACCCAACAAAACATCGTCGACGTACTGAATTAACGTACATGTTTCTGGTAGCTGTAGATCTGCAAGGTCTTGTCTCAAGAAGTGGTTAAAATACCCCGCTGATAGTTTCCAGCCTTGGCACATTCTTCGGTAGGTGTATTGGCGTCCTCCAAAGCTGAATGCAAAGTATTTGCGGCTACTTGGGTCGAGGTTTATCGTGAAGTAGGCATTTGCCAGATCTATCACCGTGTAGAAGTTGCACTCTGGTGACAGGTTGTTCAGGGCGAGGTATGGGTCTGGAACGGGATATGATTCTCCAGCTGTTACTTCGTTGATTGGCCTCAAGTCTTGGATCATTCTCCAGTTCACCAAATCAGATTTCTTCACTGGGAATAGTGGCGTGTTATAGTCAGACTTTGTTTCGTATATCACTCCCGATTTCAACAGTCCGTTGACTGTCTCTTGTATACCCCTTATTTGATCTTCTTTGAGCGGATACTGTGGGCGGTATATGGGCTTTGTTGTTGTAAGCTCCACTTTGACAACGTGGTTCGTTTGTCCTACGTCATTGGGATCCGTCATCCATACATTGGCTGGTACTTGTGCGAGATATCTGTCTGTGTCTGGATGGTCTTCAAAAGTTCGATGTCTCATTTGTCTAGAAGCTCTTGTGACATCTCCGGATCCTTGCGACACAATTATCTTGAATATTTGATGCTGCGGGTTGTAGAAGATTTTGTCTGTCCCAGTGGCGTCATATTGCAAAGTAGAAGCAAATTTGACCATTGGGCCGAGTTGTTTCTGTGTGTGATGTTTGGATATGGCAAGCGATACATGGGGGCTACTTTCTTCACTTCCCGTGTAATAGGGTTTCAGCTCTTCAGGTAATGCAACTGCGAGCGCCATTCCTTGGGGACCCAAATATAGGCTGGTATATGCCACTTGAAACGTTTGATCTGATATTTGTCGCCAAAGCTCATCATAGGCGTCGTCTTCAAGGGTGACATAGTTAAGGGTCACATGCAATGGATCGAAGGGTTCTTTCAATGGATATAATGATTTTGCCCATATCTTATATTCTTGCCATAATCTTGATGCCTCATTTCCTTTTTCTGGATCTGTGAGGACTTGAGCCCAATATATTGTTGTCTGGGCCTTTAGATCTTGTACAACGTCTGGGGAAAGGTATAGAATTCTTTCCATGTGTTTCTCCTTCATTCTTCGCATCATCAAAATTGTTTCACTTTTGTTGAGTATCTTGTGACCTTCAGGGCAAAATATCAGAGACAACGATAGTTTGCACATCAAGTCTCTTCCACATATGGACACTTCACACCCCGGCAAAAACAAGAATTCATGTTCCACAATTTGGTTCTTCAATATTACTGCCAATGGTTCAGTAAAGGTTTTTGTTTCTGGCCTTCCCACACAGCCTGTTATGGACATTGTTTTTGTTGTCAATGGAAACTTTTGTCGAATACAGGATACTGTTGCTCCCGAGTCCACTAGAAATCGAATCTTCTGTCCATTTATTTCCAAGACCACCATTGGTTCGCTTTTCCATGACTTAAGCGATTGGTCTGGCTGCGGGCCTCTCTAGTAACAATCTCCGTATTGGTTGAAACATCCGTGTGTGTCTCTTCCACTTGGGTTATTTCCAAGATTCATCACTCTTGGGTTGGTTACTGGATGCATCATCTGTTGTGCCATGGGTTGCATGTTGGCGTTTTGCATCATTTGTGGCTGGCCCATTGGTTGCCCATACATCTGTTGAGGGTTACCTTGTTGATTGTACCCATATGCTTGTCCTTGGAGCACCGTACGACACTTTCTTGCCCAATGTCCCATTTTTCCGCATGCATGACATTGGTCATATCGTTTTCCCACGTTGTTGCCTCTTCCTCGTCCAAAGCCGCCTTGCCCTCTTCCTCTTCCTTGGGTGTTAGCGAATGGGGCGGTGTTGTAAATTACAACAGGTGCGGCAGGGATCGATGAGGGCTGATTCTTTTGTACAGCCGGCGTTGCGGGTGCTCCTTGTGTCTGTTGTGGTTGCATTACCATCTTGATTGCAGTTGCCAATTGGTTTGTTGTTATCGGCACGTCTCCTTCAGTGGGGTCTTGTTTGACCGTCATGACATTGGATGTCTTTTCTTTCTTTTTGTCTTTGGACTCCGCTTGTAATTTCTGGAGTTGCAACTTCATGGTCGCCATTTCCATCTCTCTCTTCTTGGAGTCAGTTTCTTTGTTATTGTTCAACCACTTGGTGACATTGTGGTTACAGTGTGCGTCAAATTCTTCTTCAGTTTTGGTGTATAAGCCCATTACGTCACTTAAAGCGTCTTGTACCGGCTTTGGCATCCCCTTGACAAGGGCTGAGTAGAACATGACCGTCATTCCAGTGCCTGCTTGAATCGGCTCTCCCGTTGCATCGTGGTATAGACTTTTGGCACGCTGTTTGTAGCTGTAGTAATCTTCATCATTCTTCATCCGTAGTGACATGAGTTCATCAGTCATGATGCATGGGAATCTTGATTTCAGTTCTTCTTCCAGTGCAACACGAAACATTTGTATTGACGAATTCTTATGTAGGACCACTCGCAGCCTGTGCTCCACTGCATTCTTGACGTTAATTGCAACTGTCTCGTCTGCTGCCTTGGTTAAGGCGGCGTGTATGTCTCCCCAGCAAATTCTGTCTCCGGCGGTATGTTTCATGAGGGCTCTCATCCATGGAATTCCTCCTTTGGTTAGTTTTGGCAGCACCAACATCAAGGAACTCCAGTCTTTGAGCGTGAATGGCTGATAAATCATTTGTCGGTTGTCTATTGTTCTTAATGGATAAACCTTGACGTTTGCCACTTGTGGTTCCTTGTTTGCGTCTGGCATGGGTCCACCACACCGTTGATGAAGGCCCGTTGTACTCCTCCGTCTCAACGATTCCCGAAAAGGATCCTACTATTGCGAAAGGTTCTTCGCATTGTAGGTTTCTTGCTGGGTGGCCTTTCATCGCTTGGTCAGTGTCTTTGCTTCTGGGTCTTGCTTCTTGTACGAAATTATCCAGTTCCTTTAGATTCCTCTCTGTCTCCACGATGTTGGTCAATGCCGTCACTTGATTTTGTACTGATTTTACTTGTTCTTCAATGTTGATTAGATTTGGGGTGCGTTGCAGGGGTGCCAATGCCAATGTTCCCCCTGTGACTCTGTGAGTCATTTGAGGCGTCGGTGATGTTGTTGAAGGTTTTGGCGCATTGTTGGTTTCTGCGCTTGCGATGTGTGACCATGGATATAGGCTTGATGCAGGTGTTGAATGAGGAGCTCGGTACGGTGGAGGTCTGGTATCAAGTGATGCTCTCCGTTGGTTCTTGTCATCTTGTGGATACATACTTTGACTGGATGGTGGGCGATACAGAGAGTTGTCGATTTGAGGGATGTCTTCAAGGCTTTGTGCTTTTCCCAGACTTGCTGCTAGGTGACTACGTGATTCTTTTCTCTTTCGTGATGACAATCCACTTTGACCTTCTTTATTTATTATTCCAAGATCGTCATCTTCTTCCACTGCTGGTGTGCTGTGATGACTGTATGGCGTCATTGGTTGTTGTGAGCGTGTATTGTATCCATGTTTTTTTTCTTCTCCATTTACTGTGTAAATGCCCGCTGGTGGTTTCTTTAGGACATCTCCTTGAGGTGGTTCTTCATCAAACGTCACCTTTTTATCTTCATCCGTTGGCTTCATGACTAAGATTGAAGACAGCTCTTTGAAGTTCCTCTTCTCTTGTATTTCGTTTGCCCACTTGTGCATTCTTCTAGCCAGGGCTTCCTTGTTCTCATGTTTTCTTATCTTTAGATTGTTCAGCTTTCTCCCACGGATGGTTCGAATGGGATGAGTCTTGTATTGTAGGATCTTTGCTTCATGATACTGCATGATGTTCTCCCATTGGTCTTCTGTTGGAGCGATGGCTCTTTTTCCTCCGTGTATCATGCCTTTCTTAGCATATTTCTTCAGCAGGTCTTGTATGATGGATTGACTGACTTTTGCCCTTTTTGGATCAGGTTCATGTTGCAGAACCTTGCAGTTCCAAAATTGTTGTAATTGAGTTAGGGTGACGAACTGAGACATTTTATTGGCAATTGCGTTTGTGTTATTGTCGCACTTACTGATTGCAATTTAGTTGTGCTTGTTTACTAATCTATCGCGTAAATTAGCTTATAGTTTTAGGTATATTCGCTTTGGTATAGTTTTTGCAAGTATTGTATTATTACCTTACGTATGTTTTAAGGACTTTTGGATTGGTTGCTTTGGTTGTTTTGGTTCCGCCCCTCAAGACCTCTACACTTTTGGATCAGCCTTTGCTTCGCGCCTTCTCTTAAGTCTTCGCCTCTACAAGGAAAAGAAAAACATTGCTTTAATCAGTATTGTTCTTTTGGTAAAACCTTTGGCTATAACCGATTGCCTTTTAGAAATCCTACGGCTTAACTATTGCCATTATTTAAATTTTTTATTTTTTTATTTTTTTCATTTATTTTATTTATTTATGTATTTATTTATTTATTAATTATTATTGTTATTATTTATTGATTAACCCTTTTACTATTATTTTTTCCTATTTTGCTCATTTATTTTTGTTTACACAAACCCATGCATATACTATTGACAACCCATCATTATTCTGTGGTGAATTCTTGGAGGAGAGGCTTTGAGGCCCAATTTATGATTACGTTTTATTTCCATAAAAACGACTATAAGTTTACATTTTTTCAAACGCAGCATTCTATTTCTATATCCTCCATGGGTGTAAGCATATGCAGCCTTTAAAATAAATGCCACAACACAAAATAAATATATCACACACACTGGTTCTTTATCGCCGAAGCTAACTGTGGGTTGCTATCCACAGTGCTCTGGGAAAGTCATTTGTCACTGCGGAGTATGGGGCAGGCTTCTACGCAGAACGCAAGTTCTGTGCGACCCCAATCTTGGCTAATCCATCTCCTTTCAGCGCAATGTCCAATCCCATTTTTTCGGTCGACTCAAACACAGCGTCCTAAACTTTAGATACCCCATTAATTCTCACTGCCCGTCCCACAATACAAAGCCATGCTTTGGAGGCCCTAGAGCCAAAAAATGTCTCCTCAAAGCATGGAAATCCTCCCACAACAATAATGTAGAAAATAATAAAACCCCTTTCCCTGCGCCCTTATTTCATTCTAATTATGGGTCAAGTGCCTTGCTAATGAGCGCCTTATTGTTTCCCATGGGAGACTTATTGACGTCATTTATTTTGAGCGCCGGGGCTGTCTTTATGCGAGAGACAGAGGCGTTATCTAACTTGGGACATTTCTTAGCATTAACTGGGTCAAGACCAGACCTGCGTCTGGACAGGATCTCTTCTAAGTTTTGTGCTGACTTCTTACGAGAAGCCCTGATTTGTGCCAAAATGGTCCTCACTTTGTTTACTTAAAGGCGGGCGTTCATAGATTCTCCCTGTGTGGCAGTATGTGTTTTTTACCCATTACATGTAGACAACCTTATGCAATTTCACACAATTTAACCTTAGCGTTAGACCAACATTAATACATATATACATTGTGTGACATTAATGGGACCTTACGACATTACTGTCAATGTTGTATATTTGTTTACCTCTATATGACTTGCAATGCACTTGTTTAAAATGCTATTGTTATATATCTAGGCGCGCAGACTGGACACAAGACGGATGGAGTGTCTTGCTCAGAGGCGGTGCTTGTGCCTCTCGCCGTTTTTTTTTTTTTTTTTTTTTTTTTTTTTTTTTTTTGCATCTGCGTGCACGTTCTATTTAAATCACCGCTTTAGCCCACTTAACTGGGATAAACAAATACTTCGACTGCGTCTCTGTGATTTCTCCGTTGACTCGTTGCACAGACCTGCGAGTCCAATAATATGATTTTTTCTAAGCTAGATTGGAGACGTTTAACGCAAATTGGGGTACACACGCACACTGCTGCCAACATTATCATCACGCATGCAAAAACTGCAACTACCGAGGCAAACATAGCGTTATATGATTTCACGCTATTTCCTAACTCGTTTTTCAAATTACTGTATTGCTGATTGATGCTATGTAGCACCTCTGAAATGTGTGAAACATTACTACTTCCAGGCGACATTATTGTTCCTATGTACTTCTGCGCAGTGCTATTCATTACTAGGCCTTGTGTCCCGTTTGTTATCATTATCGTCTCTCCGCTTTTTGTTGCGTTTATAGGCGCGTTTGTACTTATTTTTTCTGGTTGTGGTGTTGTAAACACACTTATGGTCGTTTCTACCGTTTCTATATCGATTGGTGACTTAGTGGTTTGGACAGGCGTCACAGCTTTGGTAATTTTGTCTCTCGGGGTTTCTTCCCAAAAGGGCGGGATCTCAGCACTACAATCATAAGCGGGCGTGGTCAATTTGCTCCCGTAAGGATGTGTAATGCAGTTGCAGAACAGATTTGCATGAATTGGCCGATTTGCCCAAAAACAATCTAGGACGACTTCTGTCCAATCGGATACAAATTCGTCCGCTTTTAATGGAGTGCATGTCTCCGAAGCGAGCCCATGGTCGCGCGAATACATAGCTATTAGCTGCATTCTTCCTCCGTCTCCATCTACCGTCCCCAAATTATTCAACAATCCCTCGGGCGAGCAAGGGGAATACTGAAGTTCCATCGCCATTATCGTGCCGGTGCGTATTTTACATCGACATATGACACTTGAGAATGTTTGAGTAATTGAGACGTCGACATGATCGTCACCATGCAAGCTTGCAAGCGTCATGATTACAAATGCGCACCAAATGTTTAGATTAGCCATAATTAGTTAAGGGGGGGGGGTTTATCTCTTTTCTTATCTACTTTTTATTATTATTATTTTTATTTGTACGTATTCATGTACCACTCTACGCCTTTTTATTTTATTTTATTTTATATTTTTTTTATTGTTTATTTAATGAACGTTCAGTTATTTTCTTAATAAATATACAGCTGTTTACCTATTTTCTTGCGTATACGTTTTCTGTTTTTCTTGGTATCGTTTACCGTGCGCCAGAAAATTCCCTATTGATAAAAACCTCGCACGTACAGGCCGTTAATCCCTATTCATTAAAATTCTCTCGCGCATGAAAGGACACTCGTTAGGAAAGAGCGCGGTATCCACGTGTTTTTCTTATTTTTCTTATCACAAGCTATCTTATGTACAAAGCATTTTTTGTTCATGGCCTTATTATACAACGTAAAGTCCCAGTCGTCACACACTATTCTAATTGATTTATATGCCAATCTTTGATAGACTTTGGAAGAAAAGGGCGTCTGTCTTACCCGCTTGTTTGCGTCGACAATAGTGTGTTTGGACACGGTCTCTACGGTGACTCCTTGACGGTTTCTTTTGATGTCTTTGCTCCTGAGAGCTGTCCCGTCTCCGCTGCTGCCGTGTGTTGTCCCGGTTTGAACTCTGTCTATTTCTGTCCCCTTGGTGCCGGCGCGCGTGCCTGTGTTCTCTGCTTTTCTCCTGGTGTGCGCGTCCAAGGCAGCGTCCTCCTCTTCTCTCAGTGTACAAGCAGTCTCTCGGGGTTTTCTTTACAGAAAAAACTGTCACGTCCCTGGTCAGTCTTTGATCTTCGCCTTGCGCGTTCAATCACGTCGGGGTCACCAAAAATTATCAGTATTTACTGTAAGAAAACCTTCCATTTAAAAACCTTCAGATGGAAAAATCAGAGCAGAGAAATAGATGGCGTTCTCAAGGAGGTGTTTATTCAGCATTCAGCAGGTAGTACAGATGTTGCATTGCAGATGTTAAATCAAGAAGTCCGCTGTTTCTGTCTCGGCATCAGTTTTCCTTCCCTTCGCCCTTCCTACGAAATACGTAAACCAGTTGTAGCCATTTTCCATAGAAGGTAACGCACAGATGTGAAGAAACTTACTCTCCTCCTACACCTAATAAGGTCTAGACGTTGAGGGCTCAGAGCTGGCCTCATCCTACAGCTACGGACCCCTTATTTGGATGTGGGACAACACAAGGCCTCATCCGACCCTATCTGGTGCACGTAGTCTTTAAAGAACATTTTATATGTGAAATAAGAACAAGCGTTAAACTAATATATCACAAGTGTTATGACCATCGAGCACAGCAGGTAAAATCACGTTATACAGAATCATTAGCCTCTGAATTAGCTGGTGTGGTGTTATATTTATACGGCAAACCAGAGCGCCCAAAAGCATATCGAGCATATCAGGTTCTGAGCACAATTCATACACAATTGAAGCTTATCTCACAAACAGTCACTCAACTCCACACAGAACAGCCGTGATGAAGTGATTTTAGATGGTATGCAAGTGATGCCACAGCATTCCAACAGAATAGTAACAGAAGCTAAATGAGTGGGTTTTGGGATTTCTGACAAATGCTTAGAGTGAAATGATGCGTTCTCTCTATTTTGGTACAAGGCAAGATACACATTTGGATTTTCCAGCAGGTGGCTAAATAGTCTAAATCTGTTGTCACAAAGTAACATTGAAATTAATATTTGCACCAAATCTCAGAATTCTATAACATCATATGAAATTTTCTTCATGATATGTTAGTGATGACGTTGTTTGTATTTGCATAAGTGCTTCTCTTTTTTTCCGATTAATTCACAAGTGCTAAAATGTAATTCAATTTCACGTTCTAATGCGTTTGTCTTTTTGTTTTGTTTTTCACAGATCAAGACATTTACAGAAGATCGGGGACTGACATCCTGCTGTGCGTTCTGTCAGAATATGAAACGTATGTTATTATCTTCACATGGTCTATAGTTCAGAGTTCATCTGCATGTTTTGAGCCAGAACTTAATAGTAGAAACAACTCTGACGGGACGTCCTGGTGTTTTGGCGAAATAAACGTGAAGAACCTGCAACTTTTTTAAAGGATTCCATCTCATTTATTCAGCCCCTCAGACACTGTTGTTTTGGTAGTTGTTGTATTTAGCAGACGTAGTAGTATTAGTAGTAGTAGTAGTAGTAGTAGTAGTAGTAGTAGTAGTAGTAGTAGTAGTAGTATTGTAGTGTGACGGGTGTTCCTCTGTTGTCTGTTATGATCTTAATATGATGCAATAACAGAGAGTAAATACCAGCAGAGAGTTTGTGGTGAATAATTCAGTCGGTCCGTTGGGTCTGGACTCCAGGTCCCATTAGCCCTGGATCAGAGGGGTCTCCCGGGGCCGAGCGCAGGGGTGGCCGCAGATAAACACAAACGATATTATTCTGCACTCAGGATTTAAAAACTCCTCCTCTCTTAACCTGGGATTTATTTTAGTATAACTGAGACTAATGTTCTCCTTCAGCCACAGTATGTTGTCATATATGAAGAACCCAGCAGAGGGCGCCAGACTATAACTTTTAAGTGAAGCTGTTTCAAAACAATAATAGATCAGACTCAAACTGTAGAAGATGAAACAAAAACAAAACTCAGAGCTTGATTTTGTGAACTGCAAAGATCCCAAACTAAGCCATGACACAATAGGTGTGTGTGAGTGTGTAGGTTTGGGGGAGGGGGCGGGTGGTGTGTGTGTGTGTGTGTGTGTGTGTGTGTGTGTGTGTGTGTGTGTGTGTGTGTGTGTGTGTGTGTGTGTGGTGTGTGTGTGTGTGTGTGTGCGCGCGCGCAGAGGCGTAGTTTGCCATAAGGCAAGGCAGGCAGCTGCCTGGGGCCCCCAAGCCAACAGAAATGACCAAGAGAATGAAGTCACTGCAGCAGCATTTACAAGGTGCAACGACAGTTGTCCGTTGCATACTCCCTGAAAGAGCCCCACCTGCTTCTCAGAGGAGGAGAGAGAGAGATGGCGCAAACCCACGTGTTGGTATAAACAGAGCAGCTACGCATCTCCTCCAAAATGAAGAGAAGTGATGCCTCTGGCAGCAAGAACGAAAGGAAAGAAGGAGAGCAAGACAGGAGTGTAATAAGTTACTGTAGTTGTATGTCTCTGAAGTGCCTTCTTTTATTAGCCTTCATTGGCATGCCAATATTATTGTCCCCCCTCCTCGCCCCATTGCAGAACACAAAACGGCCACCAGAGGGCCCCCTACTGACATTCCTGCTTGGGGCCCCCTCATACCCTTGCTACGCCACTGAGTGCATAGGTGTGTGTGCAGAATAGATATTGATTGATTGACTGATTGTTGCTTTGCTGAGTGTGTGGTGAGTAGCCGGGCCTGGTCCGGTTGGGGACAGTGGATGGAAATTAGCCTTTTAGCTACAAGCCTGCTTCTCTTTTCTTTTTCTTTTTTTTAAGTTTATTGATATTTTTTTTATGCATTGTCCCCTTAAATAAATAAATAAAATACTAATAAAATGACTATTTCAAAACTAAACTCTCCAGGTGTCCCCCTGAAGATAAAGTTATTATTTTTACAAAATGATGCAATTGGCGTTCTATACCTTTCCCATCATCCTCTCCCCTTACGCATTCACCCTCCCCTCGCTCTCGCCATTCCTCTCCTCCTCTCCCTCTCTAGCATCTCTCCCCCTCTCTCCCTCCCCCTCCCTCCTCTGTTACCTCTCTCCTCCCTCTCTCCTGAGAATGTAAATCCCACTGTTGAATTCAGGGAGGATGATGATGTTCCAGGTGCCACTCAAAGCACTGAGGAAGTATTAAGGATCAGAAACAATAATAACATGACAAATGGATGTGAAATGTGTTTATTGTTCATTTTATTTCATATTTGTGCCTCATTCCCCTTACCGATAAAATATTTACAAATACAATTGTTTTCTCAAAGTTGATTATTTAAGTCATGTCTTTGTTCACACCATTTCTCTCCATAAAGAATCATTTCTCCAGCGTCAAAGTCATTTGTTTAAAATATAATTGTGTTATAAAGAGCCCTACAAAGCTCAGGATACACACATTCTCCTGATCTTTGCCTACAGTGACACAGATCAGCATCAAAAACACACAGACAAATTCATTAGTTTCTGTTCATCTACAAATCAAGCTCTGTGTTAAATATTTAGTCATACACTGCACTCGAGTAGTTTCATAAACCTCTATGTTCCCAAAGTCTGCACTTCCTTCGGTCAATTTAATTTCAATTCTCTGCCTCGACTTGAAAAGCAAAGTCTCCTCATTTGTTTTAATTACAGCCTTAAAAACTCAATTACTGCAAAGCTCATGATCAGTGCACATGGTTTTAACGCTCTTTTATTCCCAGTTGGTTCTTACCTGGTAAAATAAAAAATAAAAATAGATTTGTCTTAATTTGTGAAGAGCAGGAAATATTCATATAGTTGTGTTCAGATTATTATTAAAATGGAAATAGATTTTTTCTCCTATTTTTTGTTAATCAAAGTTATGGATTATGTTGATTGAGCTAAGATCTATGAGATAATGTACATGTTTTTCACACTGATGTGCTCAGCCCCACAGATCTTTTAAAAACCTGTTGAGCGTCCTCTGTCAGTGAGTTTAGAATATAATTAAGAGCTTTGTAGGTGGTATCACCAGACAGACCCATTGCAATAAGTGTTCCAATAATTGGGACAAACCTGGCTCCTTCTTCTATTGCCATTTCTGTGATGACAGGAGCAGAGGAGGTCAACACCTTTATTATAAGCTCTTTGGTAATTTCAGCTCCTGCAAGAGGTGATTTTGTTTCCGCCTTAAGATCCTCTAAAGACACACCACTAACATCAGACAACTTCTGCAGTAAGTTACGAGTAAGGCCCAGAGAATTCACACAGTATATTGCAAATCCAAGTATAATCTGAATATAAACCGCACATGTGAGACCAGGGACTGGCACAGCTGCACCTGCAACTGAAGCTACAGTGAGCCATGTTACTCTGCTCGCTAAAGCCTGTTTCTTCTGTTGGACGACGTCCAGACTGATGTTGGGCAGAGCCAGGAGAAGAACATCTCTCTGATGTTTAGGAAGTTCCACATCCAGAGTTTTCCACAAATCCTTAAATTCGTACAGATGAAGTTTGAAACCAGACACAAGGAAAACCTTTGGAGACTCAAAGCCCAGCTTCTCGAGTTCTGTTTGAAGGTAAAGATCAGTCAGTAAAATAAGTTTAAACAAAATGACAGTAAGATTCAGAAACACTTTACCTTCAGTGCAGTAGTCCCTGACCTCTTTGAGGACTTCCTCCTCTTTGGTGTTTGAATCTTCCTCTTTCTCACTGGTTATGTTCTGGTCGATCTTGGATCGAACAAAGTAGAACTTTTTGTTCATCTTCTGAATTTCTTTTGCCAGTTTTGCATCATTTTCTCTGAAGCGATCGTTGGAAACAATGATGAAGAAGTCGTACTTCTCAAACTCCATCTCCTTTATGTATTTATCAGCTGTGAAATTTACGGTGCCGATCCCCGGCAGATCCCAGATTCTAATGTTGTCGTTCTTTGGGTGGATGTACTCTGTTCTCTCTGTGGTGGTCTCGTTCACTCCAGTTTTAGCTGCTCCCTCTGTTTTGTTTCTGATTCCTCTCAGAGCATTGACCAGAGTGGACTTACCAGAGCCAGACTCTCCTGTGATCCCGATGTTCAGAGGAACATTTTTTGACTCGTCCAAATACTTCTGTGCCATTTCAGCTGCTTTAGCCAAGTCTCTGTTCTGAAGCGCAGCTTTGATTTCTTCTTCATACTGATCAGCCATGATGATTCCTGAAATATAATAATTACATAGAGTTACATGTGTGTGAGTAAAAGCCACATGTCTGTTTCATAACCTCAGTCGAGAGTTCCATCCTTTTACAAAGTAACTGCTTTTATACTTTCCTTTCATTTATGTTTCATAATGTCCAGTTGTTTTGTGCCACCGGTTGTTTAAATATATATATATTGTGTGTGTGTGTGTGTGTGTGTGTGTGTGTGTGTGTGTGTGTGTGTGTGTGTGTGTGTGTGCGGTTCCCAGAGTCAATAATAAACACGGTGAGGCTAAAGCTAAAATCTGGAACAGTCTTCATGAGGATGTGAGACAGGCCTCAACTCTGACAATGTTCAAATCCAGGCTGAAAACAGCTCTTTTACCCGTGCATATGAAAACTGAAAGTATTTTATCTGCACTCTTGCCTTTTACTGTCATTGATTAACTTTATGTTGATGTTTTATTGATTGATTTTATCTGTTTTCTTGTAATTTTATGCAACTGTGAAGCACTTTGAATTGCCTTGTGTATGAATTGTGCTCTACAAATAAACTGGCCTTGACATAGACTTTATGTACATGGCCTTATTTAGTACCATAGACTTTCAACCTCTTTTAATCTTAACATTTCCTTAAATGGCCTGGAAAAAAACAGCCTTTGTGAAAGATATATAAAAAAACTTACAACGGCAGATACTTTCATTTTATGAAAGTCGACACATGACTTTAACACATTGTGGTTTATACAGACTCCATACCGCAGAATACAGGAAATGACTTTGAACCATAGATAAGGTCAAGTCAAGTTCATTTTGTATTAGCTGAAGCTGCTAAATTGCTCATGCCGGTGCCTGACAGAGTCAACCACAAGGCAAATGTAATGGGTGGCACCTCGGGGTCACTGGTGCCTCAAATAGTTTTTAATAGGAAGTGGGGTTGTGGCTACGACACACAGGGTAAACATTTTAAAGAGTTTTAATATTAAAATATTATTGAAGTCTGTGTTGAGTGGTTTGGTCATTTTTGTGTTTTTGTTTTTCCAGTGACCAACATTTTTCCTGCTGTTTTTGGTTTTGAGTTAGTCCATTTGGTTAGTGGCCTATGTTTTAGCCTAAGGACAGACTCTTCTTATTTCTTTATCCTTTTTCTTTATCTATGTTTTTGGTTTACTTGTCTTTGGTCACTTCCCTGTGATCTACTGATTATCGTTGTGCTACATAGAACATTAGGGTGGTATTAGTTTAAGCAGACACTGTTATTCATTCTTATGATTTTGATGAAGATCAGACCACATTTTATAACCAATTTAGGCAGAAATGCGAGAAATTCCAAAGTGTTCACATACATTTTACATTTTTGGAAAATGTAACAATTATTTTTACTGAAGTTCATTATAATGTTACTCAAAAAGAAGGACATTTCTTCAAAAAGTGTTAACTAGATTACTTTTAGATGGAGGAAAATAATAATAATAAGTTACTATATTATATAATAATAATAATAATAATTATTATTATTATTATTATAATGCAGCTACATCCACCAGGCTGGTAAACATTTCTTGATAACATTAAGAGGGTCAGTTGAGATGTCACATTTTCAAATTTTTAATAACAAAGTGACAAAAAGATTTTACTTTTTTCCTCACAACTGTTGTTGACAACATAAGAAATATGCTTATAATTAACCTATACATTTTAAAGCAATGTATGACTGTAAAAAAGAGACATTAAAACATTTACTGTTGTTTTAATTTATCCCCTGTTATGTATTCTAGTTTAGTAAACCCGCAACTATAATCAAATTTAACTCCCTGATGATTTCGTGGAGGTCAATGATAAGATTCAATGAGAGATGGGGGACAAGAGCATCTCTTATTTAACTGTTATTTAACTTAGTTTATTCTTATTTAAGCTCCATTTGATGTGCAAGTGTTCCTAAATGCACATGTGCTCAATACAGTTTCTATTGGAGCATATCTGGACCCTAAAATCAGTAATGTACATTTATCATATACAAAGTTGTAAAAACGTATGATGGCAAAACAATAGTCTGCACTTACTTCAGCACGGGGGGTGTTGGCACCAGGAGAGCAGCCAAAACGCAGAGAATGTCTTTGTGTCTTGTGATTGATGGCAGAGCAATCTGAGTTGGCTGCAATAAGGAAATACATGGGTTTATAGTTTATTGCCTCCTCCTCTATGTGGGGCTGGGGGGGGGGGGGGGGGGGGGATTTACAGGAAACAAATGCTTAGAAGACATGGTATATACTGTATGTCCTTAAAAGGCAATGTTTCAGCGCGAGCCACAACATAATAGTACATGAGTAATTTCAGGCATTGTGGACAATCATCTTTTTGATTCTTCCAGAGCTGTTTGAGTTGGTGGCTTAGTTGTTGTTTATCATTGGGCAGTAATATTGAAACTGACTGAAGGGTGGGATTGTTACAAATAGATGAGAATTCAGTGTCCCCCTTCTCCATAGGATTTCCAGACACTCCTCCATAACCAGACCAAACTAATCGTCGGTCTCCTGGGGGTATCCTCGAAAAGCTGCATGTTCCTGATCCTGAAAGTTGAGGGTCCACTTTCTTCACTCTCATTGGGTTAGGGCGGCTGTCTTGGGTTGAATATACAACAGTAATGATAACAAGACAGATAGTCATCATAAAGTAGGCACCCATTAAATCAAAGAAGATGACATGGTATAGTTATGAATTAACTCAATTATCCATGCTCGCCCAGGAGTCTTGTGGAGTCCCTGTATCGATGCACTTCCTGTTCAGTCGTCTCTCAGCAGCTGCTGTATTGTACCTTTGCATGAGCCATGTCTGTTCACAAAACCACATCCTCTGCAACAAGCCTTTGTTGCATTAACACAGGCAGTAACTCTCAGAAGAATAACTGTGGGCAGAATATTGTTATGTAAGTATGTAGCCTCAACTTTTAAATTGTTTTATGTTTTATAATTGTTGTTGGCATTATACACCTCGCCCAGGGACAACAGTTGAAACTAGCTTTGCAGCGAATACTGACACATTTACAGAAATGTTCATTAATGTGAACTGTCCCTGTGAAATAAACTAATAATAAAATATTGTCAGCAGCGGAATATTAATATCCTCCCATAACATAATGGGTTTTATCACATGTTCTTATGTGCCTTTGACTGAGGTCGTTGCTCCCTGCACAACAAGGCCAATATAATGGTAATATATCGACGATAATAGTCGTATTGTGTTTACAAGCCTGTGTCACAAAGTTCCTCAAAGCCCCACACTGTTGTCCAGTGGTAACTTCAGGACTCACCTTCACCATATCAAGAAGTCACGACCCCCCAAAAGATTTAATCCCTGCTTTTTTAGAATAACAAGCAGTTTGGCCAGTTTTTACGGTCATTCATAAATCTTCCTATATAAAATTCAGCCCACGACCCACTTTTGGTCCCGACCCATCAGTTAAGAACCACTGCTGTAGTCTTTATTCATTCACGCCACACTTGGTGGTGGTGTTGTTGTTGTCACAGCCATCTCCAACCACTCACTCACTCACACAGGCAAACACACTCTTGTTGTTTTTGGCCTATTGTACATGTTTTTAGCCATAGAGAAAACTGGAGGAAACCTACGCAGACATGAGGAGAACATGCAAACTCCACAGAAAGGCCTCGTCCAGGGATCGAAACCTGGGACCTTCTACAAAGCACGAGTTAATCCTTTATGCCTCTCCCAAACATTTCATGACCTTTTTCTTTGGGAACTGGTAAACTCTCATGATCTCTTACACATATACAATCTGGATTTTTGCTTTATTTCAGTAACATTCACTTTAAAACATCAGTAATTTATTGAAAAGTCACAAAATAACAAATCCTTATCTTTAAAAATAACTACCACTTGTATTTTTTTCAGAAAAAGTCTCATGTTTCATTCACTCCAGCAACAAATGACAGCTTATTTTTATCTTAACTCTGTGTTATATGTTCTATGTCGCACGTTTGCACCGAGAAAAATTCCTAGTTTGTGAACCTGTTCTCAAACCATGGCAATAAAACTGATTCTGATTCTGATTCTAATGAAATTGTATTGATTTTACACCAAATTGTATTGAACAGATGACATGAACATGGACATATAGATTCACTCTGTCAGTGCATTGAACAGATCAGTGTCGAGGCAAACAACAACTAAACTCAGACAAAACTGAGATTATTGTTTTGAGCCACAGACACAAAGAGAAAGTGTTATCAGTCACTTATGTTATTTCTCTCTCTAAAACCGAAGAATCAGGTTAGAAATCTAGTTTCCTGTAGATGTGGCAGAGTTTCAAGCCAGTTAGAAAATGGTTTTATTCAGCCACGCATACGATTACTGAAATTATTTTATTTTGTTTTGGATTTTGGAATAACTCTTTGCATGTATTTGATTTTCTTTGTCTTTTAAAGAATAGCTTTATGCGTAAAAAACATTAGTTTCAGGATGGCGACCAAACCAGCACTACAACTACAGTCAGAATTATTATCTTTACAAATAACGATTGGGTAAACTGTATTATTTTGAAGCATAGATATAGTATTAGTCTTGTTTTGGACTACTTGAAACTGAACTCAGTATACCTGTTTCTTTGTTGTGATAACACCATGTATGGAACTGTGCCTATTTAAATATACATTCAAATGGAAACTCAAGTGAATGGACAAATCAAAACAAACAGTCATATAACAGGCACTCAAACAGCTGATTACCAACCAATATTTTTTAATCTGGCGCCTAAAGAGTTAATGTTGCTGGTGAACGTAGTTTTAGTTAGAAAGAAAAGTAAAGTAAATTAATCATTCTTATTTAAAGTAATGACCTGGCCAAGTTGCATCGCAAAGCAGTACAATGAAGGAATAAACACACATACTGCTAAATGAAATAAGTATTAAAAATAAGAAAAATAATGCTTGTGATCGAAGGGTCGGCTGTTTGAATCCCACAGGTGTGTTGTGTCCTTGGGCAAGACACTTCACCCACTTTGCCTCCAGTGTCTCTGTACACTGGTGAGTTACATGAACAAGGGGTAGGCCCTCATAAGCGTTTTGCTTCAGTCTACTTCCTTTGAGCTTCGATTAACTGTATGATTGTGAAACTTTGGAGACAGAGAAAATGTTAACTGCTCAAATAAATACATAAAAATAAATAAAATAATTGGGTGACTGGTTCCTTGATGTAAAGCGCTTTGAGCCTAAAGCAGGTAGAAAGGCGCTACATAAAAAAAAAAGAGAAAAAAAAGAATTGAAAAGGTGAGATGTCATAGAGATACTTTACGACAGTAGTCTCACGTGCCGTAAATTACATCTGGCTGGTTACCGGGGTAACTCAAGCGATGACACTGGCTGTGTCCGAATGTCCACCCTAGTCCCTAACTCCTCATTCACTACATAGGCCCGCACTATATAGTAGACTATATAGTCCACTGATTCTGTTGGCTATTCGGACAGAAGCCACTACTTTCTCCGAGCTGCGTGACGTCACGCGCGCTGCGGCGTGCAGACTTTTTTCCTTTTTTTTTTAATCTGAATTTATTATTGTTATATTATTTTATTAAACAGAACGACAGTTTTGACACTTTACAGGCATTTAATTTCACATTTAAAATTAAATTAAAACTATTATTAAAAAAAAAAAATCACTCCAGAAGACGTGCAGAAAGTAGGTCAGAGGCCGCTCAGGCCGGTGTCCGGAGCGCCAGCAGAATGAGTGACTATATCTGCTAAAAGTTCGCTAAACTCCGGGAAAAATGTATTTCTGCGATAAAAACCAACCAAACTCATGAGACAGGGGACTAATTATGGATAAATACGAGTCAGATACATTATATTTAACATGGATTTTATATGAATGGCTTGGATTATTCAAGAGGAAGCTATCGGTCATTTAGCAGCTCAAGCTAAAGGTAAGCAGCTAACGCTAGCATTTTTCACCGTAACCGTTTATATTTAAGTCATTTATTCATGATAAATACACAACACACGATTGAAACAGCTGATTTCATTCAGTCATGTTGTTTAGTTCAAAGACCTGTTGCTGTCAGGCATTTTTCCGACTCACGCAATGCATTGTGGGCTATATTGACCCGTGTAGTGAACACCGCTGCTCACTACTTTTCAGAATGCATTGTGGGAAATTTTGAGTGCACTACTTTTTTCTCTCTGGACATTCGGACGCCCCTACAAAATGGCGTGACCACTATATAGTGCACTATATAGGGAATAGTGTGGACATTCGGACACAGCCACTGTATACCTCTTGTTGTTAACCTGCATGTTGATTATGCTAGTTCCGAACCCGTAAAAGCCTTGCACTACGCACGTTTTGTGTGGACATTCAATTACTTTACAGATTTATTTGTTTAATTGTGCATAATTCTTGAGAAAATAGTATAGTTTAGACCTTTAGTTGTGATTTTTGAACGTCTGTTGTGTTTTTATTATTTATTTATAACACTTCGACATTTCATAGTATCATACAGGGTGTGTTCGGTCTTCTTCAGGTCGCGATGCTGCAGAGTGTGCCCCACTGATGTTGTTGTTGATCTGGTTGAGCCACATTCTGTCACATAAACTGAACCGACTGTGAGTGCAATAACAACACTTACCTGAAGGGGTGTGCTGTGTTAACAATATTCAACCGAGATGGAGGTCAAATGCTATTAAAGTGCGGAGTTTTGTTACAGTCAAGCGGCTTGATGACATTTTAAGCCTCGGTCACAACCGGTCGTATGACTTTTTGGTTGTGCGTTTTTTGGAGTTTCCCAAACGCCCAAACGTGCGGCTGTCATTGGTACAGCAAACGCACATTCAACCTGCAATAAACGTACTGACCGTGAGTGCCATGCGGCTTCGTATGAAGTTTGGAAGAACTGCACATGATGTAGATGTCGTGTGCACCAACGCCGTGCGTTTGTCTCAGAGATTACCCGGTTATTTGGAGGAGTATAGTCGATATATTTCGTCCTGAGATACAGATAAGGCGCCTGTTTGGGCAATATGACACACTTTTGTGAGTGCGCCTTGGTAATCGGATTTTTGGCTCTTTTTGATTAACCATATCATTTGGATCGGCTCCCAAATGGCTCTTCTTTTTTTACATATACACTTTAAATTTCAGACAAAATTAGCAGAGATTTTCATTCATGGTTCGTTAAATGAGCCTTTTGAGTACTCCCTGCACAATTCAACCTGGATAGACTCAAACAGACAAAAGCAGCGATTAGGAAGATTTATTGACGTGTTACTTTTGGCGATACACATCGATGTATAAGTCAGTGTAGGTGAACAGCTTGGAGTTAGGGATGTCTTCCCCCGGAGCCTGGACACTGGTGGTGGTATGAAGGACCCGTGATGATGCAGCAGGTGAAAGCCGTGGATGGAAGAGGAGGAGATGGGGTGGAGGTGGGTCGCAGTGCAGCTGGGAAGCGAACGGACCATGATTGCTGGGGCTTAAAAGCAGGACCGAGGGCGATGATTGGCTGCTACGGAGGTTCGGCTCTTACGCTGATGGCTGAGGAGGAGGTGTGGCCCTCTCGGAAGTGATCATTGGCTGGAGGCTCGGTGATGCTGAAATTAGTCTACCAGTTTGAATTAACGCCTAGGCACTTCCGGTTTAAGTAATGGCGGAGTAACGCCGAATTTACACCAGGAGCTATTACTGTATGTGACGTACGCAGCGCGTTATATGCGCGCATTTTCGAAAGCGCAAATTTACACATACAGCGTCAGAGCAGCTAAAGCTACGCTTGTGTTCGGGTGTCTCTGTTCTTCCCCAAATCACTTGGAATTATTTTGACTAGTAACTTGGCGGGCAATGTGAGTGTGGTGTGAAGTTTTGCGAGGGGTGTCTATGGGGTAGGGGAGGGACGTACTTTCCACATACATTTCTCCATTATTTGTGATATCAATATATTCTTATGTTATTATTTTATAAGTATATTAAACGCTATAACTGCAAAAACGTCAAACTTATAGCATTTTAGATATGAATTGAGCTATTATGCAGTGTGTTTAGATGTTACATCTTAAAAATGTGAAGTATTAGCATTCGCTAAATGATGGGGACTATTATTGTATGCTAATGTTTACTTACCGTCGCAATTTAAACTTGTGGCGACTGCGCCATGCCTGCATATTCTTCACTGTGTCAATGTGTGTTGAGCATCGTAAAGTATGCTGTATTTCTCTACCTGGACAATCAACTTTTCGTCATCCATCGCAAACACAAGGATGCTGGGTGTTGTGAACTTCGACAAATCAACAGAAAACTTATTTTGACAGGGTGTCGGAAGTTTACTTTGAAAGACTGTGCCATTTTCCCATCTAAAATTCCGGAGTTTGCCGCGTATACGCGTCCAAATTAGAACTCCATTCTAATTTAGGCGCAGCCTCGCGTCAATATGCCCGTCCGACGCGCGTATAACAATGCTAGTGTAAATATCATGATAGGTTAGAATGGAAAAAAGTGACGCGCGTATGCTGTGCTGCAACGCTTACGCGCTGTAATTCTGGTGTAAATTCGGCGTAAGCAGTCACCGGGAGAGCTCTGTTATAATCCGTCAGGAATAGGTTCTAATATCTGCCAAAAAAACGGTGTAACCTTACCCAACAAACTCGCAAACATGGGTAAACCAAGAACGAAAACCCTCTAGGTTCAGAGGAGCCGGAGGAAAAGAAAGCCAAAAGACAACATGTGCTACTAGCAACCAACCGCCATTGACCCGAGCCGACATGGAGGTAATGCTGCTCAAATCCGAAGAACGGATCATCTCAACTTTACTGGCACAGTTTTCAGCAGATCGAGCGCGGATTGACAGCCACGACAAGACAATTCAGGAGATCGAAACGTCTATGAATGATATGCAAGGTCGATTAATGGAGCTTGAGAATACGTGCGCTTCACTGAAAAGGGATAACGACGCACTCAAACTTAAAACTGATGATCTTGAAAACCGCTCAAGACGCAACAATATCCGCATAACAAATTTACCTGAGAAATCCGAAGGTGCACGTCCATCCATCTTTCTCGCCGAGTGTCTTAAAGAAGTATTCGGTCCAGACGCATTCCCCACTGCGTTGGCCATAGACCGGGCTCACCGCATCAATGTTCGTAGACGTAACGCTGACGCTCCCCAGCCGTTTATCGCTCGGATTCATCACTACCAGAATAAGGAGCTCCTTTTGAAGCTTGCCCGAGAGAAAGGTCGACTCATCTATCGTGGAACAGAGATCCATATTTTCCCTGACTACAGCCCAGAAGTGTCCAGAAAGAGGGCAGCGTTCTTCGAGGTCATGTCCCAGCTGAGAGCCGCAGGATATACGTACAGGATGTTTTTCCTGCTACGCTCCAAGTCATGGGCAGGGATGGACAGAAAATAACTTTCTCCACTCCAGAAGATGCAAAGTCATTCATTGCCAGCGCTGAAGAGGACCCATCATAAACTTTTGACTGTTGCCATGCTGTGGCTGGAGTTCTGTACCGGTGTGTCTCGTGCAGATTGCTCCGCCTCCTCGCAGATGTAGCCTGGTATGCATGTTAAAGTAAGGGACGCCATCTTCAAGCAATAAAGAAAGAAAAAAAAGCACCACTTGTTCGATATTTTCAAGGTAATTATTATGTTTCTGATTTTTGAGTGGGCTAGGTTTGTCTCTACAAGTACGAGTTCGAAAAGAAGTTTTTAGTGGGTTCACTACAGAAGAGTTTCGTGAATCTTTACATGTCAATATGTGATATTCCTTCCTTCATCCTTTTTTATTATTTATTTATTTATTTATTATTTATATTTATTTATTTATTTATTTATTTATTTTATTATGTCATTTCTGTTTTGTGTTTATTTTTGTTTTTGTTTTGTCTTTATTCTTTATTATCATTATTATTATTATTATTTGTCCTTGTCCCTATATTGGTCTTCCATTCCTTTCTACCAGTTCGATGCTGCAGCGATTCCAGGCCCCTGAGATGCTATTACTCGTAATCTCTACATGGCAGGTTTGAATAGACAAAGCAATAATCACAGTATCACTTTGTCTCTTTAAATGTAAAGGGTGTCAATAATACAGTGAAAAGGCAAAAAATAGACAATTATCTTAGACACTTAAAAACAGATGTCGCTTTTCTCCAGGAAACGCATCTTAAACGGGGTCAGTCAAAACTACTCAAAAGACATTTGGTTGGTCAGGTGTTCCATTCAAATTTTAATGGCAAAGCCAGAGGTGCTGCGATATTGGTGCATAAAGATGTACCCTTTCAGTCGGAAGAAATAATATCGGATACAGCAGGGCGTTATGTAATGGCTCGGGGTCACATATTTCATACTCCTGTTATTTTATTATCATTATATGCTCCAAACTGGGATAACAAAGATTTTTTTACAAAGCTTTTCACTATTTTGCCTAATCATAACAATTACAACATTATACTAGGGCTGACTTTAATTGTGTTCTTGATCCCCACCTTGACAGGTCTTCCAAGCCTGAAGTAAAGCTGCCTTAGAAGAAACACTGCTGTGGGAAGTACGGTACACTGAGCGCTATCCTCTTCTTCTTCTTACTGCAAACTTTGTCTTATTATGATACAATATTTATCTTATCTGTAGTCTGTTCATTACTATTCACATGGTGTCTCCTGTCCCACTCCCCCTTGGGAGTGTCTGTCTAGAACGGAACCGGCGAGGAACCCGGCTGAACGAAGGAACCCTGCCTACTGATTGACAGCAAGGACTGGATGGTCTCGATCCTGGTCCTTCTGCTGAGGGGATCCCATCGGCCTGGGTCTCTATAGCCTGTCCGTCCATGGGAGTGGATCTTTCCAGCTTCTGTGGTTCTCCCCGAGGTTTCTCGTTTCTCCCACCGGGTTTTGAGTTTTTCCTTGCCGTGCTGGAGGGTCTAAGGACAGGGGACACCACGCCGCTCGTCGCCACCTACTGTTCACGCTCTTTTGGACATTATGTTTGCCTGGATATTTGATTTAAATGTTGTAATCTGTAAAGCACTTGTGATACCTTTGGTATGAAAAGCGCTTTATAAATAAAGTTTGATTGATTGATTGGTTCCAATAAGCCACAGGCCCTGTTTAAAAGTGCTAAAGCTGTTAAAGATTATATGAACCAATCGGGTCTGTCTGACATATGGAGATTTCACTTCCAAAAGAAGAAAATATTTTCGTTTTTCTCCAATGTCCATCATACATATACGCGTATAGACTACTTTTTGCTGGACGACAAATTACTCGAAAATACCCCTCGTGCAAATATCACAGTATAACTGTATCAGACCATGCTGCTGTCTCCTTTGTTTTAGAACTGCCGGACTGCCCCAAACCCACACGCAACTGGAGATTTAACACTCTTCTTCTGGCAGATGAGGATTTTAACAAACTTTTGGACACAGAAATAGACTTCTTTCTTGATACTAAAAGCTCCCCAGAGATCAGTCATTCACTTTTGTGGGAAACTCTCAAGGCCTATCTACGCGGGCAAATAATTGCATATTGTTCAAAAAGAAATAGAGTCAAAAATACAAGGCTTCAAGAGTTAACTAAAATTGCGACTGCAGACAGAGTATGATTTACTGTCTACAGATCAAGCCACGCAGTTACTACTAAAGGCACGTCATAACAGCTATGAATATGGGGAAAGGCGAGTAAACTCCTTGCTTATCAAATTCGGCAAAACACCGCTTCTCGTCTAATTACTAGAATACAAGACAGTGCCGGGAAAACGGTTATAAATCACAAAGAAATAAATGACACTTTTAAACAGTTTTACACAACACTGTACACATCTGAAAATCAAAGTGATTTATTCAAAAAAATAATTTTCTTGATAAACTGACTTTTCCCAATGTTCCTCATGAAAATCTGCCTGCACTTGATTCTAACATCTCCATATTGAAATCAAAGAAGCAATTAAGTGCTGCGGACAAACAAAACACCAGGCCCTGATGGATTTGGAGCAGAATTCTACAAGAAGTTTGCGGATAGGCTTTCTCCTCTCTTACAGGCACTCTTTAATGAGTCGTTATCAGCTGGCTCTCTCCCTCCAACATTATGCCAGGCTGCAATTACTGTCTTGTTAAAAAAAGATAAAAATCCACTTCAATGTAGCTCCTATCGTCCAATCTCGTTACTAAATGTAGATTATAAAATCTTGGCAAAATTCTAGCCTGTAGATTGGAAAACGTTCTGCCACAAATTGTCTCAGCTGACCAGACGGGCTTTGTTAAGGGGAGGAGTTCCACAGCCAATGTAAGAAGATTACTTAACATAGTCCACACTCCACCCGGTCCAAGCGATGAATCAATCTTATCTCTTGATGCTGAGAAAGCCTTTGACCGGGTGGAGTGGGAATTTTTATTTCTTACACTCCGGAAATTTGGCTTTGGAGACGGCTTCATCTCATGGATAAAGTTACTCTACTCCAACCCTGTTGCAACAGTTATAACCAATGGACAACAATCTCAATACTTTTCCCTTGGAAGAGGCACACGCCAGGGATGCCCACTGTCCCCACTCCTTTTCCAATTGCTATAGAGCCGTTAGCCATTGCCCTTAGACAAGCTGACAACTTTCGAGGCATAGAGCGGGGTGGTTCATATCATAAGTTGTCTCTTTACGCGGACGATCTTCTGCTTTATGTATCTGACCCACAACTTTCTCTCCCTGTTATTATCAGCTTACTCAATCGATTTGGGAAGCTTTCGGGATATAAGATAAATTTTAGTAAGAGTCTGCTATTCCCATTGAAACAAGGGACTACATGCGCCTTTGACAAATTTCCATTTAAAATTGCCCAAGCCTCTTTTAAATATCTTGGAGTGGACGTGACGCGTAATTTGCCATCACTTTTCACGAAAAATTTCACTGTCCTTATGGAGAAATGTAAATTAGATTTTGATCGATGGAAGGATCTTCCCTATCTGTTGCAGGAAGAGTCAATATAATCAAAATGGCTGTATTACCCAAGTTTACTTATCTTTTTCAAAATATCCCCATTTTTATTAAAAAATCTTTCTTTCGTTTACTTGACAAGCTTATAGGCACCTTTATTGGAGGGGCGGGTCACACAGAATAAAACGAACTGCTCTTCAGAGGCCAAAAAATAATGCAGGGTTGGCACTTCCAAACTTTATTCATTATTATTGGGCTTGCAATATACAAAAAGTTCTTCACTGGGTTAATTTTGACAAAGGTCAATGCGAATCATGGGTGTCCATAGAATTCAAGACCAGCCACCTGCACCTAGGATCAATGGTGTGTGCTGCATTGACCACTCCGGCCAAACAGCCAAACCTAATTGTCAATCAAACTATCAAGATATGGACACAGTTTAGGAGGCATTTTGGCCTTAAAAATACTTCAATACATGCGCCGATCAGGGGAAACCATAATTTTCCACCTGCTTCCTTGGATGCGTCCTTCCAATCATGGCATACAAAAGGCATTAAATCTCTATTTGATCTGTTCTCGGAGGGAACATTTTTCTCATTCACTGAATTAAGTGAGACATTCTATCTCCCTAAATCAAATTTCTTCAGATATTTGCAAATTAAGAACTTTGTCCAAAAAAATTCTTATCCTTCCCAAACTTGCCAGATAATAATACTTTGGACAATATTCTCTCACTTTCACCCACAAAGAAGAAATTAATATCCTCTCTGTACAGATTAATAAATGGTATTTGCCCTACCTCACTTGAGGAAGTCAAAAGACGTTGGGAAACAGACCTGGGTTCGACAATTGATGATGCAACCTGGGATGCCACTCTTAGACGTATATATAAATCCTCAATATGCGCACGCCATGGTCTGATACAGTTGAAAGTGGTTTTAAGAGCTCACCTCACCAATGCTAAACTGGCAGACATGTATCCTGATGCAGATCCCCTGTGTCCTCGCTGTAAGGCCAACCAGCAGATTACATACACATGTTTTGGTCATGCCCTGCACTTTCCATTTTTTGGTCTAACATTTTTGATGCATACACTAAAATCTTTGGGCAAAGCATAAATCCTAATCCCATGAGTGCTATATTTGGAATCACCCCGCCTTCTTGCCCTCTAACAAATAATGCACGCGACGCTATTGCTTTTACCACTCTTATTGCAAGGCGAAGCATCTTGTTTTCTTGGAAACAACAATCACCACCGAGCTTTATTAGATGGATTAGAGAGACAATGTATTTTTTGAAACTTGAAAAAATAAGATTTACTTTAAAAGGAACCATCCAGCAATTTTTTGAGGCCTGGACTCCTTTTTTGAACTACTTTGACGGACTTCAAATATCTCTTGACGAGAGGACTGCTCATAATTAAAAGAATATTTTTGTTGTTGTGTTTTTTTTTATTTTTTATTTTATTTTTTTATTATTATTATTATTTTTATTCAAATGTATTTATTAGTATTGGTCTTTTATGTTTCTATTATTATTGATTTATTGTTGCACCATTGTTTGTTGTTTTGCTTCTGTACATTTGTATTTTCTACATATCTGTGAAATAAAATTATTGGAATGAAAAAAAAAAAGAATTAACGCCTAGGCTTCATAACAACAACTATAATCAAGAAAGAAATGAAAAGGAACATTAGATTTTTTTTCATTGCTATTATATGGCTTATATTAATCTGAAGTCCAAACTTTAGCAGGACTCCTGTAGTACTGCTTTTTGTTGCTGTTGTAATGAGCTCATACACATGGGGAAATAATGACTATGGTAAAGGGTAAAAGCATCCAGAGCCGGTTCCCTATTTATCAATATTGGCTGTAATGTGTAAACTATCCACCAGGGGGTGGTACCCTTATCACCCTGGGTCCCCATGGCCTTGAAGGCATCAAGGCTGGTGTAGCACAGGGGCAACAGTAACTTCAGGGAATCTTATTGGAGCATACAGAAGAGGGGCGTGTCAAAGAAAGAGCTGAGTCTGAAACATGAAGATAATTTATAAGGAGAGCGTTTTTACACAGAAAGGCACTCAGAAGAATAAGCGATTTGTTTCTTGTTGCTGCTAAGACGAAGAAAGATTTCTTCAAGTGGACTGTTGTGTTTTTTTCTGATTTTGTGCATTATCCTGATGTTTTACACAACAATAGCTGCCGCTACATGTATATTAGGCACATAATATATGTACTGCCTTCCATTGTTAATAAACCAGTGAACACAATCATGAGCCTTTTGAACATATATGAAAGGCATTATTATTTATAAAAACTTGCTGCTGCCTGTGGATCAGGGATATAGCTGTCCTTGATTTTTGTCCTTCCACACGTCTCATCCACAGTGTACACTCACTGTTATAGGCTTTCCAAATATTTTACAGTGTACAGTGTATTTGCCAATAGCTCTCACATAACCACATAAAGTTACTGATACAAAGCAACAAATGCTTCATCTCATAGGTTTCTTGCCCAATATCTTAATTTCCTGTTCATACAGAGAGGTTACTAGCTTCAGAGGGGAAGCTTTTTTATTTGCTGTAAAATTTGCTTTTATTCTAAGTTCTGGAGCATTGTTCTGCAAAGTGTTGATAATGTGCAGATTTTTTTAATCTGATATGAGTTCACACATGAATTAAATTTACCTCCTGACCCATAACTTAAAGGAACAGTTCTTACCTGAGCTTAGACGAGTTGATACTGTCTGGTCTTTGTGCCCGTGGAAGAGCTTGGTCGCTTCCAACTTCACCCCCGTTTGGAGCTATAGGAATATACTGGGAGAGGCCAAATGCTAACAACATCTTTGGTCTTTTGCGTGACTGAAAGCACGCACAAAGACTAGACAGGTACGCATCAACTACTATTACTATTACTATTACTATTACTATTACTATTGCAACAACACATCATCAGTAGGGTAAAACTAACCTGTCTCACGAACCCAGCTCACGTTCCCTATTAGTGGGTGAACAATCCAACGCTTGGTGAATTCTGCTTCACAATGATCGGGAATGAAGGAGCGTCAGACTCCGCTAGCATCATATCACTGGGTGGCTACCGCACAGAATATATATATTTTTTTCCTTAAAGTGCACAATGACCAGTCAAGGTTTCACTCACAATGCTTGCCAATACAGAAAACGTTTTATTTGTTTCTTTCATAAAGTGCAAATTACACTGTGCATACTATGTGGTGCAAATTTGGGGGGAAATATTGTTTAACAACAGATGGTGTTGAGTGTAGATAAACAGTAAGGTTAAAGCATTGAATAATAAAAACTTGAAGGAATAAAAATCAACCTCCGTTCAGGCGACAGAACAAACCTCATGCAGCAAATGTAATGTAGTAAATGGGGTAAATATTAGGTATAGATCCTTTATTACTGAAATATTGATTCATATTCACTCAATTGGCATTTTCTATGGCTTAAAGTAAAGTTGTAACTCACTTAAAGTTGTCAACATTCACTCCCATAGTGTTGAGGAGCACTGGCCTAAACACCACATGTGGAGTTACACGAAACAATAGATGATGCAAAAAAAAAGAGTTTACTGTGTGAGGTTTCATGAATCAGAGCACTGCAATAACATTAAAATGCCCAAAGATCTCTTCTCTTGTTTTATATTGTAAACTTATCTTATTATTCTGGTATGAAAAGCGCTCTCTAAGCAATGTTTGAGTAATTTGCTTTATTGATTGATATATTATTTTTATTTTCCATAGTTTATTGCTTATTATTTATCATTAGCAAAAACGACAATGGCAATAAAATCAATTCTGATTCTGATTCATACTTGGATTCATACTCATACTGTTTATAATATGACAGTTTTTGATTTGAACATTAAAATTATTTTAACATAAAAGTTACAGATGTTACACATTTTCAAGCCAGTGACAGTTTATCAATTGATATTAAAAAATGACAAAGAACAATAACAACCTTCTGCTGTGAGGTGAGATCAATACATGAAACCAAAAATAAGACGGATACACATAATGAAACTGGTTTGTTGTGGAAGCAATAAACTTTTTGCTCCCTCCCTGTGCTTTACCGCTTTGAGGGGGAGTTTGACAGGGGGTGTGGCTTATCCCAATGAGATGTAAATGAGGCCTATTGTCACTCCCAACGGCAGAGAGGTGAGAAAGGCCCAAAACTTCAGAGGCCGTTTAATCCCCTTTGGCCTTTTGGGAATCGTTCACTTCAAATCACCGCTACGTCTCCAAATATGATCAGATTTCCATGTGTTACACATCATTGGAAAGCTTGGAGACTACACTTTAATAATCTGTGAAAATCTCAGAATGCCCCGGAACCGACTTGTGTCTCTGATTCTAGTGACTGGTCACATTTTTGTCTCGTTTTTGTCGCTATTTTGACATTTTTTTCAAGACGCTTTTAGATTTGGGTAGTGACAAACTGTATATACTGTATGTCCTTAAAATGCAATGTTTCAGCGCGAGCCACAACATAATAGTACATGAGTTATTTCAGGCATTTCATTGTGGACAATCATCTTCTTGATTCTTCCAGAGCTGTTTGAGTTGGTGGCTTAGTTGTTGTTTATCATTGGGCAGTAATATTGAACAATAATGATAAAAAGACAGATAGTCATTATAAAGTGGGCAACCATTATATCAGAAAGAAGGTGACATGGTATAGTTATTGATTAATTAAATTATCCATGCTCGCCCAGAACTCTTGTGGAGTCCCTGTATCGATGCACTTGATGTTCAGTCGTCTCTCAGCAGCTGCTGTATTGTACCTTTGCATGAGCCATGTCTGTTCACAGAACCACATTCTCTGCAACAAGCCTTTGTTGCATTAACACAGGCAGTAACTCTCAGAAGAATAACTGTGGGCAGAATATCAGCAAAAAATCAACAAAGGAATTTTTATATCCTCCCACAGCAACAAAACTCATTTAGTCACATGTTCCTAAGTGCCTCTGACTGAGGATGTTTCTTTCTGTGCAAAGCCAATATTATAATGGTATAATTATCATCATGGTTTACAGTCGTTTACAGCGTTTTCAAGCCTCTGTTACCACACACTCACCTTCACCGTATCAAGAAGTCACAATACCCCAAAAGATTTAATTTCAGCTTTTACTTAAGATAATAAGCAGTTTTCACAGTAGATTTAATAACAAAATGCAGTATTTGTTTGCAGTTATTCAACTATCATTCATAGTTGAATAACTATTTCCTATCTGAAATAAGGCTCGCGACCCACTTTTGGTCCCGACCCATCAGTTGAGAACCACTGCTTTAAGTCATTATTCATTCACGCCACACTAGGTGGTGGTGGTTATAAGTTACTATTGTTGCCACAACAGCCCCTGGGCAGCCTGACGAAGGTGAGGCTGCTAATCTGCACCATCGACCTTCCGACCACCACCACTCACTCACACAAGCAAACACACTCTTGTTCTTTCTGGCCTATTGTACATGTTTTTATTCGTAGAGAAAACTGCAGGAAACTTATATTATTGCGCAGACAGAGAGAGAACATGCAAACTCCCCTGAAAGGCCTCATCCAGGGATCAAAACCTGGGACCATCTGTGAACGAGTGCTGCGGCTTTTTCTTCGGGAACTGATAAGCACTCACGATCTCAAATCAGGGTTTTTGCCTTATTTCATTAACTTGCACATTGAAACATCAGTGTTGAAAAGATACATAATAACAAATCCTTATCTTTAAAAAGAAATAACCACTGCTTGTATATTTTTTTTGCAGAAAACCTCCCATGTTTTATTCACTCCAGCAACAAACAATTGTATTAACAATTGTACATTATATTAAATAGATTATATGAACATGAGCCTTGTGGAGCCAAACAACAACTAAACTCAGACAAAATTTAGATTATTGTTTTGGCCACAGACACAAAGAGAAAGTGTTGTCACTTATGTTAATCTCCCTCTCTCTTAAACCGAAGAATCAGGTTAGAAATCATGAACTCAGACCTGAACTTAAACAGCCACATCAAAGCAACATCATCAGCTTTTTACCATCTGAAGAACATTGCTAAGATCAAAACTATAATGTCTAAACCAGACTTCGAGTAATCCATGAAGAGTTAATCTACTGTAGACTGTACTGTCATAGCTGCTCTGTCAGAAAGATGCAACACCTTCAAATGCTGCTGTTTTGACGATAAACAGGAAACACGACCACATCAGTCTGTGCTTAGATCTTTGCATTGGTTTCCTGTAGATGTGGTAGAGTTTGAATCCAGTCAGAAAATGGTTTTATTCAGCCATGTATACAATAACTAAAAATATTTGATTTTGTTTGGGATTTTGGAATAACTCTTTGTATTTATTTATTTATTTTATTTTATTCTTTGTCTTTAAACAATAATTGTATATGTAAAAATGCTGAAGCTCTTTGAATTATTTGGTAACAATGTTTGCTTTTGGATCTGGAATCAGATCAGGTCCATGAAATTAGTTCCAGGATGACGACCAAACCAGCACTACAACTACAGTCAAAATTACATTGACTGTATTGGTCAAAGTATTGGTTTAATTAATTAAGAGCCAGACAACGCCATCTAGTGTAAACTGGAAAATAGGTTTGACCGACCCCTAAGGACAGAGGTAGCATGTTCCTTGTACATTCAGTTTAATTTATTTCTATGTTTTACTTCTAAAAAGTAATGTAGAAAATGAGCGCTGCTCATCCCATGGGTGTGAAAGGCCTTTGTCCTATATGGGTGCTCTCCCAAGAAGCCAGCAATGAATGAAAACAGAAACATGACTGGTGGTGAGTGTGAAAAGTAGAAGCAGGTTTGGTCCTGTATAGTAAATGAAAAAATAGTTTAAGTTTTACGACCTTCTACCTTCACTTAACACAAACCTCGCCCAGCTCTAACCTCCTGCCTCTCAAAGAGTGGAGGAGGCAAATGTACCTCAATACCCCCTCCTCGGGCTGAGCTGCGAACAACACAGGTTTGTAGCATCTTGCCCCGACTGTGGAGAGATTTCCCTCAATGCTCTGAGAGAAATCAGAAACAAAACAGATGGAGCTGCACCACCTGGAGTGAAGGAGACCACCATGAAGCCAACAGAGAACATCCATCCACAGAACAACAAGATTGTAATCTGGGATCTGCTTGGAGTTGGTGCTGTAAAGTTTACAGCTGATAAATATACAGAAGATGGAGTTTAAGAAGTACGACTTCTTCATCATGGTTTCCTGTGAGCAGTACACAGAAAATGATGCAAAAGTCGTAAAAGAAAATCAGAAGATGAGGAAAAAGTTTTACTTTGTTGGATCCAAAATCAACGATATAAGAGGACTTTTGTGAGAAAAACATAATAGTTCACTTTAGCTTCAGCAGCAGTTACAGGTGTGCCAGTCCCTTTTCTCTCAAGTTGATCTGAGCATGATGGTCATGATCTGGGTCTTACTCCTAAGTCGCTGCATAAATTGTCTGATCTTCGTGGTGAACCTCTACATGATCTTGTGGCTGAGATAAAATCACCTCTTGCAGGAGTTGAAATTACCACAGCTCTTATGGTAAACGTGTTGAGCAGGTCTTTTGCTCTCATTACAGCAATAGCAGAAGAGGAAGTAGCCAGGTTCATCCTAATTATTGGAACGGTTGTTTTTCAGTGGGTATTTCCGGTGTTACCACCTACAAAGTCCTCAAATACAAACTCACAGGCTGATGAAGCCCAACAGATTTTCAGAAAAGCCTGTGGCTGAACACAACTGTGTGAATTATATACACCAGATAATCCATCTAAGATTTATATGATTTAGTTGCAATATTTAATGTTGAATTTGATGTTTTAAATAAACAAAGCAAGAGAAAGAAAGAAAGAAAACAGTTTTGATTGCTGTATTTTATGGTTCAAATAAAAAACTATCTTGCAAAAAGTGTCTCTCGTTGGTAGATTTCTGTTTTGGCTTCCATTTTTGACTAGATGAGTTTTCTTGATTTTTTTAAAGGAGCTGTATCATGCTATTTTAGCCATTCCAAAGTAAAGTATAGGCATTTATATGATATATTGTACCTCTATCACTATGGAGTACTCATTTTTGAGAGAAATATAAGTATTTCTGGGGTATTTTCCCTACCCGGAAGACCAGACGCTTCGATTCAGTTAACTCCGCCCCTCTCTACGTTGATTCCACATTTACAGTATTATAAATATAAATATTGCTGCAAAAAGTGAAGTTACTTCACATAATGCAGTTATAAGGAGTTGACATGTGCAACAGTTTCATAAATGGCTAACACACACGCTAACACACACGCTAACACACACGCTAACACACATGCTAACACACACGCTAACACACACGCTAACACACACGCTAACACACACGCTAACACACATGCTAACACGCATTTTGATTGACTCCCCGCTCAGCCTGGCCTCCCCATTGGGTTACGGGATCACGTTGGTTATAAAAGTGAATCCACTTTTATTCTGGCCAAGGTTCACCAAGCATCCATCAGGTTGGTTGATAAAGTCGCTGAATCCCGGAAAGAAATTCCAACTTCTGGCGAGTGCACTCTTCTTTAGGAAGGTTGAATAGTCCTGTTCCTCTCGGAGCCAAACGCGAACCCGTGACATTATCGTTGGGTAAGAAAAAGAACAGGCGTGTCCAGAGTAGGTTAGAAAGAGCTCCGTCTTCACAAACAATGCACCCTCCGGCCGCGGGAGCGTTTGCTTACTGTCCCGGGACAGCACAGACGGTCGGAGACGGAGAGTTTTTTTTCTTTTTTTTCTTTTCTTTATTTCTCTCTTACAACAACAACAACAAGCTGTTTATAAATTAAAACCAGGCCGTAAGGCATTACATTACAGACGTCGAGCACTTCCGTTCCTTTGTGACGACACAACTGAACAGCTCAGTCGTTTACCAGGAGAGGGCGGAGCAGCTGCTCAGAGAGCAGGATTCAGGAGGATTACTGAGAACTGCGTGAATGAAGCCAAAAACCGCTCTGGGGTGTTTTGAGAAGGAAAAAGCAAAACAACATGGCTAAAAACTCAAAAAAGTCGATTTTGCATGATATAGAACCTTTAAATGCAATTTATGTAATCAAAATAACTTGGTCTCGGTACCAAAAATGATCTGTCTAAAGAATAGCTGTAAGTAATTTAAGTAAATGTTGTAGATTTCTTAAACAAAATCTCATCAGCTTCGACAACTGGCAAAAAGGCAAGGCAACTTATTTATACCGCGCATTTAGTACACAAGGCAACTCAATGCCTTGTGTACTAAAATGAGTTCTTGTTCTGTGCCAAGTTTTCCCTAACTTCCTTTGACCCTTGAGAAGTGAATAGTGCAGTGGTTCCCAAACGGTGTGCCGCGGCACACTGGTGTGCCGTGAGGCAAGTCCTGGTGTGCCGTGGGATTTTGTGACAACCAGAGGTTACATTAACCGAAAATTCTCCGTCATTTACGGAATATTTTAAGCTTTGACGGAACATTTCAAAGGCCGTCTGTCATTTTGACAGATTGAAAATCAAGCCGTGATTAAAATAAAAACGCAGGGCTGCTTTTTTCAGAGCGCGCGGAGCTCTCTCTCTCTCTCTAAACGCAGCTTCACTGTTTCACTATCACTGCCTACCTAGCTAACTTTCTGGGCGCTAACAACAACACGAGGAAGAAAACCACGATCCAAACGCGGTTAAAGGCTAATAATATCCTTCTCATCTGGAGCCGTTCTTTAACTTTATCTCCCGTAAATCTCAGGACGAGCTCATCTCTTTCTCTCCCCTCTCTCTCTCTTTCCCTCCCGCGTGTGTGTTTCTGTGCGTGGCGCGCTGTGCAGTGATGCCAACTGGTAAATATTGTCCGCGGTTTCTTAAACATTAACGTTAAAAGAGAAAGTGCAAATAATAAGCTCCACTTTACATTTGTATTAGTGTAATATGAGCCCTGATATGAGGAGCAGATGACGCTCTGAATAAGCCAATGAGAATTTTACGCACGAGTTCATACACATTTCTGTAGCAAAATGTGTGTTCCATGATTGTTCAAATGTTTAGTTAAACTCCATTTATCCAGCAATCTCACATTTTTCCTAACATACACAATATGCAGCTTATATGTAAATGTCTTTAAAAATTGCTTATAATGTGAGATTAATTCATGAAGGATAAAAATAGCCCATGACGGATTTTTTATAAACCTGCCCGTCAAAATGAAGGAGAGAAATTATCCCTAGTGAAACCACTGGTGTCATAGAAGTCAGTTCAGAGTCAGGCTTCTATGTAACTACAGACAAATATATCAAAACTGGAACCTTCAGGTACCGAGACAATTTGTGACTTAGAGTCATACATTGACACGTTCTATGAGATGACACAACCAGATACTAAACGTGGAAGGCAAGAGCTAGGCTCGAGCGACACCGAAACCGATATCTCCACTGATATTCGCCAAATGCGCGAGACTATGGAAGCAATGCAGCAACAGCTAACAAAACTGGACATACTGCAAAAGCTGAAAGAGGATGTCGAGGATCTAAAACAATCCTTGGACTTTCACGTCGCTTTAGTGGATGTCTTGAAAAAAGACAACGTGACGCTGCGTCTGGAAGTAAACGAGCTCAAAACTTTGACGGGTAAACTACACTACGAGTCAATAAAAGCACAAAATCACATCCTCGACTTGCAATGTAGGAGTATGCGGGACAACTTTATCATACACGGTCTACCAGAGAAACCAAAGGAAACCTACCAGACAACGGAACAACTAGTGAAGTCCTTTCTCAAAACTCACCTAAAGATGGGAGACTCGGAGGTCGAGAAATCCAGCTGGCGCGGTCACATCGCCTAGGCCAATATCGTGAAGGAGAATCCCGGAATCGTCCTATTGTGGCCAAGCTTCTCGATCCCAGGCACAAGTCTACCATCATGGGGAAAGCCAAGGAGCTCAAAGGGTCTGGGTTCTCCCTGAGTGATCAGTTTCCCCCCGAGATCATTCGGAGACGGAGGCTGCTCCAGCCGGTGTTGGCCGAGGCAAGAGCCGCGGGAAGGAAAACTAAACTATTCATCGACAAGCTCTATGTTGACGGTGAACTTTATCGCAACTATAAAATTACTTACTGGCTTACCGGAGGAGGCGCCGAACATGCTGCTGCACTGACTGAAGTAAACACGGTCGCAACTGAGGACGTCATCAGAGCGACCTCACATCCCAAACCTTAAGGCACTTCCCACCAGGTAATCACTGTCACATAGAGATGACGTCATCAGAGACAAGTAATTCTCATTTTTATTCGGACACACGAAGTACTATTGGAAACTTAGATTTAGATCTCTCAAGAAGGACAATTACGGAAACAATCGACCTGGATTTTAAATTTACTCAATATGATTTACAGAACACCGAGAACGACATCGACCCTGAACATAACTTCTTTACAACATCTGTCAATGACTGTCAGTATTACACAGAGGACCTTTATAATTGCAAATTCAAGAAACGTTAATGCTTTTTCTGTAATCCACTTCAACAGTCGAAGCTTATATGCTAACATTGACCACATCAAGAGCTTTCTAAAACAGTTTTCAAAGCCATTTAATGTAATTTTAATAACAGAAACATGGATTCATAATAACAGAGAAATGGACTTTAGTATCGAAGGTTATGAGTTTACAAGTATGAACAGACGAAACAAGCATGGTGGGGGCGTAGCTATGTTTGTAGACTCAAACTATTGTTATAAGTAATCGAAAATAAGTCTATGGCAGTGGATGATGTACTTGAATGCCTTACTATAGAAATTGCAAGGGAAAAAAAGAAAAATATTATTGTAAGTTGCATTTATAGGACTCCTGGCTCCGATATAGAGTTGTTTTCTAATTGGATGGAGGAGCATTTTTCAAGCTCAAATCAGAAAGTCATGTTTGTGGGGGGAGATTTTAATATCGACCTGTTAAACCCAAATAAACACAAAAAGACGGACGAATTTATAAATACCCTATTCAGCATAGGTTTGTATCCTCTAATAACCAAACCGAGCAGAATTACAACCCATAGTGCTAGTCTAATTGACAACATTTTTTCAAATGAAATAGAAACTGAATTAATCAATGGACTAATGATAAATGACATAAGTGACCACCTGCCAGTTTTGTAACATACAAAAATGAAGATCAAAAAAATAAAGAGGAAACCATGCACTGGTTTAGAAGAGTAAAAACAGAGAAAACTATCGATGCACTTAATAAGGAACTATTGATGCAAGATTGGAGTAATATATACAGAGAGATTGACACTGATAAAGCTTATGATGAGTTTGTGCAAGTATTCCAAAAAGTTTATGATAAAAATTGTCCAACGAAAAAATACAGTAATAACAGAAAGTGCAAAGATAAAACATGGATGTCTAAGGGTTTGCTAAATGCATGCAAGAAAAAAAATTCACTTTACAAAAAATTTATAAATAATAGAACAAAAGAAGCTGAGGATAAATATAAGAAATATAAAAATAAACTGACAGGTATCATTAGAAAATGTAAACAGGATTATTATAATAAGTGTTAGATAGCAATAAGAATAATATTAAAGGTTTATGGAATATCTAAATAGTTTAATTAGAAATAAACCAAGAATCATTAATTATCCACAATATTTCAAAGATGAGGATAAAACTATAAAAAATAGGAATGAAGTAGTCGAAACATTTAATAAATTCTTTGTAGATGTTGGACCGAATCTTGCTGCAAAAATTGCAAATGTTGAGAACTATAATTGTAAACTGATAGACACAAATCCTATGTCCATGTTCCTCAAACCTGTGGAGGAAAAGGAGATACTGGACATTGTTAAAGGGTGTAAAAATAAAACCTCGACAGATTATTATGACCTGGATATGAAAACTTTAAAAACTGTTATTGAAAGTATCTCTAAGCCATTAACATACATCTGTAACCTATCGTTGCAAACTGGACAATTTCCTGATGGCATGAAAGTAGCAAAAGTGATTCCTCTGTTCAAGGCAGGAGATAAACATCTCTTCACAAACTACAGGCCTGTTTCCCTTTTACCGCAATTCTCCAAAATCTTAGAGAAGGTTTTTAACTCTAGACTAGACAGCTTTATTGAAAGTAATAAATTACTCTCTGAAAATCAGTTTGGTTTTAGGAATAATCACTCAACCTCACATGCGCTCTTTGATATAATCGATGAAGTAACTAATTCTGTAGACAAGAAGAAATATGCAATAGGGTTATTCATTGACCTGAGTAAAGCGTTTGATACAATAAACTATGATATACTAATTAATAAACTAGAACATTATGGGATCAGGGGGTAGCTCTACAGTGGGTTACCAGTTATTTAAAAAATAGAAAACAATATGTGAAAATAGGTGATTATCAGTCGAGTTGTCAAGAAATTGTGTGTGGTTTACCTCAAGGTTCCATTCTGGGCCCAAAATTGTTTAATATGTACATCAACGACATTTGTAAAACTTCTCAAATACTTAAATTCATCTTGTTTGCAGATGATACAAATATTTTTGCATCAGGAGACGATTTACAACAACTGTGTCGGATTGTTAACTTGGAACTCAAAAGTGTCAATAAGTGGTTCAAACAAAATAAATTATCCTTAAATCTGAGTAAAAGCAAAATGATGATATTCGGCAATCGTAATTCCAATGCTCAGGAAGCAATTCAGATAGAAGGTGTTGTCATAGAGCGAGTGCATGAAATCAAATTTCTTGGAGTTATTATAGATGATAAAATGACTTGGAAATCGCACATTAAATATATATCTACAAAAATTTCTAGAAGCATTGCAGTAATAGCAAAAGCAAAGCACATTTTAAACATCAAAGCTCTACATATCTTATACTGTTCTCTGATTTTGCCCTATTTAAATTATTGCACTGTGGTTTGGGGTAGTACTTATAAAAACACAGTAAAACCAATAGTAATGTTGCAAAAAAGAGCTATCCGAGTAATTCATAAAGTTGGGTTTTTGGACCACACAAACTCATTATTTTAAAATCAAAGATCATGAAGTTTTGTGACATTGTTGAGTTCCAAACTGTACAGATGTTATACAAAGCAAGATACAAACTGTTACCGGGCCAAATACAAAGAAGGTTCCAAGAACGTACTGGTCGTTATGAATTACGTGATGAATTGAACTTTAGGACTCAGAAACATAGCTCAACTTTGAAAAGCTTTAGTCCGACAGTTAATGGTGTACAATTGTGGAACAAAATGGAGATGGACTTGAAACGATGTCCAAACTTCAACCTGTTCAAATATAAATACAAACAAAAGACTTTTGAAAAGTACAGAGAAGAAGATACACGTTGCCACAAGGGGGAGTAGTAGAATTAAATTGCATTTGCATTTTATTAACTAAGACAGTGTTGTTGCTCTGAACGGTTGTCATTCTATTGCTCTAAATTACAAAATTGAGAATTAGGATAAACGAGTTATGGATCTGTTGAGAGGGATCCTCCCAACGGGCTCATAAACCTCGTCTTTTAACGCACCACTAAGCATAGGAACATCATTTACAAATACAGCTAGTTAGGGCAGCTGGGTGGGGTTTGTTGATGGGAAGTTACTGCCCTCTTCAATGGACCCGCTCTACACCCTGGCTCTTAATGCACTACAGTATGTAGGGCTTACATATTACATAATCCATTGAACAAAAAAAAAAACAAAAAAAAAAATCTATGATGGAAATGACAACTGGGAAGTTGCAAGATCATGGATAATATAATATGTATATTAATGTGCCTTTTGAACACAGAACTAGTGCCTTTTGGAAGTTGTTAACTGTGAACCTTCTCTGTAAAAAAAAAAAAAAAAAAAAAGAAAAAAGGAAAAAGAAAAAAAAAGGGGGATGTATGTATGTATACAGTATATATATATGTATATGTGTGTATATATATGTATGTGTATATGTATGTATGTATGTAGGTGTGTACGTGTGCATATATGTGTATAAATAACTTAAGGATCGCCCTTTTCACTTGCTTTGTATTAGCCATAGCGTACATGAAATGAGACAGCTGTTGTAGTTGTGTTTCCTTTCAGTTGTGTTTCTTTCCTTTCCGTTCCGTTAAACTCTGTTAATTTATATTTGTACAAACAATTCTAGAGATGCTTTGTGGGTGTGGTCCGTGTTGAAATGGCCGCTCTAGTGGGTTGTAGGTTCTCTTTGCCGGTGGGACAAAAAAAAAAAAAAAAAAAAAAAATCAAAATATGATGTTGCTTAATGTAGGATTGATAATGTAACTATAACAGGTAAAGTTGGGTCACGGAGGGGTACGATGTGTGTGTGTGTGTGTGCTGTGTTCCTGCTCTTGTGTCTTGTACTTTGTAACATGCTCCCTGTACTTGTGTGATTTGATCAATTGTTTTTATTTCATTGATGTCGGGGGTGGGCGCTTATAAGCTTTGCTTCAGCCCACTCCTTTTGAGCAGAATTTTAACTGCTCAAATAAACTAATAAACTAAACTAAACTAAACTAAAACTAAACTAAACACTGGTGACAACCATACATTATTATTGCAATATACAACTACACAAAAATAATTATTTTTTAATTTACTATATCAGTACTTTGTATGCACTCATTTAATAATACAGAGGCAAACTCTATACCTAAAAACAATTCTTTAAGAAAAAAAAGAAGAGAGAACGCAATATAAAGGCTATTTTGCACAATAGGTGTGCCTTCAGATTTTTACTTGTCCTTTGGTGTGCCTTGGGCGCAAAAGTTTGGGAACCACTGGAATAGTGTATACTCTTTGTTGTGATTATTTACTTTAAGTGACAGGTTTGAATATAATGACCATGTGCAGAAGATTTCACGTTTAAATTCTGTCAAAGGAACTGAACTGAGAGCACAGTAACAGCATTCGCCTGGAGGGGGCAGTGTGTTACAATATTTAACGTAGACGAAGTGCAGTAACATTTCTTGTCAATATGCTGATTTCTGTTTAAATAATGGATGCGTATGGTCATAATATCAAGCATTATTTATCATGTGTATGGGCACATTTCTGTAATAAAACTGTCCTTCAGTTTGGTCTTGAAGGTACCACCCATAGCTCCACACCATAGATCATATGGAGTATTAAGGCTTTATTTCTCAGGAAATCTTTTGTTTTGGACCCCAAATATAAACATGATGTTTCCATGTTAATTAGGAGTTCATTACAACCCCTAGAAATGTAATATGAAGGTGAGACAAAATGCAAATATCATTAATGAAAATAATACAGTGTTGGACCAATCACAGAACCTTGTGGTATTCCACATAGTCAAACACATTGTAGACAGTTCTTTTGTACATGGAGTGCCTCGGATGTTTTTTTGACAGCTAACTTACAAAGGTACACTCAGGAAGTCATCCGCTTCTGTTTCTTAGACATTGTAGACAGTTTTCAGGTTAACTTTTAATTCAGGAAAGAACATTAACTCGGCTCTCACAAACTTTTTGAGGTTTTTCAATAATTGTCTGTGGTCAATGATGTTGAAAGCTTGCTTTATATTAATAAATATGCCTTTGAGCATATTCATAACGGCACATGCTATATAAGTTGTTTGTTTTTGTCTACATTTAAAAAAAAGTGATCTATGTTGATTGTAACAGAGCCTGTTTAGTGAGGAGCACAAAGAACTTTCAGCTTTAAATCTGAAGCTTGTTTTATGGTACATAGACCCATACACCGTCATTAACTATGGTTCATACAGAAAGGTGATCGTGATATGGTTATGGTCAAATTTTTAGTTGGTTTGAGCTTAAATCAATGTCAACAATTATTGTAGCCATGTGGTTTTGGTTTGTGGCCAATTGTTCACTGTAAAGTAAGCAGTAAAATTGTACTATTGCAGATCATCTGTACCTTCAGGCTTTTTCGGGCTCCTGCTATCAGCACTTGAGGTGACGGAAAGCAATTATTTTCATAGTTTTTGATAGAATTTATTTAGTAAAGAAAACTAATTAAATTGAGATTTTTGTTACAACTCTTGCCTCAGTTCATATTTATTGCCAGACTTGCCTGCAGTGATACAGGATTTACAACACCACATGGAAACCCCTGCCTTCCCTCCTGTTACAAGTGCTTTAAAAGACTTTTATCTCATCATCAGAGCCTGGAATTTTTGCCCACTGATCTCTCTGTGTAAGGGCTTTTAGTTTGTCTGAGAAATACTGCAGACTTTCTTTAACATTAATCTATATATTCCTGGACAAGTGTAAAAATAAGGACATAAATACAAACACGGTTGATTTTCATTTGTTAGTTCATTTAAATGTTGTTTGTTTTATAAACTCAAAAAATATACGCTTGCTCTTAAGTTCTGGTGCGTTGCTGCAGAGTGTTCAGTGGTGATGATGTTGATCTGGTTTGAGTTCACACATTCATTACAATAACTTTTATCTAAAGGAAACAGACATAACAAGTCTGTTTAATTTGTGAATAAAAACAAATTCCCTTCTTTGTTTCGACAGGTTTATTTCGGTTACATAGACAACACACTGTCATTACTGCGGTTTATACAGACAAGTGATTGATTGTTGATCATTACACTGATTTGTATAAATAATAGAAATAATGAAGTAAAGATGAGGAAATATTCATATGTTGTGTGAAATAATAATGTAAATAGAAATGGAACACACACCAACGCTAAAGTAATTGGATTGTTGTGATCAGTGATATTGTAAATAAATCACATATGTATAAATCTCAGACGTATGAAATGGTTTCCTCCACAAAATTACAATATTGTATAAAAGTACATTTTATCTAAAACTTCAATTCGAAAAGTGAAAGACTTCAAATTCCGTTCAAAACCAGAACCAAACAAATCCCGGCAAACATTCAGAATCGGTTTATCGAGAAGGAAACACAATACAATTGAAGGCACTTGGATTGTGTCAAAATTAAAAATGTGAAAACAGTAAAAAGGTTTTGTAAACCGTTAGTGGGGTAAAAAGGAATAAATTGGATCAAAAACTCAAACAATGTCGAACTATACCTCAGTTTAAAAATAAATGCAAAGAATTGATATTTACAAAACGAGAGTTAAAAATAGAAACTCCATGAGCACTAGTTTTGAATGCAGCTGTTGAAGGGATCGGGTCTTTTTGTGCTTTGTCATAATGAATGTACAATGAAGTTTTCAAGGTCCGAATAAAAAGTCAATAGGATAGAAGATGGCTGTGCATTAAAACGCTGCGTTTAACCGTGTCATTGGAACTTAAGCACAAAGACAGAGAGTTGGACAAATACAGCTTTCCTACACAGTCAGTAACTTGGACTTTACTGAGTACTCGTGAATTCTATATTACAATGTTTTCAGATGACATGTTTGTTTTTTGTATATTTATTGTGTGTTATTCAACATTTTGAGCCACTGTTTGTTCAGCATAATTTATAATTTGCTATTTTATTTATTCTGTGTTTAACTATTTGAAGTGTATTTTGGAGAGAAAATGTACTTTAACACAATATTAACATTTTCTTGGATGCACCTGAATATTATTCAACCAGGTGTGATCTAGACACTGCTTTCATAAAAACCCGTTGAGCATCCTCAACCAGAGAGTTTAGTATGTATTTTAAAGGAATAGTAGGTGGAGCCACTGGAAAGAGCCATTGCAACAGGGATTCCAACAATTGGGACAAACCTGGCTCCTTCCTCTGCTCCCATTGCTGCTCCATGAGAGCAGCAGACTTGGCCAACACTTTTGACACAAGCTCAAGAGTAATTTTATCTCCTGTAAGAGGTGATTTTAGTTCAGCCTTGAGATCCTTTAAAGGCACACCACTAAGATCAGACACCTTCTGCAGTAACTCAGGAGTAAGACCCAGAGATTCTTTACATTCCTGTGTAAATTTGGATATAATTGTCAGATCAACACCTTCTGAGAGACGAGGAACTGGAACAGCTGCAACTGCGGTTGAAGTTAAAGTTAACCATGTTATTTTCTCTCCAAAGTCTTCTTCTTCTCTTCGATGACGTCCAGACTGGTGTTGGGCAGAGCCAGGAGCAGAGCATCTCTCTGAAGTTCAAGCAGTTCCCCCAATAGAGTTTTACGCAAATCGTTTAATTCATACAGATGGAGACTGCAACCAGAAATCAGGAAAACCTTTGGAGACTCAAAGCCCAGCTTCTTCAGTTCTGCATTAAAGTAAAGGTCAGTCAATAAAATAAGTTTGAACAAAAAGGCAGTGAGATTCAGAATCAACACTTTACCTTCAGTGCAGTTGTTCCTGATGGTGTTCAGGACTTCCTCCTCTTTCACATTTGGGTCGTCTCTTTTCTCATCTCGTACACTGTTGTCGATTTTGGATCGAACAAAGTAGAACTTTTTCTTCATTTTCTCTGAAACGCTCACTGGAAACAATGATGAAGAAGTCGTACTTCTCAAACCCCACATACTCCAGGTATTTGTCAGCTGTAAAGTTTACGGTGCCAATCCCCGGCAGATCCCAGATTATAATCTTGTCGTTCTGTGGATGGATGTACGCGGTTGGCTCCATGGTGGTCTCCTTCGGTCCAGTTGGAGCAGCTCCATCTGTTTTATTTTTGATTCCTCTCAGAGCATTGACCAGAGTGGATTTACCAGAGCCAGACTCTCATGTGATCGCGATGTTCAGACGAACATTGTTAACCTCGTCCAAATACTTCCGCGCGATTTCAGCTGCGCGGGCCATGTCTTCGTTCTGAAGCGCAGATTTTTCTTCATATTTGTCAGCCATGATGATTCCTGTGAAATATAACATATTAATATTAGAATATAATCGCAAATTACTCGCAAAAGCCACGTATCTGTTTGGCTATAATGTCAAATATAGACAAGACCTGAACTTAACAACTGAAAGTCTTTTGTAAATATGTTCTTTCAATTCTTCACTTCTGAAATACGTGCTTGATCAATGTTGAGTTGCTCATGCACAAACACGGGAAATTCTCAAGTTGGGATATAAACATGAAGTATTTCCAGCATTTGAAGCCCCTTTAAACTCCACAGCCGCGGCAGCAGATGCAGTATTCTAACCCTGACAGTAACAGACACATGATATTTAAATGTACAGTCGTGCTCAAAGTTTACATACCCTGGAAGAATTTTAGATTTTTTTTCCAAAGAATATGAAAAATAACACACTTTTTTTTCCCACTCATAGTTAGTGGTTGTGTGAAGCCATTCAACAACTGAGTTGTTGTTGTTGTTGTTTTTTTTTTATCCTAATGAAAGAAAAAAAATACCAAATTGACCCTGATCAAAAGTTTACACACCAGTTTTTAATACTGTGTTTTTCCCCTTTAGCATCAATGACAGCTCTGAGTCTTTTGTGGTCGTGGAGAAAAGGGTCTGTTTATAATCTGATGGTAAAACGGCCCATTCTTCTCGGTATAAAGCCTCCAGTTCCTTTATGTTCCTGGGCTGTTTTGTATGAACTGCACGTTTGAGATCTCCCCACAGTGGCTCAATGATACTGAGGTCATGAGACTGAGATTGAACTAACGGGACCTTCACTTTATTCTGCTGGAGCCACATCAGAGAAACATCTCCATATTTCACAGTATGGTGCCCTTTTCACCATAGGCCTTTCACCTATGCTGATGCCACTGGCTCCAGCAGAATAAAGTGAAGGTCCCGTTAGAGGCCATCTCAGAAATAACACTTAACACACTCCTTAAAGCCTTTAAAAGAGCCGTGATGCGCCTTCTTATATGTGTAGCCTTGGTACTCAACACTAGCCTGGTCTTACCATTACCCTCGTACTCATTTCCTAGAGAGGGTCTGGAACTTCACAATTGAGCTCCGTTTCCAGGTGGGAGGTATGAACGATTGGATCTGTTTTCAAACTACAACCAGCAAATCCGGTGCAAATGCGCAACGTCACCTACAACACCCGCCTCCCCCGCTCGCTGAATGGTAGGTTGAAATTTAACCGATGAAACGCAGCCACTGAGATCAAACCCAGATGTACATGTAGGGAAAAGATAATTGATTTTTTGTGAAGAGTGATGTCTACTGTTTTAAATTGGGTTCTTCAAAAATGAATGTTCTTATTCCGATCACTGCCTTTTTCTATTTTCTTTGTTCTCCAGATTTCTTCAACAAATACACATCTTTTTACTGAACTCTAACTGTCTTTAGGCAAAGTACAAGTAAATAAATGCTTAGTTACACACATATATAACGCAGAAGAGAAACTTCCTGAACACATCCTGAAGGCTATTTCATAAACCTGTTTCAATAAAGTGAAGCTTTCAACTCGACTTCTCTCGTCCAGCCAAAAGACCAAGAAAAGGAGAGGACACGCCCTCGTTCACCAACATCCCCTTTAAGACACAACGAAGGCACATCCACAGACTTTAGCAGAAATGCACAGCCTTCATCTGTGTTTGAGGTGCAAGGAGAGGAACGAAACAAGTGATCGGCTGAACTTTACAACAAACCACTCAAAGCTCGCCGTGCACAGGTGTTTAACATCACAATGCACAGAAAAATACACAACACGTGAATAAAACAGCTGTTTTCATTCATTCTGTTGTGTTTAGTTCAAAGACCTGTCACTGTCTGCTGTTCTCCTCCAACTCTTCCAGTGCATTGTGGTCCTTATCTATTTGTTTAGTGAGCATCACTGCTCACTACTTTTTAGAATGCATTGTGGGAATTTTTGAGTGCACTGTTTTTTTCTCTCTGGACATTCAGACACCCCTACAGAATGGCGTGACCACAATATAGTCACTATAGGGAATAGAGAGGACATTCAGACACAACCTCAGTTTTCCTTTATTGGTGGCAGGGGCGGGGGTCATAAAACCAGACAGTATCTAGTTTGACCACCATTGTTGCAGTACGTGGCCGTCACAGAGTGGACCAGGTTGTTTATTGGGGCCTGTGGAGTGTTGGTCCATTCCTCTTCAATGGCTGTGCGAAGGAGCTGGACATTGGCAGGAACTGGAGCACACTGTTGTACTGTATATCAATCCAGAGCATCTCAAACATGCTCATTGGGGACATGTCATTCAAAATGCCATTATTAAAATACACCTGTGTTTGTTTTCTATATCAACATATAGCTTTCTTCATGAGCTATTCTTATCCATCATTAATTCATCTCTCATTATATGCATTTTATAGGTGTTTAATGAGCTGTATGTACGTACATATTATTAATGTTAGAGATTGCAGGATAAATGGAGCTAAACTAAACAGCACTTCCTGTTAAATCGTCTCTCAGTGGCTGCTGTATCACACTCTGCATGTGCCGTGTCTGCTCACAAAACTACATCCTCTGCAACAAGCCTTTATTACAACAGTATCTCTCAGAAAAATAACTGTGTAGAGAATAGGGGTGTCACGATTTCAATTTTTTGAGTCACGATTATTGTGAAAGAAATATTGCGATTTTACGATTATTCACGATTATCGACCAAATGAAAGGAAAGAACTGATATTTTTAGTGTTTGTCTTTAAAAAGCTTTTAATACTTAAACTTGTAAACATTCACTGTTTCTAAAAATGAAAAATGCTTTAAGATTGTTTTGCATTAAAATAAATAGGCCTACATTGAATAATACAAAACAATTACAAGGCACTTTACTTTACTTCTTTATAATGACCATAATGATCATAATTATTTGACTATATATTATTAGGCCACAGTCTAGGCTGGGTTTCATGTTCTCTAAAGTTCTGCTGCTGCTTCATTATTTGTCAGATGTTTTGATGAACAGAGAATGAAACGTGTTTACAAAATGACTAAGGAGACTCTTTTGAACAGCTGATTTCCACATGTGCTGGTTTCACTTTCCTTTCTGTTACGCTGAAGCAGAGCGGAGCACGTTAGCTTTTTGTTTACATCCTGAGCCAGTTGTGGCTATTTCCCAACATTTGGACTTTTTTGGGAATAATGCAGTTCGTTACCTTGACCTGGACATTTACAGTGAAGGATTATCTCCAAGATGTTGTTTATATTCGACGTAGCCGATATCAGCGCCTTTTGCTGCAACTTTCTGACGACATGGTTTGCATAACGGATGTTCCATCGACAACAACAACGCATTGGTCATGTTTTGGATCCTAAAGAGGTCCCACTCTGCTGACTTCAATCGTTTTTGGGTGGATACAACACTGGAGGAGAGCGTCCTTCTGCCGCGCTCAACTACGGGTGAGTTTACGCTGTTTATGGCGTGCAGCGGCTCGTGCCTCAGCGTGAAAAATTTCCGCGGTAAACCGTGGCTTCTGAAATTCATACGGAATAACCGACCGCGTCCTTTTATAATCGTGGTAATCGTAAAACCGGTTAATCTTGACTTCCCTAGTAGAGAATATCAGCAAAAATCAACAAAGGAATTTAATTTCTTTCCATAGCCACAAAATAGGTTTTGTACCATGTTTTATTTATTTATTGTGAGTTTTAAGACAATCACAAAAAAATAGACCAGAGAGACAGCCAAAACAACAGACAACAGATCTCAAGTGACACTGAACTGTAAATGTTATGCTAACACCAGCTAAAGCTGCGCTAACAGCGGCTAAATGCTATTATTGGCAAAATCCTCTTTTAGCACAGCGGTATGATGTTGTGAAATATTAAATCCGTATGCCCTGCGTGTCAATAGTGAGGGCTGTCCACTCTCTCGTTGCCAATCAGAGGCCAGAGTCTGTTCACGTCACATCAGACACGGGTCAGCGCTTTGGCCACAGCCAGAGGTCGGTCCCAAAACCTATACCTGGTCAGACCGGTTTGGCGCTGGCCTTTGTTATGGAAAAGCTCGACAAAGCAGGTGAAAGAGCCAATCGGCTGACACGCGCCTACATGTGGAAAAATACTTTTTTTCTCTCCAATTGCCCGGGAGAGTGCTGGCGCTGGGAGCATTTGGGCGCGCTCTCTTGTGCTCTAAAACCCTTTCCCCGCAGGCCGCACTCACGTCCCGTGGTCTTGCGTTCACAAACTGTCCCTCTGCCTCTCATCTCTCCGCCCCACTCCAGCAGTGACTTTTGTTTTCGCAAAATAAGCACAACTAAAGCAACGCCCCTCCCCCAAAGAGGAATAAAAAAATAAATTAAAAAAAGAGCCGTTCACCTCAGCGAACCCGTTCATATTGTTCACTGTAAAGACTCGTTCAAATGAGCCGGATCATTCGCAACCGAAACATCACTATTAGGAACCCTACACAGACACAGGGAGAACATGCAAACCACAGAAAGTTACTGTCCGACTGGAGTGTTTACATATAAGCACTGTAATAACATAGTCATACGCATGACCTACAGAGGGCGCTAGGACCATGAGATAGCGGTACAAGTGTAGAGTGAGACAGAATGCAATGTACGCAATGTATGCTCTGACCATGTTCCTGATATCTCCACAGTAAATCATTCATAAAGACTTACTTCAACTTCTTATTCTTCTACACCACCAACATAACACCAGGAACTTCTAGATTTTCAAACTTTTCTTGCCTTTGTTCAAATCAGCATTTTTGTGAATCCATGAGAGAAGGCTGCTGCTGTTTTGATGTTGAATTCTTCAAAATGTAATGTTCTTAAACCCACCCCAGCCTTTTTTTGATTGATTGTTCTCCAGCTTTCTTCAACAAAAGCACCATCATATTGTTTGTTTTCAGTGGCTGAAGGATGTTTCAAATAGAAAAATGCTTAGTTGCACACAGTATATAACACAGAAGAGCGCCTTCCTGAACACGTCCAGAAGCTATTTCATAAAACTGTTTCAATAAAATGAAGCTTTTACTCGACTTCTCTCTCTCTGAGTGTAAACACAGGAGTCCAGCAAAAAGACCAAGATAAGGAGAGGACACGCCCTCCTTCAGCAACATCCCCTTTAAGACACGACGACTGTGTTTGAGGAGCGAGCAGAGGAACGAAAGTGATCGGCTGAACTTCACAACAAACTACTCAAAGCTCGCCGTGCACAGGTGTTTAACATCACAAAGCTCAGAGACACACTCTGACCCAGACGTTAAAGTGCTCCATTAAAGTGTTGGATGTATAAATCTGATGTTTGTGCTTAACATAAAGAACAAAGTAACAATAGACCATATGAAAAACACATCTATATAAAATATCCACTAAATATAAAATCATTAATTATTGCCCATCAATAAATCTACTTTACTCCACATTTAAAGATGAACAAGTTGCAATGATCTAATAATAAAACATTAGTGTCAGTAATAAATGTGTTTGTGGTAAAAGTGAAGTGTAATTAAATAATTCAGATTAAGTTGGCCGGAGTGAGTCTGGTTTATCAACAAAAACAGAGTTGTTGAGTTTACAGACTAAAACAGTTTTATGAAATAGCCCATGACTGTCTAGTTTTCTGATAAAAACATGACAAAAATAAATAATAGGTTCTAAGTGTTACCTACCGGTCAGTGCCACAGCTCAGTTTGATCTGAAGAGTTGCTAACCTTCTGCACCGTCTGGTTGGAATGATTCTGTGTACATAACATTCAAATGTTTTCTGTTTTGTTTTAACCACACCTCTTTCCTCTTACTGGAAACTGATGCAACAACAAGCTTTAATCCCCACATGAACCGAGCACATTTTCTCCAGTTTGGCTTTACCCAAATCTAAAAGCTTCAGAAAAAGCATCAAAATAGCGACAAAAATGAGCCGAGAACAAGGATGAAAACACAACAAAAACATGACGAACAAAGAGACGAAAACGAAACAAAAGAGTCACAGAAAAGCAAGAAAAAGAAATGTCAAAAAGGTTATGACGACACGGCAACAACGCAAAGAAAAAGATCAGATCAGTTTTGTAGGTCTTAGCTTTCAAATGAGGCGTTAGGGGTTATAGGCTGTAAACATTTAGATTGGGAAAAGCTGAACTGGAGAAAACACACTTGGTTAAGGTGGAGGTTAAGAGGTTAACCACCATTAAAAAACCTTTATAGATGAACATATGGATGGAAAATTAATAATATAGAATATGAAAACATGTCGTTGGTAGTTTGGTAGAAGTATTAGTTACTTTTTAGCAGAAGACATTGTATCTTGAGTGCTTTGAACGGCATGAGCTGCACGTCACGCTATGTCTGACTCTGTCTGGAAGAACAACATTACACTTTTGTTTTTAAGCTTTTTATTTCTCAACAGAGAAACTGTAAATGTCCTTATTGATCACTAATCTGTGTAGGATTATTATTAGTACAGTATTTACAGTGGGAGGAAAAAGTAAGTACGCCGTTTGGAATTTCTCACATTTCTGCCTAAATCGGTCACTAAATGTGGTCTGATTGAAACAGTGTCTGCTAAAACTAATACCACCCAAACATTTACATTTGATCATATTTTATTGGCCACAACATGTAAACGTTCACAGGACAGCGTGGAATAAGTAAGTACACCGCCTGAATCTCACTGAACTGCAGCAGTTTTGTAAAGAGGAATGGTCCAAGATTCATCCTGATCGTTGTGAGCGTCTAAAGGCCTACAAGACGCGAGAACTTTGTTCATGACGTCATTTTGTTCTCGCAGCTCCTGTTCGGCAGCTCTTGCTGACACTTCGGTTCAGCAGAACTTTGTTCGGCAGGGCTGCGAGAACTCTCGCTGTGATTGGCTGGATGTTTAGTGGGCGGGGTTAATTTGGCGGAACCGGGAAGCGAGAATCCAATGTTTACTTCCTAACACCGGTACGGAAAACGGGGACAACATGGATAGTTTTGAGGCACCGCTCGCGGCAGTAAAACACTTCACTGAAGGATAAGGACACACAAATGGCAAACAATTCCTGGCGAGAAACACGCAGACGTTTTGGGCAAGGACGAAGAGGAAAACAGAAGAGCCTGGCACTACCTGCGTGAAAGAAGCGAGTGGTCAGTGAGTGGACAGAGGGACACCAAGCTTGTACACCTTAGACCCCTTCATCAAACAACATGTTCAATGAAGGTTCTTGGATGGACAACGCCTGTACTGAGGCTACACAGACGTCAAACAACATGATTTTACCGAATGAAACCGAGGTGAGCTAAACATGAAGTCAATCTTCAAAATGTTTGCAATACCGTGACTGATACATTTTATAATAGTTTGAACTCAAATGGCTCGTTTTATTTCTGTAATTCCTTGATCGTTTTGGTTGCTGAAAAAGGGGGTGTGGCGTTCGGCAGCAACACGTCTTGTGGAGTATGAAATGTCAGAGCCCAGACGAACTTTGTTCTTGTGTTTTTGCCTCAAGAACAAGAACAAGAAGATAACATTGTGTTTGCTGATTGTAATGGACTAGTGTCATTGTTCAGCAAAGCCACGCACACTTGTACTATCCATCCATCCATCCATTTTCTTCCGCTTTATCCGGGGCCGAGTCGCGGAGGCAGCAGTCTCAGCAGAGATGCCCAGACTTCCCGATCCACGCACACCTCCTGCAGCTGTTCTGGGGGACCCCGAGGCGACACCAGGCCAGCTCAGAGACATAGTCCCACCAGCGTGTCCTGGGCCTTCCACGAGGCCTCCTCCCAATAGTACATGCCTGGAACACCTCCCGAGGGAGGCGACCAGGAGGCATCCGAAACAGATGCCCTAGCCACCTCAGCTGGCTCCTTTCGACGTGAAGGAGCAGCGACTCTACCCCGAGCTCCTCCCGGGTAACTGAGCTCCTCACCCGATCTCGGAGGGTGCGCCCAGCCACCCTGCGAAGGAAACTCATTTCGGCCGCTTGTATCCGCGATCTTGTCCTTTCGGTCATTACCCAGATCTCATGACCATAGGTGAGGGTGGGAACGTAGATCGATCGGTAAATCGAGAACTTTGCCCCCTGACTCAGCTCTCTCTTCACCACAACAGTCCGATACAGCGACCGCATCACTGCTGACACTGCACCGATCCGTCTATCGATCTCACGCTCCATCCGTCCCTCACTCGTGAACAAGACCCCGAGATACTTGAACTCCTCCACTTGAGGTAAGGACTCCCCACCGACCTGAAGTGGGGAAACCACCTTTTTCCGGTGGAGAACCATGGCCTCAGATTTGGAGGTGCTGATCCTCATCCCGGCCGCTTCACACTCGGCTGCAAACCGCCCCAGAGCGCGCTGGAGGTCCTGATTTGATGAAGCCAACAGAACAACATCATCTGCAAACAGCAGAGATGAGATCCTGAGGTTCCCAAACCGGACACCCTCCGGCCCCTGGCTGCGCCTAGAAATTCTGTCCATAAAGGTAATGAACAGAACCGGTGACATAGGGCAGCCCTGGCGGAGACCAACACGCACCAGGAACAAGTCTGACTTACTGCCGGCAATGCGAACCAAGCTCCTGCTGCGGTCATACAGGGAACGGACAGCCCTTAGCAGAGGGCCCCGGACCCCATACTCCCGGAGCACCCCCCACAGGGCACCACGAGGGACACGGTCGAACGCTTTCTCCAAATCCACAAAGCACATGTGGACTGGTTGGGCGAACTCCCACAAACCCTCGAGCACCCGATGTAGGGTATATAGCTGGTCCAGTGTGCCACGACCGGGACGAAAACCGCATTGTTCCTCCTGAATCCGAGGTTCGACTATCGGCCGGACCCTCCTCTCCAGCACCCTGGAGTAGACCTTACCGGGGAGGCTGAGAAGTGTGATCCCTCTGTAATTGGAGCACACCCTCTGATCCCCCTTCTTAAAGAGAGGGACCACCACCCCGGTCTGCCAATCCAGAGGCACTGTCCCCAACCGCCACGCGATGTTGCAGAGACGTGTCAGCCAAGACAGCCCTACAACATCCAGAGACTTAAGGTACTCGGGACGAATCTCATCCACCCCCGGGGCCTTGCCACCGAGGAGCTTTCTAACCACCTCAGTGACTTCAGCCTGGGTGATGGACGAACCCCCCTCCGAGTCCCTAGCCTCTGCCTCCTCATCGGAAGACGTGACAGTGGGATTGAGGAGATCCTCGAAGTACTCCTTCCACCGCCCGACCACATCCCCAGTCGAGGTCAACAGCTCCCCGCCCGCACTGTAAACAGTGTTGGTGAAGCACTGCTTCCCCCTCCTGAGGCGCCGGATGGTTTGCCAGAATCTCTTCGAGGCCGACCGATAGTCCTCCTCCATGGCTTCTCCGAACTCCTCCCAGACCCGAGTTTTTGCCTCTGTGACTGCACGAGCTGCAGCACGCTTGGCCTGCCGGTACCTCTCAGCTGCCTCCGGAGTCCCATAAGCCAACAAGGCCAGGTAGGACTCTTTCTTCAGCTTGACGGCATCTCTTACTTCCGGGCGCCACCACCGGGTTCGGGGATTGCCGCCGCGACAGGCACCAGAGACCTTACGGCCACAACTGCGAGCAGCCGCATCGACAATGGAGGAGGAGAACATGGTCCACTCGGACTCCATGTCTCCAACCTCCCTCGGAATCTGGGTGAAGCTCTTCCGGAGGTGGGAGTTGAAGACCCTACTGACAGAGGGATCCACCAAACGTTCCCAACAGACCCTCACAACACGTTTGGGCCTGCCAGGTCTGACCGGCTTCCTCCCCCCCTGCCAGCGGATCCAGCTCACCACCAGGTGGTGATCGGTTGACAGCTCAGCCCCTCTCTTCACCCGAGTGTCCGAGACACGCGGCCGGAGATCAGATGACACAACTACAAAGTCGATCATCGACCTCCTGCCTAGGGTGTCCTGGTGCCACGTGCACTTATGGACACCCTTGTGCTCGAACATGGTGTTCGTTATGGACAAACTGTAACTAGCACAGAAGTCCAATAACAGAACACCACTCGGGTTCAGATCGGGGAGGCCGTTCTTCCCCATCACCCCCGTCCAGGTCTCACTGTCGTTACCCACGTGGGCGTTGAAGTCCCCCAGTAGAACAATGGAGTCCCCAGTCGGAGCACTATCTAGTACCCCTCCCAGGGACTCCAAGAAGGCCGGGTACTCTGCACCGATGTTGGGCCCGTAGGCCGAGACAACGGTGAGAGACCTGTCCCCAACCCGAAGGCGTAGGGACGCGACCCTCTCGTTCACCGGGGTGAACTCCAACACGTGGCGGCTGAGCTGGGGGGCTATAAGCAAACCCACCCCAGCCCGCCGTCTCTCCCCGCGGGCAACTCCAGAAAAATGGAGAGTCCAGCCTCTCTCCAGGAGTTGGGATCCGGAACCCAGGCTGTGCGTGGAGGTGAGCCCGACTATATCTAGCCGGTATCTCTCGACCTCCCGCACAAGCTCAGGCTCCTTCCCCCCAGCGAAGTGACGTTCCATGTCCCGAACGCCAGAAGCTGCGCACGCGGACCAGGTCGTCGAGGCACCCGCCTTTGACTGCCACCTAGTCCTCTCTGCACCCGACCCCTACGGATCCCTCTGCGGGTGGTGAGTCCACAGGAGGGCGTGCCCACGTCATCCCTTCGGGCTGTGCCCGGCCGGGCCCCGCGGGCAGAGGCCCGACCACCAGGCGCTCGCATTCGAGCCCCAACCCCAGGCCTGGCTCCAGGGTGGGGCCCCGGCTGCGCCATACCGGGCGACGTCACGGTCCTTGCTGTAGTACTATCCATAGAAGTCTTGTACTAATAATAATAATAATAATAATAATGCATTAGTCTTATATAGCGCTTTTCCAGACGCTCAAAGTCGCTTTACAATTTGGTGCATTATTCATTCACTCCATACTCGGTGATGATAAGCGAGGCAACCAGTCTGAGCACATCAGCCACCACCACCAACCACTCACTCACTCACTACATTCGCTAGGCTTCCTGGTGTTACTGAACGGTCTCCCATCCAAGTACTAACCAGGCCCTACCCTGCTTAGCTTCCAAGGTCTGACGGGATTGGGCATCGCAAAGGCGGTACGGCCCTTGCGATGGCCACTACTCCAACATGGAGGACAGGAGAGCTCACTGTAGTGACTGGATAAGTAGAATCTTATCGGAGCTACGGCTAACGTTAGCGCTTAGTTTAGTTTAGTTTAGTTTAGTTTAGTTTATTTATTTATTTGAGCAGTTAAAATTTCTGCTCAAAAGGAGTGGGCCGAAGCAGAAGCTTATAAGCGCCCACCCCGACATCATTGAAATAAAAACAATTGATCAATCACAATAGTACAGGGAGCATGTTACAGAGTACAAGACACAAGAGCAGAACACAGCATGCACACACACAACGTACCCCCGTGACCCAATTTGCCTGTTATATTTACATTATCAATCCTTCATTAAGCAACATCATACTGCCCACCGGCAAAAGAGAACCTACAGCCCTCCAGAGCGGTGGTTTCAACACAGATCACACCCAAAGCACCTCTAGAATGTCCGTATAAATATAAGTTAATAGAGTTTAACGAAACAGAAAGGAAACACAACTGAAGGAAACACAACTACATCAACTGTCTCATTTCATGTACTCGATGACTAATACAAAGCAAGTGAAAAAGGCTATCATTAAGTTATTTATACACATATATGCATACATACACACATCCTTTTTTTCTTTTCTCTTTCTTTACAGATGGTTACAGAAGGTTACAGATGGATATCATTGCCAAACACAGATAACAATTTCAGAAGGCACTAGTTCTTTGTTCAAAGCACATTAATATATTATATTATCCGTGATCTTGCAACTTCCAGTTGTCATTTCCTTCATTCAGTTTTTTTTTTTTTTTTTTTTTTTTTTTTGTTCTTGTTGTAGTTGTTGTTATTGTTGTTGTGTGTATTCAATGGATTATGTAATATGTAAGCCCTACATACTGTAGTGCGTTAAAAAGCCAGGGTGTAGAGCGGGTCCATTGAAGAGGGCAGTAACTCCCCATCAACAGACCCCCACCCAGCTGCCCTAACCGGCTGTATATGTAGATAATGTTCCTATGCTTAGTGGTGCATTAAAAGACGAGGTTTATGAGCCCGTTGGGAGGGTCCCTCTCAGCAGATCCATAACTCGCTTATCCTAATTCTCGATTTTGTAATTTAGCGCAATAGAATGACAACCGTTCAGAGCAACAACACTGTCTTAGTTAATAGCGCTGATCCATCATATGGAAAAAAGAAATAAGAACCAATAAAGTCACTAAAACCATTGGCTACATTTAAAGTGGCTTTTAACCTCTTAACCCTCACCTTACCCAAATCTAAAAATGTCTTGGAAAAAAAGTTAAAACGTCAACAAAAACAAGAATGAACACAACTAAAAAAGTGACAAAAAGCAAGGGGAAAAAAGCGATGAAGAGAGCAAAAAAAAAAACAAGAAGAAAAAACCTGCGAAAACCAGACAAAAATAGACGAAAACATGACAACAATGTTTCAAAAACGTCACAGTCAGTTTTGTAGGTCTCAGCTTTCAAATGAGGCGTCACACTGGCCAATAGACTGTGAACGCCAGTCGAGAAGCTTTTAGAAACTAGAGAAAATATTGTTACATAATTCTCATCGATAGAGGCCGTAGCATCATACCGTAGTCACGTAATGGTGAAGAGCAAAATAATAAATGAACTGAACTAAAGTTCACCTGTTACTTCCCGTCCCTCTGATCAGGGGTTTAGGGTTATGATCATCTCTCACACATGTTCTTAGACACTTGGCTTTGATAAGGTTTTATACGGGTGTCAGGCCATCAAATTTTCTTCTAAATAAAAATACAAAGACATGGAGATGAGCAAAATGGACCTGATTTAGACTTATGTATATTTTTATTCCTATTTTCCCCCTGACCTTTGTAATGATTTGTTTCATAATAACAGTTCTGTATTTTCTGCCCTCATCCTTATCACCCTGATCATCACTGTTTCTTCTGTTTGTTTGACAGCATCATTAACCCTCATAGGCCCTACTTTCAGGCAGGGCTGACACCGCTATATGGAAAAGAGGAGAGTTAAAGGCCCTTTGCTTGATTGTTTTTATTGCAAACAATGAAAGACATTTCACAACTTGCAGAGTCACTTCTTAAAGGATCTGTATCCTGCTATTTTAGCCATTCCAAAGTAAAGTATAGGCATTTATATGATATATTGTTCCTCTATCACTATGGAGTACTCATTTTTGAGAGAAATATAAGTATTTTCTGGGGGTATTTTTCAAACCTGGAAGACAAGACGCTTCGATTCAGTTAACTCCGCCCCTCTCTCCGCTCATTCCACATTTACAGTATTATAAATATAAATATCGCCTATCCACCTACTTTAGGCACTCAAAGCGCTTTACAGCAAAGAACCAGTCACCCATTCATACACCAATGTACACAGACACTGGAGGCAAGGAGCGTGAAGTGTCTTGCCCAAGGACCCAATGACAGTGTGCATCTTCAGGAGCTGGGATTTGAACCCCTGACCTTCTGATCATGAGACGACCCGCTCTAACAACTGCACCACTGTTGCCCCGAACAAAAAAACAGGTATAGTTCCTTTAAGAAGAAGCTTCTGTATTATCACCATTATTTGTCTTATAAATAATAACAATATGTATGTACAGATATTTACATCGATATAAACACATTGGGGTAAAGCTGCTTCAGGCTAAAGTTCATGAGGCTCTGAGGCTCTGCAGATATCTCTCCAAGCAGAGGCATGATGTATTTAAAAAAAAATAGAATAATCTTGTTTCCTCAAAGACTAAAATAGATTACAAAATCACCTAAATACATGTTTATCTTTAATATGACAGAAAAGTATGAATAAAATATCTTATTTCCACATAACAATCAATAGGATATCAGTACATACATTTTTCCCAATTCACCTGCATAGCAGTGAACTTGTATTCATAATAAGCCCATGAGGAAGGTGAAGCAGGACAGCAGATGTAGCGTGAAATGTCTGGTGCTCCTGATTGGTGGATCCACAAAGAGAAAAACAACTTATAAAAGTAAACATTAGAGTCTCTCAGTCAGCATGTTTCAGCTCGTGGACTCATGTGAACTCTCTGGAGTTAGTTCTGACTGGAGGAAGAAGACTTTTTATAAAATGAACAAAATCAAGCCTATGCTTCTAGATGGAGCCTCACTCTGCTGTGAAGTGTAAGTAACATTATCTCTGTTTTCCTAAAGTGAGTTTGTTACTTTGTTATTGACTAAATATTAGAGCTGGGTTAATTCATTGATTCATCATTTTGTATCGATTTTCCTTTGAACAGCCCGATATCGATTCAAAACTTAAATTATCCTTTAATTGATCTTTTCCCCATAAAGTCATGTGACTTGTTTATTGTTGTTTGGCTCATGTTAAATAAAAACTACATGATTCATGTTCAGGTTCAGTTCTTCAATATTCACTGAGTTAGAGTTAGTTTCTTTGTTTGCAGCTTTAGTTCTTCTGAATGTCTCATGTTTAAATAATGTTGGTACAGTTGGAAGTCCTTAATCTCTGACCCCCCACTTTAACTGAGTACGGACTATTTCACTGTAGAACAAGGGTATTTGAGGTTTAAACAACTGTACTGTAGAAGTCTGACCTATTGAAGGCAACATCTTGCCAAGACACAGAGCTGCTAATCTTTTGCGCGAGCAGGTGAGGCCTCTCCCGTCCTCATTTCTCTCCTCGATGTTTTTTCAATGTTTTTTTTTCTTCAGTTTTTTTTTTTTTTTGCAAAAGCATTTCACAGAAATAATCAAGCGTCACTTCGTCACTTGGTTGTAACTTTTTTGTCACGCTGTCGCTGTGTTTATATCACATTTTTTGGTAGCGTTTTTTATGCTTTTTTTTATGTGTTTTCATCAGTTTTGTCATCGCATTTTTACCACCTTTTTTGTTTGTTTTGATTTCTTCACATTTTGCCATATTTTTTACTTTTTTTTAAGCTTATTTGAATACGGACAAGTATGTCACATAAGCTAATGTTACATACTACAACATTTTAGCCAAAGCTAATTCTCAATGTCCGTCCCCAGTTGGGCCTTTACATAAAAATTAAACAATACATAATTAAAACACATATCATAATAATACAGTACAACACAAACACAGCAGAGCAGACGGTCAGTGGTCACATTTCTGACCTGTGATTAAAGAGTCTTTAAGTTCATGTTTGAAAAGGACCCAGTTTGACTCTCTCTTCAGGTCAGTGTGTAAACAGTTCCAGGCTTTAGTGCCTTGTACAGAGAAAGCTAATTGTCCAAATGAAGTATTTAGTTTCGGGATCTGAAAGTTCCCGTTCTGAGCTCCTCTAGTCCTTGAACCCTTTTAACTGTAGCACTTTGGGATCTGTTTTTTTTTTTTTTTAGATGTAAAGCGCATTATAAATAAAATGTATTATTATTACTTTTTTTTGTATTTTCATCGTCGATTTTTTTGTTTGGATATTTTGACGCTTTTTTCTAGAATCTTTTAGATTTGAGTAAAGCCAAACTGGAGAAAATGTGCTGGGTTAAGGCGAGGGGTAAGAGGTTAAGTTAAGTTGGTGCTCATTAACTGAATCCAAAATCAAAGTGAATCGATTTGTGAAATCCAAATCAACACCAGCCCTCCTGAATACAGACACTTTATACAACACTGGTTCTCAACCTATGGTGAATAAAATAATCAAAGTTTAATTTGTCTGTCTACAGCTCCGCCCACAGCTCCACCCACAGTCCCGCCCACAGGGGACAGGTGTCTCCGGGTCACAGACGTGTGACTCTGCAAAGGACCAGCTCTAAAGAATTATTACATCCAGACTTTGAATACGAGGCTGAAGCTCCTCCCACTCTGTGAGTTAATCAACAACAAACTGAGGAGCTTCATAAAGTGGTTTAGCTGCTTTAAGCTTCTGAATGATTCCTCCTCAAACACAGAACAGTTAGACATTAGAAACATTAGAAACAAGGAAGAGACTTTGAGCTTAAGCTCTTGTTAGAGTCGCTTCATATGTGAACCGTCACCAGAATGAGGGACACAAGTCAGCTGACTCACAATAGCACAAATTGACCCAGAAGTTTTTATTTTTTTTTTAATTGGTGATTCTCGCTTTTTTGCAGAATCGTTCAGTTGAAGTTACAAAGAAGCCTCTACATGTTTAAGCTAGCAGTATTAGTATATTTAAAAACGTAAACTTTTAGGTTCAAACCAGCTTGATTTGGGAGATTTCGGAGTGTGCAGTAGGGGCGTGACTTTGTCCATAACCATTTACATACTGAGTAAACACGGCGGAGGAGGAGAAGCAGAGCTTCTTTGGTTTGCGTTGTTGACACATGCTTTAGCAAACAAATGCCACGCAAAAAAGGCTGTTTTATACATACGCCTATTGTCCATCAGTTTTTCAGGTTGAAAAAGTCTTGTTTTGTCGGAGAAATGCCGTGGGGGCGTGTGTGGCTTCATGACTATGCAACACTTCCCCTGTGTCTCACGGAGGCCGCTGCTAACACTGGAATACTACTGCAGAGGTTTGTTTTTCTGCGTGAAACCAGTGAACTTTTCCAGGCTAACTTTCCCAGTGCCACTGATGATGCCCTGGCTGTAAGCATGCACAGCGCCCCCTGCTGACCATTACGTTTCCTGAGCCAACTCGCCTTCAGAGTGTGATTTTAGACAGAAGGGTGTAGCGCAGATTTACCAAACTCTACATTGAAAAGAACTGAGTGAGGAAAATGGATTTACCACGAGTGAGTGAAAGTTTTGTCGCTGGTTGCCGCTGTGCCATCGTGTCTGTTGGCACTGTCTATCTCCATGGCACTAATGATTATGTGTGCGTTCTTCTTTCCCTCTGGTCAAATGTGTGTGTGTGTTGGGTGTTGCTAGTTGCTGTAGAGGAAGGTTCTATGGGAAGTGGATTTATGCAGGAGACATTTATTGATATATTACCTGTTTGCGAACCTTTTTTTCTATCTTTGATGGCACATTTTTCTTGCTTTTTGCCTTTTCTCCCCTCTGTGCTTTACAGCTTTACGGGGGGAGCGGGTTTGGCTTATCTATTGTCTACCTATTGTCACTCGAGCAGCAGAGAGAGGTGAGAACTGCCCAAAAGTTTACAGGGCGTTTTGTGTCTTTTGCCATATTTCAAGTTCCTAAATTCAATTTGCCACATCTTCTCCAAATATGATCAGATTTCCATATGTTACACATCACTGGAAAGCTTGGAGACCACACTTTCTCAAGCTATTTCTCTCTCAAAATGCCCCAAAACCGAGTTGTTTCCCTGGATTCCACGGCTGGGCACGTATTGTTTGAGTTGGATGTTGCTCAGTTTTCTATTAAAGTGAAGCTAAACTTTTCCTTTATTGTTTCTCATTACTGTGAAATATCCCTTTAATTATGGGACATTTGTGTGACTTGTTTTTCAGAGAGACGTCCAGACAGATCAGACCCACAGCTCTGTGAGGGAGAAATCTACATGAGCACAAATACAGATACGAGACCACTGACAAACCAGGCTCTCCTCAAACGACCCCGAGCCTTTGGCCAGAGCACCAGCATGAGAAAACAACAGGCTGCGTTCATGTCATAGAATTCTGTTTCAGAGCCGATACGTCAGGAGAGAAAAGCAAAAGTTCAAATGTTTCCCTGATCATTGTTGACAGTGACTGGATTCACATTATTCTTATTCTCCTGACCAACATCACGCTCATGTTTCTGAATATTGTCTCCACTTTTGGACGCCTTTATGAGGAAATAATTAGACCATAGTTCATATGAGCTGAAGAGAAATACAGAGAAATGAGCAACGAACTAAGACTAGAACTCTGCATAGACAGTTATCATGGTTATACAGGCGACACCACATTTAGATTTAGAAGTTTAAACACAAGCTATCACGTTTAGTTCATGTGTAGTTCATGTGTAGTTCATGTTTTGTTCATGTTTTGTACAGAATCAGGTCCAGAGGAAAATCAGTTTTAAATCCTCAGTTTGGTTTAGATGAACTTATAAAAACTGTTTCGTCATCATTTTACAGTAACTTAGATTTATGGCCAGTTTGAATCTGATTTAATGCTTTTTAATGACATTTAAGGAACAAACACTGGAAATAAATCAATGTAAACTGATCCAAAGTGGAGATGATGAAGTGACAGACACACAGCGCCACCAAGTGGACGATAAAGTGTAATGTGACTGATATATGATTTTGGAAATGGAATAAACCCCCCACTTTAACCAAGTGTATTTTCTCCAGTTCAGGTTTACCCACAACTAAAAGGTCACAGCCTATAGACCAGAGTAACACCTTATTTGAAAGCTAAGACCTACAAAACTCATCTAAATGGAGCTTTTTCCTCACATTGTCGCCATTTTATTTTTATTTTTTTTTACATGTTTTTCCATCACTTTTTTGTTGCTATTTTGACATTTTTTCCAAGAAGCTTTTAGATTTGGTCAAAGCTGAAATGGAGTAAATGCACTCGGTTAAGACGGGGTCAGAGGTTAAAGCAACAAAAGCTTCATTCTGATCAAATCTAAACAGATGTATCGTCTCCTTTTTCTGTATTTTCAGGATTTGACGTTTCGTTTCATTGTAAATAAATCAGACTTTTCTTCAGTTCCTCACAGTACTCGAGTAACACTTTCCTCTTACTTGAGTACATGTACTGACTCTGATCATAATAATGTGGTTTGCCTGTAGGTGTCGCCCTTACTCCATATGTTCTTCTTTAGTGCAGAGCAGCTGTTATAGGTTTAAGGTTTATCATTAGGACAGATCCACAGGAGCCACAGTCTAAAAGGTTCACTTGTTACTCGTGTCATTGATGTAAAAAAAAAAAAAGGAAATATGAAAATGTCATTTAAGTCTCAATTATTGTGTTGGAGATGAATGACATGTTAGAGATACTGGTCTTTAGAGAGACATTTTATTGTAATCATCCATCTCTGTTTAACCTCTTAACCCCCACCCTAACTGAGCACATTTTCTCCAGTTTGGCTTTACCCAAATCTAAAAGATTCTTGGAAAAAAGGGTCAAATTAGCAACAAAAACGAGGATGAAAACGAGACAAAAATTTCACAAAAAGGCAACAAATAAGTGACAAAACAGTGACAAAAAACATAGGTCTTAGCTTTCAAATAAGGTGTTACACTGGTCTTTAGGCTGTAAGCTCTTAGATTTGGGTAAAGCTGAACTGTTTGGTTAAAGTGGGGGTTAAGAGGTTCAGTTTGTGCTAGGGATGTGCATTTAAAGCAAAAGTACTATTCGATAATCGTGGGGTACTAATCATTAATATTCGAATATTCGACAATAACTGCCGCCAGACTGCCCCCACCCCCCCAACACCCACTGCTGCGGAAACAGATATAGATCCACGATTTTTCTCTTTCTTTTTTATTTTGACAGTGATGCAATTCACAGCGCAACATTATAGAACCGTTTTCTGTCTTTAATCCCATTAAACACACAGGATATTATATACAATACAAAAGGTGCGTGTGCGGACCGGGTTTATCCTTTCATAAATCACCCAATAATACCGTCGTCACGTCAAACAATTAACAAAGTGCGGAGACTTCAAACAATAATTATATCAATTTTGAACATTTTACTAAACATACCTGAGAGACAGCATTGCTGACGTGAACATTTTAACATGCTCGTCCTCATAATCCGAAAAATAGTTCAAGCCTAATCCAAGTTTTTATTCAGAAAGATCAGCATGTCCACATGCACGGGATGAAGACGGGAACGAAGTCTGTTTACAATAAGTCCCGCGGTGGAAAACACCCTTTCTGCAGAGTTTACATTGTACCTCTGTTTCAGTTGTTTTTTGGAAATAGCTCCACATGGAACTTTTGACGACTGCTGCAGTAATTTCTCCATCGTGTCTTCTCCAGTTTGTTACTTTTTCTACGGCTTGGCATGTAGCCCGCCACTGTGTATCGTCAAATGGTACGCTGCCCCCGTGCGGAAGCCGCCAGTAATACAATTTTTTTCCCTCCAGATATGGTACACTATTCGATTTTTTATGATTTAACGACTATTCGAATATTCGAAAATCGATGCCCATCCCTAGTTTGTGCTCCGTACCACGTAACAGTGAAGAACAAACCTGTTACTTCTCTCTTCCCTCTTATGAGAGACCAACAGGCCCGGTTAGAACCATGAGGCCGTCCTTCTGTGGACCCACCACCTGCAGGAGGAGCCATAGGGGCTGGTGCAGCTCCAACAGCTGCCCCCACGACCCGGCAATGGAAAAGTGGAAGAAGATGGATGGATGGATGAACAATGAAAAGCATGAGAGAGCCTGTGAGATGGCGCGCTCATGTTTGCATTGTCATTTATTCAGCTTCTACTCATAAGTCCTACCATTGCAAAGAAAGCATCTCTGCTGCGCTTGTATCTTTCACACAAATGCGGATCGACTAAAGTCAATGGAGAAAGGAAGCTACAAAATGCACAGTCTGTCAAATGAATGATTCCATATTATTTGGCTCAGTTAGAGTCCAGATAGCGTTTAATGCGCATATTGACCGGTTAACAACACTCGTGCTGCCGGTGCAGTTTTCCTCAAACTCACGCGCCATCAGCTTCATCACATCACCCGCTTTACAAACACAAACAGCTGTTCCTTACCTTGGAGAAGCTGGTCAGGCCCTTTGTAACAATGAAGAGAAACACGCCATCCATCTCCCGGGTCCTGCTTCTGCATGTGATAATCCGAGCCAAACTCCCAAAACACGATGCACATGGCCCTTGTGCTTTGGTTTGGTGAAATCTGTCAGTCCGTCCAACGATAAGCTCCTGTTTTCTTAGTTAAAAGTCCTTTTACAACGTTTGACAGAGACATGTTTTTATATGAACCGCTGAGGCGGGTGATGGTCGCAGAGCCGCAGACCCTGCTGAGCAAAGCGGTGCAGATGCGCCGCGAAAGTGGCGCCAAATATGCCCAAAATATGTTTTTATGGAAAATGAGGCGTGGGCCATATTTGATTGTTTGGCGGGCCGGATCCACTCTACCGCACTGCAGCTGTGACTGTGGAGGCACGGCCAGACCGGCCATCTCCCCGACCGGCCCTTCGGGAATTCTCCCGACTCTCCCAATTAGCCACGCCGGCACTGCTCTTCAGTCTGTTGCACTGAGCATGTGCCGTGCGTGTGCGTGAATATCTAGCTTTCAATCAATTAACAATTAGCATCTTATAAGGTGATGTTTAGTGGCCATTGGATCAGGGTTGCCAGATATACGATAATTTTGACCCCTGTACGATGTGCGATCAATAATGCGCTTTGCTTTCGCTCTGATCTGGAGTCAGACTTAGCCTCTGTATTCACGTATATACGGATTATAGATGGGAGCAACATCTGAGAACTTTTGCTAAGCAAAGCCCCCTTTTTGGGGAATCAAGACTTAAAAACTGCATTGGTGTGTACTGTATGTGGTAACAGGATTATTTTGCATTCTGGGGATAAACTATTCCAAACCAGTGATCAGAACCACAGGGAAATGTCCATTCTTGATCACAGACACATCAACTCACTGTCAGAGGACGACTGGAAGATTTATTTTTATTTTTTGTGGAAACTTATATGAGCGAGTTTATTGATCACTAGCATCTGTTATGGCCATGTCAGAGCTCATTACTGAGGAAACAGCTCCACACTGTAACTGTGTATTATGCACTTTGTAACGTTTTTAATCGGTAAATATTCAAACTTATCAAACCTGTTCAGCGTTAGGCCTAATTTATGATTCTCTCGGTTCTCCTCTGTGAATGATCTGAAGCAACAGGTCACTTCCATGGCTTCCTTTTTACGTTTGCTAAATAAATAACAAAACGTTTGTTCATATGTAAATTAAAAGTTCTCAGATGATCTGGAGCTTCTGTTATCCCAAAAAAGGGGCGTTAACCTTTTTTTTTGACATAGACGTTGCTCCGATCTATCTGCTGTCAGAAGGAGAGACTGTCCCTGGATCAGTTTTACAGTTCCACTCTTGCATATTCTCCTGCCTTGGCGGCAGTCATGGCATTTGATTGGTTAGCAAGATGTAACCCCGTCTCACCTCTCATAACGTCGTAAGAAGCAGGTAACGCTTCTTTATTATGGCTTCAGACAACAGCAGTAGAAAAAATAATGAAACCAACACCAGGCACAACTCTATAAGAGCGTGTAGGAGTAGGAGTCGCTTGAAAATGAGTCAAAGGCTAATTATTGCCGATGCTTTAATATCTCATGTTTGCTCATTCTAACAATGTGAGCGTCTGTTCTCCAAAGTAAATCTGATAAAGACCAAATCCTGCAATCGACTGATTACGGCAACTGTTAACGGGCTTCTCCAAGCATCAGAGTGTGAAGAATGGAGGGTGATGTTCGGATTTCAAACTTACAAAAAACGATGTTGCGCTCAATGACTTGTGCAAGAGCAAAGCGTCTACATCAGAAGGTCCTGCAGAAAACAGTTCAGTTCAGTCCACTTTATTTATCCCACATGGGGCAATTCCTTTAGAGCAGAAAACATACAACATAAAACAGCCACACAAACCGCATACATACAAACAAGCAAGTGGAGCTCACACATAGATACAGTCTGTCTGAATAAGAGACTCTGACGAGGAGGTGGCGTTGATCTCTTAGGTGAGTATAGGCTTGACTATGTTGTCATGCTGGAGTGTGCATCTAATTAAAGCACCCTGTGCTTTGTTGGTTGCCCTGATCAAAACACGAACCATACCTGTCGTGGGGACGCAGGTTAAAAAACGCAACAGGACATTATACTACAGAGGAACGTGGTTTTGAACTAAATTTATAAATTGTGGATTAGACTTACCTGTTTTGAATGTTGCACTGCATTTTGTTCTCACAGTAAAGAGCAGGTTTTCTAAAAATATAAAAATCGAATTTATTTGTGCAGAAAAACTGAGCGCGAAACAAGGGGCAGACGCATCCTCTTTGGTTTGCAGGTCGTGTGTAATAAATGGGACAGTTTCTTGCGCCTGTGTTGTAGTTCGGGGTGGTGATGATATAAGCCATATTTTGTGCAGGTGCTACAGCACTATTGGCATATTTATATTGTACGATAATTTGTGCTGAAATACGATATTTTGGAAGCTTTGTACGATATAATGGCTTTGCCCTGTAAAGCCCTATAAACTTTCTTGCCGACTGCAGTAAATTAAACCCTTTATGACAATCTCTGCTTTTATATTCTACAAATGAGAACACGTCTGAATCTGGTTATATTTCGTTTTAACCAGGTCCTGACATGAACATTTGTGCACTGGTCTTTTGTTACCAATCACTTTATTAATGAAAAAGCCCATTGATGTTTATGTAGTGGGGTGGTTTCCTTTTCCTTTACAGTTTCTGAAGTGCTCCCACTGGCTCCGCCCTTAGCCCCCCACCCCAGTTAGGGAGGTTATTTAAGACACCTGTTTCCAATATGCTGCCCTTTTGCTGCTACTGTCTGGGTGCCTTCTGCATGTCTCCCCTCCTGGTGTTGAGGTATCAAAGCCCCTTTGTTTTCCTTTTAAAAGTCAGTAAGCTCACAATAGCGTCCCGTCTGCTACGTGGTAGTGATGGGTAGATGAGGCCTCGTGAAGCGTTTCGGCACATCCCCCAAACTGTATTGATACTGTGCCGGTAGTGTCGCTGTGTTGCTCTATACTGACACCTGGTGGAGCTTATACATCCTTGCATGCAACTTATTTGAGACTCACAAGACACACTGATTCAATTACCTAGTCATACTTGTATATTAAGTTACTAATCTCCTATGGTATCATTTTACATCGTATGTGAAAATTAAAGTGAAAGTTGTGAATGTGATTTACCAATTTAAATGTCATTGAGTTTTTTATTATGAATTTTTATTCAGAATAATACGTTTGTCTAAAATGATCCCACACAGCGGATATTTTTCTTTTTCTCTTGGGCTCCATTTTATTGATATAGGGGGAAGTTATTTTATCTTTGGAAGAGTACTTTTCTTCTTCTGACAGTGATTCTGTTGACACTTGCAGATGCAGTACCTTTAAACACAGTTTGGCGCGTCGGTGACGAGTGAAACAGCAGCAGTATCGGTCACGCGTCTTTTTCTTAAAGCGACACGCGCGTCGATACGGGGCTTCGCTCTATGAGCTCGACACGTGCACCGGTGCGTCGGTGTTGCTGGACCCATCACTACTACGTGGGTCGAGTGGTGGCCGTGTTTTTATAATGACAATCAGGTATTAAAACGCCCCTGTTTCACCTCAGTCTATTTATGTTAAAGTAAACTAAACTAAGTGCGTTCTGGTTTACCCTCAGTGTTCGGATTTTCTTAAATATTTAGCCATCCGAATGGGCTAGTGACAGGCAGCACACATGGCATGACTCGTGTTTGTCATTAGTCTTGTATTTATTTTTACAACTGACCACAGGTCATAAACCTGAAAATAAAGAAATAAACCAATGTTACAAATATGTACATTGAATATAGGATGCAACAAAATAAACACTAGTCGTTACATATAATATAAAAATAATAAGAACTTCTACTGCAAACAAAAAGGCACCATCATATAATCTTGCAGCCTTACACAGCAGCCTCAATAATACAGCACAGACTACATCTCCCATCATGCACAGCGTTTAACGCGCATGCGCAGAGTACCGCTCCCACACGTTAACAGGTAAATTGCATTTTTATTATAACGCCTTATTTCTGTGCTTTACAAAAGCGACACCTCCGCTGCCCACCACACAACCGTCTGCTACGTTAGTTCTTTTGGTTCTTTGTGTATTACCAGCGTGGGCACTTCTTCGAAGCAGAGAGCACCACGCGCGCTAACTTAATAACCAATTAAGTCTCCCAGCACGGACTTAGCGCAGCAAATACAAACAACTACCTAAGGGCCTCTGCGTTGCTACCATGCATAGCAAACTCAAAACCAACCAGAGGTCCATAGAGGGAGTGTGTTCTTCTGAAACAATTAGTACAGTCAAACAACATAGATTAGATAAGAGGGCAACAGTCAGACCGTCCAATCAAAGAACTCTAATCCATATCCCTTGCAAAAAGATTCCATCCACTCAAACACAGATAAATCTTAAACATGCTGTACTCAATGCCAGATCGTTAAAAAACAAGTCCTTTTTAATAAATAGTTTTATTTCTTCTTATAATCTAGATTTTATGTTTTTAACTGAAACATGGCTTGACAAAAACACTGGTAACGCAGTTTTGATTGAGTGTAGTCCATCAAATTTCAATTTTGTGTCTGAAACACGCCAAAACCAGAGGGGCGGGGGTGTCTGTGCAATATTCAGGGACAATATAGTCATCCACAAATTGTCATTTGGGGTTTTTCTATCATTTGAGTATGTGTCTTTCAAAATGGAGATAAAACAATCTTCCATTCTTTATATGACTATTTACAAACCACCACAGAATTGTTTTATCGAAGACTTCACTGAATTACTTTCATTTATATGCACTGATTTTGATTGTTTGGTCATTTCAGGTGATTTTAATGTGCATGTGGATGTGACCAATGACAGGCATGCAAAAGAACTTAATGCTGTTCTTGAAATGTTTGGTTTAACTCAGCACGTGAGTGAGGCGACCCACAACAAAGGTCACACTCTAGATCTAGTTATTACAAAAGGTGTTAATATATCAAATGTGAATGTTGTTGATGTTGCTTTATCTGATCATTTTTGTGTCTTTTTTGACTTGTCTGTTGCACCCAAACCAGTGGTTGGGCCTGGAGTTATTCAAAGAAGACACATAAATGATACAACAAGGACACAGTTTATGGAAATGATCAGATTTGAAAATCCTCCATGTTCAAATGTTGATAATCTGTTGGACTCTTATACATCAAGCGTCTTAAATGTTTTGGATACTATTGCTCCTGTCAAGGTAAAAATGGTTAACAATAGACAAAAGGCACCTTGGAGAAGTGAAGATTCGGTCAGGGCACAGAAAAGGGAGTGCCGAAAAGCCGAAAGGAAATGGCGCAAGTCAAAGCTCCAGGTTCATTGTGAGATATACAAAGAAGTGCTTTGTGAGTTCAATCAGATTTTGCGTGGAGAAAGGGAGAAATACTTCTCTAAAATCATCGCAAACTGTAGAAACAATTCTCGTGTTCTGTTTTCCACAGTAAACAGATTAACTAACCCTCCAGTTTCACTGCCCTTAGAACTAATCTCTACATCTAAGTGCAATGAGTTTGCAATATTTTTTTATGATAAAGTCCAAGGCATAAAAAATGCCATAATTTCCACAACACAAATACCAACCCTGCCACCAACTAGACACCTTGAGCTGACACATTTCACACCTGTTACTGGCAAAACAATCGAAGAGGTCATCTCCGGTTTGAGTTCATGTACATGCTGCCTTGATGAATTACCCACTAGATTTCTGAAGTCTGTGCTGACCAGCTTGTTACCACAACTTGTTCAGTTTGTTAACATCTCATTTGAGACTGGAGCATTTCCAAAGGCCTTGAAAACCGCGGTCATTAAGCCTCTTCTAAAGAAGAGCAGCCTTGATCCCAAGGTACTGAACAACTACCGGCCCATATCAAACCTACCGTTTTTAGGAAAAGTCCTAGAGAAAGTAATATATCAACAGCTCACTTACTTTCTCCTATCTAACAATGTGTTTGATACTTTCCAGTCAGGATTTAGGCCCCACCACAGCACTGAGACAGCTCTGATCAAGGTGACAAATGATATCCGTATGAACACCAATGCAGGTAAGGTCTCAGTTTTAGTTCTGCTGGACCTGAGCGCTGCCTTTGACACAGTGGACCACGGGATCTTACTTCACAGGTTAGAAAACTGGGTGGGAATCTCTGGTACTGCTCTAAACTGGTTCAAGTCCTATCTCGAGGATAGGACGTACTTTGTCGAAATTGGCAACTGTGTCTCAGACAAAATTTCCATGACCTGTGGAGTCCCCCAGGGGTCAATCTTGGGACCCCTCTTATTCAACCTGTACATGCTTCCATTGGGTCAGCTAATAAACAGCAACAATGTGTCGTACCACAACTACGCAGATGACACTCAGATCTACGTGTCACTGACGGCAGGTGAACATGGGCCTGTAGATACTCTCTGTCACTGCATCGAACAGATCAGTTTGTGGATGCAAAACAACTTTCTCCAACTAAACTCAGACAAAACTGAGATCATTGTCTTTGGCCCACAGACACAAAGACAAAGTGTTATCAGTCACCTTGAGTCTCTTGCTCTAAAACCAAAAAATCAGGTTAGAAATCTAGGAGTAATCATGGACTCAGACCTGAACTTAAACAGCCACATCAAAGCAATAACATCATCAGCTTTTTACCATCTGAAGAACATTGCTAAGATCAGAGGAATAGTGTCAAAACCAGACTTAGAGAGACTCATCCATGCATTTGTCTCTAGCAGGTTAGACTACTGTAACGGCCTGCTCACTGGCCTGTCTAAACGAGCTGTTAGACAGCTGCAGTACATCCAGAACGCTGCTGCTCGAGTCCTGACAAAAACCAGGAAATACGACCACATTAGTCCAGTGCTCCGGTCTCTGCACTGGCTTCCTGTCATTCAGAGAATAGAATTTAAAACAGCTCTGCTTGTGTACAAGTCTTTTCATGGTTTAGCACCAAAGTACATCTCTGACATGTTAGAGCCGTATGAACCATCTCGGGCCCTGAGAACTTCAGGGAGGGGTCTCCTGGTGGTTCCCAGAGTCAATAATAAACACGGTGAGGCTGCGTTTCAGTTTCATGCAGCTAAAATCTGGAACAGTCTTCATGAGGATGTGAGACAGGCCTCAACTCTGACAATGTTCAAATCCAGGCTGAAAACAGCTCTTTTTACCCGTGCATATGAAAACTGAAAGTATTTTATCTGCACTCTTGACTTTTACTGTAATTGATTAACTTTGTGTTGTTGTTTTATTGATTGATTTTAACTGTTTTCTTGTAATTTTTTCTGCAACTGTGAAGCACTTTGAATTGCCTCGTGTATGAATTGTGCTCTACAAATAAACTTGCCTTGCCTTGCCTTGCCTAAGCACTAGACTTGAAACACGTTAAACTAATGTACAACAGACTGTGGCTCACGTTATACACTTCTCATGTTATGAATCTGGTACATACCAACGGGCTGTGTGCTCCTGACGATGGATGGTGATTAAATGATGGCCGCTACTCACTTACATTTTTATAAAGTTTACTGCGCATGCTCGGACCGAAATGACCATCAGGTAACAAAATAATAATTATGAAATAAATATAATTAACTTGGAATAAACCCTTTATGTATTTAAATCCTATTGTTACCAATATTTCAAACAAATTATTTATAACTATAAATTTTACAATTATATTTTAACTTGTGACCCAAAGAACCGAACACCTCCCACTTGGCCGACTGATGCAAATCTAAGGAGGCCACTACACAGTCACTTGAGTCTTTCAGTGAAAACAACAACTTAAAGTCAGCCTTTGAGGCATACATCAAAATGTCTTTCACCGTTATCATTAGCTAGAAAAGGCTCACTAAGGAGGTAGGCCCCACCACCTTTCCTCCTACTGAGTGCAGGTTTACCCTTGAACCACTCAGCTGCCTCCCAGGGATACCCACTAACTAAACAAACAAAAGAGTCACTTGGGTACCCAATGGTGAGGACTTTATACCTTGTGCTGGTCTTCAGCAGGGATCAACACGACCAGTCGCCGCACATCTCGGCGAAGGACGATGGTCGAGGGTAAGGTAGAGTCTTTTGCCTGGGTCCTGGAACCAAGGGAGGCAGGAAGGCCGATACAGGTCGCCACATCAGCATCTCGAACCACTCCAGCCTTGTCCGGATAGGTGCCGACGATTCGACCGAGCCGGAACTGTCCTCTCAGGGCGTTCTGGTCTGCGATCCAAACCAGATCTCCAACCTGGACACTTCTTTCCGCTCTGTGCCACTTGTGCCGGATAAACAAGTTTGGTCCTGCTAATTCACTCCACTTGACCAGAACTTGTCGACTCCAACCTGGACAGCCCTCAGTCTGCGCCATGGGTGGGTTTCCAAGTCGATCCATGCATATCTCCTCCTTGTCCGGTGCGCCCTAGGATGAGGGAGTTAGGAGTCAAGTACTCCACTGTATCCTCTTGCTCTTGTGCCTTGGCATCGATGGGTCGCTCGTTAGTCAGGTTGGCTGCTGAGTAGAGAAGAGTTTGGAACTCCCCCAGGTGTAGGAGCTGGTTGTTCCGCCGAGGCTATTGAGAGCTCTTTTGATAAGTTTGACAGCCGCCTCGGCCGCTCCATTTCTGTGGGGCGAATCCGCGGGATGGAAATCCCACTGCCATTCAGTTCCATTTTTGGCTGCTACATTCTCGACTGACGCCTTCTGTAAGCATACTAGGTGCTTGTGTAGATCTCTCAGAGCAGACTTGGCACCGATGAAATTTGTGCCTCTGTCGGACCATAACTTCCGGGGGTGTCCCCTCAGGGCAGTGAATCTGGAGTAGGCCTGAAGAAAACTCTCGGCAGATAAGTCGTCAACGAGGTCCGCGTGGACGGCTCTGGAAGCCATGCAACAATACACAACTCCCCAAACCTTTTTCTTGGTCCGTTTTTTCACAGCATCCCTCACCTCAAAGGGACCAAAAAGGTCCAATGTGGTATACTCGAATGGGTTTGCTCTGCTGGTACGCTCATGAGGAAGGTCGCTCATTACTTGTTGGCATAGTCTTGCTCTTTGCTTCTTGTGCATAGCAGAGTAGCAGCAACACCTTCATGATTGGCCTTGTGAGCTTCTCTAGCCAGCAAAGTCCCAACCATGACTGGAAAGGGATCAATGGTACTGCTCTACCGTCTTCACTCCAAGATTGGACTCTACCACCACAAAGCAAGAGTCCTGTGTTTTCATCTTTGGTTACAACTAGGCGGTTCAAGGCTGTAGTCTTAAAGTTCATGCCATCCTGGGCAGCAAGGGCTAAATCTTGGAAAGCCATTGTTCTCTCTTCTGCAGACAGTTTAGAACCCTTTGCCTCCCACTTTGCTGACTTTAAGGCTCGAAGTGTCACACTTAGCCAAGATTCTGCAGCTCGTCGAACCCAGGCGACAGTCCCACATAGTTTTGACAAGCTACTGAACCGTTTAGGCTCCACCAGACGCACGAGTACCACGCCCCAAGGTTTCCTTATTGGCCATTCTGCTGCTTGAGTTGGACCTTGGTCTTTCGGTAGTGGTTGCAGTGTATTAACTCCCACGTTAGCGCCATCAGTGCTGCAGGGTCTGGAAACCTTTTGCGATTGAGCTCTGGTGGTTACAGCTGAGAATGCCTTTCTTTGCAACTTTTTTACATTATCAGCAACTTTGGTGACAATTTCACTGGCCATCTTCACAGGCCATTCAGCTTCAGGTTGTTTTAGGAACTCTGGGCCTTGTTGCCATTCTGACTCTTCATCGAGCTCTTCAGGAGTTGCTCCCTAGTGACGATGTCGGATATGTTGAGGTTGCCATCAACCCACCTCCAGTCTTCTACTGGTCCAGCCATCTGTATCTCACCAATTCGGTTGAGAAAAATGTTTGGTAGCCATAACTATCCTTTTGGATCGCTCCCAAGATGGTTTGGCTATCCACAAAGTGGACCCAGCGGGTGACCTCAAGGCGGCAGTGCTTCTCAAAGTATCTTTTTAAACGTGTCGCAAAGACAGCGCCACATAACTCTGCCTTGATCACGTCCCTTTCTGGTCAAGAGGAGTAAGTTTGGCTTTCGACTCAACCAGTCTCACGACAACCCCTTCTTGCGTTTCCCAGCGGAGATAAAGCACGGCTCCGTAGAAGTTTCACTCCCATCCGAAAACGTAACACCCATTGGGTGGCCCATTGCTCAAAGGGCGTGAGGCCTCGTTCGAATTTTATCTTGCCAAGCCTCACGTATTCTTCGAAGAGTCTTATGGCAGCCTCCCGGAGTTTTGGCGACAGTGGGTCATCCCAAGTATCTTTAGTTGGATTGCCTATACTCGCCTCTTGGTAGGATTCTCTTACGAGCATTACTCCTTTCTGCTTTGCTGGTGTAGCAAGACCGATAGGGTCGTAGAACCCAGCGACCTGACTTAGAAGTACACGACGAGTTAAAGGGTTTGGAGTGCCATCTCGTACTTCATCTTCCTTCAAATCAATTCCCATCCTCATCTTGCCTCGCTTCTTCGAGAAATTGATTGACGTCATCACACGAAGTTTGTCGGTCTCAGGTTCGTAGCCAACACCCAGCGCTTTACTTTCTTCGTCTCGCATCTGATTAGGCAACACCAGAGTCTTAGGTGCAGATGAAGTTGTCTCACAGTTACTGGAGTTAGGCACAGTTTCTGACCTCCCACTTTGGCCTGTGAAGACCCACGGTTTTAGGGAGAAGCTTCCAGTCTTCAAGATCTTTTCAACGCCCGTGGTGATCTTCTCCAGTGCCTCGATGTCATTGTGGGATGTCAGTATGTCGTCGACATAGCTGTCTTCGACCAGAACACGGCGCTCTTCAACCATGGCTGCAAACTGTGGAAGATTAGCAGTCTCCCTCATGGCGACCTGGGCAATGCAGCCAGCAGGCTTATCTCCGATGTTCACTCTGACGACAGCAAAGGTTTGAATCTCATCCTCTGGTTTGTCTCTCCAGAGAAATCGATGAAGATGAACTTCTTTGTCCTTCAGCCAAACAGAATTGTACATTTTCTTCACGTCGCCTAAGGCAGCGTACAATCCAGTCCTGAATCTCAAAAGGACTCCTCTTATCTGATTGAGGACGTCTGGGCCCTTGTACAGAAGGTCATTTAAACTCACCCATGGAACTCTTGGCTGCTGTTCCATACAATCCTTACAGGGGTGGAGGATGAGTGTGGATTGGGCGCGACTAAATGGCTGATGTACCACTTCGGTCCATTCCAGCTGTCGAGTTCTTCTTGAGTGAGTTTGGTGGCAGCTCCCCTTGAGACCATCTCGAGGATTTGTTCCCTGTACGCAGCCTTCCACTCCGGCTCCCTCTCGAGGCGTTTCTCAGTGTTGAGGAAAGTCGCCTCCACTGCGCGTCGGTTGTCTGGCAGTGTCGCAGGGTCTCCTTTCCATGGATAAGCTGCGTCCCAGTGAGGGGACTTACTGTGCTTGTCTGCTTGCACATAGGTGAGGCATTCTTGATCTTTTCTATTTCTCTTTCCTCTCCTAATGTCATTTCTTTCCCACCAGGGGACATCTACCGCACTTGCAGCCACCGCATTGAGGGTCGCAGGCAGCACCGACACTGTCCCACTTGAACCAATCAAAAACTTCTTTGTTGGTAACTGCAGTACTCCGGAGGACAGTTTTTCCATTTTCCACTTCAGCTTTGGCAGGTTCAGTTGGGTCAACAAGGACTTCTCTGTAAGCCTTCGAAGCTGATCTCATTGAACGTGCGAAGTGAGTTTCAGACCTGTGCACCGCTAGGTCTACTTCCTCGAAGAGATCTGGATGAACTCCACCAACCGTTATTCCCAGAGGACCATCCCAGAGTACAAGGTCTCCTTCCACTTTGATCGGCTGTGGGACCAGGCGACCTTCCTGTGACTAATTAGTAGGTCGATCTATCTGGGCGGACCAAGTCGTGAGCGGCGATGCCAGGAAAGAATTTCAGGAGTTGCTGTGGTGTGACTGCTTGGTTCACCTTTGCAATGTTCTCCAAGCCGTAACATAGGAGCTTGTGCTCTGCCACTGTACCCTTCTGCGTTTTTACTCTCAGTCGCAGAGTATACCTTTTGGTAATAACCATCTTCTCCATTCCTCCAACTCCTTGCACAATCAGCTTGATGTTTTCGCCTTTCAGCTTCAGACGCTCAGCGGCTTCATTTGAGATATAATTGGTATCTGAAGCGAGGTCGATAGCGTACCGATTAACTGGCCCGAGTTTGTCGTTACGGAGAGTAGCATCATTACTACGGGGTACTCTTTTGGCTCAGTGTCTGCACTAGTGCACACCGTTGTTGAAATCTTATTTGAGAAAGCTTCTTTGACCTCTGCTTTCAGCTCTGGGGAGAGTTTGGCAAGAACCTCCTCTTGTTTGTCTGTTAATCCAAGTCCCTTCTTCTCTACTTTCATTTTGCTTTGCTCTCCATGCTTTTTATCATTCTTTTTGTCTGTGGCAATGGGCAGAGTAAGTAGTTGTGGTCAGAGGACCCTCCTTTCCGACAGTCTTCTTTAGAGCACAGAAACTTTTCAGTGCAACTGCCGTCTTCATCATGGAGGCGCAAACATTTGAGGCATACTCCTGACTTCTTCAACTGAGCCTTCTTGCTTGACAGGTTGAGCTTCTTGAAGGCTTTGCAGGCGAATAGTCTACCTGCATGCCCTTCATCCCACAAGTTATGCATGGACTAGGTTGAGAGCCCTTTTGGATAGATGTAGCTTTGGTAAATGCTTTCTTTTCCTTACTCTTTCCTGTGACCTTTCAGTATAGTCCTTTGAGCTGGGCTGCAGCTGATCTAGCTCTTCAAGAATGTCCTCTTGTCTCTTCAGGTAGTCCAGTAGGCAATCAAAGTGATTTCTGGGTGAAAAGCCGCTTGCAGGGTCGTTCTTATGAGTTAGCCACTTTCTTTCAGGGAGTCTGGTAGCTTACTCTCAATTGACTGTGCCACTAACCGATTCTTCACAGCATCTTCTTCCCCCAGGACTTGGAGGTCACGAAGAGCTCTTTCCACAGCTTGAATTAGTTCAATCGTCTTTCTAGGATTGTTTCCTTTGACAGGCGGTAGGCCATGTACTTCTTTCGAGATAAGTAGCACTATTTTCGGCTTGTTTCCATATTTGTTGTCTAGGAGCCTGAACACGTCGGTGGCAGATCCACAACTGGACAGTACGAGGTCTCTCTTGACTTTGTCGTCCAGACTTCCTAAAAGATGGAACTTTTTTACATTTTCCAATCCATGAGGGTTCCCCAGCTGCTGAAGGTCCTCCCATTCAGCTTTCCAACGGTAGTAATCTCTCATGTTTCCAGAAAATGTGGGCAGGCGTGCTCGTTCCAGAGTGATTTGGGGCTTGAAACTGAGTGGCCCTGGGTACATGCTGGGAGCATTTTGGACTTGCACTGGTGTGCTTGTAGCATTTGGAAATACACCATAGCTGAGATAGGTGGGAGCGCTGGGTGGGTTAGGCCGGAGTTCACTTATAGGGGTGTGATTGTCAACGGGGCAGGACAGTTTACGGTTAGGAGAACTAGTAGACGCGTCTCGCTCTCTGGCCTGATTTTCCTCATCTTCATCTTTCTTCCCTGCATCGTTAAGCTTCACCTGTTCTTTCTGCTCCTCTTCGTCATCAGACCAAGCGCTGCGTCTCCATGCCCACTTATCCCACAGCCTCTCTTGTCGCTTTCTCATCGTCCTGCTAATGTCTCTCGATTCCGTTAGCTTGGCTTGAGGGATCATGTCTGTCCACTCAGTTATCAGACTGTTGACTTCACAGACCTCTCGTTCCAGGTTTCTATTCATCAGCTCTCGGTCCTTCCTAGACAGCTGCAGATTGTCGGTTGCTTCGGCCTCATCCAGAGCCGAGTTCGCCTCTTTTACGAGGGTGGAGATTTGCTCCTCGGCAAATCTGGTCCAGAAGCTGTTCAGAACGAGGTGTTTAACTGCATCAAACTTGTGGTCGCATTCAGATGTTTCTCATCAACCTGATCTGCCTTTTTTGTAGCCTCGTCGTCTTCTAATTCTCGTAGGGCCATAGCATAATCAAATCCCGCATCTCCGACTCTAGTATGGTCTCCTTTAAAGTCCCTCCACTCAGCCTTCAGATCCCTTTCTTCTAGCGCAGTAGCCCTGGAGGTCAGATGGTTAGCTCTTTTGGTGAACGCAGTCTGGGCTGCTGAACGCTTCTGACGTAACCTCTCCATTTTCTCCTTTTCTGCCATTTTGTTAATTTGCTTCCTTTTTAGGTTGCAGATTACCAGTTAAGTAGGCAGTAATGGGCTTTTAACTTAGCCAGATAGGGTAACCAGTTACTTTATTTCTGGTCTTCAGGCTTTGTTTTGGCTTCAGAATCGGGCCACAATGCTTGAATGGCAGGCCTTTGGTTATGACTGTTCGGATTTTCTTAAATATTTAGCCATCCGAATGGGCTAGTGACAGGCAGCACACATGGCATGACTCGTGTTTGTCATTAGTCTTGTATTTATTTTTACAACTGACCACAGGTCATAAACCTGAAAATAAAGAAATAAACCAATGTTACAAATATGTACATTGAATATAGGATGCAACAAAATAAACACTAGTCGTTACATATAATATAAAAATAATAAGAACTTCTACTGCAAACAAAAAGGCACCATCATATAATCTTGCAGCCTTACACAGCAGCCTCGATAATACAGCACAGACTACATCTCCCATCATGCACAGCGTTTAACGCGCATGCGCAGAGTACCGCTCCCACACGTTAACAGGTAAATTGCATTTTATTATAACGCCTTATTTCTGTGCTTTACAAAAGCGACACCTCCGCTGCCCACCACACAACCGTCTGCTACGTTAGTTCTTTTGGTTCTTTGTGTATTACCAGCGTGGGCGCTTCTTCGAAGCAGAGAGCACCACGCGCGCTAACTTAATAACCAATTAAGTCTCCCAGCACGGACTTAGCGCAGCAAATACAAACAACTACCTAAGCACTAGACTTGAAACACGTTAAACTAATGTACAACAGACTGTGGCTCACGTTATACACTTCTCATGTTATGAATCTGGTACATACCAACGGGCTGTGTGCTCCTGACGATGGATGGTGATTAAATGATGGCCGCTACTCACTTACATTTTTATAAAGTTTACTGCGCATGCTCGGACCGAAATGACCATCAGGTAACAAAATAATAATTATGAAATAAATATAATTAACTTGGAATAAACCCTTTATGTATTTAAATCCTATTGTTACCAATATTTCAAACAAATTATTTATAACTATAAATTTTACAATTATATTTTAACTTGTGACCCAAAGAACCGAACACTCAGGGTCCTGTGAACCGTCAAGGGTGGTAAGTTAAGGCGCCATGAACATAATTTTGTCTACACTGAGCCTTTTTAACAACTAATCTCCTCTTTTACAGGCTAACCTGCTGCTGTTTTGTTTATTACTTTACATTTGTTCCTTCTGATATAGTTTATTGCTTTTTCTTCTTTGGAATTATCTTTTGCAGTTTTGGTTACATGTCAGTTATTTTGGGGTTTTGGTCACTTTGTTACATGTGATTATTTTTGACTTGTCCTAGTTTCTCTTTTCAAATGTGTAACTTTTTTTTTGGTAAGCCAACTGGGTTTGCTTCTAGTGGTTTTACACTATAGGAATCTTCAAATTTTAGATTATATCATATAAAATGAATTTCTAATTAAACTTGTTAAAGTCATGTAGATTAATAAATTCTTTCTTTTCTTAATTTAGCATCCTGCTCTTGCGTTGCAGCCAATCCTGAAGATCCTAATCCAAATTATTAATAAACTGCTTCAAATTGGAAGTCAACGTCTGTCTTTATCAGAAACTTACCTTGTGTCCTTATCTGGTAATTTGCCCCTCAGTATACTACATTTATATTATGTAGATTAATCTATAGAATAAAACAAACACATGGGATAACGACAGGTAAAACGGGTGAGCTACTTTTTAATTGTTTTGTTTCCCTTATTGTGTAGACAATACAATATTAGATCTAAGTATTAATAAACTGGTCTAAATGTTATGAACGGAGTGTGTTACCTTATAGTTGGACGCGTCAGGTTTGTCTGAAGTCTCGCGTCTGAGAGGTTTTGTATTTTACCTGTAACCACCCAGAGCCGGTCTCACAGGCACCTGGCCCAAACATGGCCACACATCACTCGGACACGAGATCTTTTATTTCTTTTATCGCATCATCATAAGACATTATATAGTAATGTCTTAGCAGGTGTCCAAAATATGTCACAGGGGTTTAATTCAGTCACAAGAGTCACTTCGATTGTACCATTATCAGTCTGGAATATGAAACCCGTTGGATGGATTCAAACCAATCAGCAAACACTGCATAACAACGGATTTTTGTGAGTTCATCATAATTCAGCAGGCCATGGTAATAATTGGCACGGTGGCATAACGGTTAGCAGGGCCGTGCAGAGAGCCCCCCCCCCCCCCCCCCCCCCGCGACCGCTGACAAACCAACCGTTCCCTCTCCTCTTAAATTCTTATCGCAATCACATTTATTTCGCATCCATTTATTTATTTATAAAAGTAAAAGGAGCTGTATAGGAGCTAAAAATATAGATTTGGGGAAAGCCAACTGCTATTATTATTTTGTTATTTCAGTTTATTAATACTATTTTTTGCCAGTATCTTTTGCTAGTGGGGTACTTTTCAGGGGGCATCTGCCCCAGGCCACAAGTGTCTTAGCAGCGCCCCTACAGAAACACAGACTTTCACGACTGTCTCCCTCATGTCACTCTCTTCACTGGGCTGTGGCTGAAAACAGGGGGTTAAGAAAAGGACATAAACTATTGAGAATGTCTGGGCTGAGTTTCACGTTGTTTTAAGAGAACATAGAGCTGAACTATTTTGACAAAAATACGTAGCGATGATGCGGCGCTGAGCCGCGATAAACGGCGCTCGCGTCTGCCACAAGGTTTATTTTTAGATCACATACAAAACTGTCGACTTGTTGACCTCATTGGTCCTCGATTATGAGGCCGACTGGTGAAATATAAAGAGCGATCTGAAGCACAAGGTGTGGAGATCGTTGCTCTGTGCAGGAGAGGCCTCTGCTCTGACTTCCTCTCTGCTGCGCTGCAGAGAGCGGCGCAGGACCGGTGGGCGGGGTATTGGAAACACGATGAACAACGGGCATGTTCATTTTGGATTTAATTTATTAATATAAGCTAATAAGACTTATTGGGACAAAACCAATGATAAGGACTGTGGCAAAGCTTTGGATAAACAAACTATAATACAAATAAATAAAGGGTATGGAGGGAAAAGGGCACTTCAGGGGCATGGAGCAAAAGGGGCAGGGGCTCAAGCCCCTCCGCCCCCCCTCTGCACGGGCCTGACGGTTAGTGCTTGTGCTTCACAGCAAGAAGGTCCTGGGTTGAATCCCCAGGTGGAGCCTTTGTGTGGAGTTTGCGTGTGTGGTGCTTTTTATTTTATTTATTTTTATTTATTTATTTTATTTAGAACACTACAGGTTTGTTTTGTATTTTGTTTTATCATAACGCAGCATTGAAAAATTAGAAAGCATTTCCAATTTTATTCTGAGACAATAAATACTGCCTAATCTGAACATTTAAGCTGTTTCATTTCAAAACCATCTTATTTTTTTAATATTGCACCGTGAACCAAACCGAACCGTGAGATAGCTGAACCGATACTTAAACAGGCCTCAGCCTTTTCTCCTCCGCTTTGTGGGAGTGGTCCTCAGGCTCAAGTTAAAAATGTATTTTTAGGTTTTCTGATTCTACTATACAATGCTTTTGGACTGTGATTCCTCTGTCCCACATACATTTTCACAGTTCTGGCTCATTTATTTTCAGTTCACAGAACTTAAAGTGGCTTTGGAGAACTCAAAGCTGTTCACACTGAGGTGAACACTGTGTTTGAACCACAGGACAACTTATGTGTATATATTCATGTATGAGAACATTTTACTATGAAATTTGAAATGTATTATTAAATTTATGTTTAGTGCTTATGAATGTGAATGTGACGCAGTAAATGAGAGGTGTGGCTGAATTATACAGGTGTGATGCTGTGTATGTGTGTGTGTGCGTGAGGGTCAGTGTCAGCGAGAGGGCTTGTTCTGAATGCTTATTCATTGCATGTTATTGTGTGTGTATATATATTATATATATATATATATATATATATATATATATATATATATATATATATATATATATATATCTTGTTTTATCTGTACTTTGACTACAGTGTTACTGTATATTATCTATGTAGCCAGGGACTGCAGATGGAAACTAGCTATAATCAGGTGCAGAACGTATCTGTCTTTGAGCTTAATGTCTCTGTGCTGTCCCTTCAATAAAGACTAAACTATTTACACTGTTTGACTCTCTTGTATTTTCGCATGTGCAGCTCGCCTCAACATTGACCTTGCACGTTTTTCGGATGTGACGAATTGGTGAAAGACACAAACTTCCATCTTTAAGATCAAAGCGTTTATTTTATGGTAAACAAGTACCCTGTCATTAACCGTGGTTTATACAGAAAGGTGGTGGTTGATTGCACTTATTTTTATTTTACAGATTAATCAATAGATGCTTAGAGTAAATTCAATGTGATAAATAAAGATGTTGGAAAATAAGAATTCAGATTCTTAACATGTGCACATCAACAATAACGTAACTGGATCATTGTGATAAGTAAAACAACATATATGTAAATACGTTAAGTATGTGAAAATGCTGAAATGATGATCAAACGGATGTGCACAGCTTAAGAGCTTCATAAAAATCTGTTGAGCGTCCTGAGTCAGTGACTTTAGTATGTATTTGAGAGCTGTATAGGTGGTAACACTGGAAGAAGCCAGAACAATTCCAAAAACTGATATAGGGCTGGCTTCTAGCTCTGCTGCTGCTGATGTAATGTAATTAGCAGCCTTGGACAACACTTTTATCATTACAGTTGTGTTTAATTGATCTGTGCCAAGAGATGATTTTATCTCAGCTTTGAGATCCTCAAGAGGAATGCTGCTAACATTGGACAGATTCTGCAGTGACTCAGGCATAAGGCCCAGTGATCTTTTGCACTCTGTGGCAAATTCTAATAAAAGGGCCATATCAAAACCATCAGAGAAACCAGTGACTGGCACAACAGCACCTGCTGCTGAAGCTAAAGTGTACCACTTAATCCTGTCCTCTAAAGCCTGTTTCTTCTGCTCGATGACGTCTGCACTGATGTTGGGCAGTGCCAAGAGCATGACATTTCTCTGATGTGTTGGAAGTTCTTTATCTAGCGTTTTCCACAAATCCTCAAATTCATACAGGTGGAGTTTGAGACTGGACACCAGGAAAACCTTTGGAGACTCAAAGCCCAGCTTCTGCAGTTCTGCAAAGATGAGTGAATAAACATGAGTTGGAACACAAACAGGATGATGTATATTCTAAATGACAAAACAATGGTTACCTTTAGCGCAGTTGTCCCTGATAAGTTTAAGGAGATTCTCCTCATTTAATTCTGGATCACCATCTTTCTCGTCTCGTATGCTGTTGTCAATCTTAGATCGAACAAAGTAGAACTTTTTCTTCATCTTCTGAATTTCTTTTGCCAGTTTTGCATCATTTTCTCTGAAACGATCACAGGAAACAATGATGAAGAAGTCGTACTTCTCAAACCCCACATGCTCCAGGTATTTGTCAGCTGTAAAGTTGGTGGTGCCGACTCCAGGCAGATCCCAGATTTTGACATTGGGGTACTGAGGATGGATGTATTCTGTTGGCTCCATAGTTGTCTCCACTGCACCAGTTGGAGCTGCTCCCTCTGTTTTGTTTTTGATTCCTCTCAGAGCATTGACCAGAGTGGATTTACCAGAGCCAGACTCTCCAGTTATCGCAATGTTCAGAGGGACATTTTTTAACCTGTCCAAATACTCCAGAGCCTTTGAGCTGCTAGAGACAGGTCACTGTTCTGAAGCGCAGTTTGAATTTCTTCTTTATATGGATCAGCCATGATGATTCCTGGGAAATGACAATGAAATTAAATGAAATACAGTAGAAACAATTGACTGTGTGTGTAACGTTAAAATCGAGCCAACGGTAGCTCCAGCGCCCACACAGTGATTTCCGGTTTCGATCCAGCACAGCAAAATTAAAGCATACAGTTCGAGTCATTCATTAGTTCGGCGTGTACTTGCTACATTACAAGAATATAATGAAATACACACATGTTAAGTGCCGCTGTAACGCTGACGAGACACGTGTCCACCTTTATTCAGTGACAATGAGAAAAAAGAGGGGAAGCAAAGCAGCATGTTTATGTAAGGACAGGTCTTTACAGAGCCAGGTTTCCACTTGTTACAGTGTGAGCAGATAAACAGTGGATTTTAAAGGAATAGGCCACCGTTTTACATACTGAGATAATGTTCTTACCTTAGCTTAGACGAGTTCATTTGTACCTGTCTGGTCTCCACGTGTGGCTTCAGTCACGTAAACACAGCACAGACGGCGTTAGCATTTAGCCTCTCTCTTCTCCTCTATAGCTCCAAACGAGGTGAAGATAGAAGCTACCAAACTCTACCACGTTTTCCCTATTTAAATATGGTTACGTGAAGTGTTACACTACAAAGTATAATTACACAAAACAATGTGGATTTTCTAAGCGGATAAAAAGGGGAACTATATTGTAAGGCGCGCAGTGATATCTTCACTTTACTGTGCGGATGCCGAAGTATCCCTGGTATTATTACGCCTTACAATATAGTTCCCCTTTTTATCCACTTAGAAAATCCACATTGTTTAATTTTGTGTAATTATACTTTATAGTGTAACACTTCACGTAACCATATTTAAATAGGGAAAACGTGGAAGAGTTTGGTAGCTTCTATCTTCACCTCGTTTGGAGCTATAGAGGAGAAGAGAGAGGCTAAATGCTAACGCCGTCTGTGCTGTGTTTACGTGACTGAAGGCACATGTGAAGACCAGACAGGTACAAATGAACTCATCTAAGCTAAGGGAAGAACATATCTCAGTATGTAAAAACGGTGGCCTATTCCTTTAAAGGATAAATTGCCTGATAAGAACTTTAATAATTAGAGATGAACGAATAAAGAAGTAGGCTAATACAGCAATAGCTAAAAGTTTAGACATTCGTGCTAGCAGCAGAGCTAAAGTTAGCATTTGACCTGTTGAACAAAAACAACAGACCTTAAAAAGTTCCATGCTGTCACCGATTCATGGGGCAAAAGGGCAAAAGGGTCCATGAACTTCCTAAGGCTTTTATCATCGCAGCGACTTCACCTAGGGCTGATCTTTAGAGACGAGCCGCGTCTCAGAAGCGAGAGAGAGGGCGAGTAAGGGGAGAGAAAGTGCAGACTGTAATGCAAGGCAATGTGTTTTATCTGTTAGGCATAAAGAAAGCTGAACTAGTGAATGAGACGGTGCTTTTATTTTGGCGTGCTGGATCAGAACTGGAAATTAGCTTGATTTTAACATTATAGACTCTGAGTCACTTTGTAAACATTTGAAGCTGACTACATTGTTCTCCAGTCAAGCTGTGAAAACTAACAGAAAGCATTCACTTTGCTGCACACCCAGTGCCGGAGCGGCTACTCGCGAGGGCCACGCAAAATATGTGGCGGAAAATATGTGGCGGAAAATAAAAAGTTTGCTCTCGGCTGCACCGGCCTGCTGCTGTGACTTCCACTAGCTCTACTGTTATCTGATTGGCTGGCCTGCCTGTCTGTCAAGGAGCCCTTTGGCTCTAATTTATCCTCTGTCAATCAGTGTGATTAAGATGAGCCAGGCGGGCCCAGTCTTAGCAGGTGAGGAGTGCAAGATATCACCGACTGAAGTCTGGTCAACACTTGCGCTGGCAGCAGATTGACAGACGATTAGATCTCACCTCTTTTTTACCTTAAACATGTCACCCTGACGCTCCACAGCCTCCTCATCTTTTCCCACCACAGTGATCTACTTTGATCTGCAAAAATGCTTAATATATGACTGAAAGTGCCAAGGATGTGTCCAATATATCATATATGTCATTCAGCAGAAATGTATTATCCATTTTAATCTTAAACTGTAAACTGTAAGAGGAGAGACCTTTGCTTTGATGATGAGGTGTCTGTGGGAGAAGCAGAAATGCATTCACAAACTTTTAAAATAGTTTTCACAAACTCTAACAAACACGAGACACTGTGTGATTCGAGGCTCCTCTCTGTGGTCTGTCCTCCTTGATTCCAGGCGCCTGTCTCTCCGCCCTCGGCCGCCTGGTCTCGCCTACTATCAGGCCAGGCACACTTCATCTTAAACTGTTTACTTCTGCACTACTGTCACAGGATTGGTTGTGAGAGTAAACATGAAGCACGCTGCTTTCATGGGACAGACTGAGAGGAAAGTGATGTAGGTATCATCTGTCTACATACAATACACAACAAATCGTCTTAAACCAAGACAAAAGGCGGAGTGGAGCTTTACAGGAGGCAGTTTACAGCAAACTTGAAGTGTCAACAGGCTAAAGCTGCAATATTACAAATGCTCTTACAAGTAAAAATAAGACTTATTATCAATACAACTGCTGCTGGTGTTTTGTGACAGGTTATAGCAGTGTGAGCAGTGGTTCAGAAGAGAAAGGGAATCTGACTGAGCTGAGGCTGAAACTCCTGAACAAACATATATATATTTCCCCAGGTTCGATTGCATGCTCTCTCCATGTTTGTATAGGTTTCCTCCGGGTCAGGTTTCCCCTACCACTAAAACATGTAGAGTAGGTTTCCCTCACACAAAATCTTTGGGCTAAAAATAAGTTGCCAACGCTATTGACTAATGATTACCAACCATTCCGGTTTGCGTGGGTGAGCTGCTGGTAACCCCCAATCTGCATAATGGGCACCCCTGCTCTAAAGCCAACATCACTCTTTTAGTTATTTTCTTATATAAGCCCAGCTGGCTCATAGGATAAAAACTTTATCATCATCTGGAATATGCCAGAACGCTGCTAAACCCTTTTATTTTGTTCAAAATATTTCGTAGAGGACGCCTGAACTCCTCTACTTAAAATCATTAATGACTGTGGTTCACCTATTACCCAAATCACTCTTAAAACCACTATTTTAGAACACACATAAAAACTTTTGAAAAATTCTTGGGTTGAAAATGAGTTCCACTCCGGCCCTGTACCAACCCAACTTGTTTCTAGCTCCCACAACACATCCCGTTTTGTAATGCAAATTAATTCAGTTCAGACCGGACTGTCAGGCAAATGCGTCACACAGTTTAAACAGTAACAATAACATGGATATTTTGTCTGGTTTTGGTCACTTTCTCAGATATTCAGATATTGAATCTGGTCAGTCAGTAAACAGAGAGATACGACTCACAACCTTTAACACAACTGACGTCTAAACACTTTCTACTCTCTGCATTCTGTGAGTTACTCTTCAGCCTCGTTCAGCAGATTACAGCGTCATCTTTAAGAACACGTCTCTTTGAATTCTGATTGTATTTTGTATTATCAGTAAATAAATAAAAAGTCTTACCTTAGAGTCAGACGACACAGGTGTTGAAATCTCGAGATGTGAGAGTTGTTTGTCCTGTTCCCTTTGTCACCACACCCACTGATGTCATTAACTGTGCTCTGGCATCATGGACTGTCACGCAGCTGGAATGCTCACACTGCCCCACCAAGACTCTGTTTATTTATTAAACTTTTTTGGTCCATAGTCTTTAACACAACAATTTAGTGTAAAGATGGTGAAACGAGAGACTTACACCGGGATTCCACATCTCGCGTCACCGCCCCGCTCCAGCCCGCCGCGGGCCGCCTCTGAAGGATTCCGAAATCAAACGCCCACTGCACACGTCTTGCTCCGTCTGGGCTCCACTCCGCCCAACCGCGGAGCTGAGGAGAGCATGCGCAAGACGTACGAGATCACGCGATAAAATGTGTGTACAAAAATGCACGTAGGACAGAGTTAACAGTGTGTAAATAGTTTATTCAGTATTATTACAGGCTCAATGCAATTATATTTATTTATCAAAGAAAGTGACTCATTGATGTATTTTAAAAATATATTGTAATGTAATTTTGTGATTTACAAGTAGTCTACGATTTAAAAAATATATATAGCACAGCTTTAATGTAAATATACGTATAAAAATACTTTATATGTTCGAAACGTTCTGTATTTATATTTCTACATTTTATTTCGAAAATCCGGATGTTGTTTCCGTTCTCTTTCCTGTCTTCTGGTGCGTTTTGAACTGTTGAGCTTGATACGGACGGAGCTGACGGGGCGCAGACGTAGCTGAAAATAGAGTTGGTCCGTATTTTTATCGTGCCGAGGCGGAGAGGCGGAGAGGCGGAGCGGCGACGTTGGCCCTCGGAGCGGAGTGGACGATGTGGAATGTTTCTGAACGTTCAAAATAGCAACGTATTTGCTGCGGTGGTCGGGGCGGAGTGGAACGGAGCGAGCACGGGGAATGTGGAATCTGGGGGTTAGACAAATTAGGGTCAAACTCACAACGCTGCATACGTGCTTCAACTGCAACCACTAGGCCATAGTGCAGCTCATCACTATTATAATGTTTGAATCATTTATGAGGATTAAACTTTAGTTTTAGTTTTGTTTTCTCTCTTTTATCTCACCATGAACTGGTGAAACTGGATTTGTCTAAAGTTTAGACAAATCCAGTTTCACCGGTTCATGGCTCTAAACAGAATTTTATTGTGCAACAGAGCTGCTCTAGTTTACCTCTGGATCAAAGTTTGTGTAACTCTAATTTATTGACTCTATTTCGTTAGATAAAACCATGACAAAAATAAACATTTGGTAAGAAATGTGACCTACCAGTATAGTGTCACACCTAAGTTCGACCCGAAGAGGTGCTTATCTTGTCTTATTACTAGAGTCCGGAACTTTCTTCAATTAATTCCGATTAATTAATTACAATTTTGTGCAATTAAAAATATCTAATTAATCCCACTTTTCCTGCAGATGTCTCTTAGGAATGAAGACGCTTAAAGCCAAAAACAATTTTACTGTCAAACTTGTTTATTCACACAGTTAAGCCTAATCATAAACTTATTTAAAAAGATCATTTGCCAAAATAAATCAAACTGCGTCTGTCTTTGAAGATTTTTTAACTGATCTCACAGGCTTTACATCCCCAGGAATTAGTTCAAATAGAGGAAAATACAGAGAAGCATCTAAAATATACCTCCGAAAAATACATACAAGCTTTACACACCACCAAAACCTTAATAGATGAACAGATGGATAGAAATTTAATTTATTGGTTTATTTGGTAGGCACAGTGCCTTATAATACAATAATATATCTTTGGTAGTTTGGCACTGCAAATGAGTGAAGTGTCCCAAGTTTGTAACAAGAGTGTGATTAAAGCAGGTCCATGCTCTGAATCAGGTGCAGAATTATTATGCAGCTAAATTCATTCTCACAAAATGGGCAGTAAAAGACATTTGAAAAACTCTGAAAAGTCATAAATTGTTAATAGTAGGAATGCGCTCTTAAAATTTCCCAAAATATTGGCACGGGACCATAGCCTGGCTGACGCCAGACTAAAATCACAAGTGATATTTAGTCTGGGGACCACCAATTCATTTTCTCGTAGGAGAGGTGTGGTTTACGATTGTCCAGAGCCGTTTATTGGGCGCTACGAATGTCTCTCAAGCGTCTGCACGTAGCCATAGCCAATCGTATCATGGTATCAGATGACGTATGACGTACCCGCTGTAAACTTTGAGCTAAACTATTTAGAACACGTTCTAAAGCTTGATCGAAAGATGGCGTCGCGTCTGCTGCTGTCATGTTGGATCTGCAAATATTTTGATTTTTTTTATCCCTAAACAAACTACAAGCTTCCGTATGTCGAATAGTGCGCCATCGTCTTGCCGTCCTCCTCGTTCCGTGATTGGTCCCCAATCCATGCTAAAATTTCGGCCATGGTCCCCAGGCTGTGGTGAAGTTCGAAAAGATTCGAGCGCACACAGCAGTCTGGCGTTAGCCAGGCTAACGGGACCACAGAACTATCAAATGTTTTGTTGCCAACAGCCATCAGGGTCGTAAGAAGTGAGATGGCTGGAAAAGACTGAAGAAATATCTGGGTGGAGCATCCAGGAGTCCATTGTGCTGTTATTTTAAGCAGCTGTAACTGACGTGAAGTGTCCAGAAATAAAAGTATTCAGTACCGAGTGGCATCACCAATGTGAGAAAAGTGGAAAACCGCCAACCTTTGATAAAACACATAAGCCAGTGGTGTCGAATTTGTTTGGGTCGAGGGCCGAAATTCAGCCCCGACGGCGGGTCGCGGGCCGCATATACTGTAAAGGACTGTGGCCTCATGAATAACAACAGTTTACACTTAATGCACTTCATCAGCCTGTGACATGTTTCTCAAAGAGCTACATTTAGTCATTATTCATTCACTTCACACGGTGGCGGTAAGTTATTGTAGTCACAGCCGCCCTGGGGCAGACTGACCATTTACCACATGGCTATAATATGCTGTTCATATCCTGATCTCTTATAATGTTAACTTATAATGTTAATGCCCTCTGCTGGACACGTCTGAAATTATTTCCTTTTTATAAATTTAAGCTGCCCCCTAGTGGCTGGAGTGAGCATTCTGGTTATTTCTTTAAAAATCCATTACTCCGCACAGGAATGGGCTAGAAACGTACTTTAAAAAATAAAATAAAAACTCAGAAATACATGCTCTACAAAGGGCCACATTAAATCATCTCATGAGCTGCATGTGACACAAGCTAATGTGTTTCGACTGGGTCAGAGACAGAGGTTTTATGGACTGTTGGGATCAGAGTGACTTTGGATAGACTGGTGAATGCGATCAGTAATGGGCATAAAGCCCCACTCTGAATTTGGGGGCAGAAAGATGGAGGAGGAGCACTGGGTAGGCAGGTACTATTATAGATGAGTAAGATGGAAAGTTGAAAGTGGAATTGAAACTCGACTCCCACACCTCCTGCCAGTTTTTAGAGGATGTTTCTTTAGGTGGTCAATCAATCAAGCTTTATTAAGGACACAGAATCCTGGTCCATAGTGGTGTTACACTCTTATCTCATCAGTCCATAAAACTGTTGAAAGATCTGTCTTTACATCATTCCTGACCCAGTCTAAACATTTAAGCCTTTGTCTCCTGATCAATAGTGGTGGTGTTTACACTTTTCTCACATTGGTGATGCCTCTCAGGTCTAAACACTTGCACTTCTGGACACTTCAGGTCAGTTACAGCTGTTGAAGATCACAGCACTGGTAGACAATGGGTTCCTGCTTTGACCGTTACTTTGCGTCTTTTTTCCTGCCATCTCACTTCCGATGACCCTGTTGGCAACAAAACATTTGCTAATTCTGTGTCCCTTCACAATATTTTGTTTTCATTTTTAAAATTACGCGCTGCATCCCTCTGACCAGCTAGTAACAATTTGTGACTTTTCTTTTACTACCCATTTTGTGTGAGAGAAAAAAGCTCAGTGTGGACCAGTGTTAATTTTGTCGACTAAAATATTTAGTCTTAATTTTAGTCAAAGTGATATTTTTGACGACTAAAATTGGACTAAATAAAAATGAAAAGGAGACTAAAATCATCCAAACTTCTATTGACCGTCTGAAAGAGCCTCATATCATGTAAATCCTCTGCCAAAGGAGCAGCTCTGAGCTTTGTTCATGTGGGAGCAGCTCCATGAAGCAGAGGACCTGATTAAATATGATTATAATGAATATTATAAATGCAAAGTCGACTAAATTTATCTTAAATTTAGTCGACTAAATTGACTTGCAATTTTAGTCGACTAAAACTAGACTCAAATTGAAGATTTTTTTTTACTAAATCTCGACTAAAATTGAATTACAATTTCGTCAAAAGGCTAAGAATAAAACTAAATTAAAATATGTTGTCAAAATTAACACTGGTGTGGATCTGCTTTGACCACCTTTCCTTTCATTACAAACATCACTATCAACTGGGGCACTTCAATCCAACAGCCTTTTAGTTTTACACCAGTTTAAAAAAGTGAAGAAAAAATAACTATAAGGTCAAAAAGCTCACTTGAGTAATACTTGTGCATGCATGTTATTAACTGTGGTTTATACAGACATGTGATTGGTTTTCCATTACAAACTGTATATTAAAAAAATAAAACTAGAACAGTGAGTAGAATAATCAGTGTTACATATCAAATGCAATTGGAAAATGTTTTTTTTTTTTTTACTCATACACATAAACACTAAAGTAATTGTCGTCAACCATTGCAGAGAAATCCATGTGGATAAATCTAAGATGTACGAATTTGCAGATAAACTGTAAGTAATTCACACAGATGTGTTCAGCCCCAGGGCTTTTGTAAAAACCCGTTGAGTGTCCTCAGCCAGTGTGTTCAGTATGTATTTGAGAACTTTGTAGGTGGTAAAAGCGGAAAGACTAATTGCAACAACTGTTCCAATAACTGGAACAATCCTGGCTCCTTCTTCTACTGTTGTTGCTACAATGTAAGCAGCAGACCTGGTCAACACTTGTAGCACAAGGCCTGAGGTAATTTTGACTCCTGCAAGAGGTGATTTTATTTCAGCCTTGAGATCCTGTAAAGACACATCACTAACATCAGACAGCTTCTGCAGTAACTCAGGAGTAAGACCCAGAGAACTTACACACTGTATTGTAAATGTGACTATCAGACTCAGATCAACACACCCTGAGAGACCAGTGACTGGCACAGCTGCACCTGCTGCTGAAGTTACAGTGAACCATATTATTTCCCCACCCAAAGTCTGTTTCTTCTGTTCGATAACGTCCAGACTGATGTTGGGCAGAGCCAGGAGCAGAGCATTCCTCTGGAGTTTAGGAAGGTCCTCCAAGAGAGTTTTACGCAAATCCTTGAATTCGTACAGATGAATTTTGTTACCAGACACAAAGAAGATCTTTGGAGACTTGATGCCCAGTTTCATAAGTTCTGCATTGGGACAAAGGTTGGTTAATAAAATTATTTAAACAAAAACATAAAGAGCAGATTTAAAATGATCAAATCACAAAAGAAATACCTTTGATGCAGTTCTCCCTGATCCGATTAAGGAAACCCTCCTCATTAAAGTCTGGATTTTCCTCTTTCTCGTCTTGTATGTTGTGATCGATTTTGGATCGAACAAAGTAGAACGTTTTCTTCATCTTCTGAATTTCTTTTGCCAGTTTTGCATCATTTTCTCTGAAGCGATCACTGGAAACAATGATGAAGAAGTCGTACTTCTTAAACTCCACATACTCCAGGTATTTGTCAGCCGTAAAGTTGGTGGTGCCAACTCCAGGCAGATCCCAGATTCTAATGTTGTTGTTCTGTGGATGGGTGTACTCTGTTGGCTTCATAGTTGTCTCCACGACACCAGTTGGAGCTGCTCCCTCTGCTTTGTTTTTGATTCCTCTCAGAGCATTGACCAGAGTGGATTTACCAACTCCAGACTCTCCTGTGATCGCAATGTTCAGAGAAACATTGTTTATTTTGTCTAAATACTCCAGAGCCTTTTGAGCTGCTAAAGGCATGGCTGTATCATCAGCCATGATGGTCCCTGAGAAATAACAATGAAATGAAATAGAATCAATTCTCTTTCAGTCACTGAGCAAACATTTAAAGCTGTACTATATTTTAGGAAAAAACATGGTCTTATGTTACAGTTTGCCTATGTTTTTGTATCTGTCCCTATGAAATAAACCAAATCAATAAATACATTAACTTTTGCTGCTCACCCAACTTGTTTTCACAGTAGTGCCTACACATCCCGATTGTTCATAAGCTCATAAGGTTTATTATTACTATTGAATTATTATGTGACTTACTTAAATTCAGACTGGACTGTCAGGCAAATACAGTATTGCATTCATGATGATCTTGTGTTCCTAAACGCAGGACTTTAACATTCACGCTGACAAGGTGCGTTCTGTGCAACCAAGAAATACATCATTCCAATGGCGTCCTTTTCAACATTCGACTGTTTCGTGTTATGGCTTTTTCTTATGAAAACAGTAGATCACATTATAAAGATTGTTCTGAGCACTTTATCTGATAAACCCAGGAGGGAATAAGCTGTATTCAATGTCAAATAATGTACATTTTATGTGAGATGCTGACATGTTATTATTTATTAGTAGTACTCATGAGTTACTATAAAATGCACCAGTCAAATAGGCCTGTGCATTATGCCTGAGTAATGATGTGAATACCTGAAGAAATAAGGCTCGGTCTCAGCTGGTTTTTCGTCTGGACAGTGGGCAGTCTCAGAGAAACTGGTGAAAATCGATTTAAAATCAATTTAATATGCGTAAAATGTGAATCAATGTAAAAAATAAAATAATCAATTTTAAAGCCACCCTCAGCCACTCCATTTTGCGCGACCGAAATAGACCGGAACATAGCTCGTTGTTTCTACAAGCTCCACACCTCCTCTGCCTCACCCCCAACAAACGCCTCACCCCCAACAAACGCCACACTATGTAAACACAAACACGTGTAGGCATCGAAGCAACAGACGCAGCTAAAGTTAGCGGCTACGAGATTAGAGTTAGCGGCTAACGCAGAGTTAGTGACAGAAGTTTACCAAAGATCGTAAACTGACAAACATCTGACTGACCTGCTCTGATTCTGTTGAAATCCTCATCAAATGTCCGCTTGTCAAATAATCCAATACCTACAGGAGCTGCCATGTCTTTTTCCTCCTTATGTTTACAAAGGCTGCACCGGGAGGCTGTGAGGCGTTCGAGGGTGAAAAAAACTGCACTGTAAAATTAGGTCTAAATGGTAGTATTATGTTCAAACTGCAGAAAAAAAAGGTTTGGTAAAATAAATATAATCTCAAAATGTTTGCTTTGCTACACATCTTATTTATGCTGAAAACATGTACATTTACAAGCACTCATGTCAAAATGATTATCGTTCATTTTCATGTCTTGTAATTTTTTGTAATGTAAAGTTCTCTCACTGAGACAGTTGCAGTTTGTTACAAGGACAAAAATGCAGATGTTAAAACAAAAGAAACATTGGTATGAATGAGTCATATTCTTTTCTTTAAAAAAAAGGTAAAAAAATCGGAAAATATGGAAATCGGGAACTTAAAAATGGAAATCGAATCGAATCAGGGCTTGAGTGAATCGTTACATCCCTATTAAAGATAGATCCGAGTGGCAACATGTACAGTGAAAACAAAACTGGTCCTAAAACAGAGCCCTGGGGCACGCCGCTATCGAGAGGAGCTTTTCTCGAATTAAAAGATCCCAGGTTAACAGAGAACGACCTGTCAGTCAGGTAAGATCGAAACCAGTTGAGCGCTGTGCCTTTAATTCCTGCACATGACTTGAGGCAGGCAAGACGAATTTTAAGGCTGAATATACCTGAGCAATGATGTGAATACCTTAAGAAAATAAGAAAACAAAAACTTAAGTGCGGTATTTTCAAAGGTCTAAAGAGCGTAGCGCTTTAAAGCAGAACTAAGTAACTTATGTCCCTACAGGCCAACGTCGTCACTGCATGTTGCGTTGTTTTTTTTACTGTGAGAGTAAATGCTACACTGACAGAAAAGACAAAGGGAGAGAGGGCTATGATACATTGTGCCACAACTCAATGACACAATGGAGAACTTGGCTGTAAATACTGTTTAAGTGGCGCTAGCCCGCAGTTAGCTTTGCCCGTTATCCTGTTAGCTTCTTCTGCGTGATTCCATTAGTGTGTATTGCGCCTCCGACCCGGTGCAGGGAAAGTTGCAATTGTGGTTTTCTGGCCAGAAACACCGGGGGGAGATGAAAGACCCTCCAATCATCCCATTAACACTTGTATTACCCCCAGAGTTAAAAGTTACTTAGTACTGCTTTAATATTTTTGGACCTGAATCTTTTGTGTTCCTCTCTTCACGGAATGGCAATTCTAACAAATACACAGGTAGATTCTGGTCAGAGATACAAAATTTTCCGCATGTGGAGAATGGGCACATACTCCACATCACTCCCCGCTTCGCTGGGATATACGATTACAAGAGCCCCTTTGCCAGCCCTGATGGCGCTCGGGCCTAAATATTTGAAGACATGGTGAAGTCTGTCCATAAATACGAGGGGAAGAGAAGTCTTAATCAGATAATTGGTTTGATTATTACATTCATAAGCTTTATGTGATCATATCAGAAAAACAAAAATACCTGTACATATCATGTGGAAACTAGGGCTTCACTCATTTCATACAAGGTTAAATTAAGCATTAAATTACAAAGAGGTAATGCCCTGGTTATTTCATAAGATATCTATAAAATCCAAACGTAGATCATTATAAAACATTCTTCTTCTTTCATGCTTAATTACACTCTATTAATAAATATTTTATTTTTATTTAACCAGGAAAGTCCCACTGAGATTAAGAATCTCTTTTGCAGGGGAGTCCTGGCCCGAGAGGGGAACCTATTGTACATGTACAATCTTTAGCGGAAGAAAATCTGTCCAACCAAGAGCCAAAACAAGAGGGAAAGTGTCAAAATGCGGGTGGAAATTAGCATATTTGCTATAACCTGGCACATGACATCTCTTCTTTTTTTTTTAGACTAATGTTTTTTGTGCATTGTCCCTGATGAAATAAAAATAAATACTCTAGCTGTTATGTTATCATTCATTAAATTAGCTGTTGGTTAAATCGTGGTCCTTCTGTTTTGTCTAACCCTTGATCATCTTCAAATACGACAGGTCTTCAGCACATCGTCCAACCCAAGAGTCACTCTTTATTATTTAGTTTATTTCAACAGTGCACATTAATGAACATTTTACAATATAAATGCACCAGAATTAGCTAAATAAAGCTACATTTCATTATTAATCCCTGTGACAGATGTTAAAGCCAAAAATCACATGATTTTACGGTTTAAATCTGATTTAGTCCGGTTTCCATCCTTAGTGAAAAAACAAGTAATATTTGAAGACATAGTCTGTCACTAAATACGAGGGGAAACAGGAGTCTTAATCATACAATTGGTTTGATTTTAAAATGTATAAGCTCTATGTGATCGTATCAGAAAAACAAAAATTCAGATCATATGGGAACTAGGGCTCATTCATTTCATACAAGGTTAAATTGAGCATTACAAAGTGCAACAACAGAACCAGCTCCTGAACTTTTTCACATACAAAAAAATAAATGAATAAAAAATACAGCATTTGGAAACTGTTAATGGCCCTGGTGATTTCATAAGTTTTTGTACAATCCAAATGGAGATAATAGAAATAGTGAGGAGAAAAGAATTTTATGCTAAGTACAACTGTTCCCATGTGGCAATGTTTATACACAACAATGTTAAAGTAATTGGATTATCATAATCTGAAGTAAGTGTTGCAATTGATGAAATCAGAAGTTGAGATATGTACAAATTGCAAAATTCTGAGATCTGCTATTCACACAGGTCTGTTTAATCCCAGGGCTTTTTCAAATACCTGCTGAGCGTCCTCAGCCAGTGTGTCTAGGATGTAATCGAGTGCCCCATATGTGGTAGCAATGGAAAGAGTCACGGCAACAGGTATTCCGATGAAAGGGATAAACCTGGCTCCTTCCTCTGCAGCTGTTGCTGCAATGTACGCAGCAGACATGGTCAACACTCTCAGCACAAGAGCACTGGTAATTTCAGCAGCTGCGAGAGGTGATTTAATTCAGCTATGAGGTCATCTAAAGGGACATCACTAACAATAGACAACATCTTCAGTGCCTCACGACTAAGGCCCAGTGAACTTTGGCACTGCTCTGCAAATTCTAGTAAAATATTCAGATCAACTAACCCAGAGACTCCAGGGACAGGCACAACTGCACCCACTGCTGAACAAAGAACATACCATTTAATTTGGCTTCTTAAAACTTTTTTCTTCTGTTCAATGATGTCTGCGCTGATGCTGGGCAGAGCCAGGAGCAGAGCATCCCTCTGGAGTTCAGTCAAATCCTCCTTCAGAGTTTCCCACAGGTCTTTAAACTCGTACAGATGGAGTCTGAGACCGGATACAAGGAAAACCTTTGGAGACTCTATACCCAGCTTCTGGAGTTCTGCATCATTAAACATGCCAGTTAATCAACAGTTTTAACAGAAACCACGTTGATTTAGCAGATTCTAAATGAACAAACCTCTCACTTACCATCAATGCAATTGTTCCTGATGAGGTTGAGCAGATTATCCTCATGGAAGTTTGGGTCACCCTCTTTCTCACTGTTTATGCTGTTGTCGATCTGGGATCGAACAAAGTAGAACTTTTTCTTCATCTTATGAATTTCTTTAGCCAGTTTTGCATCATTTTCTTTGAAGCGCTTTTCAGAAACAATGATGAAGAAATCAAACTTCTCAAACTCCACATGCTTAAGGTATTCGTCAGCTTTAAAGTTGGGGGTGCCGATCCCCGGCAGATCCCAGATTTTGATATTGGGGTACTGAGGATGGATGTATTCTGTTGGTTCTATAGTTGTCTCCACTGCACCAGTTCGTGCAGCTCCATCTGTTTTGTTCCGGATTCCTCTCAGAGCATTGACCAGAGTGGATTTACCAGTGCCAGACTCTCCTGTGATCGCAATAGCCACAGGAACATTGTTTGATTCGTCCAAATACTTCTTTGCATTGACAGCTGCTAGAGGCAGGTTACTGTTCTGAAGCGCAGATTTAATATCTTCTTTATACTGTTCAGCCATGATGGTCCCTGGGAAATAGGGAAGAAATGAATTTGAAATAGTCATTTTTATGAGTCACTTAGCAAAAAGTGTGCTGTCCCCCCCCAACACCCCACCACAGCAAGCAAGGATGCGACCAATGGTCCAATCAAGACCAAAGCATTGCCTCTTGGAACACACATAAAGGAGCAGACAGAGTGAGCAGTTTGAGCTGCTACGCTATCAAAAAAGTAGTCCTCAAAAGGGAGTAAAGTATAGCAAACTTGCCTTTCTAAAGCTTGTGAAGCACAGCTTGTTTTTCACCTACAACGCTGCACGGTTTCAATACAAACCCTGAAAGGAAAAAAGTCTGTTCATTAGTGTGAAATCCAGTTATTCTTGGTCTTCATGAAGCCTTTGGGCGCTGGGAATAAGCCTGACACAGTGTATACACAATGTAATGTACAATTTTTAAGACTGTTTATTATTGTCTGAGAGAGCACTCATCACATGGACTCTAGGGTCACAACAACTCACTCAGCGTTAGCTCCACAGCCTGCAGAGGGACTCTCATCAGCCCTGGGCCTATCTGCCTGTCCGTCCATGGGAGTGGATCTCTCCATGTGGTTTTCCTTCAGGTTTCTCTTTTCTCCTGCAGGGCTGTTCATTTGGACATAATATTTGTTTGACTATTTCACTGTTTGATGTATGTCTCATTGCTGATTTTCAAACTTTTCTTCCATTTGATCTAATGAGCAATTTGTGTTGAAATTGGGTTTGTAAAAAAATGAATGTCAATACCCATCCCAGCCTCTGGGGGCAGATTTATTGTTTGGCATCTTTCTTCAACATTTTAAATAAATAAAATAAATAAATGCTTCCATATAAACTTCCTGAACACGTCCTGAAAGATATGTCATAAAACAGTTTAAATAAAGTGACGCCTTCAAAAAAGTCCAGTCAAAAGACCAAGATAAGGAGAGGACACGTCCTCCTTCACCAACATCCCCTTTAAGACACGACGAAGGCAGATCCACAAATGCACCGCCTTCATCTGTGTTTGAGGAGCGAGCAGAGGAACGAAACAAGTGATTGGATGAACTTTACAACAAACTACTCGAAGCTCGCCGTGCACAGGTGTTTAACATCACAAAGCACAGAGACTCACTCTGACCCAGACGTTAAAGTGCTCCAATAAAGTGTTGGATGTATAAATCTGATTTTTGTGCTTAACATAAAGAACAAAGTAACAGTAGACCATATGAAAAAAATACATTTAAATAAATATATCAACTAAATATAAAATCATTCATTATAGCCCATCAATAAATCTACTTTTTTCTGATAAAAACATGACAAAAATAAATAATAGGTTCTAAGTGTTACCTACCAGTCAGTGCCACAGCTCAGTTTGATCTGAAGAGTCGCTAAACTTCTGCAGCGTCTGGTTGGAATGATATTTATAACATTCAAATGTTTTCTTTTTCATTTTAACCACACCTCTTCTCTCTTACTGGAAACTGATGCAACAACAACAAGCTTTAACCTCTTAATCCCCATCTCAACCAAGCACATTTTCTCCTGTTTGGCTTTACCCAAAACTCTTCTTGAAAAAAAGCTTCAAAATAGCAACAAAAACGTGATGACAAAGTGACAAAAATGCCAAAAAAAAAGGTCAACAAAAAAGCAACAGAAACGAAAGAAGAGTCACAGAAAAGCAATGAAAAGAAATGTCAAAAAAGGTTGTGACAACACGGCAACAACGCAAGAAAAATTATCAGTTTAGGTGAGTTTTGTAAGTCTTAGCTTTCAAATGAGGTGTTAGGGGTTAGCGTCTATAGACATTTGGATTTGGTTAAAGCTGAACTGGAGAAAACATACTTGGTAAGGCGGGGGTTAAGAGGTTAAACTTCACAAAAAATCCTTCATAGATGAACATATGGATGGAAAATTAATAATATAGAATATGAAAACATGTCGTTGGTAGTTTGGTAGAAGTATTAGTTACTTTTTAGCACAAGACTTTTATCTTGAGTGCTCATATGAAACAACAGTATTATTGAACGGCATGAGCTGCACGTCACGCTATGTCTGACTCTTTCTGGAAGAACAACATTCCACTTTTGTTTTAAGCTTTTTATTTCTCAATAGAGAAACTGTAAATGTCCTTATTGATCACTAGGATTATTATTAGTATAGTATTTACGTTGGTAGTTGTGGAAACATTGGCAGGACAGTGATGGTGGTTGTAAAGTAATAGCGTAATAAGAATAATGGCTTAGGTGTTCATTTTAAACACATTCAGCCTTTGAGAAGTGCTTACGTATATTGCGTCACAGCAGTTTTACTGGGTTTGAGTACTGGAGCAGTGCCAGGTCTGCATGCCTGCTCTTTGTTTGAGGGCTGTGCCTTTAGCCCATCCCAGACGTAATAATACCAGGAATACTTCGGTATCCGCACAGTAAAGTGAAGATATCACTGCGCGGATGCCGAATTACTCCTGGTATTACTGTATTACGCCTTACAATATAGTTCCCCTTTTTATCCGCTTAGAAAATCCACATTGTTTAATTTTGTGTAATTATACTTTATAGTGTAACACTTCACGTAACCATATTTAAATAGGGAAAACGTGGAAGAGTTTGGTAGCTTCTATCTTCACCTCATTTGGAGCTATAGAGGAGAAGAGAGAGGCTAAATGCTAACGCCGTCTGTGCTGTGTTTACGTGACTGAAGGCACACGTGAAGACCAGACAGGTACAAATGAACTCGTCTAAGCTCAGGTAAGAACATATCTCAGTATGTAAAAACAGTGGCCTATTCCTTTAAAACTGATAGCCCTTTCACCCTGAGTGACCAGTATCTGAGTAAATGTATAGTACTGTAATGTATATGTTTATGTGCAGTAGTGCAGGGTATTTACATATGTGTGCACTCTCAGAAAATAAAGTACAGAATTGTACCTTTAGGGGTACAATGGCTTGTCACTGGGGCAGTACCCTCGGAAGGTACAATTTTGTACCCTTGACACAGGGTACTTATTTGTACCCTTGTAGTTTGTACCTTACAAAGGCCAATCTTGTACCTCTGGTGGCAACTTTGTACCCTTATTTTGAAGTACAAAAATGGACCTTTAAAAGGGTACAAAATTGGCCTTTTTAGGGTACAGTATAGTACCGTTATATATTTCATATATTTTTGTGTGTGTACATTATACAAAAGACAAATAAATTTATGAGAATATATTTTTTATTTTCACATTTCAATTTCATTTGATTTCATTAACTTTAAACATCCTTAAAACTGCATACATGAAAATAACATGTGACAGAAGATCTAACATTTTACTTTAACATGTTACTTTTGTACATCTTTAAATACTATGTCGAAGTGTGACATACAAACTATTATCCACAGAATAAGTGTCAACTACTTGGAAGTCCATTTCATTGCCTGGTTTTAGTAAAGTCCATTCTCCATCAACCTTTACACTGTATGCATGAAAGTGACTGTCATATGACAGAGGAACCAATATTTTACCACAAAGGAGCCACAAGGTATCAATGTTCAAAATGTACTTGATCTCCCAAAACAGTGGAATTTTCTCTGAATGCAGTACATCTATGACAAATACATCTTTGACAGCATACTTGACATTGTTGACTCTAACTTCGGACACACGTTGGATATTTTTGTCTGTAAAATCTACATTACAAAGGTTGTGATTGACTGTCAGGGCTCTCTGGAGTTCCACAGGTAAATGTAAAAATGGAGTGGTCACACTTTTCCCAGGCACCTTTTCAAATTCACCCAGCAAACTCTGTGAGGAAAACTTCCAGCATTGTCTGAACTGGTGTCTGTTGCTCAGCGTTGTAGCTATGTTAACAAAATTTCTGCAGTTATGGGCAACCATTTTAAAATATTGGTGCTTTCCCTCAAATCTCATGCACCATAATAAACGCAGAGGCCCATACATTTCTATGAGTCTTGCATAATGAATTAAGTAATGACACTTAGGTGTAATAACATCCCCAAATACATCTGTCATTTCTGTCAGTTATGTGTTAGACACTGATCCATTAACTCTTGTCAATCGAAAATGAAAATCTAAAGATTAGGCTAGTTGGCCAAGTCCCGACTTACACACTACACAATCATAATTTAACACTAAACTTAAATGGTTCGGATTACAAACACAGCACATTTAGAACAGTCTTTGGTACTCATCACTCGTTTGGATGACGCCTGTTGTTCTGTGCTTTGGTGCTGCTCAGTGCAGTGGTGCTGGTAAGTCCTGTTCTGTTGAGATGTCCTCTGCTGTTGGGATAGGTCCATGTGCTGTTGGGAGAGGTCCTGGGCTGTTGGGAGAGGTCCTGGGCTGTTGGGAGAGGTCCTGGGCTGTTGGGAGAGGTCCTGGGCTGTTGGGAGAGGTCCTGGGCTATTGGGAGAGGTCCTGGGTAGATGGGTTGTCCTGGGCTGGCCTGCTGGTTAAAAGGGCTTTTAATGCTTTTTCCAGTCTGAGCAACGACACAATACATTAACATTTGAATACTTATGAAGTTAACACACTATACATATTTCTTTATATTGTACAACTGATACAGAAGCAAATTATGTTTAAATGTTTTACAAAGACTCCACAAATATTCAGAAATGAATAGTCAAACTCACTCTCACCATTTGGAGCAACTTCTGCACAGCGAGTGATCCATTAGCACACCCTGATGCAGAGGTAGTAGGTCAATGCTGAAGAGCTCAGGAGGAACACGACTCTACGAAAACACATAAGACAAAAATTCAATTGTGAGATAGGTTTACAGAATGTTAGAAGTTTCGGAGAGTTCATACTCACCAAATCCATCTTGAAGTGGAAGTTACAGTATCATCTTTTTGGATTTTTGAAGGATGGCTTGGAAAGAGCAAAGAATAAGAAAAGCTCACATATCAAGCATGGTCTGAATTCTTATTTGACTGTATCACAAAAAAATAGTTCACCATGATCTCCTGATGACAACTCCCCTCTTGTATTAGGGTCATCAACAGAGAAGGTCCACTGGAGGCTTGTTATTCTGACGACTGGTACTGTTTATGAATCTGCAATACAGGTACATAGTACAGACTAAATGCAACTGCAATACACATTGGACAGATTAGGTAATGCAGGACATATTCAGACAATATACATGGGTTTATTTTATGACCATCTCATTTAAATAATTTACAGAGCATATACCTGTTGACGTCACACTCAGGCCTCCATTTTACAATCTGTAAGAGAAGAAATTGTTTTTAGTGAGGGAAAAATGTCAGCCTATGTAACTTTTTAAGTTTAATTTTCATAACTGCTTTCCCTACTTTAGCATATTTATGGCACACGTTTCACAATCAATCTTTAGATAATGATTTTACCAGAGTTTTGTGGCAGTGTTGATTTAATATTAATGTAAATTCTACAATCTCCGATGTGCCTTCATAATAAGTGCCAAGAGCTCCTATCTTAATCTGCTCAGACTGTCGTCCGCACTTCGGCCAGGAGCGGGGGCAGAAGGAGAGCGCAGTCAGCCCGGGGTGGAGGCGTGTGAGGCGGTGACAGAGGAGGCTGCTGCCCCGCACCTGCACACATGTCTGCGGTCTCGCTTCAGCCCCGCGGAGGCGAAGATAATAACATTCAATGCGGCCAAAGTTTTATGTCACAGACTCTGCGTTTGGTTTATGGCAGCCAGGCTCAGTCACTGTATCCGGAGGAAGCTAGCTAGCATAAGTTACGGTTGACTTGCTTTTACCAAAGAAACTTCTACCGCGAATGGCAAACTGACGACATAAAGAAAACAGTTTTCGGAAAATGTGAAATATGAACAAGTAATGCTCGCTTACCTTGTAAGTGTTGACTTGGCGCTCCTTTCTGCTCCTGGTCAGGGAAAATGTCAGCTCGAGCTGAAGATTCAAGCAGCGCGTGTCCCGCTCCGTGATTGGACAACAGTTTAACACATGCAGTGTGTTATTGTAAATATGCAACGTGATTGGATAATAATTTAACACGAGATGTGTTATTTTGTGTAATTTCATTTTTACACAGACATTTCAACACCAACACAATATTAACACAACATGTGTTAAATGAGCCTTAACACAGAAATTGTGTTAAAATTTAACACATCTGTTTTAAGAGTGTAGCTGATTTTACTGTGCATGGTTGGCCGTGTGTGAATATCGTAACATACAATGTTGAGTGGATGATTAGTAATTTTTCATACCTGCAAATCTGCTCACAAAAAAATATTTTATTTCAAGGCTACTCAAAAATGGCATAGAAGCTAAAATCTTCATTGAATACTTAAGGAAACAGTGAAACCTTCACATTTAAAAAATATAACTACTACTGAAGAAAGACTTATATAAATATTAGACATATTAATATTTAGGCTACTGCCATTTGTAGAGCCTATCAGCCTAACACAGACTGTCTATTGTACCTCATGTAGAAGAAAAGGTACATATATGTACCTTTTACCACTTGGGTACATATATGTACCCTTTGGGGCCTCAAAAGGTACATATAGTTACCTTAAGGTCCAATAATTAGCCCTAGGGGGTACATTAGTGTAGATTGTACCTCGGGGGACAATAAAGGACTCATACTGTACCCCTATTTCTGAGAGTGTGGATGTGCACATAGAAATACAGTCTTAGTATGACTATAGCATGATATGAAAGTATATGTAACAACAATGTATAACATAGTAATCAATAATGTCAAACATAATATATAAAGTACCATGTGTCTGTCCCAGGTACAGGCTTTACAAGCAACGCAAGTTTATCTGTAGAGCACAATTCATACACAAGGCAATTCAAAGTGCTTCACTTCATAAAATTACAAGAAAACAGATAAAATCAAATCAATAAAACATCAACATAAAATTAATAAATGACAGTAAAAGGCAAGAGTGCAGATAAAATACTTTCAGTGTCATATTCACGGGTAAAAAGAGCTGTTTTCAGTCTGGATTTGAACATTGTCAGAGTTGAGGCCTGTCTCACATCCTCATGAAGACTGTTCCAGATTTTAGTTTTAGCCTCAGCGTGTTTAGTCCTGACTCTGGAACCACCAGGAGACCCCTCCCTGAGATGGTTCATACGGCTCTAACATGTCAGAGATGGACTTTGGTGCTAAACCATGAAAGACTTGTACACAAGCAGAGCTGTTTTAAATTCTATTCTCTGATTGACAGGAAGCCAGTGCAGAGACCGGAGCACTGGACTAATGTGGTCGTATTTCCTGGTTCTGCCTGTGTTGAGTTTCATTCCTTCCATACTCAGTGGTGCTTAAAGTACATATGACACATTAGACACAATTATTTGGCTAAAAAATTTTTCTTTAGTTTGACCATTTTTGGTGATGTTTATAGTTTCACTTCCTTATTGGACGCTGACAGGAAGTGACAGATAGAGGCAAACTATTTGAAACTGTTCCCAGGCCGACCATGTTAGGTCAATGGGAAATAAGTGAGTCAAACTCTCTGGAACCTTACCTCTATCTACTGTATGTTGCTTATAAATTAAAAAAAAGAAGAAAAAAATCTTTCTTTTTGAATTTGCTGCTTCACTGAACTAAAGTCAAATAAAAACAGGTTTTCATAATTGTAAATATTAGCCATGAAATGTATTTTGTAACCTTGTCTCACCCTCTAATTGGGGCTCAGTGGTTTATTCTCCACTATTTAAGAGGAACTTAGTGTGTGGAGGGGGAAACTCTGATGGGACGTCCTGGTGTTTTGGCGAAATAAATCTGAAGAAGTTTTTTGAGGATTCCATTTCATTTATTCAGCCCTCAGACACTGTTGTCTTTTGTAGTTGTAGAAGTAGTAGTAGTAGTAGGAGTAGTAGTAGTAGTAGTAGTAGTAGTATTGTAGTGTGACAGGTGTTCCTCTTTTGTCTGTTATGATCTTAATATGATGCAATAACAGAGAGTAAATACCAGCAGAGAGTTTGTGGTGAATAATTCAGTCGGTCCGTTGGGTCTGGACTCCCCCAGGTCCCATTAGCCCTGGATCAGAGGGGTCTCCCGGGGCCGAGCACAGGGGCTGCCGCAGATGAACACAGACGATATTATTCTGCACTCAGGATTTAAAAACTCCTCCTCCTCTCTTAACCTGGGATTTATTTCAGTATAACTGAGACTAATGTTCTTCTTCAGCCACAGTATGTTGTCATATATGAAGAACCCAGCAGAGGGCGCCAGACTATAACTTTTAACTAGAGTTAAAAATTGAAGCTGTTTCAAAACAATAATAGATCAGACTCAAACTGTGGAAGATCAAACAAAAACAAAACACAGAGCTTGATTTTGTGAACTGCAAAGATCCCAAACTAAGCCATGACACAATGGGTGTGTGTGTGCGGGTGTAGATTTGGGGAAGTGAGCGGGTGGAAGATGGAAGTATGTGAAGGCTGGTTGGAAGTGGGTGTGGTGTGTGTATAGGTGGGGTGTATAGGAGTGTGTGAGTGAGTGCACAGGTGTGTGTGCAGAATAGATATTGATTGACTGACTGATTGTTGCTTTGCTGAGTGAGTGGTGAGTAGCCGGGCCTGGTCCAGTTGGGGACAGAGGATGGAAATTAGCCTTTTAGCTATAAGCCTGCTTTTCTCTTCTTTTATTATTATTATTATTATTATTATTATTATTATTATTTTAAGTTTATTGATCTTTTTTTAATGCATTGTCCCCTTAAATAAATAAATAAAATACTAATAAATGACTATTTCAAAACTAAACTCTCCCAGTGTCCCCCTGAAGATAAAGTTATTATTTTTACAAAATGATGCAATTGGCGTTCTATCTTTCCCATCATCCTCTCCCCATACGCATTCACCCTCCCTCCCTCTCTCCCCCTCCCTCCCCCTCCCTCCTCTGTTACCTCTCTCCTCCGTCTCTCCTCAGAATGTAAATCCCACTGTTGAATTCAGGGAGGATGATGATGTTCCAGGTGCCACTCAAAGCACTGAGGCAGTATTAAGGATCAGAAACAATAATAACATGATAAATGGATGTGAAATGTGTTTATTGTTCATTTTATTTCATATTTTGTGCCTCATTCCCCTTAACGATAAAATATTCACAAATACAATTGTTTTCTCAAAGTTGATTATTTAAGTCATGTCTTCGTTCACACCATTTCTCTCCATAAAGAATCATTTCTCCAGCGTCAAAGTCATTTGTTTAAAATATAATTGTGTTATAAAGAGCCCTATAAACCTCAGAATACACACATTCTCCTGACCTTTGCCTACAGTGACACAGATCAGCATCAAAACACACAGACAAACTCATTAGTTTCTGTTCATCTACAAATCAAGCTCTGTGTTAAATATTTAGCCATACACTGCACTCGAGTAGTTTCATAAACCTCTCTGTTCCCAAAGTCTGCACTTCCTTCGGTCAATTTTAATTTCAATTCTCTGCCTCGACTTGAAAAGCAAAGTCTCCTCATTTGTTTTAATTACAGCCTTAATTATTCAATTACTGCAAAGCTCATGATCAGTGCACATGGTTTTAACGCGCTTTTATTCCCAGTTGGTTCTTACCTGGTAAAATAAAAAATAAAAATAGATTTGTCTTAATTTGTGAAGAGCAGGAAATATTCATATAGTTGTGTTCAGATTATTATTAAAATGGAAATAGATGTTTTCCCCCTATTTTTTTGTTAATCAAAGTTACTGGATTATGTGATTGATCTAAGATCTATGAGATAATGTACATGTTTTTCACACTGATGTGTTCAGCCCCACAGATCTTTTAAAAACCCGTTGAGCGTCCTCTGTCAGTGAGTTTAGAATATAATTAAGAGCTTTGTAGGTGGTAAAACCAGACAGACTCATTGCAATAAGTGTTCCAATAATTGGGACAAACCTGAGTCCTTCTTCTATTGTCATTCCTGTGATGACAGTAGCAGAAGAGGTCAACACCTTTATTATAAGATCTTTGGTAATTTCAGCTCCTGCAAGAGGTGATTTTATTTCTGCATAGAGATCCTCTAAAGACACACCACTAACATCGGACAACTTCTGCAGTAACTCAGGAGTAAGGCCCAGAGAAACAACACAGTACACTGCAAATGCAAGTATAATGTCGATATCAACCCCACATGAGAGACCAGGGACTGGCACAGCTGCAACTGCTGCTGAAGCTACAGTGAGCCATTTTATTCTACTTGCCAAAGTCTGTTTCTTCTGTTCGACGACGTCCAGACTGATGTTGGGCAGAGCCAGGAGAAGAACGTCCCTCTGATGTTTAGGAAGTTCCTCATCCAGAGTTTTCCACAAATCCTTAAATTCGTACAGATGAAGTCTGAAACCAGACACAAGGAAAACCTTTGGAGACTCAAAGCCCAGCTTCTCGAGTTCTGTTTGAAGGTAAAGGTCAGTCAGTAAAATAAGTTTAAACAATATGACAGTGAGATTCAGAAACACTTTACCTTCAGTGCAGTAGTTCCTGACCTCTTTAAGGACGTCCTCGTCTTTGGTGTTTGGATCTTTCTCTTTCTCACTGGTTATGTTCTGGTCGATCTTGGATCGAACAAAGTAGAACTTTTTGTTCATCTTCTGAATTTCTTTTGCCAGTTTTCCATCATTTTCTCTGAAGCGATCGTTGGAAACAATGATGAAGAAGTCGTACTTCTCAAACTCCATCTCCTTTATGTATTTATCAGCTGTGAAATTTACGGTGCCGATCCCCGGCAGATCCCAGATTCTAATGTTGCTGTTCTTTGGATGGGGATACTCTGCTTTCACCATGGTGGTCTCGTTCACTCCAGTTTTAGCTGCTCCCTCTGTTCTGTTTTTGATTTCTCTCAGAGCATTGACCAGAGTGGATTTACCAGAGCCAGATTCTCCTGTGATCCCGATGTTCACACGAACATTGTAAGACTCGTCCAAATACTTCTTTGCATTTTCAGCTGCTTTAGCCAAGTCACTGTTCTGAAGCGCAGCTTTGATTCCTTCTTCATACTGATCAGCCATGATGATTCCTGAAATATAATAATTTTTTTTGTGATCAATTATTTTATTGAAGTGTTGAGTTTCATTTACATTTAGTGCTTTTTTGCAAGCATCACACTTCCATTTTATCCCTTTTTTTACCCACATCCCCATTTCCCTTATGATGGGCAGAGAAACTCAAATGTGTACATAAAAGCAGTCCCTTACAAAATGAAAAAGATACATATAATAAAAAAAAAAAAAACCCTGTCCAGATTGACATACACAAGTGAAGTAAAGTGGTAAAGTGTACAGTAGAACAATACAAGGTGCTAATTTCCTCCGTCCAAGACATCCACAGAAATAGCAGTAACATATGGCTATGTACAATACATCAATCAATTCACACAATACATATCATTATGTAGTAAACTTTCTCTCCGCACACAGTGCATCAAAACATATTCATTGTAGCATTGTAATTTATATCTCGAGATCTAATCCAGTTTGAGTGTATTTAATAAAGTAGACCAGTTTTTGCTCCATGAATTCGAGCGGCAGAGAGCTCCAACTGAATTATATCTCTGTAAGACCGGAGCCATTCCCTTGCAGTCATTGGCTGCGCTGTCTTCCATCGGCATACTACCGTCTTTTGAGCAGCAGTAAGGCCGGCTAATAAAATTCTACGTTTATTAATTTTCAGATTTAATTTGGAAGTATCACCTAAGAAAAGAAGCCTCAGAGTGCAAGGTATGGCTCTTTCTATGATGTTTGAGAGCATCTTTGTAACGTTTTCCCAAAAATTAAAAACCTCAGGGCATTGCCACACCATATGAAGAAAAGTACTAATGGCATTGTCTGGACAAAAATCACAGTATTGATTGTCTTTTCATTTCATTAGATGTAGTCTTCTAGGATAAAAATATGTTCGATGAATAATTTATAATGGATCATTTGGTGATTGGGTTTCTTGAAGAGAGAGAAATATTTGACCAAATGTGATTCCAATCCCACTCCAAGTGGTCCCTCAATTCTGTTTTCCAAAGTTGTTCAATAGGCAATATTTTTTGTGAAGAACAAACTAATAATGTACATGTCCGAGACGATGCCAGTGGTTTTTGTTTTGTTCAGAATGGTGTGGAGAGGATGATTTTTTAGCGTGCATCCCCAGGGGACTCCATAAGAATGCATAGCAGTTCGCAACTGTAAATAAAAGAAGAAAGAGGAGCCAGGTAAATTGTAACACTTTTGTAAGTCATAAAACTCCCTTAGACCATGCTGTCCTATAATATCCCTTAGATTGTGAACTCCTTTGCGTTCCCATGCGGGAAAAGAGATGGGTTTCTTATCGATCAGGAGAGAATAGTTATGGAATATTGGTGTTTGAAGGAAAAAATCTTTATCTTTGCCCAGATGTTTGTTGACTTGATTCCAAACAGACATAAGATGTGCAATAATGGGCCCATATTGACTTTTAACCATTTTTAAAGGTAATTTAGAATACAAAAGCTTAGGCATAACATAAGGTTTTATCAATTCTGCTTCAATAGGCATCCACACTGCTGATTTGTTGGTTTTTGACCATGAGCTGAGTGGACTTAATACAAAGCACCAAGAGTACCACTCAAAATTTGGAAGACCTACACCGCCTGATGATTTCGATCTGTATAAAGTTGAAGCTTTAATCCTTGGTTTTTTCTGGTTCCATAAATATTTGTTTATGAGCGAGTGTAGTTTTTTATAGTAGCCTTGAGGTGGTGCTAAAGGTAGCATGGAACTGATAAAATGAACACGAGGCAATATATTCATTTTAATAACCGATAAATGAGCCTGGAACGACATAGGGAGAGAACTCCATCTTGGCCATAGAGATCACTCTCTATGGCCAGCAGCATCTTTTTGTAGTTGTTTTCAACCAGCCTATTGAGGGAAGGATTGATAAGAACCCCCAAATATTTCATGTTTGAGACTGTTGGGATGTTACACAAGGATCCGGTCATGCTTGTTGGACCCAGGGGCATAAAAGCAGATTTACCCCAGTTAATTCTGTACCCAGAGATGTTCCCGAAAGATTCGAAAGTTTTAAGGATATAAGGTATTGATTCGAATGGATTACTTGTTAAATTAAAATATCATCGGCATACAAAGAGATATAATGAAATGTATTCTGAACCTTAATTGGGGCAATTTCGTCTGATTGTCTGACTAATTGTGCTATTGGCTCGAGAGACAGACAGAATAACAGAGGAGATAAGGGGCAGCCCTGTCGCGATGAGCGGGATACAGTAAACCTGGGCGAGCACACATTACCCGTTAACACAATTGCGGACGGGTTAGCATACAAAGTTTTAACCATATTTATAAAATCTACTGGAAAACCCATATGCTGAAGCACAGCCCACAGATAGCTCCATTCCAGCCGGTCAAACGCCTTCTCAGCGTCTAATGATAGAATAGCGTTTTTGTTATCAGATGTTGAGGATGAATTTATAATATGCAGTAATCGTCGAATATTATCAGAAGCTAGTCTCGATTTAATGAATCCTGTTTGGTCGCGGTGGATCAATTCAGTCATATGATGTTCTAATCTAGTAGCTAAAATTTTTGCAAAGGCTCTGAGCTCTGTATTGAGAAGGCTGAGTGGCCGGTAGGAGGAGCAATCGGTGGGCGGCTTATTAGCTTTAAGTAACAGTGAAATAATGGCCACGTTGCTACCATCACTGAAAGACCCTTTTGTTATTGAGTAATTAATCATTTCTAATAATAGCGGGCCAAGTTGAGGCCAAAAGGCAACATAAAGCTCTGGTGGTATCCCATCAAGCCCTGGAGCCCTGTCTTTGTTCATTGAATTCATAACTTTGCTTAATTCATCTAGTGTTATTGGTTTTACCAAGGAGCTAGCAGCTTCTGGGGTTGATTTACAGAGGTTAAGGGGACTTAAAAATTCATTGCATGCCTTTTCGTTGTAAACAAGTTCAGAGGTATATAATTTACTATAGAATTCTTTCAGTGTGCTATTAATTCCTACTGGGTCTGAGGTCACAGTGCCCTCTTCGTTTGTGATAGTAGCAATGTTGGCCAGTTGTTCATTGCTTCTAATTTTAGCGCTAAAAGACGACTGGGTCTGGCACTATTTAAATAATGTTTCTGCCGTACCCGCTGTATTTGAAATTCAGCCTTTTGCCGCAACAGATCACTTAGTTGTTCAAGTTTTTCCTGACGTTTTTTTGTATTTTCCTGTGTAATTTTAGTTACCATTTCTTCTTCTATAACCGCTATTTCTTTTTCCATCACCTCAATTCTAAGTTTCTTCATTTTATTTAATTGAAATATAATAATTACATAGAGTTACATGTGTGTGAGTAAAAGCCACATGTCTGTTTAATAACCTCAGATGCAGTCGAGAGTTCCATCCTTTTACTTTGTAAATGCTTTTATAAGTATAATACTTTTATAAGTATATATAAAAGCATTATACTTTCATTTATGTTTTATAATGTCCAGTTTGTGTGTCTGTGTCTGTGTGTGTGTGTGTGTGTGTGTGTGTGTGTGTGTGTGTGTGTGCGTGTGTGTGTGTGTGTGTGTGTGTGTGTGTGTGTGTGTGTTAGGGTTCTGGGTCTGGGTAATACATTAGGTCTATGAGTGTCCTCACTAAGATAGAGTTACAAGGATACACGTTTCGTTATGGTTATATTGTTTATAATACAAGAAAAAAGGAAATAAATAAAAACAACTAAAAATATATTTATAGTCAGTCACTCGAGGCCAGTCGTAATGCTGGTCTCAAATACTAACACTTTCTCTTTTCATATGGGCCGCTTCACAAACAGTCTGAGCCTGATACAACTCCACAACCAGCACCAAGTTATGAAGATAAAAATACATATTTGTCCACTTTTTCTACCTTTCACTGCCTTTTCCCTCTTTACTCATGGACACTTGTCTCCGCTGGTTTGGGCTGCACCAACTCCAACTAACTCACAGGGGTGTTCTGCCTGAGTCAATTCATCGTCAAATGGTATCTCCCTGCCACAAGAATGAAAAGTTTGATGCAATTTTTAATTTATTTTTCTGTCGTTATTTTAATATTATAAATTATTATAATATATATTATTATTATTATTTGACTTTATTCCGGACACTAGAATGATGGTCCATATTTAAAAGAAAAGACACACATAACAACAATACATTTATCTCCTGTATAGGCTCAAACGCCAGTGAGTCCACATACGAGATGAATATCGCACCGAGCTTAGTCCGGGGTTGGTCAATGCAGTGATGATATTATTCATTGAATTTGTAAGCCTGCACATGCACCTGTACATTAGATTTCGCAGTACAGTAGGGCAGTTTGGCACACGCGCATTTACAAACATTTGGCTTGCACTACTCCATCGTGGGACCCTCAGTAGCATCCGCATGGCATCATTATAAGCCACAGTTAGCTTTTGCATACTGCTCTTTTTGTAGCGCCTCCACAGGTGGGCAGTATACATGGGAGTGCAATACGCCTAAAAGAGTCTAATTTTAACAGGTGTGGAGCACATTCCAAACCTGCGGATCAGCGTGTTGGCTTGTCCATAAAGCATGCGACACTGTCTGTAAATGTCTTTGTCATCGGACAAGTCTGCAGTCACATAGTGTCCCAGATATTTACATTCATCAGTGACATTAAGAATATTTCCTGATAAAAAGAAATCAGGGAATATCAGTTTGGAGTCCTCTCTGTTCCGGGCTATCATGATAATGCTTTTCCTTGAGTTGTATTTAATATCAAAGTCTGTTCCATACTGAGAACACACATGCAACAGCTCTTGTAACCCAGCGCTATATGGACAAAAAATAACAAGGTCATCAGCATACATTAGATGGTTAATGGTACTGTTGCCAACCCTACAGCCCGTTCCACAATCATTTAAAAGCCTTGACAAGTCGTGCATATATACATTAAATAAAAACGGAGATAAAATGCTGCCCTGTCTTACTCCATTTGCCACACAAAAAGATGCAGATAAGCAGTTTCCCCATTTCACACACATTAACTGATGGGAATACCAAAAAAACAGAATTCTCACAAGACATTTTGGAGAACCTTTCTTGTACAACTTAGAACATAATTTTTCATGGTTTACATAGTCAAAGGCCTTTGAGGCATCAATAAAACACATACAAATGGTTGTATTGTGTCTATTGTACAGATCCAAGATTTATTTCAAGGCAAAATGCACATGTCTGTTCCATGTTGGGTTTAAAGCCAAACTGGTTATCAGAGGTCAGCAAAAACTCTTCCAACTTATTCAGAATGGACTTTTCCAATACCTTAGACAGAGTGCTGGCCAGCGCTATAGGCCTATAATTATCTTTACTGTTAATAGATTTATTTGACAATTACGCTTGTGTTACTTCATTTATATCTGGAACAGCTCCAGCTCCTGCTGCAGTTAAAGCCTTTAGGCCTGGAATGACACAACTGTGAGTCTGTTATTAATTCATTATTTATTCTGACGGGACAAAAGCACCGTGACCAAGCAGCCCACCAGGAAACATCCGGATTCTCCTGATTACCCAGCATGCCTCTGACCAGCATTAACCTTTATAGATGATTATATGGATGGGAAATTAATAATATGGGATTTGAAAATGTCTATTTTTAGTTTTTAGCAGAAGACATTTTATCTTGAGTTAGATAAAGAGTTACTGAACAAAATCTTCATGACTGTCCAGAATTCAAGAATTTTGTCCCGGATCCTGAATCTTGCCCAGACTGTCCTGAAAATGATCCCAGTCCTGCATCAGCAGCAGTAACTGCCTCAATTAAAGACCAGAGAGCACTAGAGCACACGGGGGTGACGGTGACGCTCCACGCCTCACCCCGGTCTGCAGAGGCTACAGACGCAGCAGCACAGGTCATTTCTACAGATAATACATCAGTCTGGGACTGTGACTCAGGGATCACTGTAAACTTTGAGAACAGAGACGAGAAAGAACTCCACATGTGCCAGTTTGGGAACTTTATGTCTTTCTCGCTTATGAAACTGCCTCATTTCCTCACTGTGTTTCTCACTCATCCCCTTAAAGCCTTTAAAAGAGCCGTGATGCGCCTCGCTATACGCTACACAACACACGTGTACCCCGCCCTGTTTGATCAAATCACACATTTTGTGAAGAGATGTCTGCTGTTTTGAAATTGGGTTCTTCAAAAATGAATGTTTTTACTGAAGTCTAACTGTCTTTAGGCAAAGTATAAATAAATGCTTAGTTACACATATAACACAGAAGAGCAACTTCTGAACACGTCCTGAAGGCTTTTTCATAAACCTGTTTCAATAAAGTGAAGCTTTCAGCTCGACTTCTCTCTGACTGATGTAAACACAGGAGTCCAGCCAAAAGACCAAGATAAGGAGAGGACACGCCCTCCTTCAGCAACATCCCCTTTAAGACACGACGAAGGCAGATCCACAAATGCACCGCCTTCATCTGTGTTTGAGGAGCGAGCAGAGGAACGAAACAAGTGACTTTACAACAAACTACTCGAAGCTCACCGTGCACAGGTGTTTAACATCACAAAGCACAGAGACTCACTCTGACCCAGACGTTAAAGTGCTCCATTAAAGTGATGGATGTATAAGTCTGATGTTTGTGCTTAACATAAAGAACAAAGTAACTATAGACCATTTGTAAAATACTTTTATATAAATATTTCCACTAAATATGAAATCTTTAATTATCGCCCATCAATAAATCTACTTTACTCCACATTTAAAGCTGAACAAAGACATATTTCTTTCTGAATTAAGTTGCAATGATCTAATAATAAAACATTAGTGTCAGTAATAAATGTGTTGTGGTAAAAGTGAAGTGTACATAAAGAGTTCAGACTAAGTTGGCCGGAGTGAGTCTGGTTTATGAACAAATTAAACCAGACTCACATAAGCAGAGTTTACAGAGTAAAACTATTTTATGAAACAGCCCATGACAGTCTATTGTTTCCAATAAAAACATGACAAATAAATAATAGATAATAAGTGTTACTTACCGGTCAGTGCCACAGCTCAGTTTGATCTGAAGAGTCTGGCTGGAATCATGTATTTACATAATATTCAAATGTTTTGTTTTCATTTTAACCACACCTCTTCCCTGGAACTGATGCAACAACAAGCTTTAACCTCTCAATCCCCACATGAACCGAGCACATTTTCTCCAGTTTGGCTTTACCCAAATCTAAAAGCTTCAGAAAAAAACATCAAAATATCAACAAAAATGAGCCGAGAACAAGGATGAAAACGCAACAAAAACGTGACGAACAAAGCGACGAAAACAAAACAAAGAGTCACAGAAAACAATGAAAAGAAATGTCACAAAAGGAAAAAGATCAGTTCAGATCAGCCTCGCTTCTGTCAGTCTGCCCCAGGGGAAACTGTGGCTACATGGAGTGAATGAACCCCCCTCTCTTTCATGTGCGATGTGCTTTGGGTGTGACTTATATGAAAAGCACTATTCAAATAAGTTTCTCTTCCCTCTTGGAAACGTCGGCAGGACAGTGATGGTGGTTTTAAAGTAAAAGCACAAAAATAAGAAAAACGTCTTAGGTGTTAAGTGTAAACACACTCAGCATTTTACATACACGTTATGCAGAAGTGGTTACGTAATGATCGTGTCACAGCTGTTTTATAAAGTTTTAGCTCAGTAAGTGGAGCAGGCCAGGTCTGCTCTTTGTTTGTGGGCTGTGCCTTTAGTTCCTGAACATTCCCCACACTCCTTAGGTTTAAATGAGACTTGTACAAAATCAGAATCTGTTGCATTTCATGGAAACAGAAACCAAGCTTAGAGCATTTGTTAGCACGATATGAAAGTATTATATAACAACAATGTCAAAAATAATAACATATAAAGTACCATGTACAGGCTTGTATTGCGCTTTACAAGCCTGTGTTGACGAGTTTCATTCCCTCCACACTCAGTGGTGCTTAAAGTGCATATGACACATTAGATACAAGTTAACACAACTATATTTAAAATTTCCTAAAATACATTTACCCAGCTTTCTTTAGTTTGGCCATTTTGGTGATGTTTATAGTTTCACTTCCTTATTGGACACTGACAGGAAGTGACATAGATAGAGGCAAACTATTTGAAACTGTTGCCGTGCCGACCATGTTAAGTCAATGGGAAATAAGTCAGACTGCTCTGAACTTTACCTCCATCTAAGTCACTTCCTTTCAGTAGCTTAAAAAAATAAAATAAAAACATCCCAAAATGTCTTCATTTAATTTGCTGCTTCACTGAAATAAAATGATCATTATAACTTACAACAGATGTTATCCTTCTTAATAAGTCATATAAAGTCATTATGCACTTTATTCTAAAAGACCCGCTAATGCTAAAATCTATTTATATTGTAAAATGGTTTTCATTATTGTATTAGCCATGAAATGTATTTTGTAACATTGTCTCACCCTCTAATTGGGGCTCAGTGGTTTATGCCCAATTATTTAAGAGGAACTTAGTGTGTGGAGGGAAACTCTGATGGGACGTCCTGGTGTTTTGGCGAAATAAATCTGAAGAACTTGCAACTTATTTGAGGATTCCATCTCATTTATTCAGCCCCTCAGACACTGTTGTTTTGGTAGTTGTTGTATTTAGCAGACGCAGTAGTAGTAGTAGTAGTAGTAGTAGTAGTAGTAGTAGTAGTAGTAGTAGAAGTAGTAGTAGTATTGCAGTGTGGCAATACCTGCAGAATTCAAACTCTCCAGTCTTGGATTTGACAGTATTTTGAAGGTTGTTGTCGAGGGATTTTTCAATATCTAATTCCTAAACTGAATTAATGAGTTTTGAATTTCAAAAAACAAGGCAAAATTAGAATTTTCACAGATCTTTCCACAATAACTAATATTTCAACAAAATAAACCCATGAATTTAAACCTGGCTCGATATATTCATCAGATTTTGTTGCAATAAATCTAGGCCATTTTGTCATTTTTATAGGGCATTAAAAAAACCTGTATATAAAACCATTAAAAAAAACTTGCTATACATTTTTTCTTGTATTAATATCAAGGATTTACAGCAAAAGTTTTAAATTGATATAAAATATCCCTGTTCACCTGCACCGCTGTGAGGAGAGGGCGCACGTGGAGCCCGACTCTGGGACTCGTCTCTCAGGCTCCCGCTACTGTCACAGCCAGACAGAGAAGCCGAGCAGAAAAGACCACACTGGAGGTAACAGGTATACATATAATGAGTTTTGTAGATTTCTGAATCAATGCAAGCAGCTAAAATAATACATCTAAATTGCAACAGAAGGCTGGAAGTGGCATGTGATATGTTTAAATTCTCCTCTTCCTTTTAAAAGCTTCCCTGTTTTTGTTTTGTTTTGTTTTGTTTTTTTGGTTGTGCTCCTACATTTTAGAATTATAGGAGCACAAGTTTAAAACAATGTAAATATGACTGAAATGTGAAAACACAGAGGAGCTTCATGGATAACGATGTTGTGATTCAGACCGATAGTTTTCATCATTCAGAAGATGAGACTTTGTTTTCCTCATAACTATGGCAGCAGGGCTCATATCTCATCACTGAGACTGAGAGGTTTTCCTGACCTGACTATCCATGTTCACGCTTTAATTTAGTGAATGTTTTATAATATTCAGGAGAGAGTCTATGAGGCGGTCATGGCTAGAACAGGACAAATCTTTCTATTACTTTGTCTTATGTCACATTGACCGGGCCTGGTTTTAGATCAGATCTAGAGAAACTCATCTGGTCAAAGGCTGGATCTGAGTAAAATGGTTTCAAACCAAAACAGAAATCTACCAACACCGTAAGACAAAACTGTTCTTTCTATTTTCTTTTGCTTTTTATTCAAAACATCATATACTTCAGAGTGATAACCTGCAGTACAGTTTCTTACCTGCAGGGAGAGTAAAATCCCACTGTTGAATTCAGGGAGGATGATGATGTTCCAGGTGCCACTCAAAGCACTGAGGAAGTCTTAAGGATCAGAAACAATAATAACATGACAAATGGATGTGAAATGTGTTTATTGTTCATTTTAGTTCATGTGTTTGCTCCATACCATTAACCCATAACATATTGACAAATACAATTGTTTTCTCAAAGCTAATTATTTAAGTCATGTCTTCGTTCACACCATTTCTCTCCATAAAGAATCATTTCTCCAGCGTCAAAGTCATTTGTTTAAAATATAATTGTGTTATAAAGTGTTCTATAAACCTCAGGATACACACATTCTCCTGATCTTTGCCTACAGTGACACAGATCAGCATCAAAAACACACAGACAAACTCAATTGCTGTTCATTTACAAATCAAGCTCTGTGTTAAATATTTAGTCATACACTGCACTCGAGTAGTTTCATAAACCTCTCTGTTCCCAAAGTCTGCACTTCCTTCGGTCAATTTTAATTTCAATTATCTGCCTCGACTTGAAAAGCAAAATCTCCTCATTTGTTTCAATTACAGCCTTAAAAAACTCAATTACTGCAAAGCTCATGATCAGTGCACATGGTTTTAACGCTCTTTTATTCTCAGTTGGTTCTTACCTGGTAAAATAAAAAATAAAAATAGATTTGTCTTAATTTGTGAAGAGCAGGAAACATTCATATAGTTGTGTTCAGATTATTATTAAAAATGGAAATAGATTTTTTTCCCTCATTTTTGTTAATCAAAGTTATGGATTATGTTGATTGATCTAAGATCTATGAGATAATGTACATGTTTTTCACACTGATGTGCTCAGCCCCAGAGATCTTTTAAAAACCTGTTGAGCGTCCTCTGTCAGTGTGTTTAGAATATAATTAAGAGCTTTGTAGGTGGTAACACCAGACAGACCCATTGCAACAACTGTTCCAATAATTGGGACAAACCTGAGTCCTTCTTCTATTGCCATTTCTCCCAGGACAGTAGCAGAGGAGACCAAACACTTTATTATAAGATCGCTGGTAATTTTAACTCCTGCAAGAGGTGATTTGTTTCCGCCTTGAGATCCTCTAAAGACACACCACTAACATCAGACAACTTCTGCAGTAACTCAGGAGTAAGGCCCAGAGAATTCACACAGTGTACTGCAAATCCAAGTATAATGTCAATATCAACCCCACATGAGAGACCAGGGACTGGCACAGCTGCACCTGCTGTTGAAGTTACAGTGAGCCATGTTACTCTTCTCGCTAAAGTCTGTTTCTTTTGTTCGACGACGTCCAGACTGATGTTGGGCAGAGCCAGGAGAAGAACATCTCTCTGATGTTTAGCAAGCTCCACATCCAGAGTTTTCCACAAATCCTTAAATTCGTACAGATGAAGTCTGAAACCAGACACAAGGAAAACCTTTGGAGACTCAAAGCCCAGCTTCTGGAGTTCTGTTTGAAGGTAAAGGTCAGTCAGTAAAATAAGTTTAAACAATATGACAGTAAGATTCAGAAACACTTTACCTTCAGTGCAGTAGTTCCTGACCTCTTTAAGGACGTCCTCCTCTTTGGTGTTTGGATCTTCCTCTTTCTCACTGGTTATGTTCTGGTCGATCTTGGATCGAACAAAGTAGAACTTTTTGTTCATCTTCTGAATTTCTTTTGCCAGTTTTGCATCATTTTCTCTGAAGCGATCGTTGGAAACAATGATGAAGAAGTCGTATTTCTCAAACTCCATCTCCTTATGTATTTATCAGCTGTGAACTTTACGGTGCCGATCCCGGGAAGATCCCAGATTCTAATGTTGCTGTTCTTTGGATGGGGATACTCTGTTGGCTTCATGGTGGTCTCATTCACTCCAGTTTTAGCTGCTCCTTCTGTTCTGTTTTGATTCCTCTCAGAGCATTGACCAGAGTGGATTTACCAGAGCCAGACTCTCCTGTGATCCCGATGTTCACACGAACATTGTAAGACTTGTCCAAATACTTCTGTGCCATTTCAGCTGCTTGAGCCAAGTCACTGTTCTGAAGCGCAGCTTTGATTCCTTCTTCATACTGATCAGCCATGATGATTCCTGAAATATAATAATTACATAGAGTTACATGTGTGTGAGTAAAAGCCACATGTCTGTTTCATAACCTCAGATGCAGCCGAGAGTTCCATTATTTTACAAAGTAACTGCTTTTATACTTTCCTTTCATTTATGTTTATAATTTCCAGTTGGTTTGTGCCACCGGTTGTTTAAACATATAGTGTGTGTGTGTGTGTGTGTGTGTGTGTGTGTGTGTGTGGGTGTGTGTGTGTGTGTGTGTGTGTGTGTGTGTGTGTGTCTTAGGGTTTAGGGTCTGGGTCTGGGTAATACATTAGGTCTATGAGTGTCCTCACTAAGATAGAGTTACAAGGATGACAAGTTACAAGGATACGCGTTTCGTTATGGTTATATTGTTTATAATACAAGAAAAAAGGAAACAAATAAAAACAACAAAAAATATATTTATAGTCAGTCACTCGAGGCCAGTCGTAATGCTGGTCTCAAATACTAACACTTTCTCTTTCATATGGGCCGCTTCACAAACAGTCTGAGCCTGATACAAGTCCACAACCAGCACCAAGTTATGCAGATAAAAATACATATTATTTGTTTACTTTTTCTACCTTTCACTGCCTTTTCCCTTTTTACTCGCGGACACTTGTCTCTGCTGGTTTGGGCTGCACCAACTTCAACTAACTTTTTTTTTAATGCATTGTCCCCTTAAATAAATAAATAAAATACTAATAAAATGACTATTTCAAAACTTAACTTTCCCAGTGTCCCCCTGAAGATAAAGTTATTATTTTTACAAAATGATGCAATTGGCGTTCTATCTTTCCCATCATCCTCTCACCATACGCTTTCACCCTCCCCTCTCTCTCGCCATGCCTCTCCTCCTCTCCCTCTCTAGCATCTCTCTCTCACTCTCTTCCTCCCCCTCTCTCCTCAGAATGTAAATCCCACAGTTGAATTCAGGGAGGATGATGATGTTCCAGGTGCCACTCAAAGCACTGAGGAAGTGTTAAGGATCAGAAACAATAATAACATGACAAATGGATGTGAAATTTGTTTGTTCATTTTATTTCATAGTTTGTGCCTCATACCCCTTACCGATAAAATATTTACAATTGTTTTCTCAAAGTTGATTATTTAAGTCATGTCTTCGTTCACACCATTTCTCTCCATAAAGAATCATTTCTCCAGCGTCAAAGTCATTTGTTTAAAATATAATTGTGTTATAAAGAGCCCTATAAAGCTCAGGATACACACATTCTCCTGATCTTTGCCTACAGTGACACAGATCAGCATCAAAAACACACAGACAAATTCATTAGTTTCTGTTCATTTACAAATCAAGCTCTGTGTTAAATATTTAGTCATACACTGCACTCGAGTAGTTTCATAAACCTCTCTGTTCCCAAAGTCTGCACTTCCTTCGGTCAATTTAATTTCAATTCTCTGCCTCGGCTTGAAAAGCAAAGTCTCCTCATTTGTTTTAATTATAGCCTTAAAAAACTCAATTACTGCAAAGCTCATGATCAGTGCACATGGTTTTAACGCTCTTTTATTCCCAGTTGGTTCTTACCTGGTAAAATAAAAAATAAAAATATATTTGTCTTAATTTGTGAAGAGCAGGAAATATTCATATAGTTGTGTTCAGATTATTATTAAAAATGGAAATTGATTTTTCCCTATTTTTTTAACCAAAGTTATGGATTATGTTGATTGATCCAAGATCTATGAGATAATGTACATGTTTTTCACACTGATGTGTTCAGCCCCACAGATCTTTTAAAAACCCGTTGAGCGTCCTCTGTCAGTGAGTTTAGAATATAAGTGAGAGCACTGTAGGTGGCAACACCAGACAGACTCATTGCAACAAGTGTTCCAATAATTGGGATGAACCTGAGTCCTTCTTCTATTGCCATTTCTGTGATGACAGAAGCAGAGGTGGCCAAAAACTTTATTATAAGATCTTTGGTAATTTCAACTCCTGCAAGAGGTGATTTTATTTCCGCCTTGAGATCCTCTAAAGACACACCACTAACATCAGACAACTTCTGCAGTAAGTTAGGAGTAAGGCCCAGAGAAACAACACAGTGTACTGCAAATCCAAGTATAATGGTGACATCAACCCCACATGAGAGACCAGGGACTGGCACAGCTGCAACTGCTGCTGAAGTTACAGTGAGCCATGTTATGCTGCTCGCTAAAGTCTGTTTCTTCTGTTGGACGACGTCCAGACTGATGTTGGGCAGAGCCAGGAGAAGAACATCCCTCTGATGTTTTGGAAGTTCCACATTCAGAGTTTTCCACAAATCCTTAAATTCGTACAGATGAAGTCTGAAACCAGACACAAGGAAAACCTTTGGAGACTTAAAGCCCAGCTTCTCGAGTTCTGTTTGAAGGTAAAGGTCAGTCAGTAAAATAAGTTTAAACAAAATGACAGAGAGATTCAGAAACACTTTACCTTCAGTGCAGTAGTTCTTGACCTCTTTAAGGACTTTCTCCTCTTTGGTCTTTGGATCTTCCATTTTCTCACTGCTTATGTTCTGGTCGATCTTGGATCGAACAAAGTAGAACTTTTTCTTCATCTTCTGAATTTCTTTTGCCAGTTTTGCATCATTTTCTCTGAAGCGATCGTTGGAAACAATGATGAAGAAGTCGTACTTCTCAAACTCCATCTTCTTTATGTATTCGTCAGCTGTGAAATTTACGGTGCCGATCCCCGGCAGATCCCAGATTCTAATGTTGTTGTTCTTTGGATGGGGATACTCTGTTGGCTCCATGGTGGTCTCGTTCACTCCAGTTGGAGCTGCTCCTTCTGTTCTGTTTTTGATTCCTCTCAGAGCATTGACCAGAGTGGATTTACCAGAGCCAGACTCTCCTGTGATCCCAATGTTCACACGAACATTTTTTGACTTGTCCAAAAACTTCTGTGCCATTTCAGCTGCTTTAGCCAAGTCACTGTTCTGAAGCGCAGCTTTGATTCCTTCTTCATACTGATCAGCCATGATGATTCCTGAAATATAATAATTACATAGAGTTACATGTGTGTGAGTAAAAGCCACATGTCTGTTTCATAACCTCAGTCGAGAGTTCCATCCTTTTACAAAGTAAATGCTTTTATACTTTCCTTTCATTTATGTTTTATAATGTCCAGTTGGTTTGTGCCACCGGTTGTTTAAACATATAGTGTGTGTGTGTGTGTGTGTGTGTGTGTGTGTGTGTTCTTGTAATTACGACATTGTGAGGACCAGTTTCGGTTGTTTAAACATATAGTGCGCGTGTGTGTGTGTGTGTGTGTGTGGGGGGGGGGCAATTCAGTTCAGCTTTGCCTTTTGTGACATTTCTTTTCATTGTTTTCTGTGACTCTTTTGTTTTCGTCGCTTCGTTCGTCACTTTTTTGTTGTGTTTTCATCCTTGTTCTCGGCTCATTTTTGTTGCTATTTTTATGTTTTTTTCTGAAGCTTTTAGATTTGGGTAAAGCCAAACCGGAGAAAATGTGCTTGGTTCATGTGGGAGATTCAGAGGTAAAGCTTGTTGTTGTTGCTTCAGTTTCCAGGTAATGTACGTGTGGTTAACATAAATAAAACATGTGAATGTTATGTAAATACATCATTCCAACCAGACGCTGCAGAAATTTAGCTCTTCAGATCAAATTGACACTGACCGGTAAGTAACACTTAGAACCGATTATTTATTTTGTCATGTTTTCATTAGAAAAAATAGACACTCGCTCCTCAAACACAGATGAAGGCGGTGCATTTGTAGATCTGCCTTTGTTGTGTCTTAAAGAGGGCGTATTATGCTTTTTCAATCACATAGCACCAGTCTATAGCATACTACAATGATGACGTAACCTTCTGTTGGTCTGTATATGCAGTAAATTAAAATAACTGCCTTGAATAAAATTGCTCTCTCAAAATGGCTGTACTGAACGTCTTGAAATAGGCCTCTGTCTCTTTAAGAAGCTTTCCGACACGCCCCCTTCAGCACACTGCTGTGGCATCTAAACAACACTACTGTGCGGGGAGGGGGCTCTGCTGAGCTGAGGAGCAGTGGTTGGTGGCTTGGCTGGTGACAAAAGGTCCAGAGGCGTCTCCAGGAGGTGGGGGCGTTCCTAGGAGGACTGAGGCATAGCTACACCTAAAATGGCTGCCGTCTAAGTTTTTACTGATTACTCAAAAATATGTGAATGAGCCAAGGCAACACTCCAGGCATGTGTTTAATGAGGGAATGACATAATAACATGATATAAAGCTTGAAAAAGTCCATTTTACATAATACCCCCCCTTTAAAGGGATGTTGCTGAAGGAGGGCGTGTCCTCTCCTTATCTTAGTATTTTAGCTGGACTCCTGTGTTTACACTCAGACAGAGAGAAGTCGAGCTGAAAGCTTCACTTTATTGAAACAGTTTTATGAAAAAGCCTTCAGGACGTGTTCGGGAAGTTGCTCTTCTGTGTTATATGTGTGTAACTGTTATTTATTTATACTTTGTCTAAAGACAGAGTTCAGTAAAATGTGTGTTTGTAAGAAAGCAGGGATGGGAATAAGAACATTCATTTTTGAAGAACCCAATTTAAAAACAGCAGACATCTCTTCACAAAAATGTGTGATTTGATCAAACAGGGCGGGGTACACGTGTGTTGTGTAGCGTATAGCGAGGCGCATCACGGCTCTTTTAAAGGCTTTAAGGGGATGAGTGAGAAACACAGTGAGGAAATGAGGCAGTTTCATAAGCGAGAAAGACATAAAGGTTCTTAAACTGGCACATGTGGAGTTCTTTCTGGTCTCTGTTCTCAAAGTTTACAGTGATCCCTGAGTCACAGTCCCAGACTGATGTATTATCTGTAGAAATGACCTGTGCTGCTGCGTCTGTAGCCTCTGCAGACCGGGGTGAGGCGTGGAGCGTCACCGTCACCCCGTGTGCTCTAGTGATCTCTGGTCTTTAACTGAGGCAGTTACTGCTGCTGATGCAGGACTGGGATCATTTTCAGGACAGATCAGGGACAAAATCCTTAAATTCAGGACAGTCCCGAATGTTTTGTTCTTTAACTAAAAACTCCCCAGACACACCTCAGTCCATCCACAGGTGTCTGGATGACATTAAGCTCTGGCTCTCACATAACTTTCTGTGTTTAAACGAGGGCAAATCTGAACTCATTCTTTTTGGCGCTCAAAATCCACTCAGCTCAACGGTTCCTGGTCTTCAGTCTCTCGTCCCCACACTGTCATCAAAAACCTAGGTGTTAATCTGGATGCAAACCTGGACTTTCGCGAGCAAATTAACTCTGTAGTCAAGGCAAGTTTTTTCCAGCTTCGCCTTCTGGCTAAAGTGAAGCCTTTCCTCAGCCGCGCCGACCTGGAAAAAACTATTCACGCATTCATCAGCTCACGATTGGATTACTGCAATGCACTGTATATTGGACTCAGTCAAACCCTCATTCACAGATTACAGCTTGTGCAAAATGCTGCTGCCCGGCTCCTCACCAACTCTCGCAAACATGACCATATCACACCTGTCCTTTACTCCCTGCATTGGCTCCCGGTCCTTTTCAGAATCCAGTACAAACTTTTGCTTTTTGTTTTCAGTTCCATCCACGGCCTTGCACCTGTGTATTTATGTGAGACTCTGACCCCTCACCAGCCCAGCAGAGCTCTACGTTCTGCCCAACACCACCTGCTGGAGGTGCCCAGGTCACATTACAAAAAGTGGGGTGATCGGGCTTTTGCTGTGGCAGGTCCGAAACTCTGGAACTCGTTGCCGCTTGAGTTGCGTGCCGTTTCAGACCTGACCCTGTTCAAAACAAAACTAAAGACTCACCTGTTTAAAAAGGCATTTGACACATAGTTCTGTGGCAACTGTTGTGAATGTGATAATGGTCTGTTTTTAATGAAATTGTACTCCTTTTTAAATTGCATTTTTTATTGTGTGCAGCGCTTTGGTCAACTTTGGTTGTTGTGAGGCGCTTTAGAAATAAAACTTGATTGATTGATTGAACTAACTCCAGATAAAATGTCTTCTGCTAAAAACTAAAAATATACATTTTCAAATCCCATATTATTAATTTCCCATCCATATAATCATCTATAAAGGTTAATGCTAGTCAGAGGCATGCTGGGTAATCAGGAGAGTCGGGATGTTTCCTGGTGGGCCGCTTGGTTGCGGTGCTTTTGTCCCGTCAGAATAAAATAATGAATTAGTAATAGACTCACAGTTGTGCTGCTCCTAAAGGCTTTAACTGCAGCAGGAGCCGGGGCTGTTCCAGATATAAATGAAGTAACACAAGTGTAACTGTCATGGAAATCTATCAAAATAACGACAGAAAAAAACAAAAAACAATTGCATCAAACTTTGAACTAACTCAAACAGAACACCCCTGTGAGTAAGTTGGAGTTGGTGCAGCCCAAACCAGCAGAGACAAGTGTCCGCGAGTAAAAAGGGAAAAGGCAGTGAAAGGTAGAAAAAGTAAACAAATAATATGTATTTTTATCTGCATAACTTGGTGCTGGTTGTGGACTTGTATCAGGCTCAGACTGTTTGTGAAGCGGCCCATGTGAAAAGAGAAAGTGTTAGTATTTGAGACCAGCATTACGACTGGCCTCGAGTGACTGACTATAAATATATTTTTGTTGTTGTTATTTATTTCCTTTTTCTTCTATTATAAACAATATAACCATAACGAAACGCGTATCCTTGTAACTTGTCATCCTTGTAACTCTATCTTAGTGAGGACACTCATAGACCTAATGTATTACCCAGACCCAGACCCTAAACCCCAAAACCCCAACCCTAACCCTAATCTAAACTCAATTCTAACCCGAACCGTAAAACCACATCTTGACCCTCAAACAGTCCTTCAAATAAGTGAGGACCACCCAAAATGTCCTCACTTTCCAAAAATGTCCTCACTCTGTTGGTTAAAAACGCAAACTGGTCCTCACAATGTCGTAATTACGCGCGCACACACACACACACACACACACACACACACACACACACTAACAGGTTGTTGGACTGAAACTAAGTTAAGTTAGTAGAATATGGAATATGAAAACATATCTTTGGTAGTTTGGTAGTAGTAGTTTTCTTACCTTGAGTTCCCGTATGAAACAACAGTATTATTGTTTTGATAAGAACGGCATGAGCTGCACGTCACAACAGGTCTGACTCTGTCTGGAAGAACAACATTACACATTTGTTTTTAAGCTTTTGATTTCTCAACAGAGAAACTGTACATGTCCTTATTGATCACTAATCTGTTTATTATTAGTATAGTATTTGTAGTGGTAGTATTGGCCGACAGTGCCGCAGATGGTAGAGCGGGAAGGTCGGGGGTTCGAATCCCGGCTCCCGCAGGTGCAGACTGTCGTTGTGTCCTTGGGCAAGACACTCCACCCAATGCCTATGTGTGTGTGAGTGGTTGGTGGTGGTCGGAGGGCACAGATGTGAGCAGCCTCGCTTCTGTCAGTCTGCCCCAGGGGAAACTGTGGCTACATGGAGTGAATGAACCCCCTCTCTTTCATGTGTGAAGTGCTTTGGATGTGACTTGTATCATATGAAAAGTGCTTTATAAATAAGTTTCCCTTCCCTCTTGGAAACGTTGACAGGACAGTGATGATGGTTTTAAAGTAATAGCACAAAAAGGAAATGGCTTAGGTGTTAACTGTAAACACACATTGTTACGTAATGATCGTGTCACAGCTGTTTTATAAAGTTTTAGCTCAGTAAGTGGAGCAGGGCCAGGTCTGCTCTTTGTTTGTGGGCTGTGCCTTTAGTTCCTGCACATTCCACACACTCCTTAGGTGTAAATGAGACTCGTACAAAATTAGAATCTGTTGCATTTCACGGAAACTGAAACCAAGCTTAGAGCATTTGTTAGCACGATATGAAAGTATTATATAACAACAATGTATAAACATAGTAATCAATAATGTCAACAAATAATATAGTATAAAGTAATGTGTCTATCCCAGGCACAGGCTTGTATTGCGCTTTACAAGCCTGTGTTGACGAGTTTCATTCCCTCCACACTCAGTGGTGCTTAAAGTGCATATGACACATTAGACACAAGTTAACACATTTAAAATTTCCTAAAAATACATTTACCCAGTTTTCTTTAGTTTGGCCATTTTTGGTGATGTTTATAGTTTCACTTGGACACTGACAGGAAGTGACATAGATAGAGGCAAACAATTTGAAACTGTTGCCGTGTAGGTAAAGTTCCAGCACAGTTTGACTCATTTCCCATTGACTTAACATGGTTGATGTTAAGTCAATGGGAAATGAGACAAACTGTGCTGGAACTTTACCTCCATCTTTGTCATTTCCTGTCAGAAGTTTAAAAAAACAAACAACATTTTCCCAACATTTCTTCATTTAAATTACCGCTTCACTGAAATAAAATGATAATTATGACTTACAACAGCTGTTATCTAAATAAGTCAAAGCCAAAAGCAGCAAAACCTGTCATATGCACTTTAATCTAAATGAATTGCTAAGGCTAAAATCTATTTATATTGTAAAAAAGAATGAATGAATGAATGTATTTTGTAACATTGTCTCACCCTCTAATTGGGGTTCAGTGGTTTATTCTCCACTATTTAAGAGGAACTTAGTGTGTTATGATCTTAATATGATGCAGTAACAGAGTGTAAATACCAGCAGAGAGTTTGTGGTGAATAATCCAGTCGGTCCATTGGGTCTGGACTAGAAGTTAGCTTTTAGGCCCGAGCCCGGCCCGAGCCCGGCCCGAGTCCGACCCAACATTCGGGCCAGGCCTGGGCCGAGATTTCACGCATGATGGGTTTGGGTCGGGTCGGGCTTCGAGTTTATTTTTTATTATTTTTATTAATGTCATTATAATCTCTAATAAAAATCTATTTTATAGGTGTAACCGGGTCAAGGTGTGTAAGGGTAGAGTAGTCTGTCATATTGGGGTGCTGCCGTGAACGCACCACTCGAGGTGCGTCTCCCCTCCCTAATTAGTAATGTAGTAAAGCTGCGGACGCCGTGCAGCATTCAGTCGTGGGGCTATTGGCCGTGAGTTCGAGTGGCGCATGTAAGTAGCTCACTTTGGTGCGTTTCATCCCTGTTATTAGCGACACTATTGACGTATGTTATTATTTACATCTGGCTAAGGTGTCTAAAGGAGGTGTCTGGGATTGGTCTCTCCTGTAAGGCGCCAGAAGCCCCGGTCTGGCCATAGTCGGTTGTATGTAAGGTAAATACAGTTTAGGTTTGGTTTATTCTTTATACTGTGCAGTGACCTAACATATACTATATATATGGCTGCTTCAACAGTTGGCCTCTGTTGCTCAATTTATTGCTCCCAACTTATCGCTCTCCCTTTTCTTCTTTTTTTTTTAGTGTTACTGCCCTTTTTGTCTACTGGGCTATCTACGTTAGTCTCATTGTGCGTCGGTCGCAGAACCCCTTTATAAAGTGGCCTCAGAGATTAACCACAGCCTGGCCCCTTTTTTAACTTTGAAATGCATTTTTGCACATAGGCATTAGCACTTAGAAACTAAGCACTTTAGGTTGTGAATGTGGATTTAGGGTGTATTCAGACCTGCACTGTTTGGTCCACTTTAAACGGACCAGGGTTCGTTTCGAACGCTGGTCCGGACTTTTTATGCAGGTGTGAATACAACAAACGAATCCTGGTGCGGATCAAAGAACCGGACCGAGACCCACTTTTTCAGGTGGTCTCGGTCCGCTTCCAAACGGTCTCTGGTGCAGTTCGCTTCAGGTGTGAATATAAACCACTGTTGATCCAAAACAACTCCAGGATACATGCGCCTTTTTGGGATTAACAAGGCACCGTAGCAAGGCACCGTGGGAAAAAGTAGCCCTCCGCGGCCGCTAACGCTAATACTGGATGGATGCTACAAACAATGAGCCATGGACAGACCTGGGGCAACGAGGAGACCCTGTGCCTCCTGGATATTTGGGCAGATGTGCACTAACCCAACTGCTAGAAAAGACACACAAATGCGTTCGTGTTCAGCGAGAAAATGAAGGAGAGGGTCTTCAAGCGGTCTCCTGAACAGCCGCGGCGTCAAAGTGGAAAAAACTTCGCCAAACTTAAATGGAAGTACGAGACGCGTTGAAGAAGAGTGGAGGAACAAGACCAACAGTTTGTCCCGTGGACATAATAGAAACAAACAGCTCAGCAGACGACCATTCACCCGCACAAAACACCTCTTACACCAGCTACTCCGGTGGAGCTTAGGTTAATGGTAAGTGGTTTAGTCTCTTACGTTTCTTTTATTATCATCGTAAGCGTCAAATATTCATTTTTATTTCATTTGTTGTGGTCATTGTGCAATGGGAGCATCGATCGTCACACACGTGTATGTGTTTACAAAATATAGTTCACTTGCAAAAGTACAGTCTGAATGCGAACTGCACCAAACGAAAAAAAAAGTCAGCTTTTGATCCGGAACAAACAAGCGGACCAAAGGACTTTTCTGGTCTGAATACACCCTTAGTTTATTTTGTTTCTATTAACTTTGGTTTGGTTTGCGGTTATTTTGTTTTGTATCTTTTCTATTTTTTTTTTGTAGAACTTGTCCGTGTTTTCTTTCTAGAGTGATGTGTGTTTTGGGTGCATGAAAAAATAGATTTTAAGGAATGACCTTTTTATGAATTGTTAAAATAAAAAATATGTTTTGTACTATTTCTGACTTTGCTCGTTTTTTTGTAGCCAGACTTACCCGCCTATTTTTTATAAGGAAACCCTCTGCTAACTTAATGAACCTAAAATAGTGCAGACCAGTGGGCTTTTTGCCCCGCCTTTCTCCACAGCACGTTAAAGAGGTTACATAGGCTTAGTCTATTGGATACAAAATGTGGTTATACTCAGGGAGGTGGTGCGGGTGCGGGGGCGGGCGCACGTGCTGTTGTGTTGTCATGTTTAAGCAGCATGGTCAGGCTTTGATACCGGCGCCACAGTGAACATCGCTATTCACTCTATCTCTCAGGACAGCGTTTCATTTACAGTGGATAAATAAGCAGTTTGGTTCCTGTTACTGCGTAAAAAGTTTTTTTTGTAAATGCAGCGCGATGTTTATGAACAACGAGGAGGAGGAGGAGAGAGACGGAAAGAGGAGACAGAGACATTGAGCTGCGGCTCGGGCACGTAACCTGCCCTCACGCCGCGCACATCTCTCGGCCTGCCCAGGTATGTGCGCTACTGCTGCGTGCACGTGTGCCGTGCACGTAGCTGTGTACCTCTCACACATGGTGCTGCTGCTGAAAGCACTGCGCAGATGCTCCTATCCGAGCCTTAAAGGATCTGTATCATGCTATTTTAGCCATTCCAAAGTAAAGTATAGGCATATATATGATATATTGTACCTCTATCACTATGGAATACTCATTTTTGAGAGAAATATAAGTATTTTCTGGGGGTATTTTCAAACCCGGAAGACAAGACGCTTCGATTCAGTTAACTCCGCCCCTCTCTCCCATTCCACATTTGCAGTATTATAAATATAAATATTGCTGCAAAAAGTGAAGTTACTTCACATAATGCAGTTATAAGGAGTTGACATGTGCAAAGCAGTTTCATAAATGGCTAACACACATGCTAACACACACGCTAACACACACATGCTAACACGCGTTTTGATTGACTCACCGCTCAGTCTGGCCTCCCCATTGGGTTATGAGATCGCTTGGTTATAAAGTTAATCCACTTTGATTCTGGCCAAGGTTCACCAAGCATCCATCAGGTTGGTTGATATAGTAGCTAGCTTAATCCCGGAAAGAAATTCCAGCTTCTGGCGAGTGCACTCTTCTTTAGGAAGGTTGAATAGTCCTGTTCCTCTCGTAGCCAAACGCGCATCCGTGGCATTATCGGTAAGAAAAAGAACAGGCGGTGTCCAGAGTAGGTTAGGAAGAGCTCAGTCTTCAAAAACAACACTTATGCTCGGATCCATGGCTCCTCCAGCCGTGGGTGCGCTTGATTAGCGTCGTGGGACAGCACAGACGCGTCGGAGAGTTTTTTTTTTTTTTTTTCAAAAAAAAAAAAAAAAAAAAACTTTTTTATAATAAAAATCAGGCCGTAAGGCATTACATTACAGACGTAGAGCACTTCCGTTCCGCTGTGACGACACAACTGAACAGCTCAGTGGTTTACCAGGAGAGGGCGGAGCAGCTGCTCAGAGAGCAGGATTCAGGAGGATTACTTAGAACTGTGTGAATGAAGCCAAAAACCGCTCTGGGGTGTTTTTGATAAGGAAATAGCATAACAACATGGCTAAAAACTCAAAAAAGTCTTTTTTGCATGATATAGGACCTTTAAAGAAATAATTTACGTCGGGTTTGTTTCGGGCTCGGGCCGACAATTCAAGTTAATTGCTCGGGCTCGTGCCGGGTCGGGCTTTAGGCCCGCGGGCTCGGGCCGGGTCGGGCTTGATTTTTTGGGCCCGAGCTAACCTCTAGTCTGGACTCCCCCAGGTCCCATTAGCCCTGGATCAGAGGGGTCTCCCGGGGCCGAGCACAGGGGCTGCAGCAGAAGATATTATTCTGCACTCAGGATTTAAAAACTCCTCCTCTCTTAACCTGGGATTTATTTCAATATAACTGAGACTAATGTTCTCCTTCAGCTACAGTATGTTGTCATATATGAAGAACCCAGCAGAGGGCGCCAGACTATAACTTTTAACTAGAGTTAAAAAGTAAACAAAAATCAATAATAGATCAGGCTCAAACTGTGGAAGCTTAATAACAAAACACAGAGCTTGATTTTGTGGGTGGCAGATGGAAGTATGTGAAGGCTGGTTGGAAGTGGGTCCGGGTTTGAGAGGCTTGGTATGTGAAGGGGTGTGGTTTGTGTATAGGTGGGGTGTATAGAGTGAGTGCATAGGTGTGTGTCTAGAATAGATATTGATTGATTGACTGATTGTTGCTTTGCTGAGTGAGTGGTGTGTGTGGTGAGAAGCCGGGCCTGGTCCGGTTGGCGACAGAGGATGGAAATGAGCCTTTTAGCTTCAGTAAAAGCCTGCATTTTTTTGAAGTGTGTTGTTTTTAGGCTTTTCCGCCTTAAATAAATAAATAAATACAAATAAAAATGACTATTTCAAACTTAAAAATCTCGCCACTGTGAGGAGAGGGCGCACGTGGAGCTCGACTCTGGGACTCGTCTCTCAGGCTCCCGCTACTGTCACAGCCAGACAGAGAAGCCGAGCAGAAAAGACCACATTGGAGGTAACAGGTACAACCCGGGTAAAAACTACAGATTCTCCTCAGATTTCTTTATGATGGCGAGTTAATGGGATGCATTGTTTACGGAGAGAGAAGATTGCCAGACATGCACACACATATACAGTGCCTTGTGAAAGTACTAATACACCTTGAACTTTTGCACATTTTGTCATGTTTACAACCATAAACGTGAAGATTTTATTTTGAATTTTTTACTGAAAGTTCACACACAAGTAACAGACAACTGTGAAGTGAAAGCAAAATGATACATGATTCTGTTATTTTACAAAAAATAGAAAATAGAAAAGTGGGGCGTGCATAAGTATTCATACAGCATGACTTAATACTTTGTGGAACCCCCTTTTGCTGCAATAACAGCAGCAAGTCTTCTGGGGTATGACTACAAGGTTTGCACATGTAGAGACTGACATTTTAGCCCATTCCTCTTTACAAAACAACTCAAGCTCTGTCAAATTAGAAGGAGAGCGTTTGTGAACAGCAGTTTTCAGGTCTTTCCACAGATTTTCAATAGGATTTAGGTCAGGACTTTGACTGGGCCATTCTAACACATTAATATGTTTGTTTTTAAACCATTCCATTGTAGATTTAGCTTTGTGTTTAGGGTCATTGTCCTGCTGGAAGGTGAATCTCCGCCCCAGCCTCAATTCTCTTGCAGGTTTTCCTCCAAAATGTCCCTGTATTTGGCTCCATCCATCTTCCCAACTATTCTTACAATCTTCCAGTCCCCGCTGAGGAAAAGCAGCCCCATAGCATGATGCTCCCCCACCATATTTGACACTGGGGATGGTGCACTCAGGACGATGAGCAGTGTTAGGTTTGTGCCATACATAACGTTTTGCATTTGGGCCAAAAAGTTCAATCTTTGTTTCATCTGACCAAAGCACCTTATTCCACCTGGTAGCTGTGTAGAAGTCATATGACTTCTAGCAAACTTCAAACGGGATTTCTTATGGCAGATTTGTGTAGAGTACGACTTATAGTTGTCCCATGTACAGATTCCCCCAGCTCAGCAGCAGTACGTCGCAGCTCCTCCAGAGTTATCTTGGGACACTTGGTTACATTTCTTACCAGTGCTCTCCTTGTTCGGTCTGTTAGTTTAGGTGGACGCCCGTGTCTTGGTAAGTTCGCAGTGGTGCTATACTCTTTCCATTTCCGAATGATGGATTGAACAGTGCTCCGTGAGATGTTCAAATATTGGGAAATCTTTGTATAACTTAACGCTGCTTTAAACTTCTCCACAGCTTTATCCCTGACCTCTCTGGTGAGCTCCTTGGCCTTCATGATGTTGTTTAGTGACCAATACACTCTGACCATAGCTCTGAGCCCCTCACAGAACAGCTGGAATTATACTGGGAGTAAATTACACACAGGTGGCCTCTATTTAATGGTTAGGCAAGGTGTGAACTTTCTGCAGTCATTAGGAAAGTTATAAAGGCAAAAAAAATACAGAATCATGTATCATTTTGCTTTCACTTCACAATTGTCTGTTACTTGTGTGTGAACTTTCACTAAAACAATCAAAATAAAATATTTATGTTTAGGGTTGTAAACATGACAAAATGTGCAAAAGTTTAAGGTGTGTTAGTACTTCCCATGAGCCAAGTAACTGTGAAACACCTGACATCGTTGAGTGTGTTCCGCAATCAAAAGAACCACCTCAGAGTCCTGAGGCTGGGTGAACGGAGCTAATTGGGGCCCTACACAGACAGACTAAGTCAGTATTGTAGCTATTGTTCCTATAGACAGACCTAAATGTTAGTTTTTCGTACCTGACGGTTTCGGCTACAACTGTGGCCTTCCTCAGAGGTTGTCACGTGATGTTGCTGTGACGTGTCTGGTCAGCTGATTTATACAGTTTTTGGCACTGTCTTCCTGCTTGTGGTAGCAGGCTGACAGTGCCATCTGCAGTCCGACTTCTTCAGAACTGTGTCCCAGATGTGGGAAAGTTGGTATGCCCCTCGACCCGGTTCACAGTCTGGGGGGCGCGTTTCCGGATCTCGATGGCTTCTCTGATCCAACGGTGGTGTTTGTTGCTCTCGGTGCCGATGATATGGGCATTGTCCCAATCCATCAGATGGCTCTCCCTCTTGCAGTGGTCTGATATGGCAGACTTCAGCTGTTCTTGTTCTGCTTGACGTCTGGTGGCTCGTGTGCACGCTTTGATGTTTCTTTTTCACATTCTGTTCGATGTTCCTTCTTCCTGATGTTGAACGCTCTGCCAGTTTCCCCCACGTATGATTTGTTGCACGACAAACAAGGTATCTCATATATCACATTACATTTGTGTTGTTGGTCTATTTTGTCCTTTGGGTGAACTAACAACTGTCGTAGTTTTTTGTGAGGTTTGACCGGAGTGTTGATGTTGTGCTTGTACATGGCCCTCTGTACCCTCTCTGTGACCCCCCTGACATATGGAAGTATGACCATGGCCCTGTTTTGTTTTTCATTGCTTCTGTTTGTTTTTTGTTTTTTCTTGATTGTGTTCTGTTTGGCTTGTTGCCGCCCTTTCTCTATGGCCCACTTCGGGTAGTTGCAGGTTCTAAGTGCCTTTGTAATGTACTGTTCCTCCTCCTTTCTGTCTTGTCTTGGGTGATGAGATTGGTGCGTTCGAACAATGTTCTTACCACTGAGAGTTTGTGATTTATGGGATGTTCTGATGTCCAAAGGAGGTATTGATCTGTGTGAGTGGGTTTTCGATATATTTGCATTTTATGCTGCCGTCCTCCAAATGTTTTATGTCCAGGTACAATAAACTTTCTGCACAATCAACCAGATTTTGCGTGGAGCAAGTATTTCTCTGAAATCATCGCAAACGAAACAGAACACAATTCTCGTGTTCTGTTTTCCACAGTAAACATATTAACTAACCCTCCAGTTTCACTGCCCTTAGAACTGATCTCTACATCTAAGTGCAATGAGTTTGCAATATTTTTATGACAAAGTCCAAGGCATAAAAAATACCATAATTTCCACAACACAAAATCAACCCTGCACCAGATAAACACCTTGACAAAACAATCAAAGAGGTTATCTCCGGTCTGAGTTCATGTACATGCTGCCTTGATGATTTACCACTAGATTCTTAAGTCTGTGCTGACCAGCTTGTTACCGCAACTTGTTCAGTTAGTTAACATCTCACTTGACACTGGAGCATTTCCAAAGGCCTTGAACTGCAGTCATTAAACCTCTTCTAAAGAGGAGATCTGAGTCCCCAGGGGTCAATCTTGGGACCCTTCTTTTCAACTTGTACATGCTTCCATTGGTTCAATAAACAAATAAACAGCAACAATGTGTCGTACCACAACTACGCAGATGACACTCATATCTACGTGTCACTGATGGCAGGTGAACATGGGCCTGTAGACATGGACCCTGGACCCTGGACATGGACTATTCACCCCTCTCCCTCGGGCAGTAGGCTATGGTCTATCCAGACCCATACCTCCCGCCACTTGAACAGATTGTTCCCCTTCGCCATCAGACTCATGAACAAAAACAAGACCCAATAACTTAGTTACAGACTCATGGACGTATCTGCACTTGCACTGTGTGGTGTGTCCACACGACACCCGCTGCTATCACTTATCACTAAATCACTTTATCACTTTATATGCCTACACATCTGTTAATACAATCCCGCTGTTGTTCAATGTCAAATTGTTGTTGTCTATATGTCATATGTCACATTTTATCTTATTTATTTAATATTTTTCACGCATGCCCTATAGCCTTATAGTTTTAAAGTTTTTTAGCTTATTTTTATCTTAACTCTGTGTTATATGTTCTATGTCGCACGTTTGCACCGAGAAAAATTCCTAGTTTGTGAACCTGTTCTCAAACCATGGCAATAAAACCGATTCTGATTCTGATTCTGAGATACACTCTGTCACTACATCGAACAGTTTATGGATGCAAAACAACTTTCTCTAAACTAAACTCCAACTTTTGGCCCACAGACACAAAGAGAAAGTGTTATCTGTCACCTCTTTCTCTCTAAAACTGAAAAAATCAGGTTAGAAATCTAGGCGTATCACAGACTCAGACCTGAACTTAAAGAGGGGGTATTATGCTTTTTTCAGTCACATGGTACCAGTCTATAGCACACACTACAATGATGATCCAAACTTATGTTTGTCTGTAAATGCAGTAAATTAAAATAACTGCCTTGAATAAATTTGCTCTCGCAAAATGGCTGTAGCGAACGTCTTGAAATAGGCTTCTGTCTCTTTAAGAGCCCTGACCCTTTCCGACACGCCCCCTTCAGTACGCTGTATTGTGCTATCATCACAACTAAACACTGCTACATACATTCTCTCCTTCACATGTTGAAACTACGATCGATTTTCGCTGTGTTTTAATTTACTGTTGGAAAGGAGCTACGCTTTATCACTTTGTGAACAATGGCCACCCAGGATATGATTTGATTCTGCGTCTGACTCGGAAAGTGACTTTGGGGAGACGAACCTTTGAGAGTTCAGGGGCTCTGTGCCCACACCGAAGGAGCTCTTGCCTGAAAAATACCTGCTGTTGGAGGCTATCTAGTCACTCTTTGCTACTGCCATGGCCTATGGATCTTTAACTATACCCCCATGGTCTATATCAGGATCTCCCCAGGGACATTATCTGTGCAGGTGGACTATTATTCGAGGTTACCCCTGTTAGCATGTAACAATCACTACAGGTCATTGTTGATGAAAAGTCTGCAATAAATCACAAATGTGTAAAGCCTTACTCATTGTGTAATCATCATAAATGCTGCTTCAAGTAGTTGCCTGCTTTATTGACGTTGTTATGCTGCTTGTTTTCTATGAATCGTTCCGAGCTAGCTGTTAGCGCCTCGCGGCTAGCTTGTTAGCTCCGGGAGAAAACCACTCGGCTATGACCTATTGTAGATGAAATTTGTGCAATAAACTTAACAATCAACAAGCCAGGCTCAGTGTGTGATCATCCCAAAGGCTGCTTCATGTAGGTTTTATTGATGTTATAGTTCATAATAGGCTACTTGTTTTCAATATATCATTCCGAGCTAGCTGCTAACTGCTAAGAGCTTGTTAGCTCCGGGAGAAACCACTCGACCCACGGTAGATGAAATGTGAGCAATAAACTTCAAAATCAACAATCCCGTCTCAGTGTGTGATCATTGTTAAATGGTTCATGTGTAAATGGTGGTTTTATTGACTTTATTCGTGCATATTTCTCTTTTCACATCATGAGTGGAGCTTTAGCTTGTAATATTAGCTTTCTCCGGAGGGAATGCTATCAGGGCATCATCAAGGCCCAAACGCATTCCAGCGCAGATCCCGCCATGGAAATAAGTTTTCTTGTCACCAGTTTTAATCCTGGGTGTTGAGGTAACAGAAACACTGATGTGTGTCTTTGTAAAAGTCTGAGAGCTGCTGTAGCTTCGGTTTTTAATATCTTTTGTTTGTATTTATATTTGAACAGGTTGATGTTTGGACATCGTTTCATCTCCATCTTCAAATCATTCCACAGTTGTACGCCATTAACTGTAGGGCTGAAACTTTTATGGCTGTGCTATGTTTCTGAGTCATAAAGTTTAATTCATCCCATAATTCATAACAACCAGTACACTCTTGGAACCTTCTTTGTAAATGGCTTGGTAACAATGTTTTTGGTTTTTTCTCTCATTCATATTAATCCATTGGCAGCTTATCATAATGTGCCTCTGTTCTGATTCGTATCACTGTGTAATAACAATCAAACATGGTCAACTTAAATGCACAAGATGCACTAAATTACATCGGTTCAAATCAAAATCTCGGGGGAGGACTCCACATCCCCTGCTAAAAGATGTATATGCACCTGACTATTTGTAAAATCTACACCCGTCACAAGTCTGGAAAAATCACAGCCCTCGTTATCACAGCATCTTTAGTAAAAGCCAAGAAAGATGTAATTTGGATTTGGACATCGGCACAATAAATACCACCTGAACACTTTGATCCGATTTTCTCTGTTTTTGAATAGAGTCCCACTATAGTTGTATTTTCCAGTTTGTTCAGCAATTGACATCATAGTTGTTTTTATAGAATAATTTTAAGGAAATAAACTATTAAGATTTTTTTTTTTAGTTTTACCACAAAATTTAAGCAATTTCCTAAATACAGAAATATGAACGAGAGAGAACAATAGTTACCTTGTGTCAGCTGTGCAGGTCTGTCTGACATGAAGTGTTATCGGGTTTGACACTGTTGTTTGTACTCAATATATACCACCCATAGGGCAATATAATCATTATCTGAGCTGCGCTGTGAAACTGCACGTAACTGGAAACTCTTTGTTAGTAAAATGGATGGGGTGAATAATTATGGAAAATTATTTTTCGATCTGTTTGGCTTGTCCCTGCAGAGTCAATAACCTAATAATAATTTTAAAATAATAATAATAATGATAATGGCCTATAATATTGTGCTTTGCAAGTTTGTGTCCCAAGTTTCTCAGAGCGCTGTAGTCATTGTGATAAAATGGTAAATGGAGCGCTTTTCTACCTTCATTATTCCCAAAGCGCTTTACAGTAAGGAATTAGTCACTCATTCACTCTCACAACACGTGAAGCCAATCCTCCATGATGACTGACTGTTTACATCTGCGCTCGACATGCGGGGAGGGGGCTCTGGTGAGGAACAGTGGTTGGTGGCTTGGCTGGTGACGAAAGGTCCAGAGGCGTCTCCAGGAGGTGGGGGCGTTCCTAGGAGGACTGAGGCATAGCTACACCTAAAATGGCTGCCGTCTAAGTTTTTACTGATTACTCAAAAATATGTGAATGAGCCAAGGCAACACTCCAGGCATGTGTTTAATGAGGGAATGACAAAAAACATGATATAAAGCTTGAAAAAGTCAATTTTACTTAATACCCCCCTTTAAATACAAATCAATCAAAGCAATAACATCATCAGCTTTTTACCATCTGAAAAACATCGCTAAGATCAGAGGAATAGTGTAAAAACAGACTTAGAGAGACATGTGGAAGCATGGATTCAAACCAGCAACCTTTCAGTCATAAAATGACCCGCTTTACCGTCTGGGCCACTGTCGTGATTAGATGTAAATGAGCTGCGACAAGTTACTTCAAGTGAAAAAAGATAGTGATAAAACAAAAAGCAGTAAAATACATAAAGCTGATGAAAACCAGCACAAAAACTAAGTGTAGCAGAGCGGGGTTTTTAACCTTAGCTTTAAGACACACAGGTAAGTTCCATTGATGAAGGGCACAAGTGTTCCATTGGTTAAACAGAAAATTATTTGTTACAAAATGTTTCTTTCGTTTCATTTCATAAATATGCTTAATTTAAACCTTTAGCACAGATGTACGTTTAGTCCATGAGATACAGATTTCATATTTAAGGCAAGAGTCCTCCAACAAGTCCCCGCCAACCGCTGGACAGACCCAAATCACAGACAGACATGAAGACAAGACAAGACAGCGATGGTGCTACTGCCATAGAGCCTTTAAAATAAATACATTATTTACAATAACAGATACGCCTAAGCTACCTGCCGTCACAGCTGGAAAACATACCGGTAAGAGTCACCATACGTGCGCTGTATTAAGGGACGACGCTCATCACAGGACCATCGTGGAACCGCAAACCCAATCCACTGCGACGCTACAGCGTCCCGTGAAGGGCCCCACAGCAACACTAGTACGAATATACTGTACATTCTAATTAAGGCAGATGTAAAGGATGAATTTAAAACAAACGTTACAAAGATATCTACCTGTCGGACAGAGCACCCCAGCGCCAGCACCGGGTACAACAGGCAGCGGGAGATACACAAGGTCAGAGGGCAAACAACACTAAACCGGGGCCTTTATAGTGCGCCCCCAGCGGCGCACTATAAAATAAAAAACAACACTACCCCAAATTACTCGCCTCATCACATATGGATTATTACATTATTGGACAAATTTATTATTGTATCCGTAAGAACCAGCCGATACCGTAATAAAACAACATTTGATTTGATTTATGTGAGTAATTATTTACATTAAAATTGTTACAGAACAAAAAATAAATAAGTAAACATCTAGTGAATCGTTATTATGTTATTGGCTCAACAGTTATTGCGTTATCGCCTGGTACTACGCTATCGGTTCTTACAAGGTTTTAGTTTTAGTGCGTTGTCGGTAGCCGGTGTCCTCTCCTCAGTGCATGGAGCAGCTCACAAAAGGAGCATAACTTTTTCAATCAATTTAGTTTATTTGTTATTTGTTTTATGAACAGTATATACATTCTGCTCAAAGGAGTGGGATGAAGCAAGAAGCTTATGCACACCAAACTCAGTGCAATAAATTGTTCATTTCACAATAGTAAAAAAGGAATATAGTAGTATACAAAGGTATATAGTACAAAACAAACAACAAAGGGCGTTTTCACACAGGCTGTAGTTAGGTCAACCTAAAGAGGCTCTCGACCAGAGAGCGGCCCTTTTGGGTCAGTGTGAATCCAACCGCAGCACTTTACGTTGTCTAAACAGCTGCCCTGAGTCTGACTGAAACAGGTGATCTCGGAGCAGCACTCGCTCTCAGGTTCGGAGCGGGTGTTTTGAATGCGGCCGACCTCGAGCCGAACTATTCTCGCTTTAATGCCTCTTTTTTGTGTGAATACATGCTGCATGAGGACGTTTGGATTACTGCTCTGAGGAGGCAAAATGTATCAACTTTAAATCATCAAAGTACGTCTTTCTTTCCTGTCTTTCCCTTCGAGCTGCAGTGAATTATTCCTCTTCATAAGCTGATTAAAGTGCATTTCTCAGCCTCACTGTATTTACCCATGAGGGAGAGGAGTGACCACTGCATAACATCGGGGAAGTGTGCACGTACGTGCACGCGTGTCGGCACATAGACTTGTTGATGCCCATTGTCACGGGAATAAGTTTGTTGAACAGCTGATGGTCTGGTGCGGCCGTGTGTGAACACGGACTGAACTAACTTTGGAGTAAATACAGTTGGAACTAGGGCGATCTCGGGTCGATCCATAAGGCGCTCCAACATGTGTGAAAACGGCCAAAGAACATATGATCATATTAGAAATGTCCGATGTCAGATGGCATATACATTAAGGAAGATTACATGACTGAAACTCATGTACTGTATGCAATCCCAAAAAGGAGCAAGAATGATTACGGAATAACAATGATAAAGCTACTTAATGAAACCGTAATCAGGCACCTCGTGCAACGTACATGTGCGTGTACCCTTTTATGAATCAACTTTATCCTATTGCAATTACATTTTCAATCATACATTTAGAAGCGTCATATTGTGATTACCGTCATAACAAAAGACAACTTGTTACATTTCAAAGTGGCTTATTACCACACACCAAACTTACAAAGCACTGTTTGAAATGTTCATTAAATCAACAGAAATGAAGCACAATTACAACAAGTCTTGTTTCATGTAAGATCTCTACAAAAGCAAGTGATATAAGTTGACCATTAATATTCTTTCAGATGGTTACCAATGCCAAACATTACTGATAGTCACTAGTTTTATACTATAAAAGCACATTAATATAACAATTATACTCCGTGATCTTGCTACTTCCCAGTTGTCATTACCATCCTCAGTACAATATTAATTTGTGTACATGGTTTTGTTTTGTTTTTTGTACTATGTGTGATGTAAGCCCTACATAGTGTGGTGCATTAAAAGCCAGGGTGTAGAGCGGGCCAGTTGAAGAGGGCAGTAGCTCCTCATCAACAAACCTCCACCCAGCTGCCCTAACTAGCTGATTTTGTAGATGATGTTCCTATGCTGTGTAGTGCATTAAAATACTAGGTTTTATGGGTCTGTTGGGAGGGTTCCTCTCAACAGATCCATAGCTCGCCTACCCTAATTCTCTTTTTGTTTTTTGAGCAAAGGAAATGACAACCGTTTCAAGCAGCAACACTCTTCCTTAATTAATAAAATGTGAATTGATCCCACTGCTCCCCTAGTGGCAACTAATTCTTCTTCTCTATATTTTTTCAAATATCTTTTGTTTGTATTTATATTTGATGGTTTGGACATCGTTTCATCTCCATCTTCAAATCATTCCACAGTTGTACGCCATTAACTGTAGGGCTGAAACTGTTTATGGTTGTGCTATGTTTCTGAGTCATAAAATTTTATTCATCACATAATTCATAACAACCAGTACGCTCTTGGAACCTTCTTTGTAAATGGCTTGGTAACAATTTGTGCCCTTCTTGAAATAAGATGTTTTTTTTTATTTTTCTCATTCATATTAAATCCATTGGCAGCTTATCATAATGTGCCTCTGTTCTGATTCGTATCACTGTGTAATAACAATCAAACATGGTCAACTTAAATGCACAAGATTGCACTAAATTACATCGGTTCAAATCAAAATCTCGGGGAGGACCCCCACATCCCTGCTAAAAGATGTATATGCACCTGACTATTTGTAAAATCCTACACCCGTCACAAGTCTGGAAAAATCACAGCCCTCGTTATCACAGCGTCTTTAGTAAAAGCCAAGAAAGATGTAATTTGGATTTGGACATCGGCACAATAAATACCACCTGAACACTTTGATCCGATTTTCTCTGTTTTTGAATAGAGTCCCACTATATTTGTATTTTCCAGTTTTGTTCAGCAATTTACATCACATGTTTTTATAGATTAATTTTAAGGAAAAAAACTATTAAGATTTTTGTTGTTGTAGTTTACCACAAAATTGAAGCAATTTCCTAAATACAGAAATATGAACGAGAGAGAACCAATAGTTACCTTGTGGTCAGCTGTGCAGGTCTGTCTGAAATGAAGTGTTATCGGGTTTGACACTGTTGTTTGTACTCAATAAACTCCACCCATAGGGCAATATAATCATTATCTGAGCTGCACTGTGAAACTGCCATGTAACTGGAAACTCTTTGTTAGTAAAATGGATGGGGTGAATAATTATGGAAAATTAATGCTGAATGCATTTTTTTCCGATCTGTTTGGCATGTCCCTGCAGAGTCAATAACCTAATAATAATTTTAAAATAATAATAATAATGATAATGGACTATAATATTGTGCTTTGCAAGTTTGTGTCCCAAGTTTCTCAGAGTCATTATGATAAAATGGTAAATGGAGCGCTTTTCTACCTTCATTAGGCCCAAAGCGCTTTACAGTAAGGAATTAGTCACTCATTCACTCTCACATTCATACACCAATGTATACAGAGACGACCCGCTCTACCAACTGCACCACTGTCGAGTTGGAGTATGGAAGTTCTGTATAACACAGAATCTCCATGACTTCCTTCTTCTCTTCTCAATCTCTGACAGACTGAAGAGCAAATAGGCTTTAGCCTTTTTACTGGAAACAAAGAGCACATTGGTGTCATGGTGTCTGACCTAAAGTCTAACTCTGAAAATAGTCAATTCACATTTACACTGAGAAGGTTGGAAGGGCGCCACCTTGTGTCCAATTGCGTTCAGTTGCGTCCAAATGCCCGGACCAAAAATGGCACCCTGAAGAAGTTAAAACATAAGTTGTTTCTTTGCCAATATGCGTCATCCCACCACCGACCGCTCACTCACACACTTCATTTTATACAGGGTAAAGTGTCTTGCCCTAGGACACAATGACTGTCTGCATCTATGGTAGCCAGGATTCAAACCATCAACCTCTTGTCTCCATCTGACCCTCTTCATCCTCTGCCTTCACACTAACTTGGTGTCCTCTTTTGCTGCATCCTAAAATCTAGACTTCCTCTATAACCTTCCTGTTTCCATTTAGCCCTACCCTCAGTATCACCGTAGGGTTAGGGCTAGTTTATATCCTTAAGACTAGTTTAGATTAGTTTAGCTTGACTAGCTATAACCAATAAGAGGCCGTGCTTCCCCTACAAGCCTGCTTAAAAAATAATAGCAACCTGGGGCGTGTGACAGCGTTATTGGATGTTGTTTTGATTTAAATGATGTAGAACTGATGTAGAAAATAAAAATATTGCAGTGGTGGTGTCAGCTATTGATGTATCAGAACTGCCTAAGACATACAGTAGACTTTTAGACCACCACTAATCACAAACATAAGCAAGGTTGGTGTCTTGCTTAAGGACACAACTACAGTCTGCACCAATCAGGGATTCTAACTGCTGACTTTGGGATTGACGATGGATAAATGCTTTTCACCAAGTGGGCCCAGAGTAAATGGTGATATAAATGTTGTTAAATATATAATTGACTCTGTGCATAACTCCAAATCATAACAACGCCGCCCGAGAAGTGACTTCCTGTTGCAACATTACAAGAATATAATTGAATACACACATTTTAAGTGTTTTGTCTGTTAATACTTAGTCAGAAAGAAAGCTGGACCAATGAACTTCTGAATGTATGCATAAGATGGTGCTTTTGGTGTGCTGGATCGAAACAGGAAGTCACTTCTTGGGCGGCGTTGTTATGACTTGAAGTTATGCACAGAGTCAATTGGGGTAACAGTTTTATTTTTATTCAGATAATTGCTATTTCAGCAACATTTAAATGGTAAATTGGCACATTTATATAACACCATACCTGCTTTTTTCAAGCCTTGTAAACGCACTCACTCACTCACGACGGAATCCGACCCAGACATGCAAACTCACAGAAACCCTCTGCTCTTCACTCTGCCCAGTCAAACCACTGATGCACCTACATCCCCCAGACCCACTCTGAAAATAGGTCAGCATTAGAGTGTTGTTAAGAACGTTAAAACAGTTTTTAATGGGCCTGTACATTTTAAAATAATGTACACGTAACAGTTGAGGTTTTTGTATATTTATAACTGTATTCTCTTAAGATTGAAAGCACTGCCTGATGACTCACAGACGAGGAGTTCAATGATCAGATCCAATGAGAGACGGAGGACAAGAGCATCGCTTTTTGTAACAGTTTTATTTTTTATTTAGATAACTGCTATCTAAGTTCCATGTGATGTATAAATGTAGATCAGCATGAGAAACTGCTGATCTAGTTCTCAAGTACGGTTTTTATAGAGCATATCTGGGCCCTAAAACCAGCACTATACGTTTATCATTAACAAAGATGTCATAACTTATGATGGCAAAGGTTTATATACAGTTTATTGCCTCCTCTATGGGGATTTCCATTCTCAGGTCTGATTTACAGGAAACATATTCTTCAAAGACATGGCACATACTGTATGTTCCAATAAGGCAAGGTTTCAGGGAGCCACACTATATTAACCTGTTACCTGCCGTCCCCCAATCAGGGGTTAAGGTAGGGTTAGTTACCCTAATCAGGATATGATTAGGGTTAAGAACGGCACATGTAACTTAAGTTTTGTTTCACGCACCCAGACCTCACTCATATTTTTAGAAACTAGAAGGTCTTGGCTTTCAAATGAGGTATCACACTGGCATATACTGTAGGTTGTAAGCTCTCCAGTTAATACGCTTTGAGATTTGGATATAAAGTGGCAGTTAACAGGTTAACATATTATTATATTGTTTGGTAAATTACAGAGAAATTTCCAGCAAATTGCATTTCATTGTGGTCGGTCACCTTCTCGATTCTTCCAGAGCCACTTGAGTTGGTGGCTTAGTGGCTTAGTGGCTGTCATCATCACCATCATTGAATGGTGATGGTGGGCAGTCATATCAAAACTGTGTAAAGGTTGGGGTGGTCTAGCCTGGTGAGACCAGAATGATTCCCCTCTATATTTTTTTATACAGAGGGGGATCAGTCTGGTCACCCCGCCTCCGTTGGCTGTATCTGCAAAATCAATCCGTTCCCGTGCAATCAGATTCATTTATTTGCGTCACGTGTTGTTCACGAGCAGCGTCACTCATGGGACGCGGAAGTTTCCTCAATAACAAACTACGAACGATGCACGAAAGAGAGAGAGCGCGTCTCCAATCGGCGGTAAATGACCAAAAACACATCGACAGTAGGTGAGTTTCGTGATTCATAATCCTGCGCAAATATTAACTCAAAACCGCTAAAAACACCACATCAATGGCAGACGCCCTTTGCTGATTGGTTTACTCCGCTTCCTGTTTACTTGCATATGAACCGCTGTGGGAAATGGAATCGACGCCGCGGTGACCAGACTCACTCGCTGGTACAGTGGTGAGTCTGGTTCCCAGGCTAGGGGTGGTCATAATCAGTAATGTGCGGTAAGGTTTGTTGTAGGTGAGGCACATGTCGTATAGACTTCAATATAAAGTAAATATAAGTAGGCACGGTGGCGCAGCGGTTAGAGCTCGTGCCTCACAGCTCGAAGGTCCCGGGTTCGATGCCCACCTTGACGGGTGGGCATCGAACATTTCTGTGTGGAGTTTGCATGTTCTCCCCGTGTCTGCGTAGGTTAGTGGTAGGTTATAAAAACATGTGCAATAGGTGAATCCTCCAGCCAGGTGTTTCTGACCACCAGCCTGGCTCCACATCATGGAAATGGGTCCCCCATGCTGGCAGCTCATTGCTCCTACAGGTCGCCCAGCGACATTGAGGATGAGTCAAATGCAGAGAACAAACTTCTGTACAGAGATTAATAAAGGATAACTTAATAACTTAACTTAAACACAACTGCAGGAAAATGCAACTTGTATTTTCTGGTATTTGTGAAAATGTTACTTTGAAATTCAATAAAAAACACTTGTACTCTGCCTGTCCAAGTACATTCTTGACAATCCTGATGTGCCACACGGACAGTGAGATGTACCGACATTTGCACCATAAAGACTCGTCTACAGCATTTCATCCATAAAAAGACGATCTAATGAATAAAGTATTCACTTTTACTCACTGCTTTACCTTTAAACGCCTCCTAAACCGTACACAGTGATAAAACGGTAATTGAAAGGCCTGTGATGAAAAGGAATCATACCTACTGTGAAATATGGAGGTGTTTCTCTGATGTGGCTCCAGCAGAATAAAGTGAAGGTCCCGTTAGTTCCATCTCAGTCTCCTGACCTCAATATCATTGAGCCACCGTGGGGAGAACTCGAACCTGCAGTTCATGTAAGACAGCCCAGGAACTTACAGGAACTGGAGGCTTTTTGCCAAGAAGAATGTTTCGCTTTATCATCAGAAAAAATAAAGAACCTCATCCACATCGACCACAAAAGACTCAGAGCTGTCAGTGATGCTAAAGGAGAAATACACAATATTAAAAACTTAAACTTTTCAACAGGGTCATTTTGGTATTTTATTTTGTTATGGTGATTTGAAATGAGTTCACACATTTTTGTCACAATGAACGGCTTCACAACATCACTGACCAGAGTGAAACAAATGTTTTTGTGTTTTCATTCATATTCTTTGAGAAATGGCAAAAATAATCAGATAATCCACCAGGTTGTGTAAACTTAATGGCACATCTGTATAATAAGTTACTCACAGTAAAAGGACTTTGCAGCGTCATAGCTTTCACAATAATGATACAGTATGAGAGAGAAGCCAATGATAACCTTGATTCTATATTCTAAAGGTCAGGATCATATCTGCTAACAAGGAGGCTTTCATATTCAATTTAATTTGTTGGTTATCTTAAATTGTCTCTACTCTTGGGCTCGCCTTAAATGAGTGAACTGTTGTGACCTTACTTTCCGTCCAGAGCCGTGAGGTCAGCTGACCAGCTCCTGTTGGATGTTCCTAAAACACGAGGTGATAGAGTCTTCTCTGTGGAACAGTCTTCCTCTGTCTGTCAGGTCTCAGTCTGTTGGACAGTTTAAGTCCAGACTGGAAACACTTCTTCTCCTTGGCCTTCAATAAAAGCTATGAGTGTATCTTGGTCAGTTATCTTTGATTTTATTTCTATGTGAAGAATTGTTACTGTGAAGCACTTTGGTCAACTGTAGATTGTTTGTGCTGTACAAACAAACTTGAATTGAACAGAATATGTCCAATATTAGTAAGATATTATTATTATAGACTCACAATAATGTAGGAATCAACCACAATTTGTGAATGTGAGAACGGTGTTCCTGTTTCTGTCTGAGTAACGCTTAAAGCAGTGACGTGCGGTGAAGTTTGTGCTTGTGAGGCACATGTTGTATTGACTCCAATATAGAGTAAACAAAAGTGCAGGAAAATGCAATTTGCAGGTATTTGTGTAAATGTTACTTACTTACAAAAAATATTCTCACAGTTTTGCAAATACAAATTTAAAGACAACATAGCGTACACGGCCGTACTCATACCCCGCCCGTCCAAATAATAAGTTATTGACTATCCTGATGGGCCACGCGGACAGGGGGTCGGCCCATTTGTCCGACGTCTCATTATTCCGAAAATGTCCAATTGAGTTGGGGTTGAAAAATAAAATTAGGTTTAGGCAAGAGTCCATTGACCTTAAAGTTAGGGCCAATGGTTGTATATGGCTCTGTAATCCACAACACAACTGGGTATTAGAGATTAGAGATACTTAGTGGTACATTTTTTAAATAATGAGACGTCGCACTAATGGGTTGTCAGACCAATGGCCTGGCACCACGGTCACTGCATTTCCACCATAACGACTCGTCTACAGCATTTCATCCATAAAAAATCAGTCTTATTAGTTTTCCCTTTTACTTACTCCTTTATGTTTAAATTGCCTCTCCTAAACCGTGCAGAATAATAAAACAGATTGGTTTTCATGTGTAGTCCACATGTTTTGTATAAATGTGTAGCGCTGACACAGCGCCCCCCTTGTATTATGAGGGGAAGTGCATTGGAGGCGAGCCTCACCTCGGGCCTTTCATAACGCGGTTTAAAGTCAAATGAACAGATTAAACAAGTTGTTCTTATGTCTGATTCTTTATCCAGGTGATAGAAAACCAACACGCCCAACAAAAACCCATTTACAAATGTATTTTACTTTTGGTGGGCGAAAAAAGCCCCGAATGAGAGAGAGCGCTGAGCGAATGAGCTGAGGGCAAGTGTGTGCGGGACGCTGGAGGCTCCGCCCTCTTTACATAATATTGACATGTTTGTCCTGTAAACGCTTAATAACATGGATGCAGCGAGCAATGTTTAATAAAGATGAAAGAAATAAAACTGTCCTCCGTTGGAAACCGTTCGAATGCACAAAGTTTCCAAATGTAAAGATTTAATTGATCAGAAACGGTCATATCGGCTGTGGAGGAGTTGCAGTTATGCAGTAGTTGCAAGAAAACTGTGTCTTATTGGAACATTTGTGCTACAGCTGCAGGATTCTTGGAGCGGCTGAATTGGAAAAAAGAGTTTGCTATGCGCCCCGTTTGAGAAATGCGCTTCTGTCTTTTGGACTGAGCTGTAGCCTAAGGAGCAACAATGTAAAACGGAAACATGAGGCTTATTACAACGACCACCGCTCATGCTCTTCATCCATCAGGAGGTAAACACTGACACACGATGTAAACGTCACCTTAAAACGCAGATTAGACGTGGTCTAGACGTGGTGAAGGCATGTGTGGTTAATTTATGGAAAACTGTTGTTGTTTTGGTGTTAGGGGTGTGCGCGTTGATCTACTGTACCAAAGTAATATAATAATAATAAGCCAAATCAGCATTATCAGTACGCATGCGTGGTAATGTTCCGGTCAAAGTTCACAACTACCCACGGTGTCAACAAAACCCATTAAAACCATCATAGTGCAACAACCGGCTATTTAGTGACTATTATGGCACTTAAAGTGGTTTTACGGCGATATACCAGGTTCACATTCATTCTCCATTGCAGTGCGACTGTCCTCATGGGCTTAATCGGTGTATGGAAGAGTTTTGCCCGATTCACGACTGCAATAAAGGAACCTCACAGCGTTTTATGCGACAAATGGATTAAACGTGTAAGTTTTACATATAGCTAACTAGTAATGCTATTTGTAATACGTCTATTTACTTAATTCTCGAAGACGGCGTGTACGTCACAGTCACTGATTACTATGACAACGGACGCGCCATTTTAGCGTGGTTTCCAGTTGCCTGACATAGCCACACTGTAAAATGTAAAATTTGTTTCAACTCAAAAAACTCATTCCAAGGGCTGCCAAGAAATTTTATGTGTAACCAATAACCATTTTACAATCTAGTCGATTTGAAATTTGAGATTCACCTCTTTCGTTCAATTGTATTCTTAGGTTGACATAACTGTTTCCAGTTGTCTGAAGTGAAAAACGTCAGTTACAAATTAAATCAGTTGCGTCAACCTAAGTTTTTCACTTCAGACAACTGGAAACAGTTATGTCAACCTAAGAATACAATTGAACGAAAGAGGTGAATCTCAAATTTCAAATCAACTAGATTGTAAAATGGTTATTGGTTACACATAAATTTCTTGGCAGCCCTTGGAATGAGTTTTTTGAGTTGAAACAAATTTTACATTTTACAGTGCATGGATCAATCATGAAATACCTACATCTGGCAGGGAAAGCTGTGCCAAGTTTAGTTACTAAGCGAAGCAAAGCTATAACTAGCTAAACTTAGGCACAGCCGTGGTCTGCGGCAGGTCTGAGGACTAAACCGGGACGTAGACTACACCGGTTAAAAATCAGGACTGAACCATGACTGAATAAGAAACTAGAGCTTTTAGACCAAGAGAAAAGCACAACACAGCAGTGACAACAAGAAAGATATAGGCTATTTACCTTTATCGACAGACCCAGAGCTGAGCTCACGTACTGTTGTGCGGTGATGTCGCTGCAGAGCGGAGTGGAGCTGAGTGAACAGGTGGAGGATGTGAGTGACGGGGCTCCTGTAGCCGCCCCGTCACTCACTGACCCTGCGTGCCTTTTTCTCTCCTATGGCCCAGGACAGTGCTGGCGCTGGGAGCGTTCAGGCCGTTTCCCCAGAGCCGCGCTCTGAAACCGTTTCCCCACAGGCCGAGCTCACGTCCCGCAGTCGTGCGTTCACAAACTGTCCCTCTGCCAATCCTACACTTCTCTCTCCGTCCCACTCCAGCAGTGACTTTTGTTTCGCAAAATAAGCACAACTAAATTGCACAACTCATTTTATCTTGAGTTAGTTACAGGAAGTTATGAAACAACAGTATTATTGTTTAGATTAGAATGAGCTGCACATCACGCTGTCTGACTCTGTCTAGAACAACATTACACTTTTGTTTTTAAACTTTTTATTTCTCAACAGAGAAACTGTAAATGTCCTTATTGATCACTAATCTGTGTAGGATTATTATTAGTATAGTATTTACAGTGGGAGGAAAAAGTAAGAATTTCCCTAAATCTGTCATAAAATGTGGTCTGATCTTCATCAAAATCACAAGAATAGTGTCTGGTTAAACTAATGCCACCCAAACATTTGATTATATTTTTATTGGCCACACCATATAAACATTCACAGGACAGCGTGGAATAAGTGAGTACACCGTCTGAATCTCACTGAACTGCAGCAGTTTTGTAAAGAGGAATGATCCAAGATTCATCCTGATCGTTTCTAATCTGCAACTACAGAAAAGCTGTTATTGCTGCAAAAGAAGGATCAGCAGATATTTAATACAGGTGTACATACTTTTTCAACGCTTTCTCAGGTCTTTCTGCAAAATATCTTGATAAACTTGTGAATTCATTTTTCTATTGATGATGTCACGTTGTCCAGGCCCTGAAGAAACAAAACAGTCCCACACCCTGATGCTCCTGCTCCAGACTTCACAGTGAGGAGAGGGTTTAGATGTTGGTGCTGTTCCATTTGTCCTCCACACAGGACGTTGTGTGTTCCTCCCAAACTATTCAACTCTGGTTTGTGAAAGAGCTCTTGGATGCTCCACAGCACTACTGGACAAATATACTGTGGACTGATTAACCCAAAGCTGAATAGTTTTCCTCTCCTTCGCTCACACTTAATGTAAATGAATCCGTAGCAATGTATTTGACCAAAACTCAAAAACTGAAGTCCTCCTTCAATTAAAATGTATAGGATTTTTTTTGTGCAATATATCTATTGACTATGTTTCTGTATCTAAGAAATAAGCACCAATAAAGTCACTAAAACCATGGATTTTAACCTCTTAACCCCCGCCTGAACAAAGCACATTTTCTCCAGTTTGGTTTTACCCAAATCTAAAAGCTTCTTGGAAAAAAAGTTAAAACCTCAACGAAAACGAGAATGAAAACGCAACTCAAAAAGAAAAGAAAAACCTGAGAAAACCAGACAAAAACAGACAAAAACATGACAACAATGTTTCAAAAACGTGGCGACAACACAACAAAAAAGTCACTATCAGTTTTGTAGGTCTTAGCTTTCAAATGAGGCATGACTCTGGCCTATAGGCTGTAAACTCCAGAGAAGCTTTTAGATTTGGGTAAAGCCAAACTAGAGAAAATGTGCTCTGTTCAGGCCTCGGGTTCAGAGGTGAAAGCTCGAGGTGGACGACAGATGAAACACTGTCTCCACCACAAGAAATGGAATTAAACAGTGTAAATACCAGCTGAGTGTTTATAGTGAAACATTAACGTCCCATTAGCCCTGGATCAGAGGGGTCTCCTGGGCCGAGCGCAGGGGTCGCTGAGGATAAACATCAACTAAATATTATGTTTTACTCAGGATTTAAAAACTACTGCGACCAACTTAACCTCTTAACCCCCACCTGAACAGAGCACATTTACTCCAGTTTGGCTTTACCCAAATCTAAAAGCTTTTTGAGAAAAGCTTCAAAAATGAAATGAAAACAAGGATGAAAATGCAACAAAACAGTGACGAAAATGTGACAAAAAATGTAACGAAAACGCAATAAAAAAAAGCAATGGATAAAAATTTCCCCAAAAAAAGTGATGAAAACACAAGGAAAAAGATCAGTTTGGATGAGTTTTGTAGGTCTTAGCTTTCAAATGAGACGTTACTCTGGCCTTTTACATTTGGGTAAATCTGAACTGGAGAAAATGCACTTGGTTAAGGCGTGGGGGTAAAGAGGTGATTTGTATAATTTAACTCCAATAATGTGCTCGATAATCCCTCTGTGTATGTTGTTATATGTGAAGATCTCCAGCAGAGGGCGCCACACTGACACTGACAGAGGGGAAAAGGAAAGAAGTTTAAAACAATGTAAATATGAGTGAAATGTGGAAACACAGAGGAGCTTCATGGATAACGATGTTGTGATTCAGACCGATAGTTTTCATCATTCAGAAGATGAGACTTTGTTTTCCTCATAACTATGGCAACAGGGCTCATATCTCATCACTGAGACTGAGAGGTTTTCCTGACCTGACTATCCATGTTCACGCTTTAATTTAGTGAATGTTTTATAATATTCAGGAGAGAGTCTATGAGGCGGTCAGGGCTAGAACAGGACAAATCTTTCTATTACTTTGTCTTATGTCACATTGACCGGCCCTGGTTTTAGATCAGATCTAGAGAAACTCATCTGGTCAAAGGCTCGATCTGAATAAAATGGTTTCAAACCAAAACTGAAATCTACCAATGAGAAGCACTTATTTTTTTTTTTTTTTTTTTTTACCAAAACACAGTAAGGCAAAACAGTTCTTTCTATTTTCTTTTACTTTCTTTATTCAAAATATCAAACCTGATGTTCCAGGTGCCACTCAAAGCACTGAGGAAGTCTTAAGGATCAGAAACAATAATAACATGACAAATGGATGTGAAATTTGTTTATTTCATTTTATTTCATATTTTGTGCCCCATACCCCTTTCCTATAACATATTTACAATTGTTTTCTCAAAGTTGATTATTTAAGTCATGTCTTCGTTCACACCATTTCTCTCCATAAAGAATCATTTCTCCAGCGTCAAAGTCATTTGTTTAAAATATAATTGTGTTATAAAGTGTTCTATAAACCTCAGGATACACACATTCTCCTGATCTTTGCCTACAGTGACACAGATCAGCATCAAAAACACACAGACAAATTCATTAGTTTCTGTTCATTTACAAATCAAGCTCTGTGTTAAATATTTAGTCATACACTGCACTCGAGTAGTTTCATAAACCTCTCTGTTCCCAAAGTCTGCACTTCCTTTGGTCAATTTAATTTCAATTCTCTGCCTCGACTTGAAAAGCAAAGTCTCCTCATTTGTTTTAATTACAGTCTTAAAAAACTCAATTACTGCAAAGCTCATGATCAGTGCACATGGTTTTAACGCTCTTTTATTCTCAGTTGGTTCTTACCTGGTAAAATTAAAATAAAAATAGATTTGTCTTAATTTGTGAAGAGCAGGAAATATTCATATAGTTGTGTTCAGATTATTATTAAAAATGGAAATAGATTTTTTTCTCATTTTTTTTTGTTAATCAAAGTTATGGATTATGTGATTGATCTAAGATCTATGAGATAATGTACATGTTTTTCACACTGATGTGTTCAGCCCCAGAGATCTTTTAAAAACCTGTTGAGCGTCCTCTGTCATTACGTTTAGAATATGATTAAGAGCTTTGTAGGTGGTAACACCAGACAGACTCATTGCGACAAGCGTTCCAATTAGGGGTGTCACGATTTCAATTTTTTGAGTCACGATTATTGTGAAAGAAATATTGCGATTTTACGATTATTCACGATTATCGACCAAATGAAAGAAAGAACTGATATTTTTTTAGTTTTTGTCTTTAAAAAGCTTTTCAATACTTGAACATGTAAACATTCACTGTTTCTAAAAATGAAAAATGTTTTAAGATGGTTTTGCATTAAAATAATTTGCCTAAAATGAATAATACAAAACAATGTCAACTTTACTTCTTTATAATGACCATAATGATCATAATTATTTTACTATATATTATTAGGCCACAGTCTAGGCTCGGTTTCCTGTTCTCTAAAGTTCTGCTGCTGCTTCATTATTTGTCAGATGTTTTGATGAACAGAGAATGAAACGTGTTTACAAAATGACTAAGGAGACTCTTTTGAACAGCTGATTTCCACATGTGCGCGGTTTCACTTTCCTTTGTTACGCTGAAGCAGAGCGGAGCGCGTTAGCTTTGTGTTTACATCCTGAGCCAGTTGTGGCTATTTCCCAACATCTGGACAACCTTTTTGGGGAATTCTGCAGTTCGTTACCTTGACCTGGACATTTACAGCGAAGGATTATCTTTGCATAACGGATGTTCCATCGACAACAACGCCTTGGTCATGTTTTGGATCCTAAAGACGTCCCACTCTGCTGACTTCAATCGTTTTTGTGTGGATACAACACTGGAGGAGAGCGTCCTTCTGCCTCGCTCAACTACGGGTGAGTTTACGCGCTGTTTATGGCGTCAGCGGCTCGTGCGTCAGCGTGAAAAAATTTCCACGGTAAACCGTGGCTTCTGAAATTCTTACGGATAACCTACCGCGTCTTTTTATAATCGTGGTAATCGTAAAACCGGTTAATCTTGACATCCCTAGTTCCAATAATTGGGACAAAACCTGACTCCTTCTTCTATTGCCATTTCTCCCAGGACAGTAGCAGAGGAGACCAAACACTTTATTATAAGATCGCTGGTAATTTTAACTCCTGCAAGAGGTGATTTTGTTTCCGCCTTGAGATCCTCGAAAGACACACCACTAACATCAGACAACTTCTGCAGTAACCCATGATCAAGGCCCAGAGAAACAGAACAGTTTATTGCAAATCCAAGTATAATCTGAATATCAACCCCACATGAGAGACCAGGGACTGGCACAGCTGCAACTGCAACTGAAGCTACAGTGAGCCATGTTACTCTGCTCGCTAAAGTCTGTTTCTTCTGTTCGACGACGTCCAGACTGATGTTGGGCAGAGCCAGGAGAAGAACATCCCTCTGATGTTTAGGAAGTTCCACATCCTGAGTTTTCCACAAATCCTTAAATTCGTACAGAGGAAGTCTGAAACCAGACACAAGGAAAATCTTTGGAGACTTAAAGCCCAGCTTCTTGAGTTCTGTTTGAAGGTAAAGGTCAGTCAGTAAAATAAGTTTCAACAAATGACAGAGTGTCAGAAAATTAGGGTTAATTAATTCTGGAGAACGCTTCAACTAGAAGAAAACGACACAGAGATCAATACTTTGGTTGGCTTGCAAGGGAGAATCGCAGTACATCACAGCCCCGCGGAGTGGTGCACCCATTCTCAAAGAGTTGTTTTTTGGTACAGCCTTTTATTTGGTTTTTCCACAGCATATTACACATAGGGAGGTGGAGTTTACAGATATTGCTCGTCACCTCTCAAACACATGTATCACATCATATCTTAAAACATGAATCACACTATACTTATCAAATCAAGGAAGGCCCGGCCTGTACAAGGACACCTGATGTCAATAATACCCAGTCTGACCTAGACAGTCCGGGGCCAACCTCGATTTACGTTCGTCCAGTTCACTCCGTTGTCTTACTACCCATAGTCAACCTGATACCAGGCTGCTCTCTGACGTACTTTTGATACCAAACAGTATCTTCTTAGATACTACTGGAACATTGTGAAAAATATGCTAACCTTGAAGATAAATTCAAACACTTGGTTGTTGCATCATTCACATAATTATAATTTTATTATAACTTTATTCACATATGTACAATTCTATTACAATTCTCTCCTGTTTATCAAAACATTAGCGAATTTTCTCACATCCAGATATACCATTCCTCACAGATTTCAGCATACCCGTCATATTTTTAAACTAATGCTTTTTACACCCAGAGTGGTAATATTTAGGCGCTATAGTAATTGCCAGTTTCAGTGTCCTCATTTTCTGCTGGTATTAGGGCGTAGGTGGTGAGTGTTCCTTCAGTGTGTTTGCCATTGTTTTTAGTTGTGTCAATGTGTGCGTTATGGCCCCATCTGCTGCTGTGTTGTTGGGGATGAGGATTATGTCACAATATGGGTCTTTACCGGTGGTGTACCAATAGAGTCTAAATAGAGTGCACTCTGTAAGGTTCGGCTGGTTTTTTCATGTTTACTGTCACTGATAAGTGTGTTGGTGTCTGTATGAGGATTAACCTGCCCGCCCACTTCTTGGCCTGCTCTGTTTTTTTTTTAACACCTGCTTGATCTGATATCTTGACTCCCCTACGCACTAACTGGTTGTAGGGCACCTGGAAGGTGTAAGTCTTGTTCACTGGTATGCAAAATTGAAGCAGTGATATACATTTACTTTGTCTAGAACATGGACCTGACCATACGACCTGTTCCTTCTCGCTCGTGCCGTCTGCTCCTTGGGTCCATGCCACGATGATCACCAGGGAGATGGCAATCATGGTGGTAGTCATGATGATCGGTCTGGAGTTGCCACTCAGTGTCGCAGAGTAATGGTACTTTGTGCACCGTTGTACTCTGTTGTCGCAGAGTAATGGTACTTTGTGCACCGTTGTACTCTGTTGTTGTCTCTGCTTACAAGAGAAGTCCTGCGTCTTGGAGGTCTGGAAGTCCTGAGTCTCTGCGGGTCTACTCACTCGGTGTAGAGGGTTCGGTGAGGTTCAGGTCTGGCAGTTCCCGCAGCTTGCAGTGAGATAGGTGCACCCACGTGGTTCGTCCCTCCACTTTTACAGCTGTTGGTGTGGCCAGCAGTACTCGATATGGCCCCTCCCACCTCGGACTGTTCCACTTGGGCCTCTTCACAGCTTGATGAACACCAGGTCTCCGATATGCACTGGCTGTGTGGATACAGTAGAGTCTTTCGGCAGTTCATGTGTTTTGTACAGTTCTCTTGTTAACATTGTCTGTTTCATATGCCATGATAAGTCCTTTGGTATTTTGTCATCTTTTTCTTGTATGTCAGCTAGTCCAGGGAGTCTGAGTGGTCTGCCATGGATAATCTCAAATGGTGAGAGTGTCTGTCCTTCTGCAGGCATCATGTGCATATTTAACTTCACTAAGTCTATGCATTCTGGCCACGGTCTTCCTGTTTGTTTTACAGCTTTTGCTAGCTTGTTCTTTATCGTCCCGTTAGCTCTCTCAATTAAGCCTGCCGAGGCGGGATGGAAAGAACAATGATTTTTCAGGGTGATCTCGAGGTTCCTGGCCATCGCTGAGATCACTTCATTTACAAAATGGCTGCCGTTGTCTGACCTTATTATTTCTGGGATTCCAAAAGTTGGTACTATATTTTTACATATTGCTTTTGCTACTGTCATAGCGTCTGGTGTTGCTGTTGGAAATATTTCTACCCATTTTGAAAATGCATCTATTATTACCAAACAATACTGTACTCCTTGTATTTTATTTAATTGTATATAGTCCATATGTATTACTTGAAAGGGGTATCTTGGTTCTGGGAATCTACCCCGCCTTGGTCTCATGTTTCCTTGTGTATTGTTCATTGTGCAGATTAAGCACTGTTTACAAAAAAATTTTGTATACGTATTGAAGCCATAGGTGTGGTAATATTGTTCTACTAGTGCCACCATCCCTCCTGTTGAGACATGGCATGCCCCATGGCTCAATTCAGCAGCCCATTTGAAAAGTGATTTTGTTAACCAGGGTTTACCATCGGGGCTCTATATACATTGTCTTTTAAGAGTGCGCCTTTTGTGATCCACACTGTTTTTTCTGATCGTGGTGCGTCATTTTGGTGTTGTTTCAAAATGTCTAATGGGTCAGTGTCTCCTTGTTTTTCTATGTACATGACAATTATTCCAGTTGCTGCTTTTTTAGCTATGTCGTCAGCTAAATTGTTTCCCGTTGTTATGGGATCTGTTCCTTTTCTGTGTGCTTCACATTTACAAATGGCTAATTTTGACGGTAAATGTACATTCTCTAATAGTTTTCTTAAGTAATCCCCTATGAGTTACGGGCTTCCTTGTAGTAGTTTTGAAACCTCTTAAACTCCATTGTTTACAAAATGTATGAGCAGAGCCGTATGCATATTGACTGTCCGTCCAAATTGTCACATCTTTGTTTGTGTATAAGCGACATGCCTCTGCTAGGGCCTCCAACTCAGCTGCTTGCGCTGATAGATTGTTTGGTAGTTTCAATGCTTTTATAACTGTGTCTTTTGTTGTAATTGCATAACCTACGGTATTTGTGCCGTTTTGGTCTTTACTGGCTGAGCCATCTACAAAAATGAATCCCCAGTTGGCAGTGGGGTATCTTGAAGGTCTGCCCTAGTTTTGTATTCTGTTTGCGCTAATTCTACACAATTATGGGGGTCACCATCCCCGGGAAGCGGCAGCAGTGTTGCTGGATTGAACCCTGCGCATCGTTCTAGTGTCAAATGTGGTTGGGAGAGCAACACTGCTGTGCACATGAGGTGCCTAGCTGGTGATAAGAAAGTCATGTTGGTTAAGATTTGAGCTTTTTGATGTCACTGTGACATCTCGTAAAACTGTTCTTTCTGCTCCTGAGTGTACTAGGAATATGAGTGGGACGCCATTTACTAGAAGGGTTACTTCTGGCCTTTGTTTGTTATTAACTAACTCTAGATTCAAAAGTATTGATCTCTGTGTCGTTTTCTTCTAGTTGAAGCGTTCTCCAGAATTGGAAAACAAAGGTATTAACCCTAATTTTCTGACATACAGATGGTCTCTCCTCCACTGCTACTCGCCTACCTGCCTCTTCTCCTCTCCCTGCTCTTTGGACATTGTGTTGCCGACTACCTGTCCAATTTTCACCACTGTTATCACCTGGTTTTACTGATTTAGTGGCCACCTCATGGTTAGCCATTATGTGGTCTGGTCGTCTGGGAAAATGCTAAGTGCTCTGCCAACGGACCCAATGTCAAGCTTCTAGTGGTTCCCCTGTTGGTTACCACCGGACATTGGCTCGGTGTTCAAGGTTTCACACCCGTTGACAGATTTTAGATTCCTCAGATTAACGCCTTTTGACCCTAATAGAATTAACGGTGCTCACACACTTTAAAAACAGCACGTCGTTAATTCACATTCATTTCAATCATACCTTTCATTCTGTTTGTCTGTCTGACAAACAGTCTGTCTTGCTCTGTCTTGAGCCTGGTCGTACGTTTCGTTCAGTTCGTCCGTCTTGACTACTCTGTCTTGAGCCTGAACGCTCGTACTAAACCACAAATGCATATAAGCGCTATATGTCTCACTCTGTCACACAAAGTTATCTGACCTCTGTTTGTTGTCGCTCGTTCCCCTCTGGCTCGGATGACGAACGTCTCCGCGGAGAATGAGGTGAGATGGACGGCCACGGGAAAGTGGGCTTTCTCTCGTTGCTGTACAGACTTCGCCAATCGCAGTTCACCCTCCACGAAGATCAGCTGTCAAGCGGCTCGAAGGACCATCTGTATGTCAGAAAATTAGGGTTAATACCTTTGTTTTCCAATTCTGGAGAACGCTTCAACTAGAAGAAAACGACACAGAGATCAATACTTTGGTTGGCTTGCAAGGGAGAATCGCAGTACACCACAGCCCCGCGGAGTGGTGCACCCATTCTCAAAGAGTTGTTTTTTGGTACAGCCTTTTATTTGGTTTTTCCACAGCATATTTACACATAGGGAGGTGGAGTTTACAGATATTGCTCGTCACCTCTCAAACACATGTATCACATCATATCTTAAAACATGAATCACACTATACTTATCAAATCAAGGAAGGCCCGGCCTGTACAAGGACACCTGATGTCAATAATACCCAGTCTGACCTAGACAGTCCGGGGCCAACCTCGATTTACGTTCGTCCAGTTCACTCCGTTGTCTTACTACCCATAGTCAACCTGATACCAGGCTGCTCTCTGACGTACTTTTGATACCAACAGTATCTTCTTAGATACTACTGGAACATTGTGAAAAATATGCTAACCTTGAAGATAAATTCAAACACTTGGTTGTTGCATCATTCACATAATTATAATTTTATTATAACTTTATTCACATATGTACAATTCTATTACACAGAGAGATTCAGAAACACTTTACCTTCAGTGCAGTAGTTCCTGACCTCATTAAGGACGTCCTCCTCTTTGGTGTTTGGATCTTCCTCTTTCTCACTGGTTATGTTCTGGTCTATCTTGGATCGAACAAAGTAGAACTTTGAGCATTGACCAGAGTGGATTTACCAGAGCCAGACTCTCCTGTGATCCCGATGTTCAGAGGGACATTTTTTGACTCGTCCAAAAACTTCAGTGCCATTTCAGCTGCTTTAGCCAAGTCACTGTTCTGAAGCGCAGTTTTGATCCCTTCTTCATACTGATCAGCCATGATAATTCCTGAAATATAATAATTACATAGAGTTACATGTGTGTGGTAAGGGCACCACAAATGGCTTTAGTGGTCAGCAAGAGGATGAGAGGTGTGAGATCTGTGTGTGGGCAGTTTAGTTCTGCAGTATTATATTTGCTAATCTCCGCTGGTTACCGGTGTGCCAGGGCATGTGCAAGAGTTCACCGCCACAGAACTGGACTACAGTCGGGCCGTTTGTGCGGGGGCAGAGGGGAGCTATAGCGCGAGCTACACTGAGTGTAGAGCGCCCACTGGTAAACGTCATTATAATGTTCCATGGTATAACACCAACATATTAAAAAAGTCCATGATCCCAAGAGTGATCATTGGTCTTTTATGAGAGTATTTTCATGTATAATAAATGTATTTGATGTGTTTTTGTACTGTGTTGATCAAGGTTATACTGTAGTGACTGCTGGCTGGCAAACCAAATTGCCCCATGGGAGATAAAGAGATGTACTGAACATTGAACACCTGAGGTCTTGACTTTCAGGTGCATGCACATACTATGTAGTTGATCTCTATGTTATGGCTTGGTTTGGCGGCTAGCAAAAGATATTGGATGTTGTCTATGTCATTGTTTTTTTCCGTTTTCCTTATCAGCCTTATCTTACTGAAGATACTAATCGGTCTGCACTCAGCAGCTAATTTAAATGATTTCATTCTGAGCTTGATATGCAGTTTATCTCTATCTTTATGGCTTGGTTTATGGCTAGGAGTCTTTATATAAGATTTTACAGAAATGTTCTCAACAATGCTTTCCGTTTCTTTTCTTCATTCTTAAAAAAATAAAAAATATATAACCTGTTTAAATGTTTTTATGGGGTCTCCTTGCATCTTTGCAGACTGAAGAGCATCGGTTTTACTAGACCTGGTTAGCAAAACCAGATGTTTAAAAGTAAACAAAGTGCTATGGAATTGACGAAGGAAATCTGGGCCAGGCCAGGCTAATCCACACAAGCCACTTGTAGGCCTTTAAACTGTTCTGTGGGAAAAGGACGTGGGTGGCGGGGGTTAATAGACTCACCTTTGGGTAGGTGACCAGGAAGATGTCACTGGTCTCAAATCTAAAAAATTTGCAACCGAGATATTCTGGAGCTGTCCATCCCAGTGGCAAAGGTATAGCCTTTCTATTGACATACGTGTTCTGAGATCTGCTCCATTTTCAAAAGCAATATGTTTTTCTGTGGTTATACATGGATTTATTATATTAAAGCAAACAATATGATCCCACAGTGCACCTGGCGAGCTTGGACTACATTCCTTCATGTTATCTAACTTTCATAACTTCAGGGGGGCAAATGGAAAGAGGTCTGGCTGCAGACCGACCCTGTCATTTGCCAACGCTCTCATGCCCTCGTGGCTCTGTGATTCTCATCATGACAGAAGGGGGCAGGCTTACTATTCCTAATCCCTTGAGATCTCGGAAGCTAAGCAGGGCATATTATTATATCCTAGCATACAGCTACACTTTTTTCTCGCCTTTGATTAGATGTCAAATATGAATTACAGGTATCTGTTTTCTAGGGGATAGTTATCTTTATTTACAAATTCATTGACATTAATGGGTAAAAAAAATCAGTATGTTGAGCTTTTAGGACAAATTTAGATAGAAAAGGCAGGACTATTTCCCTGATAAAGTTTACAATACAGATTTTTTTTTTCTCAAGTTCAAGTTAGTGCACACAAAGCAAATCAAAGTACTTTACAGACCAATAACAATGCCTTCAAGTACATAAAATCATACTTAAAAAACATAAAATCAACAAAAGGAAAATAATCATTAAAAGTTATATATAAAAGAGTGTAGATAAAATACTTTCAATGTCATATTCACAGCCAAGCTTGTATTTGAACATTGTCATAGTTGAGGTTTGTCTCACATTTTCTGGAAGTCTGTTTCAGATTTTAGCAAAACAAAACTGAAACGCAGCCTTGCAGTGTTTAGTCCTGACTCTGAGGCCCTGAGGTTCTTAGAGCTGAGATGGTTCATATGGCTCTACATTTCTGAGATGTAGTCTGCGTTAGATCATGAAGACACTTGTAGATCATGAAGACACTTGTACATAAGTAGATCCCTTTTAAAAAATAAATGCAATACACAAATTTCTTAGATTTCATCGCAATATAAATTGGTAAATACTTGAATAATAATCTGCATCAGATATATCCAAAGAAATGCAATTAAAATGGAAACGTTTGAAATGAAATGTATATACTTTATATTATTATTACACAGATGTAGTCAACTTCATGGCTTTTACAAAAACCCTTTGTGCATCATCAGCCAGTGATTTAAGTATGTACTGGAGGAGTTTGTAGGTTGACATAGCTGAAAGCCCCATCGCAAAAGGTATCCCTATAATTGGGATGACTCGGCTTCCTTCCTCTAATGCCATTATTAATGCAACGCCCATCTCTCCTCTAAACCATATCAGCAATAGCTCTCTGGTTATTTTGACTCCAGCCAGTGGGATTTTATCTCTGCCTTGATATCTTCCATAGACACATTGGTGACGAGGGAAAGCCTGATAAGTGACTCTTTCGTAAGACCGAGTGACTTTTGGCAGTCTATCACAAAAGTTATTGCTGCTGCAAGATCAACCATCACAGAAGTACCAGGGATTGGGACAGCTGCTACAACTGCAGATGCTAAAGCACGCCACTTTATTTTGGCCTCTAAGGCCGCTTTCTTCTCTTTGATGACATTCATGCTGATGTTGGGCAAAGCATGAAGCAGCGTTTCTCGTAGCTCTGCAGGAAGTTCCTCCTTGATGGTGTTGAACAATGACTCAAATTCGTACTTCTCTGGGTCAAGGCTGGACACTAGGAAGATTTTTGGAGACTTTAAATTTTCGATTTTTCGAAGTTCTGCAAATTTAAAACAAAAGTATTGATATCAAGTAAAGACAAAAACATACAAAAACACGAGTATTACCTGCAATGCAGTTTTCTTTGATTTCTTTGAGAGTTTTCTCTTCTTCAAAACCTTTGCGGGTTCTCTTTGCAGCATTAATAGTGTCATCAATCTTGGATCGAACAAAGTAGAACTTTTTATTCATCTTCTGAATTTCGGCAGCCAGTAGTCCATCATTTTCTTTAAAGCGATTATTTGAAACAATGATGAAAAAGTCAAACTTAGCAAAGCCCACATCGTTTAAGTAATCACTAGCCTTAAATGTGCTAGTCCCAACGCCAGGCAGGTCTGATATTGTTATGTTGGGGAATTCTGGATATGGGTACTCATTCACTTCTTTGGTGCACTCCACATATCCAGTTGGTGCAGCAGCCTCATCTGTGTTGTCTACACCTCTCAGAGCATTTATAAGAGTAGATTTACCAGAGCCAGACTCCCTGTGACTGCAATATTGACATGGAGATTCTCTGTTTTTTCTAAATGCTGAAGTGCCGTTTGAGCTGCTAAACCTTGGTCATTGCTTCGGATTGCAGCTTTCATATCTTCCTCGAAACGGTCCATAGTGAACTCTGAAGAAAAAAAAAAAGAATACAAATGTCACGTTGTAGATTATTACTGCAATGTGTTTCTGTTTCTGCAAGAAAAAGCTAAATCAATTCTACTTTGTATATATTTTTAAAAACATATTTTTTACTGACAGAGATATGGTGGCGTTGAATGCCACCATACACTCTTAAAACAGATGTGTGAAAACAACACAAAATGTGTTAAAAAAATGCACATCCCTGTGTCTAGTTAAGGACTGCATAACATGTGTTGTTTTTAACACAGTCAGTGTGTTGCGATATTTAACACATATTTTGTGTTAAACATTTCAACACACTGACTGCGTTAAAAACAACACATGTTGTGTTGTCCTTAACTAGACACAGGGATGTGCATTTTTTAACACATTTTGTGTTAAAAAGTGTGTTATTTGTATTTCATTGTATTTTACCCCTAAAATGAATATTATACATGCAAGAATTACATTACAATAATCACAAACAATATAATTAAAAGTAATTCTTATTTATTATGTATTAGCAAATCACAAATGTGAACACATAAAGAATCTCTACAGTTGGTTTGAAAACATGGAGGATGTTTGAAAAAACATTTTTTTAAATTGCATTTTTCAGGTTTACCATAGTCATTAAGTTTACAGTACACCTTAAAACAAAGTACATTGTGGCTTGTGAACATCCCTATTTTTTTTTGGTAACATTTGGCACAATGCTATTGACTTTAGTATGGTGTTGTTGTTGTCCAATTGTGATGTGATTTTGCATCTAAGTTATGTGTTAGACACTGATCCATTAACTCGTGTCAATCAAAAATGAAAATCTAAAGATTAGGCTAGTTGGCCAAGTCCCGACTTACATACTACACAATATCATATTTATTTAACACTAAACTTAAATGGTTCAGATTGCAAACACAGCACATTTAGAACAGTCTTTGGTACTCATCACTCGTTTGGATGATGACTGTTGTTCTGTGCTTTGGTGCTGCTCAGTGCAGTGGTGCTGGTAAGTCCTGTTCTGTTGAGATGTCCTCTGCTGTTGGGATGTCTCTGCTGTTGGGATGGTCCATGCTGTTGGGAAGGTCCTGGGCTGTTGGGGAGAGGTCCTGGGCTGTTGGGGAGAGGTCCTGGGCTGTTGGGGAGAGGTCCTGGGCAGATGGGTTGTCCTGGGCTGGCCTGCTGGTTGGTTGCCTCTCGGTATTTTTCCAAAAGGGCTTTTAATGCTTTTTCCAGTCTGAGCAACGACACAATACATTAACATTTGAATACTTATGAAGTTAACACATTATAAATATCTCTTTATATTGTACAACTGATACAGAAGCAAATTATGTTTAAATGTTTCACAAAGACTCCACAAATATTCAGAAATGAATAGTAAAAACTCACTCTCACCATTTGGAGCAACTTCTGCACAGCGAGTGATCCATCAGCACACCCTGATGCAGAGGTAGTAGGTCAATGCTGAAGAGCTCAGGAGGAACACGACTCTAGGAAAACACATAAGACAAAATTCAATTGTGAGATAGGTTTACAGAATGTTAGAAGTTTCGGAGAGTTCATACTCACCAAATCCATCTTGAAGTGGAAGTTACAGTATCATTTTTTTGGATTTTGAAGGATGGCTGGGAAAGAGCAAAGAATAAGAAAAGCTCACATATCAAACATGGTCTGAATTCTTATTTGACTGTATCACAAAAAATAGTTCACCATGATCTCCTGATGACAACTCCCCTCTTGTATTAGGGTCATCAACAGAGAAGGTCCCACTGGAGGCTTGTTATTCTGACGACTGGTACTGTTTATGAATCTGCAATACAGGTACATAGTACAGACTAAATGCAACTGCAATACACATTGGACAGATTAGGTAATACAGGACATATTCAGACAATATACATGGGTTTATTTTATGACCATCTCATTTAAATAATTTACAGAGCATATACCTGTTGACGTCACACTCAGGCCTCCATTTTACAATCTGTAAGAGAAGAAATTGTTTTTAGTGAGGGAAAAATGTCAGCCTATGTAACTTTTTAAGTTTAATTTTCATAACTGCTTTCCCTACTTTAGCATATTTATGGCACACGTTTCACAATCAATCTTTAGATAATGATTTTACCAGAGTTTTGTGGCAGTGTTGATTTAATATTAATGTAAATTCTATAATCTCCGATGTGCCTTCATAATAAGTGCCAAGAGCTCCTATCTTAATCTGCTCAGACTGTGTCCGCACTTCGGTCAGGAGCGGGGCAGAAGGAGAGCGCAGTCAGCCGGGGCGGAGGCGTGTGAGGCGGTGACAGAGGAGGCTGCTGCCCCGCACCTGCACACATGTCTGCGGTCTCGCTTCAGCCCCGCGGAAGATAATAACGCGAAGATAATAACGTTCAGGGCGGCCTAACGTTCAGGGCGGCCTAAGTTTTATGTCACAGACTCTGCGTTTGGTTTATGGCAGCCAGGCTCTGTCACTGTATCCGGAGGAAGCTAGCTAGCATACGTTACGGTTGACTGGCTTTTACCAAAGAAACAACTTCTACCGCGAATGGCAAACTGACGACATAAAGAAAACAGTTTTCGGAAAATGTGAAATATGAACAAGTAATGCTCGCTTACCTTGTAAGTGTTGACTCGCTCCTTTCTGCTCCAGGTCAGGGAAAATGTCAGCTCGAGCTGAAGATTCAAGCAGTGCGTGATTGGACAACAGTTTAACACATGCAGTGTGTTATTGTAAATATGCAACGTGATTGGATAATAATTTAACACGAGATGTGTTATTTTGTGTAATTTCATTTTTACACAGAAATTTCAACACCAACACAACATGTGTTAATATTAACACAACATGTGTTAAATGAGCCTTAACACAGAAATTGTGTTAAAATTTAACACATCTGTTTTAAGAGTGTAGTTATTATAGCACTAAACTATATCACTGTCTGATTCACTCGGTTAATTCCTGTAATGTATAGCCAGTCATACTCAGAAACGTGAAGAGTGGACATTATAAGAGATTATGTGGCGATTGATCTTCATCATTCAAACATAATACCAAAATCTGTATACTATAGCGATATGTAGCAACATATTCACTTCTGCATGATTCTAGGTGACCGTCAATCTGCAAGTGGTTACAAGCGACAGTGGCGCAGATGGTAGAGCGGGTCGTCTCATGATCGGAAGGTCAGGGGTTCGAATCCTGGCTCCTGCAGATGCAGACTGTCATTGTGTCCTTGGGCAAGACACTTCACCCAATGCCTATGTGTGAGTGGTTGGTGGTGGTCGGAGGGACCGTTGGCGCAGATGTGTGCAGCCTCGCTTCTGTCAGTCTGCCCCAGGGGAAACTGTGGCTACAAATGACCAACCTCAGCATGGAGTGAATGAACCCCCCTCCCTTTCATGTGTGAAGCGCTTTGGGTGTGACTTGTGTCATATAAAAAGCGCTATACAAATAAGATTCCCTTCCCTACAAAAAGTCATAAAAATAGAACTTGTTTTACTCATGAAAAAATAAATAAATAATAATAATATAAAAAATGTAATAAATAAAATAAACCAGCAATATTTGAAAAGGCCTGTGAGGCAATGCTGTTGTTCTATTGGGCTATACAAAAGAAATTAAATTTAGTTTTACTTTTTTCAAATTAAAGTAATAAGTTGCTGTAGATTATTCTCTAAATTAGAAATGATGTATAGTTACTATGCAATATTTACAGTAATATGTTAAATAGTTATTACTAACACAAGAAATAACACAAATTACACTAACATTACCTAGTGTGTGCAGCAGCAGGGCCCTCACCTTAGATCAGATGTCTGCTAAACTTTCATAGGCCCTTCATAGGTTTGGGTTTATATAGGTTTGGGTTTTTCACCACACCCACTACAATACACAGCATTTATGATCCTGAATTGTGATTGTCAATCTCAAGTGCTGCCGTATACATTTTGACTTTTACCCAATGGGAGCTAAGTGTTTATGTTCATTAATATAGCTGTTAATGAACAATGGCTTATCTTTGATGACAATTTTTACACAGTAAACACATCATACCATTAATTTGCTTGTCTCCAGCCTTACTGGCTTTATACGATAACAGCCAGCAGAAATATAGTAGCCTACTTAATTCTACAGGCTGTTAATAATAAGTACGATTTTGATGTTTCAACATACAGAAACATGCTTCCGTCAACTGAAACGGTGTGTGTGTGTGTGTGGTGTGTGTGTGTGGTGTGTGTGTGTGTGTGTGTGTGTGTGTGGTGTGTGTGTGTGTGTGTGTGTGTGGTGTGTGTGTGTGTGTGTGTGTCTTAGGGTTCATGGTCTGGGTCTGGGTAATACATTAGGTCTATGAGTGTCCTCACTAAGATAGAGTTACAAGGATGACAAGTTACAAGGATACGCGTTTCGTTATGGTTATATTGTTTATAATAGAAGAAAATAATAAATAAATAAAACAACAAAAATATATTTATAGTCAGTCACTCGAGGCCAGTCGTAATGCTGGTCTCAAATACTAACACTTTCTCTTTTCATATGGGCCGCTTCACAAACAGTCTGAGCCTGATACAATCCACAACCAGCACCAAGTTATGCAGATAAAAATACATATTATTTGTTTACTTTTTCTACCTTTCACTGCCTTTTCCCTTTTACTCGTGGACACTTGTCTCTGCTGGTTTGGGCTGCACCAACTCCAACTTACTCACAGGGGTGTTCTGTTTGAGTTAGTTCAACGTCAAATGGTATCTCCCTGCCACAAGAATGAAAAGTTAGATGCAATTTTTTTTTTTTTTTTCTGTCGTTATTTTAATAGATTTCCATGACAATTACACTTATGTTACTTCATTTATATCTGGAACAGCCCGGCTCCTGCTGCAGTTATAGGCCTGGAATGCCACAACTGTGAGTCTGTTATTAATTCATTATTTTATTCTGACGGGACAAAAGCACCGCAACCAAGCGGCCCACCAGGAAACATCCCGACTCTCCTGATTACCCAGCATGCCTCTGACCAGCATTAACCTTTATAGATGATTATATGGATGGGAAATTAATAATATGGGATTTGAAAATGTATATTTTAGTTTTTAGCTGAAGACATTTTATCTTGAGTTAGTTAAAGAGTTATTGAACAAAATCTTCATGACTGTCCAGAATTCAAGGATTTTGTCCCGGATCCTAAATCTTGCCCAGACTGTCTGAAAATGATCCCAGTCCTGCATCAGCAGCAGTAACTGCCTCATTAAAGACCAGAGAGCGTTAGAGCACACGGGGGTGACGGTGACGCTCCACGCCTCACCCCGGTCTGCAGAGGCTACAGACGCAGCAGCACAGGTCATTTCTACAGATAATACATCAGTCTGGGACTGTGACTCAGGGATCACTGTAAACTTTGAGAACAGAGAAGAGAAAGAACTCCACATGTGCCAGTTTGGGAACTTTATGTCTTTCTCGCTTATGAAACTGCCTCATTTCCTCACTGTATTTCTCACTCATCCCCTTAAAGCCTTTAAAAGAGCCGTGATGGCCTCGCTATACGCTACACAACACACGTGTACCCCCCCTGTTTGATCAAATCACACATTTTTGTGAAGAGATGTCTGCTGTTTTGAAATTGGGTTCTCCAGCCAAAAGACCAAGATAAGGAGAGGACACGCCTCCTTCAACAACATCCCCTTTAAGACACGACGACTGTGTTTGAGGAGCGAGCAGAGGAACGAAACAAGTGACTTTACAACAAACTACTCGAAGCTCACCGTGCACAGGTGTTTAACATCACAAAGCACAGAGACTCACTCTGACCCAGACGTTAAAGTGCTCCATTAAAGTGATGGATGTATAAATCTGATGTTTGTGCTTAACATAAAGAACAAAGTAACTATAGAACATTTGTAAAACACATCTATATAAATATTTCATTGTTACAAAGGACCTGACCAGCTACTCCAAGGTAAGGAACAGCTGTTTGTGTTTGTAAAGCGGGTGATGTGATGAAGCCGATGGCGCGTGAGTTTGGCAAAAAACTGCACCGGCAGCACGAGTGTTGTTAACCGGTCAATACGCGCGTTAAACTTCGCTATCTGGACTCTAACTGAGCCAAATAATATCGAATCATTCATTTGACAGACTGTGCATTTTGTAGCTTCCTTTCTCCATTGACTTTATTCAATCCGCGTTTGTGTGAAAGATACAAGCGCAGCAGAGATGCTTTCTTTGCGATGGTAGGAGTTATGAGTAGAAGCTGAATAAATGACTATGCAAACATGAGCGCACCATCTTACAGGAGCTTCATTCTTGGGACCCCTCTTATTCAACCTGTACATGCTTCCATTGGGTCAGCTAATAAACAGCAACAATGTGTCGTACCACAACTACGCAGATGACACTCAGATCTACGTGTCACTGACGGCAGGTGAACATGGGCCTGTAGATACACTCTGTCACTGCATCGAAAAGATCAGTTTGTGGATGCAAAACAACTTTCTCCAACTAAACTCAGACAAAACTGAGATCATTGTCTTTGGCCCACAGACACAAGACAAAGTGTTATCAGTCACCTTGAGTCTCTCGCTCTGAAACCAAAAAATCAGGTTAGAAATCTAGGAGTAATCATGGACTCAGACCTGAACTTAAACAGCCACATCAAAGCAATAACATCATCAGCTTTTTACCATCTGAAGAACATTGCTAAGATCAGAGGAATAGTGTCAAAACCAGACTTAGTATTTGTCTCCAGCAGGTTAGACTACTGTAACGGCTGCTCACTGGCCTTTCTAAACGAGCTGTTAGAGCTGCAGAACATCCAGAACGCTGCTGCTCGAGTCCTGACAAGAACCAGGAAATACGACCACATTAGTCCAGTGCTCCGGTCTCTGCACTGGCTTCCTGTCACTCAGAGAATAGAATTTAAACAGCTCTGCTTGTGTACAAGTCTTTTCATGGTTTAGCACCAAAGTCCATCTCTGACATGTTAGAGCCGTATGAACCATCTCGGGCCCTGAGAACTTCAGGGAGGGGTCTCCTGGTGGTTCCCAGAGTCAATAATAAACACGGTGAGGCTGCGTTTCAGTTTCATGCAGCTAAAATCTGGAACAGTCTTCATGAGGATGTGAGACAGGCCTCAACTCTGACAATGTTCAAATCCAGGCTGAAAACAGCTCTTTTTACCCGTGCATATGAAAACTGAAAGTATTTTATCTGCACTCTTGCCTTTTACTGTCATTGATTAACTTTATGTGGCCGAGAGGGGTCACAACAAATACAAACGCCACAACACAACAACTTTGAGCCACAACACAACAAATTAACGAAAGTCGCAACGGAAGTGACCGGAGACAGAAATTATTAGCAGCTAAAAACACTGTTAGGCTTTATACATTAAAGTGGATTAAAATAGCTTCACTACAGAGAGCTACAAATTCTTCGCTGCTCAAACGAGGGATTCCAGGAGGAAAAGTTTATTTATTAATAGCTAATGGCTTGTGGAACCGTAGCCATCATTAAGCTAGCTTTAGCCGCCTCACCCGACGTACTTTATTTCAATTCATGTACTGCCCACGGACATATATTTGCATAGTCTGTGATCACAAACAACGCACAAGAACCAGTTTTAATAAACTATCTTCAACAGAAGACTTCAAACTGACGCATTTTTGATGTAACCGGACTATTACGATGTTGTAGCTGTTCTTCTATAGCTACATAAGCCTGTTTTGAAGCCTAACACACATGCCTCTGGATTTGCCTGGCCTGCCAGACACTCCTCCTTTCTGTTCAAAAGAAGAACCGTCTGGGCGGCTGCTCGCAGCCAATCATTTCACGATTTGACCCACATCGGTCCAATCACGCACCAGGAGACGGAAGCTGTCACCTGTCACCACCACGCACTCTTCCAAACATTAAAGATGGCGGCCGATACACTGTTTTCTTCTGCTCTTTCGTCTGTTTTAAATCATTTGGAAAATATGAAATCCCTAAAACCGGAGCAAGAAACAGCGTTTGAAGCGTTCCTCGTAAAAAAGGACGTTTTTGGAAAGGCTTTCTGCCGCTTGTTACTGCAACGTATCTAGCGTTGCTCTAATTGGTTGATGCCGACTGTCAATCACGCCCACCGGGAAATTGTTGAGATCACGCTCGCTCCCAGACTATATGTCTTTGAAATATCTATGAAAAGGCATGTCGTTTGGCAGGCCAGGCAACCTCTGGATATATTTCATATCTGCTAATAATTTCTGTCTCCGGTCACTTGCGTTTTGTCCGGTCACTTCCATTGCGGCTTTCGTTAAGTTGTTGTGTTGTGGCGTTTGTATTTGTTTTAGCATTTGTATTTGTTGTGACCCCACTCGGCCACCGTAAGTTAACATACCCTGGAAGAATTTTTGATTTTGGACTATTTTCAAAGAACAAGAAAGATAACACAAAAGTGTTTTTCACTCAGTTAGTGTTTTTTGTTTTGTTTTTTATCCTAATGAAAAAAGAAAGTACCAAATTGACCCTGATCAAAGTTTACACACCCCAGTTTTTAATACTGTGTATTTCCCCTTTAACATCAGTGACAGCTTGGAGTCTTTTGTGGTCGTTGTGGATGAGGTTCTTTATTGTTTCTAATGGTAAAGCGTCCCATTCTTCTTGGTAAAAAGCCTCCAGTTCCTGTAAGTTCCTGGGCTGTTTTGTATGAACTGCGCGAGCTCTCCCCACAGTGGCTCAATGATATTGAGGTCAGAGGACTGAGATGGAACTAACCGGACCTTCACTTTATATTTCGCAGTATGGTGCCCTTTTCACCATTGCCTTTCACCTATGCTGATGCCACTGGCTCCAGCGGAATAAAGTGAAGGTCCTATTAGTTCCATCTCAGAAATAACACTTAACACACTCCTTAAAGCCTTTAAAAGAGCCGTGATGCGTCTCGCTATGTGCCCCTCACTATGTGCCCCTCACTATGTGCCCCTCACTATGTGCCCCGTCCTGTTTCATTAAATCAACAATTTTTTGATTAGATGTCTGCTGTTTTTAAATTGGGTTCTTCAAATATGAATGTTCTTATTCCCATCCCTGCTTTCTTACAAATACACAATCTTTTTACTGAACTCTAACTGTCTTTAGGCAAAGTATTGTTGTATAATTAAATTGCATTAGGGTATAAAATGGGAGCTGGGAATATCTCTTATATGACTACACTGGCATTTAATTCATGTAAACTTTATATATACTAACCTTAAAGAATCTAGCCAATACATATTCTTATGACTAAGCTATAAGGTCAACCTTAATCGCATTTATAAAAAGATATAACTGGATGCAGGCGCACAGGCATATGAGTACACTGGGGTTGTTGTGGAAAAAGCTGTTTGAATGATGTAACTGTTGAAAACTTGTGAACATCGTAATAAGCCTGTAATTGGTTCTTTAAGTGTGTATTACAGTGTAAAAGGTATAATCCCTATGTCATTGTAAAAGGTAAAATTCAACGCATAAGTATTCAAAGTTGTAGGACTAATATTTAATTGGGATATAATCTTTCAAATATGGAGTGTAATGAATAGAATATCCACTGGGGGGTAGCTCCGTGGAGATAGCCCTGTATACGCGCTCAAAGTTCAGCGAGTGCGTCTGGGGAAAGTTTGGGCCCACGAGGGGAGGGGAAAGACACAACCAATCGGGACGTCTCATGAGGAAAGGGTGGGCAGGGATTGGCCCTTTGCTGACCCTGAGAAGCGTGCCGCTTGCGGGCAGGGGAAGAGTCACTGTCTCTGTGAGTGTGATTGTAATGCTTGTGTCGCTGAAATAAAGATCTTCTGCACCAGATTTTCACATGGCTACTTGGATTTATTACTGGAATTATTACTGGAGTTAATATCGATTTGGAGTTTATTAACAAGTGGATTTATGCCTATTATGGAGTGATCTCGACAAAGTGTCCGCACCTTTGGATATTTAATTTCTTCTGATGAGCGTTATCCAGGAGGCATAATTAAATCCACAACAGTATAAATAAATAAATGCTTAGTTACACACATATATACAGAAGAGCTCCTTCCTTCTCTCTGACTGAAACACACACAGTCCAGTCAAAAGACCAAGACAAGGAGAGGACACGCCCTCCTTCAGCAACATCCCCTTTAAGACACGACGAAGGCAGATCCACAAATGCATCGCCTTCATCTGTGTTTGAGGAGCGAGCAGAGGAACGAAACAAGTGACTTTACAACAAACTACTCAAAGCTCACCGTGCACAGGTGTTTAACATCACAAAGCTCAGAGACTCACTCTGACCCAGACGTTAAAGTGCTCCTTAAAGTGATGGATGTATAAGTCTGATGTTTGTGCTTAACATAAAGAACAAAGTAACAATAGACCATTTGTAAATACTTTTATATAAATATATCCACTACATATGAACTCATTAATTATCGCCCATCAATAAATCTACTTTACTCCACATTTAAAGCTGAACAAAGACATATTTCTTTCTGAATTAAGTTGCAATGATCTAATAATAAAACATTAGTGTCAGTAGTAAATGTGTTTTTCTTTTTTTTCGTTTGTCATAAATGTGTAAATAAAGAGTTCAGACTAAGTTGGCCGGAGTGAGTCTGGTTTATGAACAAAATAAACCAGACTTTGTCAAATAAGTCGAGTTTACAGAGTTAAACAGTTTTATGAAACAGCCCATGAGTCTATTTTGTCTGATAAAAACATGACAAAATAAATAATAGGTAATAAGTGTTACTTACCGGTCAGTGTCACAGCTCAGTTTGATCTGAAGAGTTACTAAACATCTGCACCGCCTGGCTGGAACCATGTATTTATAACATTCACATGTTTTTTTTATTTAGCCACACCTCTTACTGGAAACTGATGACCAATAACAAGCTTTAAACATCACACACCAAATACACCCCCCAAAAAAGGAGGAGAAAAAAAGGAAATTGAAGGTTATCTGTTGGATTTCACGGAAACAGTAAGCATTTCAGAGCATTTGTTATTGCCTAAAACTGATAAACACTGTCCAAAACCTAAAACTGCTGATCTGAAAAGAGGAAAACATTCAGCAGTGTCATCACCAAAGGGAAAAATCTGCTCCAGAGAAAACAGGAAACTAAAGGAAGATGGCGATTAGTGTAATCATGTAATTATGCAGCTTAGAGTCCATCCGGAGAGTTCAGAAGCAGAAATAGCCGTCTGCCTTTTTTATTTAGCGAAAAGTCATTTCCTTTTATGGTTTCAGCTATAAACGCGAGGAAAAAGATCCATTTAGATCAGTTCTGTAGGTCTTAGCTTTCAAATGAGGCGTGACTCTGACCTATAGGCTGTAAGAAGTTTTTAGATTTGGGTAAAGCCAAACTAGAGAAAATGTGCTCTGCTAAGCTATGGCCTCTGTTCTCCTCAACAGAGGCCGTAGCTTAGCATCATACTGCGTTAGCCTTTAGTTAATTCACTCACCACCTCGTCAGGAAAACCAAATCAGGCAAAGCGTCGCCTTCAGTCTCTGAATAACTCTCGTAACCCAGCGCATTTTCTCCTGTTCAGCTTTACCCAAATCCATCAGACCTCATTTGAAGACCTACAAAAGTCACCTATTTTGTCGAGCTTTTTTGTGTGTCACTTTTCTGTTGCTCTTTCTGTTTTCATCACTTTTCCCATCTCATTTCTGTTGCTATTTTGACACTTTTTTCAAGAAGCTTTTAGATTTGGGTAAGCCAAACTAGAGAGAATGTGCTCTGTTCAGGCGGGGGTTCCATTAGCCCTGGATCAGAGGGGTCTCCTGGGGCCGAGCGCAGGGGTCGCTGCAGATAAACATCAACGAAATATTATGTTTTAGTCAGGATTTAAAAACTACTGCGACCAACGTAACCTCTTAACCCCCACCTGAACAGAGCACATTACTCCAGTTTGGCTTTACCCAAATCTAAAAGCTTCTTGAAAAAAGCTTCAAAAGAGCAACAAAAATGTGACAACAAAAAAAAGTGACAAAAAGCAACAAAAAAGCAATGTCAGTGACAACACAAGGAAAAAGATCAGTTTGGATGAGTTTTGTAGGTCTTAGCTTTCAAATGAGGTGGTACACTGGCCTTTTACATTTGGGTAAATCTGAACTGGAGAAAATGCACTTGGTTAAGGCGTGGGTAAAGAGGTGATTTGTATAATTTAACTCCAATAATGTGCTCGATAATCCCTCCGGTCTGTTGTTATATCTGAAGATCTCCAGCAGAGGGCGCCACAGGAAAGAAGTTTAAAACAATGTAAATATGACTGAAATGTGAAAACACAGAGGAGCTTCATGGATAACAATGTTGTGATTCAGACCGATAGTTTTCATCATTCAGAAGATGAGACTTTGTTTTCCTCATAACTATGGCAGCAGGGCTCATATCTCATCACTGTGACTGAGAGGTTTTCCTGACCTGACTATCCATGTTCACGCTTTAATCTAGTGAATGTTTTATAATATTCAGGAGAGAGTCTATGAGGCGCTCAGGGCTAGAACAGGACAAATCTTTCTATTAAAAAAATGGTTTACTTTGTTTTCATTCACATTGAAATTTGATAACTTGCAGTACCGTTTCTTACCTGCAGGGAGAGTAAAATCCCACTGTTGAATTCAGGGAGGATGATGATGTTCCAGGTGCCACTCAAAGCACTGAGGCAGTATTAAGGATCAGAAACACATGTAATTTAACAATAGTGCAACAATAACACACAGTATTTTATAACAGTAAATCACAGAAACTCCTTTATCTGAGCCTGTTCCTCAACATGTTCACTTCTGAAAGCAAAACAGCTTCCGGGACCTGTTTGAATTGAGTTATTTTATATCCATGTATGACATTTAAATAGTTTCTGTGGCTTCTCTATCATTAACACATTATAAGATGATGTTTAGTGGCCACTGGATCTGACCCACAATAAGCTTTAAGCTCAGGACACTATGAGACGCTAATTTGTATAAAGTAAAATCTGCAAAGGTCTGAACATTCATTAATGATTTCTAACGAGCTTTGACCTAAATGTAGTTGATGGTTGACAACAGCTGAAAACATCTGGATTGATTGTATTTGTGATGTTTAAGGCTAATGCTAACAGCTATCGGAGAAATACATTGAACTCAAATTAAATAAACATTTAGTTTAATCTCTGCAGTAACCATATTCTGTGAATAAAGACAAACTTCCTTCTTTGATGCTGTAGGTTTTATTTAGGTTATAGACACATCACTGTCATTAACTGTGGAAGGTGATCTTTGTTGATTACACTTTTTATTATTGTGAGAGTCGATATAAGGAGAGGAGTAAAGAACAGTTGTGTTCAGATTGTTACATTGTTTATAATTAAAATATCCCACACATTTAAACAGCACTAAGTCAAGGATTATTGTGTTCAGTGAAATCGCAAAGAAATAAAATATAAATCTTAGATGTGTGAAATATCAGGTAGGGGAGTCCGGGTATGGTTGTAACATGGGGAGAGTTGTAACACCACCAATTCCACCATTCAGGGGTAAGATAGGAGTCAAATGATCATATCAGTGTTTACCCACTTCCTCCCTGATCCCACATGGTGATTGTCAAGGGTTTAAACTGGTGTATGCAGATTCTATAGAGAAAAAATTGATTTTGAGGCGAGAAAGTAAATTTTTTGACCAAGACTATATTTTGTTTAGTGCTTATACTATTGCACATAAAACCATATGACTTACATTAGATTAAATTGTAGTTTCTCAGGCAAAATGTGATGCTAATTTCCCCTGCTAATTTCAAACCATTATGCTAATAGAGCTAGCTGAACAATGGCTGACAGGGGTGGGGATGGTTGTAGCACAATCATCCCCTATATACAGTTAATACCACTTACTTGATTTTAATACTTTTACAGAATGCCTAAACAGTGGAAAAGAAAGACTGAACGATTAGTGCCAGCTAATGTTTAAAAAAAGCATCTGATGTGGTCAGAAAGAAGGACAGGTCAGATCAGTTGCAAAGGCATATGTGATCTGCCATGTAAAACTGATCAGATACTGCAAAACACAGCAGAAGCTGAGAGACCAGGGTCCAGTGATCATCCCCATGCAGGTTACTGAAGCATCAACAGCTTTTTCTCTGAGGTGCAGGAGGAAGTGTTGGCTGATTATTTGACTCAGACAGCAGACCTGTATTATGGACTGACTCCACCTGAGGTTAAGCATATGACAGGTTAGAGAGAGAGAGAGACATTGTTCTGGATTGTTCTTTTATTTAAATAAACCTCTATTTGAACATATCACATGACGTGGCCTCTGTTTTGCTTCTTTTGTTTAACTGTTACAACTTACCCCAGCATGTGTTACAACCTACCCCGGTAGTGGGGTTGGTTGTAACAAAGGACCACCATGTATTTGACATCAACTCATGAGGTCTGTGATATTCTTGCAGAGGTTCGAATAGGTGCCATTTGTAGTCAACAAATGTGGGGACTTCGTATACAAGTTTGAGAACTCTAGCTCAAAAATTCAGTGAGTTACAGGTGCGGAAGCAAAAAGTGTTACAACCATACCCGGTCTCCCCTATTTGTAATTCACACAAATGTGTTCAGTGCCAGGCTTTTTTGAAAACCCTTTGAACATCATCAGCCAGTGTGTTTAGTATGTATTTGAGGACTTTGTAGGTGGTAACACCAGAAATACCCATCGCAACAACTGTCCCAATAACTGGGACAAAGCTGGCTGTTTCCTCTGCTACTATTGATGTAATGAGACCAGCAGACCTGGTCAGCACTTTTACCACAAGACCTTTGGTAATTTCAACTCCTGCAAGAGGTGATTTTATCTCAGCCTTAAGATTATCGAGAGGCACTTCACTAAGATCGGACAATTTACGCAGTAACTTAGGAGTAAGACCCAGAGAAACAGAATAGTGCGCTGTAAAGCCGATTATAATGCCCAGATCAACACCTTCTGAGACACCAGGGACTGGAACAGCTGCAGCTGCAGCTGAAGTTAAACTGAGCCATATTATTTTCTTCTCAAATGTCTTCTTCTTCAGTTCGATGGCCTCCAGACTGGTGTTGGGCAGAGCCACCTGCAGGACATCCCTCTGATGTTCAGGAAGTTCCTCCATCAGAGTTTTACGCAAATCCTCAAAATCGTACAGATGAAGTTTGAGACCAGACACAAGGAAAACCTTTGGAGACTCAACACCCAGCGTCTCAAGTTCTGTTTTAAAGTAAAGGTCAGTCAGTAAAATAAGTTTGAATCAAATGACAGTGAGATTCAGAAACACTTTACCTTCAGTGCAGTTGTCCCTGATGGATTTAAGGATGTCATCTGGATCACGCCGTGGCTGACTGCTGATGCTGTTGTCAATTTTGGATCGAACAAAGTAGAACTTTTTTTTCATTTATGAATTTTTTTGCCAGTTTTGCATCATTTTCGGTGAAACGCTCACTGGAAACAATCATGAAGAAGTCGTACTTCTTAAACTTCATCTTCCTACTATATCTATTAGCTCTGAACTTCAGAGTGCCGATCCCCGGCAGATCCCAGATTCTGATGTTGGGATGCTCTGGATAGGGATATTCTGTTGCCACCATAGTGGTCTCCACTGCACCAGTTGGAGATGCTCCCTCTGTGTCATTTTCTATGTTTCTCAGAGCGTTGACCAGAGTGGATTTACCAGAGCCAGACTTTCCAGTGATCGCGATGTTCAGAGAAACATTTTTCATTTTGTCTAAATATCCTTGCGCCATTTCAGCAACTTGAGCCTGGTCTTTGTTCTGAAGAGCAGTTTTCAGTTTTTCTTTCCACTTATCAGCCATGATGATCCCTAGGAAATAATGATGACATCAATTTGAAACATTATCATGAGTCTCATCAGTATAAGATAAATATTACTGTCTACATTTGACCTTCCTTCAGTGTATTTGGGGTTAAAACCCGAGAGGAGCAGTGGCTCATCGCCACAGACAACATACTGTACATATTTTTGATCTGATAGATGGGACCATTGTCAACATCACTGAGAAGGTTAGAGCCCCTGTGTGTGAAACAGAAGCTCTCGTCTATTGAAATGAATGGGCAGAGATCATCTGAGAGCTTTCAATTTACATAGAAGTAAAAAAACGTTATTAGTTTTATGTATGCGTGTTATTATGAAAGGCAGACAAAGTGTTTTGTTGCTTCAGATAATTCATGACGTTAACGCTTCTAAACTGAGCTGAACCACTGGGATCTTTTAGTGACATTTGATTGTGCAACTTTTTTGGTTGTTGGTTTATAATGTGATTACAGCTACATTTTTTAATAGACAGACTGTGTCTAGAAAAGAGCTTTTAAAATAAAATGTATCATCATTCTTCAAACTGCTTGTTTTATGTTTGCTGTCCAGTGTGTACATGCTCCTACTGGACAACAAACGTGAGTAATAGTCGTTCTATTTCAGAGACAAAAAATGTCTGTATGTAGTGTATGCGCTGTTTCCAGTAAATACATTTTCTGAACCTGCATTAGGGCTATGTTTCCGAGGCATTGGGGTCCAAGTTTATTGAGATCTTTTTTAACAAGTCCAAGTGCTGCAACTGGAATACTGTGTGTCTTCATTCACCACATTGTGTTGATTTAAATTTCCAGATCTTTGTATTTAGACAGTTTTCACAAACTTTCACTGAAGTGTTTCTGTCAGATGGGATTGCAATGACAATGTGCATTCATTTTCTTTCAGTTTTGATTACAATGTTGTTTTGTTGGCTTTAAGTTGTTTGTCAGTTTGCAGTGGCATATCCCATGAGATGAAGGCTTTCTCTTTAACAGTTTGTGGCTGGTGTTCATAATATTATTCTTATTCATATTATTCATATTATTATTATTATTAGGCCCGAGCAGTGGACATGCAGTGTCCCGCGAGGGAAATGCCTTTCCCGAGCCCAGGCATTTGGATCAGAGGAATCATACGCTTCAATAAACTTATTTAAATACGGATGCAATAAAGATTACAAACATATTTTGAAGGCGATTTTATCATGACATGAAGCTGGACAGACAGGCACTGCCCTCTCCAACCACACATATTGAAATAATATCTGGGAGATGCAGGAGGGAGGAAAGCAGTGAGGTTTACGTTAAGTGGTAAGTGTCAGAGAAAGGTTGTAAAACTATTATACTGTCACCAAAGCACAAGCAAAGAATCAGGGAACTTTTTTTCATTCGCATCTTAGTGCTTAGCTAGCCTGGCTAACGCCAGACTAAAATCACAAGTGATATTTGTGACACATCACGGGAACCAGGGACACAACTCGGTTTTGGGGCATTTTGAGATGGCCATACATTATGAGAGTGTAGTCTCCAAGCTTTCCAATGATGTGTAACACATGGATTTCTGATAATATTTGGAGACGTAGCGGCGATTTGAATTTAACAAGTCTTAAAAGCCCAAAGGGCTGAAAATGTTCTCCAAAGATTTGGGCAGTTCTCACCTCTCTCTGCTGCTCGAGTGACAATAGGGCTCATTTACATCTCATTTAGATAAGCCATACCCGCTCCCCCCGTGAAGCTGTAAAGCACAAGGGGGAGAGAAGGCCAGCAAGAAAAATGTGCCGTCAAAGACAAAAAAAAAAGGTTTGCAAACAGGTAATATATCAATAAATAAATATTATCTGTAACCTGCACACACAGCTTACAACCAAAAACAAAACTCCCACCACGTTAGCTAACACACCACGTTAGCTTACAACAGCACAACAATAGCAGCCACGAGTGATGAAAAAAACAAACTTTCACTCACCCGTCTCAAGTAACCTTTGTGTGCCTTCTGCTCAGCAAACTCGTTTTAAATCCATTTTCACTCAGTTCTTTTCAATGTAGAGTTATGCAAATCCGCGCTACATCCTTCTGTCTTAAATCACGCTCTGAAGGCAAGGAGTTGGCTTAGAAAACGTAATGGTCAGCAGGACGCTGTGCATGCTTACAGCCAGGGCATCATCAGTCGCACGGAAAAGTTAGCCTGGAAAAGTTCACTGGTTTCACGCAGAAAAACAAACCTCTGCAGTAGTATTCCAGCATTAGCAGCCGCGCAGCGGCCTCCAACAGCAACACGCAGGGAAGCGTTGCATAATAATGAAGCACACACGCACATGACACGCTCCAACGGGGGTGCGCGATTTCTCTGACAAAACAACTGATCGACAATAGGCATACGTGTAAAACAGCCTTTTTTGCGTGGCATTTGTTTGCTAAAGCATGTGTCAACAACGCAAACCAAAGCAGCTGTGCCTCTTCCTCCGCCGTGTTTACCCAGTGTTTCGCTCACAAGGACCACAACCTCAAATACGGAGAAGGCACAGCCGGGGACAATGTAAAAGGGCACCGGAGGCAACGCCGGACAAGAAAAGACATGGCTGAGGACGACGAAGACCCGCGATGGTGCTGGAGAAGACGAAGGGGAAGGCAGTGATGGGGACGAAAGCAGAGGCATCACTGGGTACGATGGAGGCGAAGGCAACAGAGCCAGGATGCCGAAGGTAGCGGCATCATAGGGCACGACAAAAGAGGGGGCACGGTTGAGACGACCAAGGCGAAAATGCTGCCAGGGACGAAGAGGGTGAAGACAATGCCTGCCGGAGACAATGGAGGCGAAGGCAGCAGGTAACAAGGGCGAAGGAGACCGCGTCTGGGAGGACCGAGGCGAGGGCGGCGTCATCCGGGATGACTGAGGCCGACAAGCCGGGCCTGATGAGGCCGGGGGCGGGCCTGATGAGGCCGGGCCTGAAAAGGCCGGGGGCGTGGGGGACGACTGTAGTGAGGGCGGGCGGCGTCGTGCGGGACGACCGAGGCGAGGGCGGCGACGTCTGGGGCGAGGGCGGCGACATCTGGGATGACAGAGGCGAGGTAAGTAGGCATCCCGGTGCCAGGGAAAGGTAAGAACGGAAAACTGGGCAAGCAGTGCAACGAAGACTGGCAGTGGTGAAACATTTGCGAAAAAGTAGGCAAAGCAGAGCAGGAAGGGATAGAAAGAGAGATATCTGGCAATGCGAGGGAGGTGCGGGGAGGGTACCGGAGCTAGCGCCGGAGCTAGGAAGTGGAGTGGCATCGAGCCTGCCGGGGCTAAGACGGCGAGAAGGAAGACTAGGCGGCCGGGAAGCTACTGAGGGGGGTGCGGCGAGGACGACCAAGGGCGGCAGATAGAATGGATCAGCGAGAGCTGAGATGGCCTGAGCCAGAAGGAGGCGAGATAGCCCCAGCAAGCACGAGCTGATATAACATGAGTTAGCGTAGCTGAGTCAACAGAAGCTGAAATGTAATCATGCGGAATAAACTGAAGCTGTGTAGCTAGAGCTGGAGAAATAGTCAATATGTTCAATATGCTGCCCCTAGATCGAGGGTGAAACCTCGAGAAACACGAACAGTAGAAGAAACTGGCAACCCGGTGCTGGAAACGTACGACAGAGACCTGAGATCTGGCAACTCGGAGCCGAGGGACACAATATAGTTCTGGCGACCCGGTGCCAAAGGGAGCGGAATACAGCATGAGAGCCATGGCTCAACTCTTCCAGCAAACATTTGCACCATGGAAATCAACGATAATGCAAAGCCTGATATTTACTACGATGTTAGGAGGAGCCATAGGGGCTGGTGCAGCTCCAACAGCTGCCCCCACGACCCGGCAACGGACAAGTGGAAGAAAATGGGTGGATGGATATTATACTTTATAGTTACATTTTATTGGAGAGACAAATTCAAAAGGCTTTAATTTCAAAACAAGAAAATAAAAAAAAACACCCCTTGTGACCTTTTGAGAAATCTATAGGTAGATCTCCGGGCCTTGCTGACTTTGAATGTAGCTCACAAGCCAAAAAAGTATGGGCACCCCGGCCTAAAGAATTTAAAATGTTTAGGATGTATGAGTTGGGATTTCCTCACCGCAAGGAGCAGGGGTTATAAGACCAGGGAGGGGGTCTGAGGCTGAGGACGGCGTGGAAGCCACTGCACGAGGCCGGGGGGAGAGCGAGTGTCGGGGAGAGCATCTCTGAAGGTGTGTACAGACCAAACGCGATCACACCACCATCTTCCATGTTAACCCTATGTAGACGTGCTTCGACGCACTTGGAAATGTAAGCAAAGCCGTCCGCGCGTATGAAGTGTAGCAAATACGAGCGGATGAGGATAAACGTGCGTCAAAGCCAGTGAGAACAGCGCGGTACAGAGCAGGGATGCCCCGCCCACTGCTTCATGCACTCAAGTAATCACAATCTACACGTGCGTTCATTTACGCCTTGTTAACCAATCAGGGACTGGGCTCAAATAGTGAGCACAAGCGTCACCTGTTACCTGCAGCACGGAGGACAAGTTGATCATCGCGGTTTGCGCTCGGCCTGAGTTGTATGACACGCCTCCTAATTATGACGCTTGCAAAACTTCGCGCGCCGCAAACAGGCGTTTCTCGCGAGTGTGAAGCGGCAATGTTTGGCGTCCAAATAGAGGCGGATGAGCATGGGCGCACATTTGGTCTGAATGCACCTTGAGTCTCTGTTTGCATAAAATGTCAGAGGAAGGCAGTAAAACTATTCCACCGTCTCCACCGTCTCCAATATTAAATTATTAAACAATTATTTTTCAAGCACAACTTTGTGCTCAGGCAAAGCGTGTGGGGCAAAACATACAGGTTTTCTCAGAACTGTGCAGCAGCAGTGGCTTCTCCTGCGACACATGCGAATCTAGCGACTGATTGCAACTATTTCAAGTGAGTCAAGAAGCGAGTAACGTGATTTGACGCATTAAAGGTGCGTACACACCTAACCACGCGGCCCGCGCTGCTGCTTCTATTTTGACGCTTGAAAGGCTGCAGTCAGACACTCGTATGTGTCACTTCAGGCGGAGCCACTGCTGCGCGATTCTGTAGAAAAAAAAACCTCTGTGCAGTTGCTGCTAAGCATTGATATGAATGAAAATGGTTTCCTGATTCTTTGCTTGTGATTTGGTAACAGTGGAATAGTTTGACCAGCCTGCATTTCTCTGACACTGGAGGCAAATCTCGCGTATTTCCTCTGTCCCTCTCTCAGATATTATTTCAATCTGTGTGGGTTTGATGTAGTACCTGTCTGTCCAGCGATCATGTCACAATAAAATCCCCTTTTAAACATGTTTGTAATCCAGTGCCTTGTTAAATGTGCCCACATTCCTGTTTTCACAAGTTTATTGAAGCGTATGATCCTCTGATCTGAATGCCTGGGCTCGGGAAAGGCATTTCAAACCACAGCTGCTGATCCGATTGTCATAAATACTTCCTCTTTTCAGACGGTGTCTCCATTTCACTTGTGTCTTTATGACACGAGTGAAACGGTAGTTATGTTGCTCCAAATTCAGATAATCAATGAATTATTCCTGAATGTGTGTTTGCCTCATCCCGCTGCGTTCATGCCACTCTGAACAGCTGGCGTTGCTGCTGATTGACACGGCTCTGACGTACCTGCGCCACGCACACTCATCACCCGCACATGTGCGCGCACTTCCCAGTGAGCCGAGGGCAAACAGATACGCTCAAAACGATTGTCGGAATAGCGGTACCAAAAAGTGTCGGATTGGCGGGGTGTCGCAATAGAGGGGTGTCGGAATGACGGTGTGTCGGATTGGCGGGGTGTCGGAATGACAGGTCGACCCCCACGCGGTTAAGAATCGTTCAACCTCCACGTAGCTCCTCTGCCTTCACATTGTGATGTATATTTTAAATATTTTGTTTAAGAGCATAAAAGTGAAAACACAAAAGCACTAAATCATAGGAACAATATATTCATGAAAAATAACTTCGAAAAGGGAGACTGAAGGAGTTTGTTGTGTGTTTCCTTGTTTTGCGAAAGGATCAACCAATCACCTCACTTGCGTTCTGCAGCACTGGCCGTGGAGTCACCTTGTGCGGCAGGTGCACGTCAGTGGCAGGTGCACGTCAGCGGCAGGTGCAGCTGTCGCAAACTCCCTGATTGGCTCCCACGTGCGTCCAGCACGTAAACGCGGAGCTGTCGCTGAAGTATAAACCAGCTTTAAGTGTGTAGCTTTAGGGATGGTTTAATAGTACTGTAGAAAGTCAAATTCACGCGCCTCGTACAGAGAAAATTCAAACCTCTGAGCACAAAACCTAACCACATGTGTTGAAATCTCGAGAGTGAGTGTTGTTTGTCCTGTTTTCTTTGTCACCACACCCACTGATGGCATTAACTGTGGTCTGGCGTCATATACTGACACACAACTGCAAGAGTTATACTATCCCACTCAGACTCTTATTTTACTTTTGAAAGTTTCTTTGGTCCATTGTCTTTGACAGGTCAGTTCTGTGTGAAAAACAAATAGAGAAATTCAGCAAACTGTTAGGGCCAAGAATAAAGCTCAAGAAAAAAAAATGGACAGCATAATGTGCTTCAACCTTAACCACTAAGCCATAGGGCAGCTAATGTTATAATTGTTTATGAGTATTGGACTGTAGATAAATAAACTTTAGTTTAATTTTAGTTTTCACTCTTTTGTCTTTCATAAACAGGTAAAACTGGATTGGTATGAATGCAGAGCACCCAGTCAGAAGCATCATCACAAGTGACAGAGTTTATTGTGCAACTGAACTACTCTAATGTAGCTCTGGATCAACTCATACATGTGTATCTCTAAATGTATTAAATCAATATCAATATATCATTGAGTTTGAAGTTCACTTGTGCCATAAAAGCTTTCTGTTTTTGGCCGTATCTGTTTCTTTAGCAGAAGTGTGCATGACCAAAAGTAAAGTCGCCACACACACACATTCTAATATTGGGTGTGCACGGCCTTAGCTTTAATTACAGCACATTCACTGTACCATTGTTGATGGGAGAGTGTGACCACTGCACAAAGCCTTCTCCAGCACATCCCAAAGATTCTCAATGGGCTTAAGATCTCTGTGGCGGCCGATCCATTTCAGACACACTGAAGCACTCATGAATCCTGGCATTGTCATCTTGGAATATGAAAAATCTGTCAGGGCGTTAGTTTGAATCCTCAAGGTTCAGAACATTTGCGGAAGTTTGAAATTACATTTGGAATCTGTTTTATTGAAGCGTTTTGAAAATTAGGGATTACAATGTAAGTGTATGGACTACTATGTTTGTTTGAGTTTTTATTTCGAGCTAAGGCACAAAATCCAAGAAAAAAAAATATATATACACAATAAAAGAAAAAACAAAAAAGAAAAAATAATAATATACATTCTAACTCGAAAAGGAGTGGGAAGAAGACAAGCTTATTGACTCCCACCCCTGTTCATAAACTTAAATAACAATAACTAACAACACTGCATATTTCTTACCATCTTACAAGACAACTATCAACCGAGTTGGTTACATTTCAACAGATGCCATACTGCATTATACCAGGTCAACACTCACAGTATGTCACACGCTACAACCAGTGTATTATTTCTGTTTCCCATACCGAATTCATTACCGTGTTGGCATTATCGTTATTCATCATCACCATTACAACCCATATAACATTACTCTGTATCAAAGTGTTTGAATGATACATAAAATACTCCACATTTATTCATGAAAGGTACATTAATCGCAGACCGATTGATGCTCATAATAACAAGAATGATCTTAATGATGTGTGTTACAAGGGATTAGTTTTTTTTTTTCTCTGTGACTGGACCTGCTGCCAGAGGGGAGCAGCCCCCGAGCAACCGGACCATCCTTTGTTAAGTGTCCTATACTATGCATTAAAAGAGACAAATGTTTAGGAGTCTGCTGCCAGAAGAGAGTTTCCTCGAGCTGCCGACCCCCACCTGTCTACCCTGTACTACGGGTTATGTTGAATGCGGAGTATATAGATATGTGCATGTTTTACTTCTAAGAATTTAATTCCTTTATATTACCATCAGCATCAATAGCAGTACCGCTGTCTGAATCGATTAAGTTTGATTCTAAGAATAATCTATAGATTATTAGGTATTAATCCTAGACTATTACATTTAAAGTTTAAAGTTAAAATAGTGATGATAACAACACAACAGCAACAACAATAACAATGGCAATAACAACTGCAATAGTATAAGAGTAACAACCACAATATACTTCATTATTAGTTAGATCTGACCTTTAAGTATACAGCTCTTTGTGACACCCATTAGTAAATCAAGTACCCATTTCCTCCTTCTGGTACTTTGACCATACCATTTTTTATATCTTGATTTGAAATGATGAATATTAGGACATTGTTTAAATTCTGCCCCCAATTTGTTCCGGAGTTTAACTCCATATACAGACACACACATACTTTTCCTAGTGGAAGACACTGCTTGAACCTTAAAGGTATCACACCCCCTCAGGTTATATCTCCCTTCTGTGCGTGCAAAAAGCATTTGTATCCTTGCAGGTAGCGCATTTTTGTTGGCTTTAAACAGCGGTTTGTAACCCGCATTTCCTGAAGCAATCTTATTTTGCGGGGCTGCTTCCCGTGAGGCAGTAGCCCCATTTCCTTTAACCTGCGGGGTCAATCCCGGGTCACATCCTCCTCCACCACTCCCTGTGACTGTGGCTGGTGGCGTGCGTCTCCGGCGTTTTCAAGCTACTTTTAGCGCTGATCTTGCAATCAATACACCTCGAAACTCCGATCACGGGTGAGTCCTTTTAGTCATCATATTCCTACCTGCTTTATGTACCGAATAAGTGCGTAGTCCTCAGTAACACCTTGTTTTAACAGCATCGTGTTCATGCTACCCGTGCTTGAGCTCCAAAGCTGTATCAACTGCTCGGCTGGAACCACTTCTACCCGTGTAGGTTAACTAGTCTTCAACGGTGAGTTTCCGACACAAACTCGGGTTATTGTTTATGTTTATAGCGGGTGAATTTAAGTTGCATTTGCGGTTTTGGTTGCCTTATCATAGCCTCGCTACCGCTCCTGTTCCAAGCTCCATTGAGCCTCGTTCATTGTTTAGACTTGTTTATGTGCATTCGTAGCGCACAAAGCACCGCTCCTAGTGATTAACCCGTGAATTTATTTAGGTTTCCATTCAAGCCGAATGGTAAAGAACAGTTGCCTTTACTAGAAGCGACCTTTTGTGTTGTGCTTTTGCACCGTTTTTGTGTGCGCTTGTTACTTCTGCACACAGCGTTAAAGCGGCTATGAGTTTCCGCTTTGTTTACTTTTGTAGAAACAACCTTTTTGACGTAGCTACGTGTTTTTTTATTGTTGCGCAACTCGATTAGCTGAGAATCTGCTTGAGTAGTTTGATCCCTGCTCAAGTAATTTAAGTTACAGATCGTATGTTTTTGGATTACTTGAGTTATGAACTTTTGAACCTTATGAAGTGCACTTGTGTTGAGAAATGGTTTTTTAAATCAATGAAACTGTATTGATACTAATTAGCTGTTTAATGGTTAGTTATATTAATGGTTGTGAGTATCATAGCCATTTACATATTTCGAAAAGAAATATGACCTGTTTTTGTAATTGTATCTACATATGGAAATATGTACATCCGTATGCGCATATACTTTGGTGTTAGCTTATTAATACAAATGCTCATTTGTGTTTTTCATTTTTGACCTTTCCAGGTCAGGTTTTGTGATAAGGACTGAAACACACCTTTCAACCACCTACAACCTTCAATGTCCCTTTATGATGGCGAGCTATTGACCTGCCTATGCGGTAGGAGACCTCGAACCATTTTATGAACTGTACTGAATGTTATGGAAAAACCATAACAAACTGAACTGAAAAACAAAGGAAAAAGAAACTCCCTTGACTATTGCATTCTGCAAAGCAATTTTTTTGTTTTGTTCATATTGTTTTGTATTGTGTTGTTAATCATATCTGACCTATTAATAATATATATATATACATTCATACCTCCATATCTTTATTATATAAATATCTCATATATATATATATATATATATATATTGGCCTTCTGAATATATTCAATATATTAATGAAAAGAAACTTCTTGTGTTCGTGCTTTATTCACACACTCTGGCTCTGTGGCCGAATCTTCTTCTGGCACAACTTAGTCATTCCTTCTAGTCCTAAAGCGTTACAGTTGGCAGTAGATAAATCAACTAAATCATGCATTTTTAACAGTTTAGACTGCAGAAATAATATATTAGTGTGATCACAATATCCTACTTTGTGTATAATTCTTACCGCACGTTTTGGAGTATAACAAGGGGTGTAATGAGCTTTTATAGTTATTGCCCCAAACTTCTACACAGTAGTTTAGATATGGCAAAACTAATGAACTATATAACAAAAATAATGCATTGTAATTTAAGAAAAACTTTGCTTTATTAATGATTGAGATACTTTTGGAAACTTTACCTTGTATGTGTCTTATGTGTGGTTTCCAGCTTAATTTACTGTCAATGGTGACTCTAAGAATTTAATTTCTGAGACTGTATCTAAAACTACACCGTCTATAATTACTGGGTCTGGTTTTCCATTATAATTACCGAAAAACATTACTTTTGTTTTATTTAGGTTGAGAGACAATTTGTTAATGTCCATCCATGTTTTTAATTTCCTTAATTCACAGTTTACGTTAGTTACTAAATTACTATAATTGTCATTAGAATAGAAGACGTTTGTGTCATCTGCGAAAATCACTAATTTTAATAGTTTAGACACGTTAAAAATGTCATTAATATATATGTAAATCAAAGGAACCACAACAGCTATACATTTAGTAACTTCGGAAATTTGGCAATGAAAGGGTTAAAATATTTAAACAGTTATATTATTTTTATATGTATCAAGTGGAGAGTGAGACTTTCAATATTTAAAAAAAAGTTAATATATATATATATATATATTTATAGCTTACAAACACATTTTTGTCTCGAAGCTCCCACGACAGGTGTTTTTGCCATTACAAAAACAAATTTCAACTTAGAAATGAATCTTTGGGTCATATCAGACCAGAAGTTAAAAATGTTCAAAATATTTAATTTGTTGTGTTTTTGGACCATGGACTACAGTAACTTTGCTGCAGAGAGTTGGCAGTTCAAGGGTTATTTTTTTTTAAGTTATAATATTATTATATGTATAAAAAGAAGAGAGTCAGACGTTCAAAATAATAAAAGAGAAAAATATCAATCCTTCATTTCTTATAGCTTTCTAAAGTTACAAGCACATTTTAGTGTCCACAATGTAACCTTTTTAAAGATGTAATGGAGGGTTAAGACGACAGATTGTGTATGAAGGTTAATTTGTGTTTTTTATTATCAGTGTTTTTCTGTAACTGAATTTTTTGCATGTGTATTTCACCAACCACAGCGGAAAAAAATCAGTGTATTTTTTTCACTGAATTTTAAAAATTAATTAAAAAAATTCTATTAAATTAAATGTTTTATTAAACTCAGACAACAGCTTAAAACATAAAATATGTATTGTGTTAAAGGCTGAGGAAAACTCAGCAAAAAGAAGCCTGGCATGGCTTTTTCGAGTTCTCCAAATGTACCCCTCTTTTAGCCCGATATGCAAATTGCAAGGGATCCAGTTTCTCCTGCACTGCTGTGGTTAAGAATGTCTTCACAAGACGTTCAAAGCTTTTCATTACCAGGAAAGTGAGAGCAACAGGCCTAAAGTCATTTAGCTCTTTGATTACTTTGATTTTGTTACCGGTACAACCACTGACTCTTTCCAAACTAATGGAATTTTTGTTGAGTGAGAGATCTGTTAACAATGTCACTGAAAACATCAAAAGTTTGTCTGTGATCATGTCAAGACCTGGGTTTTTCCTCACATTACATTTGGAGAACATCTTATTTATTTATTTTTTACATCTAAAGCATCGATAGTAAAGGGAGCACCATGTTTATTCAGCACCTCATTCTGTGCATTAGGCAGGGCAAGGCCATCATTATAACGTAGATATAAGTCATTCAAGGCAATATAATCTTTCCCTCGGTGTGTGATAAAAGTGCAGTGTAAATAAAGAGTTTACAGAGTAAACAGTTTATGAAATAGCCCGTTGGACTGCCTATTTCTTTAGAAAAAACATAAACAATAAGTAACAAAAGGATAATAAGTGTTACCTACCTGAAGAGTTGCTAATCTGTGCAGCGTCTGGTTGAAAGGACTGTATTGACAAAACATTCAAATATTTTCTTTATATAACCACACCTACACTACCTGTTAGTGGAAACCGATGCACAACAACCACGTTTAAACGTGTCACAGCAGTTTTACTGGGTTTGAGTACTGGAGCAGTGCCAGGTCTGCATACCTGCTCTTTGTTTGAGGCCTGTGCCTTTAGCCCATCCCAGACTCTGCCCACGGCCGCTCCTTACTGTAGGTGTAGATGAGACTTGTACAAAAATAAAAGTTCAGCAAATCTAAAGTCATCCGTTGCATTTCACAGAAACAGAAATCAAGTTCAGAGTATTTGCTATTGCCTAATGGTGCGTACAGACCAAACGCTGACACGCCACCAACTTCCATGTTAACCCTATGTAGACGTGCTTCGACGCGCGTCGAAATGTAAGCAAAGATGTCCGCGCGTATGAAGCGTTCCAAATGCAGCAGATGAGGATAAACGTGCGTCAAAGCCAGTGAGAACAGCGCGGTACAGAGCAGGGATGCCCCACCCACTGCTTCATGCACTCAAGTAATCACAATCTACACGTGCGTTCATTTACGCCTTGTTAACCAATCAGGGACTGGGCTCAAATAGTGAACACAAGCGTCACCTGTTACCTGCAGCAGTGGCGCAAAAAGGGCAAACGCAATATATGCCTTTCATAGGGGCGCCAATAGTGATGTGTCGGTCGTGAAACGATCCGGCTCTTTTGAATGAGTCTTTACAGTGAACGATATGAACGGGTTCGCGGTGGTGAAGTGTTTTTTTATTCCTCTTTGGGGAGGGGCGTCACTTTAGTTGTGCTTATTTTGCGAAACAAAAGTCACTGCTGGAGTGGGGCAGAGAGGAGTGCAGAGGGACTGTCATCTCCACCCCCCACGAGGAGCTCAAAGTGAGCATAAGGCAACAAGTTTGAGAAATAAAAGTCCTAATGAAATAATAAACACGGTTACAGAGGAGATCGCGTTGAAGTTTGCATTTTTTTCTCCCCTCTTGCGCGAGGGAGAGAGAGGGAGAGGAGGAAAAGTTACGTGAATGAAGCAACAGAAGCTTTTAATGGGCCGTGTGATTGTTTTTTGTGTGTAACAAACTCCATAGAGGGAAATATCGATGTTATATTGTGTGAAATAGTGACATTTTCGTTAAAATAGTCAATTCAGAGGGTATTTATTTTCTTTAAAAAAAAAAAAAAGACAACCATCAAAGAGCCGTGTGTGTGTGTGTGTTGTGTGTGGGAGGGGGGGTAGTTGCGGTAGTTGTGCCCCTGACCTGCAGCATGGAGGAGAAGTTGATCATCGCGGTTTGCGCTCGGCCTGAGTTGTATGACACGCCTCCTAATTATGACGCTTGCAAAACTTCACGCGCCAGCAAACAGGCGTTTCTCGCGAGTGTGAAGCGGCAATGTTTGGCGTCCAACTAGAGGCTGACGGAGCGTGGACGCACGTTCGGTCTGAACGCATCTTTAAACTGATAGATACTGGTCATTCAGTGTGAAAGGGCTGAGTAAATACTGTAATATACATGTTTATGTGCAGTAGTGCAGGGTATGTACATATATGTGGATGTGCACATAGAAAAACAGTCCCCCCCCCCACATTTCCTGCCTATTTGCACACCCTGAGTGTTTCTAAGAGCTGAATGTAACAAATACATTTCTTAGTCTGATTACAGCATGATATGAAAGTAAATAACAACAATGTGTGACGGATTGGCCTTATTATATTATTGGTTCTCCTTCTAGGGTGCCCTCCAGGTTTCCCTCCTGGAACATAGAATAATAACCTGGGCCAATATACACACAAGGACGTACGCTGCTGGGCATACACCCTTTTCGAAATGACAACACAACAACAAGGAACACCAGTTGACTTTTCTTTTCAGTTCTTATTTTTTCCAGTTCTTATTTTGAGTTTCAGCACAGCAAATATAGGGACCCCACAAAACTTCCCAAAATAACCCGCAGTACAAAGTGTCCAAGAAAAGTCTTTCAAATGGTCCAACTCCCGAAAAGGCTCGGGGAAGGCGGCTCCACACAAAAACCCCACTCTACCAGAGGGATTACAAATATTTACATACAATGCATTTACATCAATAAATGTATAACATCATTCAGTACAACAAATAACTCACTGCCACTGTCTGGGCGTGTGTGTGCCAGGCAGGTCACTCAGGCGCAGTGGTATGTGGGGAATGTAGTCAATGACGCGTGACATGATGACGTCACCGACATGCGGGACGCGCCAGCTGTTGGACTTCCGTGTTTACGGCTCTCTCAAACTGCGCTAAACAGTACTCCTTTGGACTGACGGAGGTGGAAGACGATACACGGCTATCGAGGGATTGGACGGCCTCTAATTCCTGCCTTAAATGAGCGTGTGCTCCCACGCGGCTACTACGCACTGCTGCTCCTCTCGCTGCTTTCAGCAGACTGACATTTAAACACCAGGAAACAAGCAGCTCGACCGGCGGCGCGGACGGTAGACGAATGGGATGCGTTTCCAAAGGCTTGGGGGCGTATGCTCGGAATGGAGCGGACGGTGGGGGCAGAGAGGGTGAGTACCGCTCCATACATGGGACAACACCAGAGGGTTGTTACAAATGTATAAACATATTAATCAACAGTGTTGGGTAGAATACTTTGAAATTGTATTTAGTTACTGAATACTGAATTACTTGCCTTAAAATGTATTTTGTAACGTATTCCGTTACTTTGTCTAATCAGAGTACTGTATTCTGAATACTTTGAATACTTTTGGAATACTTCACATTGATTGGCATTATATTTATGTATAAATATGGCGTATAATTACAAAAATGAAGACTACGATTGTAAACTCACCATTAGTTAGGAACTCAAAAACTCTCATTAATGCCAAAATTAATTTATTTACTGGATAAAAATAAAAACAATAACCAATTTATTCCAAATGATTTCTGTTTCTTTATTTAAAACATGTTCTGTTTCTGTAATAAAGTGACAATGCGCTTGAACATAGCACCAACTTTGTTAATACTTCAGTATTTTATTTTTGCATTTCTGCTTACCCTCTTACTTCACAAGGTTAAACAAACAAAAGCTCTTCCATAAAATATAATATAAAACTAAACTCTTCAAAATAGTGCAAGTAAATCCAAGGCAATGTAACAAAGGTTGTATCCAACATGGTAAAGCTGATCATTAAAATGGGCATGACATGCAGATGGGGCTTAAAAATAGACTTAAAAACAATTTAGGCCCTTCAGCAATGACATTTTACTTCTTATAATCTAAAATTAATAATAATTATTATTATTAACAATGAAACAGGTGAACTAGCTGGTGATGGTGGGGCTCCTCCTGGTGGTAGTTGTTGGAGTAACTTTCTTAAAATAAAAAAGTTTTATTAATTGTTTTATCCTCTATTTCAAGACTATTTCCATTGTAGATTCTCACTGCAGGTGTTCTTATCTAAATTAATATGGATTTATGTGAAACCAAATTTTACATCAATTCTTCAAAATAACTGCCTTTTACTTTGATTACGGTTTTGAGCACTTCTGATAATTGGGCATTGCGATGTCATCACCAGAAATGGTTTTAATGTCACAGACTATTGAAAACCATTTCACCTGACCTTATGATGAAGTTCATTGCGAGACTGCCAAGAATACAGGGGTGGCAAATTTGAATAATCTAAAATATATATATATATATATATAACATATTTTGAGTTTAGTTTAGTTTAGTTTATTGTTTATTGAAACAGGGACAGTGTACAAAACCATTAGTCTTTACAAAAGAAGAGATGATTTGTACCAGATTTAGCAAAGTAGCTATTTTCCATCTGCAGTCCCTGGACAGGTGAGTACAAAAAACATTACAATCTATAAATCTAATCTACAATAAAATCACTATATAAAATACATTAGTTTTCTGTGAGCTATTTCATCCTTTCTTTGTTTCCTACATAATCTATGAGCTCATTCATAGTTAAATGTCTTCAATGAGATTCACACAATGGAAATAATGCTAGAATAAAATGCCAATACAATCTTTTACAGGTACTTTACAGTGCGTTTCAACTTCAGGCCATGCTGAAGTTAAAACACACTTTAAGCGCACAATGGCTCAGTATCCATCATGTTGGATTATGGGGCTTTTACAAATGTGGAGGTCAGTTTTTGAAAAATTATGCAATTGTAAATCAGAAAGTATAGAACAAAGTGCAAACTCTGTAGAAGAAGAAACAGCAAATTTTAACAGCTTTGCCCAAGGACAATTCAAAACTGACTGTAGTAAAATACAAGTCCACGTCTGTCTGGAGGACTAAACATGTTTAGTCATCTTGCAGACGACTAAACATGTTGGCTCAACATGAATGTAAAAAATAATAATAAATCAAAAAATAAATAAATTTGTTTTGTTTCAAAGTGAACATATATTAGTCAGTAGCCACCTGCCTACTTATTCCCTAATCGACAACAGTCCAGTAAAGGCGGTTGTAGCGCAGCAAAAGAGACATTTCAAAGTGCTTATCTGTCATTCTGTTGCGATGAGGAGTGAAAATAAGTCCACCTTGGCTGAACAGTCGCTCTACAGGAGCACTTGATGGCAAAGTAGTGTTGTACTTGATGAAAAGGGCTTTGACAGTAGGGTACATCTTCAGTGAAATCAAAGATTTTTCTGAATCTTGAAAGAACCTACAGTATCAACACAAAAGGAATGAGTATTACTGCCACAGTCAGAGCACCAAATTCACGTACAAGGATTATGACAATTTTATTTTGCATGCTTATATCTTTATGTCAACATGCAATGTAAACTACTTATAACACTGACTAATTAGAATACAAATTAATGACAATGTTCATAATGTAAAAAAAAATAAAGCTAAAACATACCTGTGCACCTCTTCTTCTGCAGTTGAACTAGTTGTTGTCTCTGTCGTCTCAAAAGTGAAGAAGTTGTCATCATCTTCAAGAAGATCTGGTCCATCTGAGGTATTTGAGGCAGTTGTGCTGTGGCCAGCAGTGGGTCCTCCTGAGTTGATTAGACCTGCTTCTTGGATCAGCTTCCTTTTCATTTCTGCTCTCTCTGCATCCGCAAGCCACCAAAGACGGAATTTTGGAATGGTAGCTGCTGCAATTCTTGCCTCATGACAAGCCAGCACCTCCCCAAATCAAGTGTCAATAGCTTTGATTACAGCTGCAAGTATGTTTGATGAAAACTTAGCCTGTGGCATTTTTTCAAACAGTTTGGCTCTCAAGCTTATTATAGTCGGTACAATGTAACCAAAAAAGCAGTTCTTTTCTCCTTGGAGAATATTGATAGAGTAGGCAAGTGGTTGTAGAATAGTGATGTACTCTTTCAGAAACGCAATCTCTTGTGGGTGAAGTTTTGACACACTGAGCCGATCGAAGATTTCGCTCAACTGATCATCAGTGAGACTCATCAATTTCTCAATGGCATGGTACTCTGAGCTCCACCTGGTCACTGATGGCACCAGGCATCTCATCTGGGCAATTTCTTCGATGGCATCAGCAGCACCAGATGAGCGATGGGCTTTGTTCCATATAGCTGCACATTTAGACATGGCACTTCGGTAGAGTTTTCTCTGACTACCCTGTGATGTTGCTTTGTCCAAGTCTGAAGTTGCAATAAGATTTAGAGTATGGGCAGCATAGCGATGGTGAGGTGGCAAAAAAAAAGCTAGTTCTTCATCTTCTTGATCGGCTTCAAAAACAGCTGAAACATCAGCAAACAGAACTTCATCTACATTATCAGTTTCGTCCTCATGTTCAGACCCTCCGTATTCATTGAAAGCTTTAACAAAATTGCTTCCATTATCAGTCACAGTTGCACTGACTTTACCCTGGATTTGGAATTGTGAATGAATTTCAGCAAGTTTAGCAGCAATTACGTTGTACGTGTGGCGCCCAGTTAAACGTTCGCAAGCCAGCGCAGCAGACTTGCGCTGCAATGTCTCAGGCTCAATCCAATGGCATGTAACACCAAAAAAACTCTTATGGTGAGCTGTCCATATATCCGCAGTTGTGCAAACCGTTTCAACATCACGCAGTGTTTCCGTCAGTGCCATCTTCATTTTTTGAGCCTCACTTTCAATGCGTTGCATGAATGTCTTTCTACACATAGGTACTTTGCCCCCACTAATTCCATTAATCATTTTACGAAATGATGCATTCTCTACCAGTGAAAAAGGCTGTACATCTTCTATGATGTACTGAAATACTAATCCATTAAGTCTTCTTTGAGAAAGTGTAGAGGTGCCAAGAGTACTTTGCTTGAGAGGAGGTGGTGTGCTTGAGATGGAGTCATCTGATGATGTGTCTGGAATTCGCAGTAGGGCACTGGGATGTTTCCTCTGAAACAATAAAAACATAGACATAGACACCCAGTTTTAGTGATGTTATAAGAAGATTAAAAGCAAGTGTGCATGCAAAATATCAACAATATTGATATGGACAGTACATGTTACTATTATATTATTAAAACACTTTTGTAGATGAAAACAAAACAGTAACATATTGTTATCAATTTATTACATTTTATGCAACTTTTAATTGCCATATTTATGATATGTTTTCTCTGTTGTTTATTTGTTGTGAGAGAGATATATAAATGGCATTTCTAAAATATTCTTACTCAATGATTTGCATAGAAGTACAGCTGTGACTATTCCCAGTGATAACAATACTGTTTAGTGTCCGTGCTCAGTTAACGTTCATTTGCAAGGCCACAGCCAAGTGTAAATTATTTGCATTTTTCTTTACGTTTAATAAACGTACTAAGTAGGCTATTGTGAAGTGATAGTGATTTAACTTCAAATGGAAAGCTTTGATACTTCAACCAAATTTACGAGAAAAATATCACCACATCAATCTAAAGCTAACTCGAAAACTGTGTATGCGAGAGAAATTACCTCCGTGAATCAACACAATAGCCTACGGCAATAGTATGGTAAAATAATGCACCAATAAGCAAAACTAGTAGCAACAGACACAGTTAATAAAAATAACTTACTTTTAGATGTTTCTTCAGATTAGAGGTGGACTCTTTAGACGCAGACAGAGGTTGTTTAGTGGCAGACAAAGATTACACTGCACCGTTATATTTCGCTCACCCCTCTCCGACTTTAGAGTGAAAAATTGCTTGAATTTCCAGGACGTGAATGCATTTTTGCCATCACTTGCGTTGGATTGACTCTGGTGGCTCCAGCCACTCTTGGTCTGAATCCATGCTTGACCACGAATGCGAATGCTACGATGCTAGCTGCTACTCCGGAGTGTTTAGGCGCCGGCGGCAGGTTAAAACACAGAGAATTATGGGAATTATTCAATGCACGCACGCAACACGCAGACGATTGCTTAATTTATATCTTTGGTGGAAAAGTATATGCAAGTATTCGAATGGTATCACGTGTCATGTCTTATTTTGCTGAGGAAATGCTGTTTAAGCTGAAATGTCACTAAATGGCTGCGAGTCAAAGAGAAAGTAAAGTGTCTGTGTTTGGCACCTCATGTCTCCGTCTCCTTGCGTCACTGTTATTTCTTTCTTCATATTGTCTAAAGTTACATTCCAAAACCAAAATGCTGCTCCTAATTCCAGTGTGTTTTGGCGTGTGCTCCATCTGGCCTCTCCGTGTCCATCAATAACGCGCATCTGAAGCAACTACGAGTCGCAGCTCAGACCGGGATTTGATTGGCCGAAATAATAAATAGTTTATTTTGTATTAATAGGGAGTTTGATTTCCTACAACCTTTCCAACCAGTTAAAGCAGACGTTTGTTCTTACTTTTCCTGCTCTGTTTGTGAACGATGTTTTGACCCACCATACAACTATTAATATCTATTTAATACATTTGCGTTGCCCACCAGTGCCTCGGACGTGACGACAGGGCGATCCCCCTCATAGATGCCTTCCAGTGTCCTGCGAGTCCCAGTGCTCTTGCCAGATTTCCATAATTTTCTTTTTCACAACAGATTTTCCCTCTATTTTACACAGAGGAATCTCTAGGTTGACTCGCTCCAACCTCAATGCCTGCTTTGCGAGAATGTCTGCATCCTCATTATAAAATAAAAACCGTAGCTACATTCCTATTACCCAACCTGCACAGCACTTGATAGATATTTTGGAGCAAGTCTGCTCTACATGACTTCCCAGACCGCACGCTCAAAATTGCTGCTTGGCTATCAGAGGCAATTACAATATTTCCTGAACAGTTTCTTCTGCCCACCTAAGGGCCACTAAGATAGCAGCAAGCTCTGTAGTGTACACAGACAACTGATCTGACGTTCTCTTAATACTCACATTATACTTTGGGATAAAAACTGCAGCACCAGTACGACCACTCACTGGGTCTCTGGAACCATCCTTGAAAATAGCCAGGTAGTCCTGATAGCGCTCAAAGTGCTCTTGCACAACTCGCCGCTCCGGCGTATTACCCACTCTCTGCTTGAGCAACTGCTGAAGACCCAAATCCACGACCGGGGTACCAAACAGCCATGGGGGAACTGGGGAAAGGGGCACTGTAGGGCTGAACTGAAGATTACTTAATCCCATTGCGTCACCTCTCAGTCATATTGGAACGCTGGATAATATAGAACGCGATAGGCTGCAGCGGGTCACGTGGGCAGGTGACGTTACTCTCGCGAGATTAAAAGTGGGAACGGCGCAGGTAATGCAAAGGAATGATATAAGAGGAAATATAGCTTAATTCCCACCTGTGTTACAGGTACATTAATAAAAGTGGACTACAAGTGATACAAGTTCAACTTATTTCTGTATAAAGGAATCTGTAATTTATGATGATGATTTTTACATTCTTAAATTAATTAATACATGATTTAATATGTACAAACATATATGACTCAGAGTGTGTTGTCCCATCAGGAGCATGATCTTGTACAGAACTGGATAATTTTTTGTGTGTTTTCAGTAAAGAACAAGTTTTGTGAATGCCAACAATCTTCCTAAGACGCCTTAAAGGGACTATACATAAGTTTAACCACAAATAAATGTATACAAATTTAAAATTTCTTCCTCATACATGCTCCAGCAATGCCCTGGTGAGTAGAATGAGCCCTGGCCTTTTCACCTTGATTGCCTCTACATGCCTGTAAAGTCACTTAAATAGTTTATGCTCGGGTCGAACAAGCAAACAGCGTAATGCGTAATGCGCGTTCACGCTCAGCTGTAGCGTTAGCTGTATCTCCTCTATACTGACGCTGCAGTGCGAGTGGTAACTTCGGAGGGATGGATTTAGCGGAGAATAAGAGGAGACCGACTTCAAGCACCATCGAAACTCCAGCCCAGACCCCAAATAACAAAAAGAAACGAAGAGTTTATTCGAGTGTGACAAAAAAGGCGAAAGGCGAAAGTCGAGTCTGGTCAGTGTAGGCAAAGAACCAGAGTAAACATAGGAAAATGTTGAGAATCTCTCAAAAGACCCGCAGCTTATTTTTGCTTGAAAGGTAAGAAATTATGACTAAATACGTGGGGAAAAGTGTTGTTGTTGCTTTCAAAACAACGGTGTCCGACTGTCCGTGCATGTGGTACAAACTTCACTGAAACACGCCATAAAATAATAATAATTGGAAGTTACCAAAATAGTTGATCTAATAAATTTATACCTACAGAGAAGTTGTGTAGTATTAGTAGCAGACTAGTAGTATCAGTAATAACAGTAATTGTGCTGTACCTACAAAACATTTGAGTAGTAACAGTGGTAATGGTGCTGTATTTATAATGGCAAAAATAATATGCTGCTAATGTTAGCTTTTCTTGGCCGCAAAATGAGCATGACTGTTCACGGATTTATAAGCAGTGAAACGACTACAAAAAGTGGAAATGTGCCGTTTACAATATAGTTTACGAGTTAGCTACGCTAACTTTGGGCCCAGGAAATTGAAGAGACGATTTTGGCTTTTCCTAGTAGCATTTCTACCGGTGGAATTATTTTATTATTTCAATTAGGCCTACGTTTATGCATACAAAGTATACGAGTTTTTTTTTTTTCTCCTTCAAACGTCAATTATTCGTTTATATGTTTACTTGGCTTCTTCACTCGATTCATTTGCTGCATTTGCTCAAGTATTTTATCTTGGAAAACATTCACTCAAACTGATTTGGTCTAAATATCTTACAAAACAGTAACGTTTCTTACCTCAGTTGAAGTCAAACCTGCAAATCTGTAAACTGACCAGGACGGGACTGTTATTTCTGGTGCTCGTAAAGCCTGAGCGCCTCATGCACGAGCTTATCATCGAGGCTGCAGTTACGCGTTTGGCCTGAGGGGCAATTGCGAGTACAAAACTGCTAAACTCCACACAGCCCTTTAAGAACAAATTTGTGCATGAAAATGTGTTGTGAACGTTTGTGAATGAGGCCCATGAGAGGAATAAAGATCAGGAAATACAGCTGTGTTCAGATTGTTATATTGTTTATAATTTATTTTTCCAACACATTTATACACAACAATAAAGTAATAGATTATTGTGATCAGTGATATTGCAAACCACATACAGTATAAATGTACAATGTATGAAATATCTGATATTTGTAATTCACACAGATGTGTTCAGCCCCAGGCTTTTAAGAAAACACTTTGAGCATCATCAGCCAGTGAGTTTAGTATGTATGTGAGAGCTTGGTAGGTTGTAACACCTGAAATAATCATTGCAAAAGGGATTCCAAGGACTGGGACAAACGTGGCTCCTCCCTGTAGTGCTGTTGCTGCAATGAAAGGAGAAGACTTCTTCAACACTTTTAGCATAAGATCTTTGGTAATTTCAACTGCTGCAAGAGGTGATTTTGTCTCAGCCTTAAGATCATCGAGAGGCACTCCACTAAGCTCGGACAATTTACGCAGTAACTTAGGAGTAAGACCCAGAGAACAGCACAGTCCACTGTAAAGCCCATTATAATGCCCACATTAACAGCCTCTGGGAGACCAGGGACTGGAGCAGCTGCAGCTGCTGTTGAAGTTACAGTGAACCATATTATCTTCTTCTCCAAAGTCTTCTTCTTCTGTTCGATGGCCTCCAGACTGGTGATGGGCAGAGCCAGGAGAAGAGCATCCCTCTGATGTTCAGGAAGTTCCTCCATCAGAGTTGTACGCAAACCTTCAAATTCGTACAGATGGAGTCTGAGCCCATATACAAGGAAGATCTTTGGAGACTCAAAGCCCAGCCTCTTGAGTTCTGCATTAAAAAAAACAAAAAACATAAATCAATAAAATTGGAACAAAATAGCAGTTAGATTCAGAATGAACACTTTACCTTTAGTGCAGTAGTTCCTGATGATGTTTAGGACTTCCTCCTCTTGGACATTAGGATTGTCCTCTTTCTGACTGTTTATGCTGTTGTCGATCTTGGATCGAACAAAGTAGAACTTTTTCTTCATCTTCTGAATTTCTTTTGCCAGTTTTGCATCATTTTCTCTGAAACGGTCATTGGAAACAATGATGAAGAAGTCGTACTTCTCAAACCCCACTTTCTTAAGGTATTTAGTAGCTTTAAACTTGGTGGTGCCGACTCCAGGCAGATCCCAGATTCTAATGTTGGCATGTTCTGGATAAAGATACTCTGTTGGCTTCATAGTTGTCTCCACGACACCAGTTGGAGCTGCTCCTTCTGTTACGTTTCTGATTCCTCTCAGAGCATTGACCAGAGTGGATTTACCAGCGCCTCCCTCTCCTGTGATCGCGATGTTCACAAGAATGTTGTTCATTTTGTCCAAATACATCTTGGCCTTCTTAGCAGCTAGAGCCTGGTCATTTTTCTGAAGCGCAGTTTTAATTTCTTTTTCATAGTTGTCAGCCATGATGATTCCTGGTGATCAAATAAAATTGAAACAATCATGAGTTACATAAAGATCAGGAAGGCATTATTGTCCATGTGGGAAAGTTGTCGTTAAACCAGAAAGAAGCAGTGGGCGACTGCAGTACATCACTAAAGGATCCAACACTCAAGATCTTCAGATCTTCAACAAGGCTCATGTTTTCAGTTGTAAAAAGCCCAACTTGCTATTTGTTATCAGAATATAAAGATGTTAGTCCAGTGAATATTTAAACTGGTTAAAAGTTGAGTCAGCATGTACATTCAATTAAACAACATTTAAATATAGTCATGTTCAGTGACTGCAAGACGAAAAGTTGAGACTTCTTATGATAATTTTTCATTTCAAGCCTTGACCGTTATTTGTTCGCGCATGCGCTGTCAGTAAAATGTAGGGGGTTTCCGTCCTTGCCATTTCTGCTCTGTACGCTACCATGCGCCAGAGAGTCGCCTGCTGCTCAAGTGAAAACAAAGGTAAGGATTATTTTCGTGTTAAATGTGTTTTGTGTAAATTAACAAACTGGGTCACTCTAGATTATTTTGAAGTCTCTTGAGTAATGAGGTCGATACTTTAGTCCTGCCAATTTAGCTAAACCTCTGTTTGCCCCTTTGTTATAGCTAAACAATTTCATTTTGACATCTGAAAATGACATTCATGTGAATCCATGGATGTAGCTTGCTGCTTGAGTAAAAAATTAATAAATGAACATTTAAATCGAGCGAGTAGGCGGGGGCGGTCCCGGTCCCATTTCCGGTAAGCGCCAGGCTGTGTGCGGGCCATATTCGCTCCCTTCACCTGCGCAGGAGGAACAACGGCCCGGTGTCTGCGCTGTAGGCTCCACACCATCCCGCCTCCGACCGGTCAGATCACCGAGAACACAAGACGTTGCATTGACTGTGAGATTTAGCGCTGTATGTGTGTGTATAGATAGCCTCCCCTGACTTGAAAGTGTATTGTAGCAGCACGACCAAGCTAGCTGTTAGCAAAGTTACCATTGTGAAATTGCCCCTGTCCCCACCGGAACGCAAACTATCACTTCACGAAGGTAAAGTTTGATGATGGATCTTATCAGGCTGAATGGGGTTTAATCGCCAAGTTCTAGCTAATATTTAATTGTAGCCCTGAGAGCTGATAGATATAGCGATTTACTGTTTAATGGAGACAGAAACGAAATGATTGGTTAAACATCGTTTGTGGTTGGCGTAAGGCACTGACTCTCAGTAGAGAGGAGGGGAAGCTGCAGGACACCGCCGAGGGAGGGATGAAGATGTGTAGAAGGGTGCACCTTAGGTGAGGTGACACTGTTATACCTTATATTGACAATGTTTAGCCCTAATCCTGTACTTTGCAGTAGTACATTTTAAGTCAGTAGTTTTATCGGCTCCCGGTCTTAGCTTTCAAATGAGGCATTAGATTAGGGTAAATCTGAACTGGAGAAAAGCACTTGGTTAAGGCGGGGGTTAAGAGGTTAAAAGGCTGCCATGCGCAAGGAAAACCTATTAAACCTTATTCACCTAAACACATTTATTTTAAAAGGGCTATTAGTCTGTTAAAATTTCTATGCAGCCTTCGAGCCTGACTGTTTTGTTCTTGTGCTTTTTATCTGATTTTATTCACCGTTGTAGCACTTTGAGTTTTTTTATTTTTTTATATAAAGTGTAATATAAATAAATGTATTAGTATTACCTCTTTGGAGACATGTCAACCTAGCACATTTTTATGTTGTCTGAAAGACTTTACTGTTGGTCTTTTGTAGATGGTGCGTCTTCGTGTGGTTTCGGCCCCTATGCACCCAAGATGATAAAGTACAGGGCACACACTGCTTGATGTGAGCAAGACATGAAAACCCTGTTAGGGCATCTTGATGATCAGGTGAGTGTTCTTTGTCATTTTGTCTTCTCCATTTTTTCCCTCTGAATTTTTACCCTGTGTATTTCAGACCACCGGAATGCATGCCCAAAGGAAATCTGCTACTCTTAAAGGTCTGCCATTGGTCATGTGGGAGGACTCTCAAAAGTTCCTGAGAACATGTTTGGTGAGTCATCATTTGTGCCTCACAGCTAGAAGGTTCTGGGTTCAATTCCCACCAGGACGGGGCCTTTCTGTGTGGAGTTTGCATGTTCTCCCCGTGTCTGCGTAGGTTTCCTCCGGGTACTCCAGTTTCCCCTACCACTAAAACCATGTATATAACGGGTGAATCCTCCAGCCAGGTGATTCTGACCTCCAGCCTGACTCCACATCGGGAGATGGGTCACCGGGCGCAGCACTGCCATCGCCTACTGCTCCTTACGGGTCGCCCCAGTGGCATCGAAGGATGGGTCAAATGCAGAAGACAAATTTCCTTATGGGACAAAGTATACAAACATCACAGCGGCCTCTATGCTCCAGGACCAATTGTTTAGGGTTTCTGTTCGGTTTGGGTCCCACACCCTAAATAAATTGCCACAGCTACTGGGCCACCAAAAGTTTAAAGGAACAGGCCAGCGTTTTTCCATACTGAGATATGTTCTTACCTGAGCCTAGACGAGTTGATACGTACCTGTCTGGTCTTTGTGCCCGTGGAAGAGCGTGGTCGCTTCCAACTTCACTCCGTTCGGAGCTATAGGAATATGCTGCTTGAGGCCAAATGATAACAACATCTTTGGTCTTTTTGCGTGACTTAGCTCATGCACAAAGACCAGACAGTTGCGCATCAACTCGTCTAAGCTCAGGTAAGAACATATCTCAGTATGGAAAAACGCTGGCCTGTTCTTTTAATTACACAAAAATATCAAGTTTTTATTTTTTTCACCAAAAAAGTTACTTAGTGCCCCTTTAATTACTTGTAAAATCTTTGACAAATGTCATCTTTTAAAACAGGAGATGGAGCCTCCAGAATGTAGTGTTGGTGGAATGAAGATGGAAGTTTTAACCATCATGGAGGATGACGTGGAGACTGTTGAGTGCGACCCAAACATAAGGTTTTTCGCGGTTGTTCTTGAAGTACAGATTGTCGTGGATGAAGTAAGTGACCTGCCAACTGGCGTTGCGCTCCTATTTGGACTAGTGTATGCGCTGAACATGGACTACCCAAAGGAACTTAAATACATGTTTGAAACTATTCAGAAAATGTTCACGTAGCAGGATATGATGTCTCCCTTACTGCCACTTTAAGTTGGGTGTGGTTTTTATTTGTGGGTGTTTTTCTTTATTTGCAGTGGGCCAATGGCTATGTCTTTAAAGAGGGGGTATTATGCTTTTTCAATCACATAGCACCAGTCTATAGCATACTACAATGATGACGTAACCTTCTGTTGGTCTGTATATGCAGTAAATTAAAATAACTGCCTTGAATAAAATTGCTCTCTCAAAATGGCTGTACTGAACGTCTTGAAATAGGCCTCTGTCTCTTTAAGAAGCTTTCCGACACGCCCCCTTCAGCACACTGCTGTGGCATCTAAACAACACTACTGTGCGGGGAGGGGGCTCTGCTGAGCTGAGGAGCAGTGGTTGGTGGCTTGGCTGGTGACAAAAGGTCCAGAGGCGTCTCCAGGAGGTGGGGGCGTTCCTAGGAGGACTGAGGCATAGCTACACCTAAAATGGCTGCCGTCTAAGTTTTTACTGATTACTCAAAAATATGTGAATGAGACAAGGCAACACTCCAGGCATGTGTTTAATGAGGGAATGACATAATAACATGGTATAAAGCTTGAAAAAGTCGATTTTATATAATACCCCCCTTTAAGTTAAGTGGGCAGCTTGTTCACATTATTGCTTACATATATTATGAATGATTATTTTGTTGCATGGTTCATTTCTTCATTGTAATATTGCTCCCTCATTGTTTTGTTTGGTCTTGTCCACCAGGGGTCCAGGCCTGTCCGAGGGCAAGTCGGCTGCTCCGCTGGGACGGCGTGTGGTTGCTGGGGTCGTAGCGCCAAACCAGCACAGACCAGGAGCCATGTTGCGGAGTATGCCGACCATTCAGCCTGGACCCCTGGAAACCAGCCCTTCTCTGAGCCCATCAGTTTTTACCACCCATGTCAATATGAAGTTCCTCCTACTCCTCCAAACCAACAGCTGCACCCATCAGACTTGCCTGCTCCTCCCCAATCAATTTTAGACTTTTTACATCATCCTACAAAATAAACACCTACTGTAAACTCTCTCATTGTCCTGTCTCCTTGGACCCTGGTGATCGAACCATAGGGGGCGTTACATTCATGTGTCTGCTAGAGTACAGTCATTCAAAAACAAAATGTTAAGATATGGATAGAGATTGTACAAAGAGTTCTGGTGGTTCAACTGCTCGCAAGAAGAAAAAAATCTTCCGTTTGTGAAGGCTCTCATTTGTACAGGGACTACAAATTGATGAATCTTCAATCGTTTACTGGTCTGGGTTTACCGAGCTAATTTTCTCCAGTTCACTTACCCAAATCTAAAAGCTTCTTGACTGGAGAACTTGCAGCCTATAGGCCGGTATGACGCCTCATTTTAAAGACCTACAAAATCGATCAAACTTTTATTGTGTTTTTGTCATGTTTTCGTTACTTTTTCATCGCATTTTGTCTCTTCTTTCATGGCTTTATTTACATTTTTTTGCTATTTCTTCACTGTAGTCGCTTTTTGTTGTTATTTTCCCAGCACGTCTTTGTCGCTCTTTTGCTGCGTTTTTGTCGTTTTGTTCACTTTTTTTGTTTTTCTTGTGTGTTTTGTCACTTTTCCCCTCGTTTTGTCACCTTTTTTTCATCACTCTTTAGTCAGTGTGTTAATGTTGCTTTTCCGGCATGTTTATGTCACTCTTTTGCCCCTTTAGATTTGGGTAATGCCAATCTGGACAAAGTGTGCTCGATTAAAGGGTTGTTGGGTTGAATGCAATTGACCACATGCATTCTGGAGTGGCTTTACATAAGACATTAGTTGTTTACAGAATCAATTAATTGGCCAATTCTAATGTTTTCAGTATCAATGGCCAGTTTCTGAATTACCTTGGTTTCCATGGTTTCTGTAAACATTTCATGGTTTCAATGCAGGTCAGAACCAGGCTACAGCTTTACATTAGAGCGCTGCTAGCAATGTGAACAGCAGTAAAAGAAAGGAATATTCTCGAAGACGGCGTGTGATTACCATGACAACGGACAGCGCCATTTTAACGTGGTGTTCCAGTTGCCTGACATATCGTGGATCAATCATGAAAACCTTACATCTGGCAGGGAAAGCGGTGTCAATTTTCGCTACTAGGCGAAGCAAAGCTATAACTAACTAAACTTAGGCACAGCCGCGGTCTGCGGCAGGTCTGAGGACTAAACCAGGACGTAGACTACACCAGTTACAAATCAGGACTGAACCATGACTGAATAAGAAACTAGAGCTTTTAGACAAAGAGAAAAGCACAACACAGCAGTGATAACAAGAAAGATATAGGCTATTTACCTTTAGCGGCAGACCAGAGCCTGAGCTCAAGTACTGTTATTAAGTTTACTCCAGCTGCACCGGAGGAGGAAATCAAAGATTTGTTTGTGGGAGAGTGAGTGCTCACTCTGCATTAGACATTTTTGGTAAAGTTTTGGTAATAATTTGTGACATAGTGAGCGCTGTGTAAAGATCTTTGACATGTGAAGTGCTTTTGCTTTGTCAGTGTGTTTAGAAAAGTTTAGCTTGTGGCTGAAGAAAACGGTGTCATGATGTGGATCTGATCTGTCCCTGCGCTCAGGAGGTATACTGTCATTTCTCTCGTTTTTAATCGCTGCTTAAATGGAAATTCCTCTCAAAACATGAAGTTACAAGTGACGCTGCTGCGGCCTGTTGCTTTCTGTTGTGCCAAAACCACACTTAACTGGTTGCTACGTGTTGCTATGTCTGACGGCACAATGTCATACCTGATTTCGGCCATTTCTCATGTTGTTTTCCATGCCAAATGATGGGTAATTATTGATTTATCCAATGCTATGTCTGGCAACGGGACACCACGCTAAAATGGCGCTGTCCGTTGTCATAGCAATCAGTGACTGTGACGTACATGCCGTCTTCGAGAATACAAACAACAAAATCTAGCTCAACATCAAAGTTATGATGAAGGCAAATTTTAGCGCTTTATATACCTTTTAATTTACTGCCGTTTACATTATTAGAAGCGCTCTAATGCCAAGCAAAGAAGCTGTTGCCTGGATCTGACCCACCATCCTGCTTTCAAACAACTGAATGCTTACAAAAAATGTGCAAACCAAGGGATGTGGTTTGTGGATGCTGCAAAGCTTACTTAACTAACCCAGTCCAGTTGACAATTTAAGCTATACTTTGATTTTATTTTATTTTTGTATTGACAGTTTTTAAAAACTTTCATATAAAAGAAATATACACTTGCATACATAGGGCTGAAAGATATATCGTTATCGTATATCGAGATATGAACATTCAAAATATTAAAATCGAAAAAGCAAGATATAAACGATATAGATTTTCATCAATAAAACTGCACTCTTTTGTATTATGATTTTATTTTTCTGAAAAATGCTTAGTTTTCACCTAACCCATAGTTATATCGTATCGTATCGAGATATCTGGCATGAATATCGAGATATGAAGTTTTGTCCATATCGTTCAGCCCTACATACTTTACTTTACTTCGACTAAAGATTTTTCTAGTTTGATAAGAGCCAGTTGTACTGCACTTGTTTTGCTCAAAACTATTGCAGCTGTTAATTAATTTCACTTTGTTAAACACTTAACCATAACTAGCTTTATTGCTGCAGCTGTTTGAATAATTCCACTGCAATATGTTGAACACTTAATGTTTGTTGAACTGAAAATATTATTTTTAGTTAAGCGTGAATTGAGGTATAGGGCAGTGCTTGGAAAAAAGTCAACTGCAATGCTGAGGTTTCTGAGACGGGTAATTTTCAAACATATTGTGAGTTTTATATTTGTCTTAATAAATTTCTCAAATGTTGATCTTATCTTTTTATTTGTTGCTACATGTTGAAATGATACACGGTACAGGACCCCAGATTTCATGCAATTAACAACCAAATGGAAAATTATAATCAAATACTTTAGATATTGATTGATAATTTGATACCTGCTTCTATATAAGTTGTACCTTCAGTTGATTTCAAGAATGACATGTTCTGTCTTGAAGTTATTCCCTAAATTATATAAACAAATTGTAAGTGTAAACCTTATCATTTGACTCAACTTAAAGAGTAAAGCAACTGGCTGCAAAGCTTTTTTGAGTTCACTCAACTTTATCAAGAAGCAAGTTGTGCCAACATATATTTGAAAGTTAACTTTGCACTTGATTCAACTCTTTTGTTTTTGTTCAAGAAATTAACTATTAGTAGTTGACCAATCGTATTGCTTTAAGTCCAGCACACACTTAATTCTAAGTTTAGTAACGTTTTTCTTTCAAGTTGGTTTTATTTAAAGTTTGTATTTGCTTGTAATAATAGAAAAAAAAGCAAACCAGGTATTTTTACCAACTTCCACATACGATTTGGCTCAACAAAAACCTTAAAAGTTTAGTAAACTCAAAAAAGCTTTGCAGCCAGTTGCTTTACTTTTTAAGTTGACTCAACATTTTATTTATTACAGTGAGGACACAGTGAGAACATGCAAACTCCACACAGAAAGGCCACATGGTAGCCATTCAAGAGAGTTAAGCTGGGCTTACACTGTGTGATTTTGCCACAAATTTTGATTGTACAGCATTTTTACTACATATACATACTTTTTTTTTTTCCATCTATGATTGCATTTTTAGCAATAGAAACATCTTGGTTTATTAAAGTAAGCAAGGCCATTGTGATTTGTAAAGCTCTTTGGTGGATACGAATCAGGTTGGAGGCTTATTGTTGCACAGATTGACCAGAAACCCTCGCTCAACCCCGTAGGTCCCACAGGTTTGAGCGGGTCGGGTACATCAAATATATGACAGATATTTGGGTGTGGGTGGGTCGGGTTAAACGCACATTTTTGTGTTTCCTTACAATGTTAAGGGTTCAACATAAAGTGAATTTATGTCGCTCAAAGTTTTGTTGAATGTCCAGTTTTATGGGATAAATGTATCAGTTGCATGTTTGTTTTCTCATAGTTCTGAGTTTATATGGAAACTAGCTTACTTCTGCATGACCTGACTTGAAAAAAAGCTTTAACTTGACTTATTCCATGACCAATTGACTTGGTTACTGAAACGTCACAAATTTAACTTGACATGAGCTTTGCACTGAGTGACTTACTCCCACCTCTGGTGTTTAGTGGTAGCTTATTGGTATTTTTGTATTTATTGGAATTTTTTAATAAGACATTGTGTCTGTGTATATATATATATATATATAAATTCATCATCATTATCCATCATATAATTTGACAATACGACACTACAACAATGACTGAGACGATGGGAATTGCCTGTAAATGACTTTCGCACACATGGACTGGTACTACACACTATAAATCCCTCAATTATTTTGGCAATCATTCCAGAGTTGAGATAATTGGAATCAAATAGATTTTTGTTATAAACTCTGTGTTTTGTAGTAAATGAATAAAAAGTCTTACCTTCGAGTCGGACGCCACACGTGTTAGAATCTCGAGTGTTGTGAGTGTTGTCTGTCCTGTTCTCTTTGTCACCACTCCCACTGATGTCATTAACTCTGCTCTGGCATCATGGACTGACACACAAATGGAAAAGTTACATCTTTGACATTACTATTTATTATTTACTTTTAAAGGTTTTTTGTCCATAGTCTTTCACAGGTCAGTTCTGTATGAAAAGCAAAGAGAGGAATTCAGCAAATTGTTGGGGCCTAGAGTCAAGTTCAAGAAAAAATTGGCAGCATATGTGCTTAAACCTTAACCACTAGGCCACAGTGCAGCTCATCACTATTAACTATTGTAAATGGTAAATAGTCTAAAGTTATATAGCGCTTGTCCACCTACATTAGACATTCAAAGTGCTTTAAGCAAGGAACCAGTCACCCATTCACACCCTCATTCATACACCAATGTCTGCAGACAGTTTAGTTTAATTTTAGTTTTCACACCCTTTCATAAACAGGTACAACAGGATTGGTATCATAGACCGTTAAAAAGAATAGACAGCTCGTCCTCACTCCTCCCCGTTTACCACAATGACCACGTTCGAGGGGGAAATCATGGCGGATTTACAGACTCCTCCTCCCCAGCTCTGATGAAGCATGTTCCTAATAAGGGCATAAGGGCGGGATCTTCACTGTAGACTCGGCCCTTGCGTGACGTGTAGCTCGCGCAGCTCCAATGCTAACAGTCCGACCTCCGTTAAGTAGGAGATTTAAAAAAAAAATATTTCGAAAACCAGCCTGGTTTCTATTTTTGTGACTAACCCAATGTTATCTCAGGAGGAATATGTAGCCATATTAAGTGTTAAACCAGGCATTAAAGTTGTTTTTAACGTGTCTAAAGTCCAATGCTTTTCAATGGGGGCCTAGCGGCCAAATGGAGGTACTACAGCAATGGAGGAGCAATGGCGGCCTCCAGTGTTACGGTCACAAAGCAGAGCAGCCAGCGCCCATTGATTGGTATGAACGCAGAGCACATGGTCAGAAGCATCATCACAAGTGACAGAGTTTTATTGTGCAACTGAACTACTCTAATTTATAGTTTAGTTTAGTTTATTTGAGCTGTTAACATTCATTTATTTACAGAAGTCACATCATTACACAGTAATGGAAGTTTATGGGCATCGACCCGTATATTCAGTACTCTCAGTACTCGTGTATTTCACATTTGTATTCCCATTGGGAACTCAACTAATAACAACTGCATCTTACAATTTATTTATTTATTTTGATTTGAATATTTTATTTCGAGCTAAAGAAGAAAAGAAAAAACAGAAATATATATATACATAATAAAAGAAAAAAGAAAAAATAATTTACATTACAGCTCGAAAAGGAGTGGGAAGAAGACAAGCTTGTTGACTCCCACCCCTGTTCATAAACTTCAATAATAATAACTATAACAATGACTGACAACAGTGCATATTTCTTACCATTTTACAAACAACTATCAACCGAGTTGGTTACATATTAACAAATGCGACACTGCATTATACCAGGTCAACATTCACAGTATCTCACACGCTCAACATTCACAGTATTTCACACGCTACAACCAGTGTATTATTTCTGTCTCCCATACAGAATTCATTACCATGTTGGCATTATCGTTGTTCACCATCACCATTACAACCCATATAGCATTACTCTGTATCAAAGTGTTTGAATGGTACATAAAATACTCCACATTTATTCATGAAAGGTACAGTAATCGCAGACTGATTGATGTTCATGATAACAAGAATGGTCTTACTGATATGTGTTAAAAGGGATTCGGGGCTTTTCTTTCTTTTCTTCTTTTCTGTGACTGGACCAGCTGCCAGAGGGGAGCAGCCCCCGAGCAACCGGACCATCATTTGTTAAGTGTCCTATACTATGCATTAAAAGAGACAATTTTTAGGAGTCTGCTGCCAGAAGAGAGTTTCCTCGAGCTGCCGGCCCCTACATGTCTGCCCTATACTATGGGTTATGTTGAATGCGGAGTACCTAGATATGTGCATGTTTACTTCTAAGAATTTATTTCCTTTATATTACCATCAGCATCAATAGCAGTACCGCTGTCTGAATCGATTGAGTTGGATTCTAAGAATAATCTACAGATTGTTAGGTATTAATCCTAGACTGTTACATTTAAAGTTTAAATAGTGATGATAACAACACAACAGCAATAGCAATAACAATGGCAATAACAACTGCAATAGTGTAATAGTAACAACCACAATATACTTCATTATTAGTTAGATCTGACCTTTAAAGTATACAGCACTTTGTGACACCCATTAGCAATCAAGTACCCATTTCCTCCTTCTGGTACTTTGACCATACCATTTTTTTATATCTTGATTTGAAATGATGAATATTGGACATTGTTTATATTCTGCCCCCAATTTGTTCCAGAGTTTAACTCCACATACAGACACAAACATACTTTCCTAGTGGAAGACACTGCTTGAGTCTTAAAGTTATCACACCCCCTCAGGTTATATCCCCCTTCTGTGCGTGCAAAAAGCATTTGTATCCTTGCAGGTAGCACATTTTTGTTGGCTTTAAACAGAAGTTGGGCAGTAGAGAAATCAACTAAATCATGCATTTTTAACAGTTTAGACTGCAGAAATAATATATTAGTGTGATCATAATATCCTACTTTATGTATAATTCTTACAGCCCGTTTTTGGAGTATAACAAGGGGGTGTAATGAGCTTTTATAGTTATTTCCCCAGACTTCTACACAGTAGTTTAGATATGGCAAAACTAATGAACTATATAACAAAATAATGCATTGTAATTTAAGAAAAACTTTGCTTTGTTAATGATTGAGATACTTTTGGAGACTTTACCTTGTATGTGTCTTATGTGTGGTTTCCAGCTTAATTTACTGTCAATGATGACTCCTAAGAATTTAATTTCTGATACTGTATCTAAGACTACACCTTCTATGTTTACTGAGTCTGGTTTTCCATTATAATTACCGAAAAACATTACTTTTGTTTTATTTAGGTTGAGGGACAATTTATTAATGTCCATCCATGTTTTAATTTCCTTAGTTCACAGTTTATGTTAGTTACTAAATTACTATAATTGTCATTGGAATAGAAGACGTTTGTGTCATCTGCGAAAATCACTAATTTTAATAATTTAGACACATTAAAAATGTCATTAATATATAAATTAAACAACTTTGGGCCTAAGACAGATCCCTGTGGGACCCCACAGCCAATGTCCAAATAACCTGATGTAAACTCCCCCATCTTCACATACTGTTGTCTCCCAGTTAAATAGCTTTGAATCCAGCTCAAAGCCACTCCCCTTATGCCATATCTGTCTAATTTTTTAATAATATAGAATGATTTAGTGTATCAAATGCTTTTTTTAAGTCAATGAATATTCCAGCTGCATGTTTCTTGCCCTCTAAGCTATTAGTAATCTCTTCTATTGCATCAATGATGGCCATTGAAGTTGACCTTGCTGCTCGAAACCCGTACTGACCTTCATTAATTAGTTTGTGCTTATCTATGAATTATCCATTCTACTGTTATAAAGTTTCTCTAAGATTTTGGAGAACTGGGGGAGCAGAGAGACAGGTCTGTAGTTAGTGAAGATGTGTTTGTTCCCATTTTTATGTATAGGTATAACTTTTGCAATTTTCATTTTATTTGGAACTGTTCCTGTTTGAAACGATAGGTTGCATATGTAGGTTAATGGTTTCACGATACTATGTATAATTTGTTTAACTAGTGTCATATCTATATCAAAACAGTCTGTAGACGATTTGTTCTTACACCCGTTAATGACATCTATTATTTCTGTTTCAGTTACTCCAGACAAAAACATAGTTTTTGAATTAATGTCTATCAATGACTCCATTTCGTTGTTACTACACTCCGGAATCTCTGCTGCCAGATCCGGTCCAACATTTACAAAAAAACTATTAAAACTTTCCACAATGTCATTCATATTATGGTTGTCATTGATCCCATCAGTGAAATAGTTTGGATATGAATTATTTTTTGCATTACCCTTGATTATAGTGTTTAGTATTCCCCATACCCCTTTCATGTTGTTCTTGTTTGTATATAATAGATTGGTATAATATAGTTTCTTAGCCTTCCTTAATATATTGGTCAGTTTATTTTTATATGTTTTATATCTACTTTCAGAATCCTCTGTTCTTAATCTAATGAATTGTCTATATAGAGTGTTTTTTTCTTACAAGCATTTTGTAAACCCTTGGTTAGCCACGGACATTTTGTCGTTTTTCTGTTTTTACAGAATTGCTGAATAGGGCAGTTCTTATTGTATGCAGTACTAAAAATTTCCATGAAAGTATCGTAAGCATTTTCTACATCATTCTTGTTGTATACCTCGTTCCAATCTTGTTTTATTAAGTCACTATAAAGTGAGTAAATTGAATCCTCAGTTCTTGCTCGTTTATAAAAATATTTTTGAGGTGATTTTTGATCTAACTCATTATCATCATACACCGTGAATACGGGCAGATGATCCGTTATATCACAAACCATTAGACCGCTGACATTTGTGAACTGCATATTATTAGTGAAGATGTTATCAATGAGGGTAGCACTGCTCGCTGTTATTCTGCTAGGTCTTGTGATAGTTGGGTATAAACTCATACTGTACATCCTATTAATATACTCATCAGTTGTCTTATGTTTATTTGGATTTATCAAATCGATGTTATAATCCCCACAGATAAATAATACCTTGTTACTCAGTTCTGAGAATGTTTTTTCTGCCCAATTTGTAAATATTTCCACGCATGAGCCTGGTGACCTGTATAAACAACTAACTATTATGTTTTTCTTTTTTCATTGATAATTTCTATTGATAAGCATTCAAGCAAGTTGTTTATTGATGCAGTCATGTTTTTAATATTTTGAATTTAAATTTGTTGAGGACATATATAGCAACTCCTCCTCCCCTTTATTGGTTCTGTTTACGTAGTTTAATGTATAATTGTTTAACTCAAATGCAATGCCTTTATCCTCATTAAACCATGTTTCTGATAATGCGATGATACTAAATGGATTCTCAAACTGTTTTAAGTATTCTTTGATTGCATCGAAATTCGCGTACATGCTTCTACTATTGAAATGGATAATTGAGAATTTCCCTTCTGTTTTAACAGAGATGTTAAATTCATTCTCAGTATAGTATTTGCAATTAATTGCGTTAGATGTTAAGAATAGGTTATCTGGGTCTAACTGATCTTCCCAGTCCAGTGCATTATGTTCAGTGTACTCTGAAGCTTTCAGCTCCAAGAGCTCACAGTCCAAAATCCTTTGCTGTAATCCTAGGTCACTTCCATCAGTAGCATATGAGGTATGATTGGACATCATTGTATGAGTATATATATTACAGGACATGTGAAATTATGTTTTTTACATACCAAAATCCATACGTTTTCCCGGTGATTAAGCTTGATTTGGAGTACTGGTGCGCGGACGTACAATGAGTTTGTCATATCTCAAGAAGGCTATGTCCCCCCTTTCCCTGGCAGCTCTCAGCTCCGGCATTAGATCTTTTCGTTTCCTTTTAATGGAGTCCGTGTAGTCCTCGTTTATGTAGATTTTCGTTCCTTTGAGTTGTTTAGCGCGCTGCAGGATTGCTTCTCGATCCTTCCAACGCAGTAGTTTGGCGACGATAGGTCTCGGCCAGTCTCTCCCGCCAGGTTTCCCTACGCGATGGGCTCTCTCCATTTCCACCGGGTTTTGTAGTTGCAGTTTCTCCCTCAGCAGTTGATTGATTTTTTCCTCAGCGTCAGCCCAGGTCTCCCCAGGCGACTCCAACACTCCCTCAAAGACCAGGTTTTTTCTGCGGCTCTGTCCCTCCAGATACTCCAGTTTATCCGTGATGACGTGCAGATTGTCACATACTTTATAGAAATCGTTATGTATTGTGTCCGTGCGCTCAGTGAGTTTCCTTTTCTCTTCTTTTATAGTGTCTACCTCATCTTGCGTGTATTGCAGGCTAGTTTTTAGCTCTTGAATGTCCTTTAACTGTGTATCCATGCGGGTGTTTGTTGATTCCATGATGAGTTTTATGAATCCTTTGAAGTTTTCCTGCTGTTGTTGAATTAATTCCCTAAACATGTCCCTTTGCTGCTCCATGAGTTCCGTGACTCGACTGAGGCTCACGTAATCCTCATCAGCCGGCGTTTCTGGCGGTTGGACTGATTTAGTCGGCTTAGGCATTTTGGTCTCCCTGAACCGGACTCCGCAAAAATGTTAGCTTCCACACTGCTCTCACACTGCTGCTCACAGTCACACTTCCGGGTACGTTTACATTGATAAAGTTACCATAAAAATATGCAAAGTTCAATAATAATAATAATAATCTCTTGGATTTGTATAGCGCTTTTCAAGATACCCAGAGCGCTTCACAGCTCATTATTCATTCACTCCATACTTGGTGGTGGTAAGCTACTGTTGTAGCCACAGCTGCCCTGGGGTAGACTGACGGAAGCTAGGCAACCAGTCTGCGCCATCGGCCCCTCCGACCACCACCAACCACTCACTCACTCATTACATTCGCTAGGCTTCCTGGTGTTACTAAACGGTCTCCCATCCAAGTACTAACCAGGCCCTACCCTGCTTAGCTTCCAAGATCTTCAAGTATACCATTTTCATACACGAGTGTGTACCTGTTTATGAGGTACATTTTCCTATTTAAATTATATTTTAAACCATAAAACCAGTAGCATAGACCTTACAATTTGCAGCTGTTGACATGGGAAGAGCTTGTAGCTACATGACAGTGATATTGGCCGATAGCTAAAAACAAATATCGTCGATATATCAATAATAATTCGGCCTCTGCCCATGCCTTTCAGCATAAAGGGACAATGCAAAGTAGCTTATGAATGAGATTCCTCTAAACATGAGGCAATAATGAGAGGGTTTTACAGACACAATAGTAATCTCCTCAAAGAATGTATTGTAATTGTATTTTAGAATGTAATTACCCCCTACCTTCTACAAAGTTATCTGGCTCCGTTTTATACCCCACTGTTGGCTGCTTTCAAGACAAACAGAGGTTGTCATTGGTCATCTTGAAGCTCTTTCATTAGAACAAAAAAATCCATCCATCCATCCATCCATTTTCTTCCGCTTTATCCGGGGCCGGGTCGCGGAGGCAGCAGTCTCAGCAGAGATGCCCAGACTTCCCGATCCACGCACACCTCCTCCAGCTGTTCTGGGGGACCCGAGGCGACACCAGGCCAGCTCGGAGACATAGTCCCACCAGCGTGTCCTGGGCCTTCCACGAGGCCTCCTCCCAATAGGACATGCCTGGAACACCTCCCGAGGGAGGCGACCAGGAGGCATCCGGAACAGATGCCCTAGCCACCTCAGCTGGCTCCTTTCGACGTGAAGGAGCAGCGACTCTACACCGAGCTCCTCCCGGGTAACTGAGCTCCTCACCCGATCTCGGAGGGTGCGCCCAGCCACCCTGCGAAGGAAACTCATTTCGGCCGCTTGTATCCGCGATCTTGTCCTTTCGGTCATTACCCAGATCTCATGACCATAGGTGAGGGTGGGAACGTAGATCGATCGGTAAATCGAGAGCTTTGCCTCAGACTCAGCTCCCTCTTCACCACAACAGTCCGATACAGCGACCGCATCACTGCTGACGCTGCACCGATCCGTCTATCGATCTCACGCTCCATCCGTCCCTCACTCGTGAACAAGACCCCGAGATACTTGAACTCCTCCACTTGAGGTAAGGACTCCCCACCGACCTGAAGCGGGGAAGCCACCTTTTTCCGGTGGAGAACCATGGCCTCAGATTTGGAGGTGCTGATCCTCATCCCGGCCGCTTCACACTCGGCTGCAAACCGCCCCAGTGCGCGCTGGAGGTCCTGATTTGATGAAGCCAACAGAACAACATCATCTGCAAACAGCAGAGATGAGATCCTGAGGTTCCCAAACCGGACACCCTCCGACCCCTGGCTGCGCCTAGAAATTCTGTCCATAAAGGTAATGAACAGAACCGGTGACATAGGGCAGCCCTGGCGGAGACCAACACGCACCGGAAACAAGTCTGACTTACTGCCGGCAATGCGAACCAAGCTCCTGCTGCGGTCATACAGGGAACGGACAGCCCTGGACAGAACAAAAAAATCAAGTTAGAAATCTTGGGGTAATCATGGACTCAGACCTGAATTTTAAAAGTCATATTAAGTCCATTACATCAGCGGCTTATTAACACCTAAAAAACCTTAGTGTAAATAAAAAACATAGTGTCTAAACCAGACTTGGAGAGACTAATTCATGTGCTTGTCTCCAGTCGGCTAGACTATTGTAACGGCCTGTTCACTCTCTAAACGAGCTGTTAGAGCTGCAGAACAAACAGAAGCAGGAAATACGACCATATTAGTCCAGTGCTGCACTGGCTTCCTGTCACTCAGAGCAGACTTTAAAACAGCTCTGCTTGTTACGAGTCTCTTCATGGTCGGGCACCAAAGTATAGCTGACATGCTGCAGCCGTATGAACCATTTCAGGGAGGGGTCTCCTGGTGGTTCCCAGAGTCAGGATTAAACACGGTGAGGCTGCGTTTCAGGTTCATGCAGCAAAGGTCTGGAACAGCCACCGTGTTGTGCCCTTTTGAGTTTTGAGCCCCTGCCCCTCTGTAGCTCTCTGCACGGCCCTGGTAGTAGTAGTAGTAGTAGTAGTAGTAGTAGTAGTAGTAGTAGTAGTAGTAGTAGTAGTAGTAGTAGTAGTAGTAGTATTGGGAGTAGTTGTTGTAGTATTGTAGTGTGGCACGTGTTCCTCTGTTGTCTGTTATGATCTTAATATGATGCAATAACAGAGAGTAAATACCAGCGGAGAGTTTGTGGTGAATAATTCAATCGTTCCGTTGGGTCGGGACTCCCCCAGGTCCCATTAGCCCTGGATCAGAGGGGTCTCCCGGGGCCGAGCACAGGGGCCGCTGCAGATAAACACAGACGATATTAATCTGCACTCAGGATTTAAGAACTACTGCAACCAACTTAACCTGGGATTTATTTGAGTATAACTGAGCATAATGTTCTCCCTCAGAAAGTTACTGAACAAAATATTCGTGACTGTCCCGAATTCAAAGATTTTGTCCCAGATCCCGAATCTTGCCCAGACTGTTCTGAAAATGATCCCAGTCCTGCATCAGCAGCAGTAACTGCCTCAATTAAAGACCAGAGAGCACTAGAGCACACGGGGGTGACGGTGACGCTCCACGCCTCACCCCGGTCTGCAGAGGCTACAGACGCAGCAGCACAGGTCATTTCTACAGATAATACATCAGTCTGGGACTGTGACTCAGGGATCACTGTAAACTTTGAGAACAGAGACGAGAAAGAACTCCACATGTGCCAGTTTGGGAACTTTATGTCTTTCACGTTTATGAAACTGCCTCATTTCCTCACTGTGTTTCTCACTCATCCCCTTAAAGCCTTTAAAAGAGCCGTGATGCGCCTCGCTATACGCTACACAACACACGTGTACCCCGCCTGTTTGATCAAATCACACATTTTTGTGAAGAGATGTCTGCTGTTTTTAAATTGGGTTCTTCAAAAATGAATGTTTTTACTGAACTCTAACTGTCTTTAGGCAAAGTATAAATAAATAAATGCTTAGTTACACACATATAACACAGAAGAGCTCCTTCCTGAACACGTCCTGAAGGCTTTTTCATAAACCTGTTTCAATAAAGTGAAGCTTTCAACTCGACGTCTCTCTGACTGAGTGTAAACACAGGAGTCCAGCCAAAAGACCAAGATAAGGAGAGGACACGCCCTCCTTCAGCAACATCCCCTTTAAGACACGACGAAGGCAGATCCACAAATGCACCGCCTTCATCTGTGTTTGAGGAGCGAGCAGAGGAACGAAACAAGTGACTTTACAACAAACTACTCAAAGCTCACCGTGCACAGGTGTTTAACATCACAAAGCACAGAGACTCACTCTGACCCAGACGTTAAAGTGCTCCATTAAAGTGATGGATGTTTTTAAATCTGATTTTGTGCTTAACATAAAGAACAAAATAACAACAGAGCATTTGTAAAATACATCTATATAAAAATATCCACTAACAAGTTGCAATGGTCTAATAATAAAACATTAGTGTCGGTAGAAAATGTGTTTGTGGTAAAAGTGAAGTGGAAATAAATTGGCCGGAGTGAGTCTGGTTTATCAGCAAAATAAAACATAAACCAGTTTTATGAAAAAGCCCATGTCTTTTTTTCTGTTAAAAACTTGACAAAGAATAAACAATATGTAATAAGTGTTGTTGTTGTTGGACCTGCAGCGTCTGAGTGGAATGATACTGTATATTTATGTAGCAGTATGGGGTCGCTAGTCCCGGCTCACCTATAAAGGGTGCTGCTTTCCCATCCTCGCCCCTCTCTAACCTGTCACCCCTGACGTCCTCCACCAGTCAGGGCCGGCCTAGCTGCGAGGAGCACGACGCAGGAGGAATTGAAATGTTGGACTTCAGTGACTTAAATCAAACATTTAAAGTGAAATGGCTACAAGAATGCATCAAAAGACCCTCATCCATATGGTGTTTCATCCCAAATAATATATATAGTAAAGTGGGTGGGCTACACTTTTTATTGAAGTGTCATTACAGTGTTCCCAAACTTCCATTGAAATTATCAAATTTTTATAAACAAGCTTTAGACTCATGGAAATTATGCTACAAACACATGTTTTCCCCACATACTGTAAGTGTACCTTGTGGAATAATCAATGTATTCTAAACAGCAACCGATCTTTATTTTTTTCAGACCTGGATGAACAGGAACATCCATCCATTTTCTTCTGCTTTATCCGGGGCTTGGTCGCGGAGGCAGCAGTCTCAGCAGAGATGCCCAGACTTCCCGATCCATGCACACCTCCTCCAGCTGTTCTGGACAACAAACAAAAAAATCAATAAAACTTAACAACATCTATGAAGAACTGATCTGATAAACATGCTGTCCCTTTTAGTTTTGTTTTTCTTTACGATTTTGTTTTCTTGTCTTTTTGCTTGTTTTTTGTTTTCCCTTTTGTCTGCTTTATTCTTTATAGAGTTTGGGAAAATCCATTGTTACCATGGAGATCTAGAAGAAACCCTTAAAAGGCGCTGATAGTCTACAACAATTCAAAAACAGTATAAGAGAAGTGTGTTTGAGAAATATGCTAAAGACATGTGACCTTGTACTTATTATAATAAGTAGATAATTATCTACAAGTAATTTTGTATTACTGTGAACCTGTTGTGGAAATATTTCTATACATGTTTTTATCATAATAGGCTTTAATGATTATATGAAACTGTGTTGATTAATCTGTGCTTTTGGGGTTGATTTGAATTAGGCGGACATTTATTGTCCTTACTCTTGGAATCCACTGGGGGCAGTGTGTTATAATGCGGAGTCAGATCGCGCAGCAGAAGAAGCATTCCAAGGACATTAATTGGTTCTTCAACAAGTAGCCGCCTACTTCCTGTGTCTATAAAAAGCCAGGCATGGCGCCGCTCCCTCTCTTACTCCACTGCATTCCTGGCTGGCCACTGGACATCACCATGTAGCCTTTAGTATAGCTTTTGTTTTAGATTGTAAATTCAGGGAATACAATAATGATTTTGATTTTAAACGAATGAGTCTCCATCTTCTCTCCATATTAAACACAACACTGTTTAACCACATCATTGCTGATGGAACCAATGTCACCAACCCCTAAGTTTAAGTTGTTATGAATTATAGAAACTAAGAGAAATGAGATCCTGCAGGGCTGTGTGTGTGCCTATGTATGGAAAATAAAACTTGTCTTTCACTAATTGCTTGTACGTAAACATGTACATGCTTCTGTTGCACATGTGCCTGGATAACTCTGGAATGTGTAATGTAAAGTGTTATATAACACGAGATGCTGCTTGTATCACCGTTATTATTACTGTTATTATTTACCTGCAGCTGGACACATGCGTTTCAGTTATTTATATTCTCAGTGTTATGATGGGCCTTTTATTTTGAAAGGACTTACAATTGTTTTGTATTTCTTGAATTAACCTAAAAATGCATGAAAGTAATTATTAGGCACTAATAAGCTTTCTTGCTTCTCGCCTACTCCTTTTGAGTTTTTATTATAATGCAATGAGGTAACCTTGCAATCTATGTTTTTGTAAATTGCTCAAATAAAATAAACTAAACCATGAAGATCCTCCATGTCTGTAGCTGTTGACATGCATTCTCCATAGACTAACACTAGCTAAATACAGTATATAAAATGGAGAGAAGAAAATAAAAAATACTGTCAAAGTGTTTTGATGTGAACATGTTTTGCCTGCTGCTGATTCCATGGTGATGTGACATCAACTTTAAACTATAATTATATTGCATGATGCCTCAAGCAATGCAAGGAAAAACCGAAACGTTTGTGAATGTGTACAAATGTGTATGTTTATGTAAATATATGCATAATTGTAAATAAAAAAATAAAAAGCTGCGCCTCCCCCTCGGTATGTCAGTAACTCAGCCTTACAATGGGTTTAGCGATCAAAACTAAATATGCCTTTCCATAGGTTTCTGGTTCAGTCAAGCCTCCCCTTTTGGACAGCTCTCCCCCTCCGCTGTTTTTATTTTGGGGAACGCTCTTGTACTTCATACTGTCCAGGATCAATGATACAGTGTCAGTATGTGCCTTGTGCAGAATTTAAGGCTGTTAGAAGTAGTCCATTTTAATGAAAATACCAAAACGAAAAAGAGAAATATATTTATTAATAAATTAAGTAACAAAGTAAATGGTCATGTCTCTGTCATAATTAAGCCTGATAAAAACCTGTGTTGCCCGCTAGTACGAAATGAAGTAATGTTTACATGCATTCGGAGTTTACGGCTGCTTACTAGCGCCTTTCCATTCGGTTACAGTTACATAACATTCAAACGTTTCTGTTTTGTTTAACCACACGTCTCCCCTCATACAGGAAACTGATGCAACAATAAGCTTTAACCTCTTAACTCCCACATAAACTGAGCACATTTCTCCGGTTTGGCTTTACCCAAATCTATCACTGGTATGTTAGAACTCAAATGCAACGCAGGAAGGAGTAGACGGGAACTGAAATATCTGAATAAGCCAGGATAAGCAGGCACCAAACAAAACAAAGAAGGATAACCAAAATATCCCCAATAGGACTTGTTATTTATTCAGACAGGAACAGAAAACAGAATCTATGGACAATCAGAATCAGAATCTCTCAGAAATATCACAGGGCTTGAAAGTCTCTCTTCGCAGGTTGACAATCTAGCGAGAGACTGACTGAACTAAGGAGTATATATACCCTCCCCCGACCTGACGAGTGAAAGGAGCAGCTGTGCAGAGCAGGAAAACTGGGCAAGCAGGAAAACATGAACTGGAACGGGCCAAATCAAGGAGCAGGGAGTGAACCAGGATGTAAACAATAACTAACTAAGCAGAATCATGACAAAATCTAAAAGCTTCAGAAAAAACATCAACATAGCAACAAACATGAGCCGAGAACAAGGATGAAAAACGTGACAAAAACGAAACAAAGGAATCACAGATAAGCAAGAAAAAGAAATGTCAAAAGGTTAGACCAGTTTTGTTGGTCTTAGCTTTCAAATGAGGCGTTAGGGTTTAGGGCTTATAGGCTGTAAACATTTAGTTTTGGGTAAAGCTGAACTGGAGAAAACACACTTGGTTAAGTCGGGGGTTAAGAGGTTGAACACCATGAAAAACCTTTATAGATGAACATATGGATGGAAAATGAAGTATTAGTTACTTTTTAGCAGAAGACATTTTATCTTCAGTGCTCATATGAAACAACAGTATTATTGTTTTGATTAGAATGAGCTGCACGTCACAACATGTCTGACTCTGTCTGGAAGAACAGCATTCCACTTTTGTTTTTAAGCTTTTTATTTGTCAACAGAGAAATTGAACATTTTGTTATTGATCACTAATCTGTGTAGGATTATTATTAGTACAATATTTACGTAGGTAGTTGTGAAAACATTGGCAGGACAGTGATGGTTGTAAAGTAACAGCGTAATAATAAGAATAAAGGCTTAGGTGTTCATTTTAAACACATTCAGCCTTTGAGAAGTGCTTACGTATATTGCGTCATAGCAGTTTTATTGGGTTTGAGTACTGGAGCAGTGCCAGGTCTGCATGCCTGCTCTGTGTTTGAGGGCTATTTCACGGAAACAGAAACCAAGCTCAGAGCATTTGTTATTGTCTAAAACTGATACGGGTCATTCAGTGTGAAAGGGCTGAGTAAATACTGTAATATACATGTTTATGTGCAGTAGTGCAGGGTATTTACATATATGTGGATGTGCACATAGAAATACAGTCTTAGTTTTCCCCCTCACATTTCCTGCCTATCTGCACACCCTGAGTGTTTCTAAGAGCTGAATGTAACAAGTACATTTCTCCATTGTGAGATCAATAAAGGCTTATCTTATCTAATCTTAGTCTGATTACAGCCTGATATGAAAGTAAATAACAACAATGTATAAACATATTAATCAATGTCATAAAATAATATAGTATAAAGTAACATTTGTCTATCCCAGGTACAGGCTTGTATTTCACCTTACAAGCCTGTGTTGACGAGTTTCATTCCCTCCATACTCAGTGGTGCTTAAAGTGCATATGACACATTTTTGCTAAAACATGAACAGGATTATTTTTGCTAAAAAAAATGTACCCAGTTTAGTTTGACCATTTTTGTGATGTTTATAGTTTCACTTCCTTACACTGACAGGAAGTGACATAGAGGTGAACTATTTGAAACTGTTGCCGTGCCGACCATGTTAAGTCAAGGGGAAATAAGTCTTTCTACTGTATGTCCCTTATAAAAAAAAAGAAAATTAAATCAAATCTGTCTTTTTTAATTTGCTGCTTCACTGAAATAAAATGACAATTATAAGCCGAATGCCCATCTCGACTGCGCATGTGTGGGTCAATCAGGCTCCTACATTTCGGCCCAAACATTGAAATGTGTGAGCGAGTTCAGGTAGCGGAGCGTGAACACTGGAGGGTCATTCCGTGTGGTTTCACCCAAAGCTGTTTGCAAATATAAAATCTACAAGAACTTTGCCAATTTGTGCAACCATCAGCAGGACTATGGACTTGCCTCAGAATGGCACTTCTTTGCCATAGCCGTGGTGAGAGTCCCTGTGATGGGATTGGTGGAACTGTGAAACGTCTTGTAGCCAGAACAAGTCTGCAGGCAAATATTGAGAATCAGCAGAGGACACGTAGGAATGAAGACCACCATACTGGCAGACAGCACAGGCTGCAGAAGGAGGAGTTTAAAAAGTCACACAAATGTTCAAACATGTGTAATCTCAAGAAATATGTTTGCATTGAATATAATATATGAGATAGTATAATGAAGGTAGTTAGAATTCACAGTGGAAGACACATCTGCAGCGTTTTGAGGTAAACAAATGTAACTACATACATGTAAAACTAAAATGTAATGTTCATATTGGTCTGTGTACATAAATATGCATTTCTGTCATTATAAACCTTGTCTTTTTTAATTTAACAATAAATAGATGGTTAGAAATGCACTTGTTTTGTGCAAAAAACAAGTAGCATTCACAATATGTTTTAACCATGAAGCCATTTGAGCTTGATAACAATGTTCAGGCTACAGACTGACTGATATGGCTTCAATCTGTGGAAAAAATGGAAGTGCCTCAGTAGTGACTACGTGGTTAATTGCTGCATAGACTAGAGGGCCATTTTGAACTTTTACGAGTAGGACCCGTCTTTGTGAAGCTATAACTCAAAGACCCTTTATCAGATCAACACCCTGCTTCTACTGCAGCAAGCTCATATCCTAATAAACTAAAGCCTAGAATATGAAGATGATCACTCAATACACTTCTTTGTAGAGCCTCTGACATTTTGGGTGGAAAAAAATCCAAAATTCCAAAATTGCCATTTTTAGCAGCCTATGAATCCAAAACTGTTCCTGGAACTATGTTTAGTAAACGTGGCACAGACTGAATTGTAGCCCTGTACATGATTCCATTACTGAGCTTCAGCTCTCTAAAGGTGCTCACAAAGCAGAAGGGGTTACAACTCCCTGTTTTATAAATTGTCTAAAAAAAAAAACTATTGGGAGTTAGAGCAAATCACTTGCATGTGTTCATTACACATGTGGAGGAACTAAAAAAAAAAAAAGTTTCACCCAAATCTGAGAGTGAGAGTTTTCTTTCTCTGCCCACAGGTCAGTCCCTTAAATAGATGCGGCGGCTTCACACCACTCCGCCCGGTTAGCTCACCAAACCGCATTCGTCTTTATCAATAACGTTTATGCAGCACATTTAATGTTGCATTATTTGTGAACGCCGACATTTAAAAGTTTTAGCAGTAATACATTGGTACATTAATAAAGTGGACTACAAGTGATATTACCAACTTATTTCTGTATAAAGGCATCTGTAATTTATTATCATGATTTTTACATTCTTAAATTAATTAATACATGATTTAATATGTACAAACATATATGACATATATGAGTATTTTGTCCCATCAGGAGCATGATCTTGTACAGAACTGGATAATTGTTTTCAGCTAAGAACAAGTTTTGTGAATGCCAACAATCTTCCTAAGACGGCCTTAAGAACACATGTGTGCATGAAAATGTGTTGTGAACGTTTGTGAATGAGGCCCATGAGAGGAATAAAGATCAGGAAATACAGCTGTGTTCAGATTGTTACATTGTTTATAATTTATTTTTCCAACACATTTATACACAACAATAAAGTAATAGATTATTGTGATCAGTGATATTGCAAACCACATACAGTATAAATCTACGATGTATGAAATATCTGATATTTGTAATTCACACAGATGTGTTCAGAGCCAGGCTTTTTTGAAAACACTTTGAGCATCATCAGCCAGTGAGTTTAGTATGTATGTGAGAGCTCTGTAGGTGGTAACACATGAAATAGCCATTGCAAAAGGGATTCCAACCGCTGGGACAAACGTGGCTCCTCCCTGTAGTGCTGCTGCTGCAATGAAAGCAGAAGACTTCTTCAACACTTTTAGCACAAGATCATCGATAATTTCAGCTCCTGCAAGAGGTGATTTTGTCTCAGCCTTAAGATCATCGAGAGGCACTCCACTAAGCTCGGACAATTTACGCAGTAACTTAGGAGTAAGACCCAGAGAAACAGCACAGTCCACTGTAAAGCCCATTATAATGCCCACATTAACGGCCTCTGGGAGACCAGGGACTGGAGCAGCTGCAGCTGCTGTTGAAGTTACAGTGAACCATATAATCTTCTTCTCCAAAGTCTTCTTCTTCTGTTCGATGGCCTCCAGACTGGTGTTGGGCAGAGCCAGCTGCAGGACATACCTCTGATGTTCAGGAAGTTCCTCCATCAGAGTTTTACGCAAACCTTCAAATTCGTACAAATCAAGTCTGGAACCAGATACAAGGAAGATCTTTGGAGACTCAAAGCCCAGCTTCTGGAGTTCTGCATACAAAAAACAAATCAAAAAAAAACAACATAAATCAATAAAATTTGAACAAAATAGCAGTTAGATTCAGAATGAACACTTTACCTTCAGTGCAGTAGTTCCTGATGATGTTCAGGACTTCCTCCTCTTGGACATTAGGATTGTCCTTTTGCTGACTGGTTATGCTGTTGTCAATCTTGGATCGAACAAAGTAGAACTTTTTCTTCATCTTCTGAATTTCTTTTGCCAGTTTTGCATCATTTTCTTTAAAGCGCTCATTGGAAACAATGATGAAGAAGTCGTACTTCTCAAACCCCACTTTCTTAAGGTATTTAGCAGCTTTAAACTTGGTGGTGCCGACTCCAGGCAGATCCCAGATTCTAATGTTGGCATGTTCTGCATGAAAATACTCTGTTGGCTCCATAGTTGTCTCCACGACACCAGTTGGAGCAGCTCCTTCTGTTCCGTTTTTGATTCCTCTCAGAGCATTGACCAGAGTGGATTTACCAGCACCTCCCTCTCCTGTGATCGCGATGTTCACAAGAATGTTGTTCATTTTTTCCAAATACATCTTGGCCTTCTCAGCTGCTAGAGCCTGGTCATTTTTCTGAAGCGCAGTTTTAATTTCTTCTTCATAGCTGTCAGCCATGATGATTCCTGGTGATCAAATAAAATTGAAACAATCATGAGTTACATAAAGATCAGGAAGGCATTATTGTCCATGTGGGAAAGTTGTCGTTAAACCAGAAAGAAGCAGTGGGCGACCGCAGTACATCACTAAAGGATCCAACACTCAAGATCTTCAGATCTTCAACAAGGCTCATGTTTTCAGTTGATGGGGAAACTCACCAGGACCAGTGAGAACATCCAAACTCCACACAGAAAGGCCCCATGGTAGCCATTCAAGAGAGTTAAGCTGGGCTTACACTGTGTGATTTTGCCACAAATTTTGATTGTACAGCAATCTTTACTCTGTATACAGATACATTATTTTTTTTTTCCATCTATGATTGCATTATTAGCAATAGAAACATCTTTATTTATTAAAGTAAGCAAGGCCATTGTGATTTGTGAGGTTCTTGGGTGGATACGAATCAGGTTGGAGGCTTAATGTTGCACAGATTGACCAGAAACCCTCGCTCAACCCCGTAGGTCCCACAGGTTTGAGCGGGTCGGGTACATCAAATATATGACAGATATTTGGGTGTGGGTGGGTCGGATTAAACACGCACATGTTTGTGTTTCCTTACAATGTTAAGGCTTCAACATAAAGTGCATTTATGTTGCTCAAAGTTTTGTTGAATGTCCAGTTTTATGGGATAAATGTATCAGTGCATGTTTTGTTTTCTCATAGTTCTGAGTTTATATATAAGCTATAGCTTGCTTACTTCTGCATGAGCTGACTTGAAAAAAAAGCTTGAGCCTTGCACTGAGTGACTTACTCCCATCTCTGGTGTTTAGTTAGCCTGACTAACGCCAGACTGCTTTGTGCGCTCGAATCTTTTCGAACTTCACAACAGTCTGGGGACCATGGCCGACATTTTCGGAGGGACGGCAAGACGATGACGCGCTATTCGACATATGGAAGCTTGTAGTTTGTTTAGGGATAATAATAAAAAAATTATATTTACAGATCCAACATGACAGCAGCAGACGCGATGCCATCTTTCGATCAAGCTGTAGAACGTGTTCTGAATAGTTTAGCTTGAAAGTTTACAGCAGGTACGTCACACGTCATCTGATATGATGATACGATTGGCTATGGCTACGTGCAGACGCATGAGAGACATTCGTAGCGCCCAATAAACGGCTCTGGACAATCGTGAACCACACCTCTCCTACGAGAAAATGAATTGGTGGTCCCCAGACTAAATATCATTTGTGATTTTAGTCTGGCGTTAGCCAGGCTAGTGTTTAGTGGTAGTTTATTGGTATTTTTGTATTCATTGGAATTTTTTATATAAGACATTGTGGCTGTATGTATATATATATATATATATATATATATATATATATATATATATATGTGTATACATATATATATATATAATGGCGAACCAACCGGACATGGTGGTGGTGGACAAAGCGCAGAGGAAAGCCGTGGTGGTTGACATAGCAGTACCAAGCGACTTCAACATCAGGAAAAAGGAACACGAGAAACTAGAGAAATACCAGAGGCTCAGAGAAGAGCTAGAGAAGGCCTGGAGAGTGAAGGCATCAGTGGTGCCCGTGGTCCTTGGGGCTCTCGGGGCAGTGACCCCCAAACTGGAGGAGTGGCTCCAGCAGATCCCAGGAAATACATCAGACATCTCGGTCCAGAAAAGTGCAGTTCTAGGAACTGCAAAGATACTGCGCAGAACCCTCAAGCTCCCAGGCCTCTGGTAGAGGACCCGAGCTTGGAGGAAAAAGAGACCGCCCGCGGAGGGTGAGGAAGAGTTTTTTTTCCATATATATATATATATATATATATATATATATATATATATATATATATATATATATCATAATTATCCATCATATAATTTGACAGTATGACACTACAACAATGATTTAGACGATGGGAATTGCCTGTAAATATGACTTACACACACATGGACTGGTACTACCCTATAGATTATAAATTTAATTTAGTTTTAGTTTATTAGTTTACTTGAGCAGTAAACATTCTGCTCAAAAAGAGTGGGCTGAAGCAAGAGCTTATAAGCCCCACCCCCAAAATCAATACAACATTTACAATATAGCATCTACATAAAGACATTACATGACAGAACTATACTAATAACTTTATCCTATTGCAATTACATTATCAATCATACAATTAGCAGCATCAATGTCAAACAAGAACCAGTTACACTTCAAAGCGGCTTTTTTAACACAGACCAAATTACAAAGCATTGTTTGAAATGTTCATATAGAAAACAGAAACGAAGCACAATGACTACCAAGGTCTCTATAATTCCCCATCACTCGTTTCATGTACGATGTTTAGTACAAAGCAAGTAACAAAAGGCAACCCTCTATTTTTTTCATGTATAATGTATTATGAAAGCCCTACATAGTGTAATGCATTAAAAAGCATTAATACATATTATACTCCGAGATCTTGCTACTTCCCAGCTGTCATTACTATCCTCAATATAATTTTAATTTGAGTTTACTTATTATTATTATTATTATTATTATTATCATTATCATTATCATAATTATTATTATTAAATGTATTTATTTATTTTGTGTGAAGTATGATGTAAGCCCTGCATAGTGAGGTGCATTAAAAAGCCAGAGAGCGGGCCAGTTGAAGAGGGCAATAACTCCCCATCAACAAACCCCCACCCAGCTGCCCTAACAGCTGATTTGGTAGATGATGTGCCTATGCTAAGTTGTGCATTAAAAGACAAGGTTTTGAGCCCGTTGGGAGGGTCCCTCTCAAAAGATCCATAACTTGCCTACCCTAATTCTCAATTTGTGAATTTGAGCAATAGAATGACAACTGTTCCAAGCAGCAACAGTCTTCCTTGATTGATTGAGGAAAAAATACACATAATTGATATTATTGCTTCCCCTAGTGGCAACGCATTTCTTCCTCTCTATATATTTCAAAAGTCTTTTGTTTGTATTTATATTTGAACAGGTTGATGTTTGGACATCGTTTCAACTCCATCTCCAGTTTATTCCATAATTGTACACCATTAAGTGTTGGGCTAAAACTTTTCAAAGTTGAGCTATGTTTCTGAATCCTAATGTTTAATTCATCAGTAATTCATAACGACCAGTACGTTCTTGGAACCTTCTTTGTATTTGACTTGGTAACAGTTTATACCTTGCTTTGTATAACATCTGTACAGTTTGGAACTCAACAATGTCACAAAACTTCATGATCTTTGATTTTAAAAATAATGAGTTTGTGTGGTCCAAAAACACAACTTTATGAATTACTCGGATAGCTCTTTTTTGCAACAATACTATTGGTTTAACTGTGTTTTTATAAGTACTACACTAAACCACAGTACAATAATTTAAATAGGGCAGTATAAGAGAACAGTATAAGATATGTAGAGCTTTGATGTTTAAAATGTGCTTTGCTTTTGCTATTACTGCAATGCTTCTAGAAATGTTTGTAGATATATATTTAATGTGAGATTTCCAAGTCATTTTATCATCTATAATAACTCCAAGGAATTTAATTTCATGCACCCGCTCTATGACAACACCCTCTATCTGAAATGGCAAGGCAAGGCAACTTTATTTATACCGCACATTTCATACACAAGGTAACTCAATGCGCCTGAGCATTGGAATTACGGTTGCCAAATATCATCATTTTGCTTTTACTCAGATTTAAAGATAAATCCCTCAAGTCTTTTGGCAAATCATTCCAGAGTTGAGATAATTGGAATGAAATAGATTTTTGTTATAAATTACTTCTAGGATGGACGTCACATCAGCACAAACACTCTGTGTTTGTTTTTTTGTAGTAAATGAATAAAAAGTCTTACCTTCGAGTCGGACGCCACAGGTGTTGGAATCTCGAGATGTGAGTGTTGTCTGTCCTGTTCTCTTTGTCACCACTCCCACTGATGTCACTAACTCTGCTCTAGCATCATGGACTGACACACAAATGGAAAAGTTACACCTTTGACATTACTATTTAAGCCCGAGCGGCCTGCCGTCGCAAGGGCCTATTGTAAACGCAACGCAGCGCGGAGCGCACTGTACCTAGGTGCGCGGAGCGCACGAAAACAACGCGAACCCTGTCCCCATGTCAAACGTAAACTCACCGTGTAAAACAGTGACTGCCCACACCTCTGGTGTGGGCCCTTTATACTTATTATTGCATGAAAATGAATGGGGGTATATGGCCAACTGTCATACGGCTGTGTGGGGGTCGTTGAGAGCTTTCCAAAAATGTATAATATGTTGTTTTTGCAAAAACTATTATTATTCTTTCTTCTTTCTTCTTCTGCTCTTTGAGCAGGAATTCGACCCCCTGAACATAGTCGAAAACTCACCAAAATTCAGGTCCGGTGAAAAATTAATTTAAATGTGTGTTTCGTATTGGGGAAATAAAAAATGGCGCGACAGCGCCACCTACAAAAGTGAAAATACATTGCGCCTATGGAGGAGGGGCCAACGTCAACTTTGTCGTAGAGCGACGGGATTCGGTACAGACATTTGTCATGTGACGACAAACAAAAAATATTATTGTGACCAAACCCCCTGACAAACCGGAAGTCCGCCATTTTGACAGGAAGTCTGGAGTCTGGAGATGTGGGGCATCAAAAGTCAAAAGTGCTATGTTGTACGGTTTGTTCTTTACGAAGAATTTCGCGATTTCTCGTAAACTGCAAATTGCTCCCATTCGCACAAACAAACTCCGATGAAAAATCGGAAATATACATTTTATTGACCTTTCACCCACGGACACAACAAATGTGAAAACGTGATATTGGGCGCGATAGTGCCCCCTCTAGGCTGAGAAGAAAAAATGCATTATGGGAAAAAAATGTGATTCTCGGAAATGGATAAAATTCGGCACAAAACTAGTTGATGGCATCCCGGTCAAAAAAGCCAATGAGACCCATAACGTATTTTGTACGGTGTTGTCATGGTGACGCCCGGGGCCCCCCATGTTAGTCTAATGCAGGGGTGTCCAAACATTTTTCACGGAGGGCCACATACAGGAAAATGTACAAACAACTGGGCCACACTCAGTAGAGGTCAAATATATAACTTCTATAACCTCTATTGTATTAAAATTTGCAAATTCAGTAAAATGTTAACTATGCTTTTTAATTGAATATGCAGGGCTTTTAAAAGGAAGAGGGGAATTTAAACATATCACATGCCACTTCCAGCCTTCTGTTGTATTTTAGATGTGTTATTTTAGCTGTTTGCATTGATTCAGAAATCTACAAAACTCATTATATTTTAACACTGTAAATGGGACACCAGATTTTGTGGCTGCCAACCCCCGACTTTCTCTGCTCCGCCCTTGCTTCAAGCACTCACTGCATCTCGTCCTCACTCTACTCCTTCACTCTCCTCACTCTGTGCTGTGGGGGACCAACCCAGTCTCACACGAAACTGTGACAATGTGACAGTGGTCCACACACCAAAATGTGAACTATTTCACACTTTAGGCTTTTTATTTGTGAAATAGCCACAAATATCTCCTCCATCAATTTATTTAGTTTGGCTCATGAGTTTGGCTCAGCTGTGCGTAACGTAGCGCGCGCAAGTAACCTACGGACACTTCAACAGTTTCTGAACCACAGACCCCTATTATGTCATTATTAAACCACCAAATTTACGTTTAAACTGACATGAGGAACTCACCCTATAGATGTCAAGCCGAATGAGTCACTCAAGCAGAGTCCTGCAGAAAAAGATGATGTTGTAGTTGTTTCATATCCAAAACAGTGCTGGTCCAATGTTCCAATGCACAGCAGAGAGGCCTTACACCGCCACACATCCAGCGTGCTCTAAGTCATCAATCCACAAATTATGAAACTGAATCCAACAACGTGATAGAGTCATTTAAGCAGAGTGGATATTAACAAAACAACACAGTTTCGCTCATAGTTAAAAAAACACAAAAAACTATAACTTAATACAATAAATAATTCCGAAAAAAAACAACACCTGGGATGAGTTATTAAATATACGGTAGCGTTCTCAAAATCAAAACATAAAAAACATTAATTACAACGAATTACGTTTATTTGAAGCTCATGACCTTTGTTTGTGGTTACCAAGGAAACCACGTAGTGGTGGAAAAAGTTAAAATAAATAGCCATCCGAAATAATTTGCCTAATTTTAAGGTCTACCTCAGTAATTTATCAATATTAAGTAGTTCCGCTCGTTTATTTGATGTCTAAACATACAGGGTTTAAGGATGTCAACCCTAGTTAGCATCAACACAATAGTGCACCCCAACAGTAACTAATGTGATACATTAAAATTACAAAACGTATATGTGAAGTAAGCATAGTTTCCATAGTTCCTAAATGTTCTTAATAATTCCGCTACAGTTTATGGGTGGTTTATTTAGATTTATTCATGTTTACAGCCCTAAAGTCTAAGACTAATGTGGCAACTACAGAACTTCAAATATGGCGGCGATGGACGTAAAGATGCAGGGAGGGGGTTCATGGGAAATGTAGTAATTTCTAATGTTGCTATGTTTTCAAAATAACATTTATTAAAAACAAATATTTGTACTCATGTTGATTGTCAATACATGATATAATACATATGTAATTGGCATGCTAATATCATACCATTTAACATGTTTACTAAATATTTTTTTTGTCATGTAAATAATTTACAGCGCCCCCTAGTTTTAAGTGCTCTTATATTAACAATCAGGCAAGGCAAGGCAAGGCAAGTTTATTTGTAGAGCACAATTCATACACAAGGCAATTCAAAGTGCTTCACAGTTGCAGAAAAAGAAATTACAAGAAAAACAGATAAAATCAATCAATAAAACATCAACATAAAGTTAATCAATGACAGTAAAAGGCAAGAGTGCAGATAAAATACTTTCAGTTTTCATATGCACGGGTAAAAAGAGCTGTTTTCAGCCTGGATTTGAACATTGTCAGAGTTGAGGCCTGTCTCACATCCTCATGAAGACTGTTCCAGATTTTAGCTGCATGAAACTGAAACGCAGCCTCACCGTGTTTATTATTGACTCTGGGAACCACCAGGAGACCCCTCCCTGAAGTTCTCAGGGCCCGAGATGGTTCATACGGCTCTAACATGTCAGAGATGTACTTTGGTGCTAAACCATGAAAAGACTTGTACACAAGCAGAGCTGTTTTAAATTCTATTCTCTGAGTGACAGGAAGCCAGTGCAGAGACCGGAGCACTGGACTAATGTGGTCGTATTTCCTTGTTCTTGTCAGGACTCGAGCAGCAGCGTTCTGGATGTTCTGCAGCTCTAACAGCTCGTTTAGAAAGGCCAGTGAGCAGGCCGTTACAGTATCTAACCTGCTGGAGACAAATGCATGGATGAGTCTCTCTAAGTCTGGTTTTGACACTACTATCAGGTCAAACTGATCCAGCAAAGTTTAGTTTGTGATGATAGCTATCACGGTTCTTGACAAATGTGCATTTAAAACTGCCCAAATGCAGTACTTAAGCCTAAATATTTAAAAACAGGTTGGGGTACAGGCATTATGATTACATCATCTTACTCCATTTACCATAAGCTTTCAGAAAATGCCTTTGATTTGCCTCTACTGTAAAAAGTATTTTTTTTCACTTCAGCCCAGATGCCTCCTGCCAGAGATACTTTTACACACCCTTTAGCTGGACAAAACAGAAAGTTATCACAGTTTATAATTAAACCATCAGATTTTGTTTAATAGTGATTGAAGATATGTCAGCTGTGCAAAATTAATTGTATTTCATCAAATTAGTACTGTATTTTAGCCAAAATGTTATTATCTTACTGAAAAAAGTGGCCAGGGCCTATTAGCTAATTGATAAAACATTAAATATTGTCGCCTCTCATCCAAAAGTAGTCTGCAGCTGAGTACAGATGATACTCTAGAACAGGGGTCACCAACCTTTTTTCAGCTGAGGGCGACTTCAAGGGCATTGAGTTGTTTGAGAGCTACCAGTTAAAAACAAATCCTAAAGATTTAAACGTACACTCTTTACTTATAGGATATTGACCCCAAATTTTCTATCAATAGCTTTATTTTAAACTCGTACTGAGTCACAAGAACAGAAATAATAGTATATTTAAGAATCAGATTCAAGAAAGTGAAGTGTTTTACACTTTAGAAAAAGTCTCAAGGGCTACTGGGCATGCCCCAAAGGGCACCTGGTTGGTGACCCCTGCTTTAGAACCTTTATGTATGTGTACTTGTTTATGAAACATATTGTTCCTGTAGAATAAATGCACATACAAACTTGGTTGATCATAATTTTATTGCTTTGATAATGAGTACTGTGCCTGTTTCACACAAAACATTTATAAAATGAACAAATTGCAACAAGTGGAAGTATTAACACAATGTAAAAACACTTGCATGTGAACAGTGTTGTGTTGAGACAAAATATACATTGTAACAAAGTAACTGTAACTGGATAATACTTTCTACAGATGCTGTATTGCACTTACATTAAAAGTAACATTTTACCTCCCAAAAACAACTGCAGGTTTTATACACACTGTACAAAATTAAATCTAATGACTTTATGCCATTTTAATAACCAAATAAAATCTTTATAATGGCACACATTCATACATTGGGTTTATATTTCAGTTCTTTAGATTTGCATCCATTCAGTAATGCACTATTTTTGGATAAAATGTACACCAGGTAGCTGTCCGCTAAATAGGCGCTATCATAACCAAGCTATGTCACAGAAACAAATGTGTTTTTGTTACTTGGAAATGTACAATGCTACAGGGGATACTTGATTTTCTCTGTGCACAGTCTGTGGAGAAAATTTAACTATGGCACACAGAGTTACTCTGTATTTGTGTGCTAAAAAAAAACAAAAAACAGCAAATTAGCGAGCTGCTCACTATACTCTCATCTAAAGTGGGCACCTGGACAGCTGCATTAAATAATATATAAGTTGAGTCCATTTACCATTTATAATGTTAAATTTTCCCCACTATATAAAAAAAAAATTGCCCTGGCATTCCACATGGTGGCACTGTGTGGCCAGAGGGACCAAAAATATTATTTTATTATTATTATTTTTACATATTTTGATGTCTAAACGCTCGTCCAAGTTTGGATTTTGATAAACACTGTATAAATAAACAGGTTTGAACAGAAATATGGAATTAAAGTTGCGCGTATCCATGGTGACGCACATCGATCACGTGACCCAACATGAAGCACGAGTTTCGAACAGCTGCTATGCGCGAAACTGTGTTGTTTTGTTAATATCCACTCTGCTTAAATGGCTCTATCACGTTGTTGGATTCAGTTTCATAATTTGTGGATTGATGACTTAGAGCACGCTGGATGTGTGGCGGTGTAAGGCCTCTCTGCTGTGCATTGGAGCATTGGACCAGCACGGTTTTGGATATGAAACAACTAGAAGTGGACGTGAGGATGGCCCTGGAAACATTGGCTTTTTCTGCAGGACTCTGCTTGAGTGACTCATTCGGCTTGACATCTATAGGGTGAGTTCCCTCATGTCAGTTTAAACGTAAATTTGGTGGTTTAATAATGACATAATACGGGGTCTGTGGTTCAGAAACTGTTGAAGTGTCCGTAGGTTACTTGCGCGCGCTACGTTACGCACAGCTGAGCCAAACTCATGAGCCAAACCCGTGGCACGCAGGCACATTGGCTTGATCGCTATTATTATTATAATTTATTAATCTTTTTATTGGCGTTGGACTGGTCTGAAGTACCAGAGAGACATGTGTAAGCACCTGCAAACTCTGTCAGGTTTACTGTTAAAGTGGCTGTCTACTGTAATATTATGTTTAAAACTATCTCTGGAAATGTCACACACTATAATTTGCTTGTTAATTTTTTTTCTTTGATAGGAAATAAAACGGGGAAACAATTCGTGTTTCAATATAAGAGGAGCAGTGGAGAGAATGTGTAATTGCGCCAATTACACATTTCTGCAGGCGAGACACAAATAATCGATGTAACTCATAAATTCAAGCACGTGCAATACAAATACACAAAAATAATGATTCAAAGTGAGATATTTCTCGCTAGATGTTTGATTAAATGTGCAATTAAGTGGCTAAACTAGCTATAATATTGCATTATGTTCCGCATTGCATTATGACAGCTCCATAGATCGCGCTACACGCGGCATAATCCTTTGCCAGAACCTTTGAAGATGTGTTTGACATTGCGTTTGTGACTTTACGTTTTGTATATTACGAGAGCGGCGATGATTCGCTTTCAGCGCTGCACGAGGGGGCGAGCGGGTTGGATTGAAGTTTGTGCTGCTTCTCCTCCTGACATCCAGGGTCATTAGAGAGACGCTCCCAGTCCCAATGAGTTTATGAATGATATATATTCCTCGGTTGCTCATAAAGAGACTACAGTTGCGTAAAAAACATTGGCTCCTTCAATGAAAACGGGCAGATGAATGAGAGCGGAGCAGAGGCACTGGGCTGGTGCAGGTCGGCCCAGGGCGTGACTGGGAGGAGCGCTGTCATTAAAGAGTACAGATCGTACTTTACAGATCGTACAGTACAGTACAGATCGTACTTTGCTATAATTATGCTCTCGAACAATGACGCGAGCTTTTTTTTAAGGTAGCACGAGAAGTCTGTGTAAGCTCTCAGTCGTACAGGAGTTGTCCATCTTCAGTGAAGGTACTTGAGTCATCTTCTGTACTCAGTAGTAGAAGTCGTTACGACGACTTCAACTACTGAGTACAGAAGATGACTCAAGTACCTTCATTGAAGGTAGCAGGAGAAGGCTTTCTTTATTTCTTTATTTTTTTTATTTATTGGTTTATTTGGTAGGGACAGTGCAAGTTAATGAACAAGCCACACCGGATTGTAGCCTTGGGCTAATTTCCATCCGTCGTCCCCCATTCGCACTCTCAAACACACTCTCATTCATCCTGACCTATTGTACATGTTTTTAGTGGTAGGGGAAACCGGAGTACCCGGAGGAAACCTACGCAGACACGGGGAGAACATGCAAACTCCACACAGAAAGGCCCTGTCCAGGTGGGAATTGAACCCGGACCTTCTAGCTGTGAAGCACGAGCGCTAACCACTGTACCTTTCTTTTAAGGTGGACCGCTGGGAGTCGCAAACATGCAAGTGATCCTATTTTTAGATCGCAAAGGCATAAATTTGGGAGCGTTTGCGAATATAATGGTCGCGATTTCGAGGCCAGAATATGCTTAAAGTAATCACAGATTTCTATAAATGGATTTTTATTTATTTTTAACAAAAGAAAAAAAGGTAATCCACATTGAAATAACACAGTTACTCACCAGCACAGACTGAGATGTATAGCCCACAGTAACTTAACATGAATCCCTTCAAAAAAAAAATTTTTTTTTTTACATCAACTGACCGTAGTTTGGACACCCCTGGTCTAAAGGGACTGACACATAAATCTCACATTATACAAAATTACAGCGCGTTAGCGCCCTCTGTAATGTAAGTGTGGACAGTAGTCATGGAAGTATGGCCCGTCAGGGCCGTCCGATGCTGACTGTGAAATATAAAAGATTTGGAGAGCACTAGCACCCTCTGCAGGCTGGAGCCATTATTCACATGGAGAGGCTAAAAATGTCGTTTTGATGTTTACTCAGAAAGATTAATGGCACATCAGGGCAATAAAATGTAGTGTGGCCACGCTAGTGCCCTCGGTAGGGTTACATATTGGCGGCAATGGAGGCACGGCCCGCGAGGGCCGTTCGATGCCGCTTGCGGCTTTAATTATTATTTACTTTCAAAGGTTTTTCGTCCATAGTCTTTCACAGGTCAGATCTGTGTGAAAAGCAAAGAGAGGAATTCAGCAAATTGTTCAAGAAAAAATGGGCAGCATATGTGCTTAAACCTTAACCACTAGGCCACAGTGCAGCTCATCAGAATCAGTATTCTATTTTATTGCCATGGTTTGAGAACAGGTTCACAAACTAGGAATTTTTAAACGTGCGACATAGAACATATAGCACAGAGTTAAGATAAAAATAAGCTAAAAAACTTTAAACTATAAGGCTATAGGGGCATGCGTGAAAAATATTAAATAAATAAGATAAAATTAAAGTGACATATGGTAAGACAACAATTTGACATTGAACAACAGCAGGATTGTATCAACAGATGTGTAGGCATATAAAGTGACAAAGTAATATAAAGTGATTAAGTGATAAGTGATGGCAGCGGGTCCGTGTGGACACACCACACAGTGCAAGTGCAGATACATCCATGAGTCTGTAACTAAGTTATTGGGTCTTGTTTATTGTTCATGAGTCTGATGGCGGAGGGGAAAAATCTGTTCAAGTGGCGGGATTTATGGGTCTGTGTGGACCGTAGCCTCCTGCCGGAGGGGAGAGGGGGAATAGTCCGTGTCCAGGGTGAGAAGGGTCAGCTGTGATCCGACCCACACGGGGTCCTGGAGGTGAACAGGTCCTGGAGAGATGGAGCTCACAGCCAATCACCTTCTCTGCAGCAGCACAATGCTCTGCAGTCGATGCCTGTCCCGTTCTGTAGCGCCGGGAAACCACACGGTTAATTATTAACTATGTAAATGGCAAATGGTCTAAAGTTATATAGCGCTTGCCCACCTACATTAGACACTCAACGAGCAAGGAACCAGTCACCCATTCACCCTCATTCATACACCAATGTCTGCAGACAGTTTAGTTTAATTTTAGTTTTCACACCCTTTCATAAACAGGTACAACAGGATTGGTATGAACGCAGAGCACATGGTCAGAAGCATCATCACAAGTGACAGAGTTTTATTGTGCAACTGAACTACTCTAATTTATAGTTTAGTTTAGTTTATTTGAGCTGTTAACATTCATTTATTAACAGAAGTCACATCATTACACAGTAATGGAAGTTTATGGGCATCGACCCGTATATTCAGTACTCTCAGTACTCGTGTATTTACATTTGTATTCCCATTGGGAACTCAACTAATAACAACTGCATCTCACAATTTACATTACATTGATAAAGTTACCATAAAAATATGCAAAGTTCAAGTATACCATTTTCATACACGAGTGTGTACCTGTTTATGAGGTACATTTTCCTATTTAAATTATATTTTAAACCATAAAACCAGTAGCATAGACCTTACAATTTGCAGCTGTTGACATGGGAAGAGCTTGTAGCTACATGATATTGGCCGATAGCCTGTAAAAACAAATATCGGCCAGTCGATATATCAATAATAATTTGGCCTCTGCCCATGCCTTTCAGCATAAAGGGACAATGCAAAGTAGCTTATGAATGAGATTCCTCTAAACATGAGGCAATAATGAGAGGGTTTTAAATAGTAATCTCCTCAAAGATATTGTGAATGTTTTTTAGAATGTAATTACCCCCTACCTCCTACAAAGCTATCTGGCTCCGTTTTATACCCGTCTGTTGGCTGCTTTCTTTTTTCACAAAGACAAACAGAGGTTGTCATTGGTCATCTTGACGCTCTTTCATTAGAACCAAAAAAATCAAGTTAGAAATCTTGGGGTAATCATGGTCTCAGACCTGAATTTTAAAGGAATAGGCCACCGTTTTTACATACTGAGATATGTTCTTACCTGAGCTTAGACAAGTTCATTTGTACCTGTCTGGTCTTCACGTGTGCCTTCTGTAACGTAAACACAGCACAGACGGCGTTAGCATTTAGCCTCTCTCTTCTCCTCTATAGCTCCAAACGAGGTGAAGATAGAAACTACCAAACTCTTGTAATAATACCAGGAGTAATTCAGCATCCGCAAAGTAAAGTGAAGATATCACTGCGCGGATGTCGAATTACTCCTGGTATTATTACGCCTTACAATATAGTTCCCCTTTTTATGCGCTTAGAAAATCCACATTGTTTAATTTTGTGTAATTATACTTTATGGTGTAACACTTCACGTAACCATATTTAAATAGGGAAAACGTAGAAGAGTTGGTAGCTTCTATCTTCACCTCGTTGGAGCTATAGAGGAGAAGAGAGAGGCTAAATGCTAACGCCGTCTGTGCTGTGTTTACGTTATGGAAGGCACACGTGAAGACCAGACAGGTACAAATGAACTCATCAAAGCTAAGGTAAGAACATATCTCAGTATGTATAAACTGTGACCTATTCCTTTAACAGTCATATTAAGTCCATTACATCAGCGGCTTATTAACACCTAAAAAACCTTAGTGTAAATAAAAAACATAGTGTCTAAACCAGACTTGGAGAGACTAATTCATGTGCTTGTCTCCAGTCGGTTAGACTATTGTAACGGCCTGTTCACTCTCTAAACAAGCTGTTAGAGCTGCAGAACATCCAGAAGCAGGAAATACGACCATATTAGTCCAGTGCTCCGGTCTCTGCACCGGCTTCCTGTCACTCAGGGAGCAGACTTTAAAACAGCTCTGCCTGTTACAAGTCTCTTCATGGTCGGGCACCAAAGTATAGCTGACATGCTGCAGCCGTATGAACCATCTCAGGGAGGGGTCTCCTGGTGGTTCCCAGAGTCAGGATTAAACACGGTGAGGCTGCGTTTCAGGTTCATGCAGCAAAGGTCTGGAACAGCCTCTGTGATGACGTAAAATAATTGCTAATGCTGAAATCAATAAAGGTTACAATACAGGTTTCATAATTGTAAATATTAGCCATGAAATGTATTTTGTAACATTGTCTCACCCTCTAATTGGGGCTCAGTGGTTTATTCCCCATTATTTAAGAATTTGCGACTATTCTGAGGATTCCATCTTCCAGCCCTGGATCAGAGGGGTCTCCCGGGGCCGAGCACAGGGACCGCAGCAGACGATATTATTCTGCACTCAGGATTTAAAAACTCCTCCTCTCTCCCTCTCCGCCTCCTCTCTTAACCTGGGATTTATTTCAATATAACTGAGACTAATGTTCTCCTTCAGCTACAGTATGTTGTCATATATGAAGAACCCAGCAGAGGGCGCCAGACTATAACTTTTAACTAGAGTTAAAAAGTGAAGCTGTTTAAAACATATTGACCTGTATAATAATAGATCAGGCTCAAACTGTGGAAGATGAAACAAAAACAAAACTCAGAGCTTGATTTTGTGAACGGCAAAGATCCCACACTAGGCCATGACACAATGTGTGTGTGTGAGTGTGTAGGTTTGGGGAAGCGGGCGGGTGTGGGTGGGAGATGGAAGTATGTGAAGGCTGGTTGGAAGTGGGTCTGGGTTTGAGAAGGTGTGTATGTGAAGGGGTTTGTGTATAGGTGGGGTGTATAGGAGTGTGTGAGTGAGTGCACAGGTGTGTGTGCAGAATAGATATTGATTGATTGACTGATTGTTGCTTTGCTGAGTGAGTGGTGAGTAGCCGGGCCTGGTCCGGTTGGGGACAGAGGATGGAAATTAGCCTTTTAGCTACAAGCCTTTAATGCATCGTCCCCTGAAATAAAATAAATAAATAAATACATAATAAAAATGACAGACTAAACTCTCCAGGTGTCCCCCTGAAGATAAAGTTATTATTTTTTACAAAATGATGCAATTGGCATTCTATCTCTATCCTCTCCCCATACGCATTCACCCTCCCCTCGCTCTCGCCTGTGCCTCTCCTCCTCTCTAGCATCTTCTCTTGTGCCTCCCCTCTCTCTTCTCTTTCGTCCCCTCCTCTCTCTCTCTCTTTACTCTCTCCCCTCCCTCTCCTCCTCTCCCTCCCTCCTCTGTTGCCTCTCTCTCCTCCTCTCCCTCCTCTCTCTCCCGTCCCTCTCCCTCCCACTCCTCTCCCTCCCTCTCTCTCCTCTCCCTCCCTCTCTCCTCTATCTCCTCCCCCTCTCTCCTCTGTTGCCTCCCTCCCCCCTCCCTCCCTCTCTTTCTCTCTCTCTCCTCCTCTCCCTCCTCCCCTCCCTCCTCTGTTTCCTCTCTCTCCTCCTCTCTCCCCCCTCTCTCTCCCCCTCCCTCTCCCTCCCTCTCTTCTCTCTCTCCCCTCTCTCCTCCCTCTCTCCTCTGTTGCCTCCCCCCTCCCTCCTCTGTTTCCTCTCTCCTCCTCTCTCCCCTCCTCCCTCCCCTCCCTCCTCTGGTTCCTCTCTCCTCTCCTCCCCCTCTCTCCTCTGTTGCCTCCCCCTCCCTCCTCTGGTTCCTCTCTCCTCTGGTCCTCAGTGCCGGTCGCTTCAGCCCGAGCGCCCGCCTGTACCATGCCCTGTTGGCTCCGGTCTCCGAGCAGCCTGAGCGTCCGTGTCCGGCCCCAGCAGCACGATGCCCGGAGGGAAGCGCGGGCTGGTGGCGCCTCAGAACACCTTCCTGGAGAACATCGTGCGCAGATCCAGCGGTGAGTGCGGAGTCAGCCACAGCAGAGGATCTAGAGTTTGGGGAAAGTCCTTTTTTACGCACGAGCCTCACGTGGATCTAACGCGTTTGAAGGAAACTATTCATGGATTTAAGTTTGTGGATCTTTATTTCAACTTTGAAGACGCCTAAAGGTTTGGTTTCTACAGGTTTGATTTAGGTGTTTAACATAACATAAGACTTTACTGAGCTCACGATGGAGAAATTCACTTATCAAGGGAGACTGCAGGTATTTTTTATTTTCAGATTTGGGCCAATGTAAACTTTACCTGTAAACAAACAATCTGATCTTCACTATAACATGTTTGATTGTTGTAATTTCAAGGACCATTTTCTCATACAGCTTTTTTTCTCACATTGTAGCGACAATATAAGTAGCACTTACAGACTTTAAACTCTCCAGTCTTGGATTTAACAATAGTTTGAAGGTTTTTGGTGAGGAGTTTTTTACATAAACATAACATTTAATCCGTTTTAATGAGTTTTGAATTTCAATAAACAAGGCAAAATTAGAATTTTCACAGATCTTTTCACAATAACTAACATCTCAACAAAATAAACCCATGAATTTAAACCTGGCTCAGTACATTCATCAGATTTAGTTGCAGAAAATATAAGGTATTTTGTAATTTTTTTTTTTTTTGGGGGGGGGGGGGGATAAAAAAGAAAAATACTGCATATAAAACCATTAAATTAAATAAACTAGTATTTATTTTCCTAAGGGATTAATATGTAAAATATCCCCATTCACCTGCAGCCACTCTTAAGAACACTGAGGGAGTCACGGAATACACGTATTTAGAATACTCATAGTACGTGTATCCAGGCTGAGTTATTCTTTGATGTGAGAGTATTTGGAAAACAGTTACTTTCCTAAAACCAAAGGAAAACATCGGAGAGCTCAGTCTTTACAAAACAAACATTATCAATAAAGAAAAAGATCAAAACGATCAGGGAAACTTTAGATCTGATCTGTCTCTCCAAAGATTTAAACTCCTCACACCAAAGTCCCTCATGTGCAATAACTTTATCAATCACCTGCACTTTGACATCTTGATACTTTTGATATCTTATATTCTGTTCTAATTTTGTATTAGCTACTATTTATACTTGTGCCGCCTTTCCTGTATAGAATTTTTATTATTCATCACAAATAAGACACTATTTTACTATGACTTGATTGAAAATTTTCCTGTCTGTTTGCTCCTCCTGAGTGTTTCTTCAGAGCTGATATAATGAGTGAATTTCTCCACGGTGTATAAAGTTATATCTTATTCTTTATCTTGTGGCACAGAGAGCGGGTCGTCTCTAATAATCAGAAGGTTTGAATCCCGGCTCTTAAAGATGTCCACTGTCGTTGTGTCCTTTGGCAAAACACTTCACCCCTTCCCTCCAGCCAGTGTCTGTGTACACTGGTGTATGAATGAGAGAGTGAATGGGTGACTGGTTTCTTACTGTAAAACGCTTTGGGCCTGATGAAGGTACAAACGTGCTATTCAAACTCTGCACATTTGCAAAGTGTGTTTTTGTTCCTAATTGGATTAAAGAAGTTCCAACGAGCTCCATGTTTCATCAAATGCCACACATATCCTTTATTATATTACAAATCAGTGTCAACATATTCTAAGGGTTAAGTACAGTATTTATTTTCTAGTGGCAAAATGTTCTCCTCCAGAACATGTGAAGTCAAATAAGGGTGGAAAGAAATGTGCAGCTAATTAGGAACCATTTCTATCAATTTCCTGAACTTGTGTAGCAGAGCGGGGAGGAGGGGATGTCTGCTAGTTTGCTTTATAACGAAAAGGTTGCCACAACGCCACCCAGTATGACTGGGAAAACACCTTTTACCATAAGTATAAAAAGGGCACACAGGTTCGAAATTACTGATGAGGCAGAGACGGTCACGCTCAGTTAACAAGATTTATTAAGGGTTTTGATTTAATAAAATATATATTTCATAGTAGTAATAAGTTATATTAAAATGGTATGGCACTAGTCAGTTAACGTGAAACTGCACGCCAGAGAGCTGAGGCTTGGCCAGAGGTATGGGGACAACAGAAGGGGGACAGAAACCTTAACGAAAGGACACACACAAAAAAACAAAACACACCAAAGTAAGTGCACCTCAAACCAACTAAGGGGACCACCACCAACGAAATCCACCACCACCTCTGGGACGGGCCAACAGTTCCTAGGGCACAGAGACACAGATTAGCTTAATGCAGAAGACATTTTCACACAGTAAACATGGTTAAAGTAGCACTGCCATGCACGGAGCAGATGGGCTTCTCTTCTGGAGATCAAACTGAAAGAAACTCCACAAGCTGCAGCCGCACTGGGCGCAGCTATGGCTATCTTCTCCGCAGCACGAACCACCGTACCTCACACCAACAGCACGGAGTGAGCAGGATCGGACACAACTTGTAGAGTGAATGTTAGGGTGGGCAAAACAGCGGCATCTGTATTGACAGACAGGGGAGGATTTGATAAAGGCTGCCTACATAGAAGCTCTACCCAGGACATGCATGAGCGCTTACCACTTTTGAGGCTAAATGCAGCTCCTACAATGGAGGGCGATGAGCAATCGAGGGACAGCCTAAATAAAGAAGCTAAGTTACAGAGAAGCTACCACAGATCACATTAAACGAGTTGGCGCTTACCATTACAGTGTAGCACCCGGCGCATCTGTCCCTTCTCGGACGAGCGGCGGCCTGTACTACAAATAGACGCTAAAATTAACAAAAATAAACCTCTTAAGATCAAGAGGTACCGGTGCGCGTCTCACCTGCCATAGCCCGCACTCAACCCGGAAGCTGGACACAGGGGGGGGCGGAGAAAATGTGCGAGGTCAGAGGCTGATACACCGGGAGCTAGACATTTTATAGGTTGCTAGTCGACGCAAGTGACCAATCAGAGATGTTCCCTTAAAGTGGCAGAGCCCGCCTGCAGGCCACACTGCCACACTTGCAGGCGAGTTTTTTTGGTATTTTACCTTGAAAAGTGAGCCTAAAGTTGTGAAACATGTCCATAAACTCATCCCTGTGGTTAACTGGGATGTGAGAAATGTGTTTGGAAAGTTAGGAAAAGCAAAGAAAACATCAGGTATCGGGCATTTGTGTGAGATTTTGACGCCAACTTTCGAGGAAATGTGGATCTTTGAAGTCACGTCTATGGAATCACTAAAACCCCGACTCTAAACATGTTTGTGTGAATGTTTATATTGTAAAGTTTATATTGTAAAGCAAGTCTGAAGTGTCGTCTGAAAGTCTTTTGTGGACGAATGTTTAATGGGTCGATGTATATATTTCCCACATGTGGTCGACTCGATCCCTGAGAGGTTTTTCTGAGGGGGATGTTAATGTGGAGTATTTCTGTGTTTCCGCCCGAGGCTCAGGTCTAACTCCTCGGGGCAGACCTCAGGACGGACCAGGTCTGTCTCTAATTAGACCAAAGACCCTTCACTAAACCAACTGTACAGAACAATAACATCGCCCACAGACTTTAGAGCATTTATATATTTCTCCTGCAGAAAGTCTGAGCTCAGTCCTGGACCTGCAGCTGCTCAGATCCAGATGTTAGTGCAGCTGATTTAGCCATATGTATTTTCCTAATAAAGTAAATACTTAGTGCAGTTAGAACAGATGCTTAGTTAAAGAGACCTTTACATTGTGCTAAATTTGATTGGTTCAGTGTATTAAGGCAGGTGCCAAATTAAGTGTTACCCACTTTGAAGAATATAAAAGTTAAGTTACATACACATAATAAAGCATTAGTTCACATCGTGCAGAAAGCATTGATAACACATACATTCTGTGACATGCACAAGGAAAAAGACATAGACAGGTCACGCAGCTCAAAACAGAGAGAACTTCAGTGAATTAAGATAAACACGATCGAGGCTGAAGTTTCCTCGCGTGGCAGAGATTCCTCCGTGTGTTGTATCATCGGTCGCATTGGCCACATTTCTATAACTCTTCTTTCTCATCGTTCTCATTGAATACGGGACATTCTTTTGTCAACTGCGTTAATAAAACAGCGGCGCAAATACTGTACAATGCTGTTCGGGTAATACTTAGGAATACGGCCCAGTAACTCCTAGGTAGTTACTGTGGGGGTGCATACCTATGTTCCCCGGGTGCAATGTTTTTTTCCGTAGGTGAGTTGGTACTTCAACCAATCACAAGTCATGAGAGTGAAATGTCATACATATATCAATCAGCTTAACCCTGACCCTGCCCTAGCCACTAACCTTAATGATAGTGGGCTGGTGCCTAATCTTAATCAATAGAAGTGGGGGAACATAGGTACTGGGGAACATAGGTACGGGGAACATAGGTACCGGGAACATAGGGCTGACCCCTTACTGTGGTACATCCCTGGTACTTACAGAGGTATGGCCCGGTAACTCCGGTGCCATTGGTACAACAACCCACAGGTCGGACGTCTCATTATTTCGAAATATAACCCTAACCCTAATGGCACCCCCACTCAATGGACTAATGGGCCGACCTCGTAACTCCTAGGTAGTTACCTAAACTTTGAATTTGAATTTTACTCGTCATGAATTTATTTGAATTTGAATGTATTAATGGAAAACCCCTTGAGATGCAGCATCTCGTTTTCAAGGGGGACCAAACATTTAAACATTGAACACAATACAGGACAACACAAGACAAGTTACACAACAACAGTTACAAACATTAAAGACATTTTTTTTGCAATTTTTACAATAGAAAAACAAATAAAGCTATAGAAATAAAGATACAATGTTATTAATGTTATTCCAACCAAGAGTACACTACAAACATTCAGTTTTTAGATAAACAAAAGAGACATTTTGAAGGGACCAAAGGTTGATAAAGACCTCAGTGATACAGGCAGAGGATTCCAATCAAAGGGGGCCCTTAAGGAGATGGACCTCCAGGCCAGCTCAATAGAAAAACAAATAAAGCTATAGAAATAAAGATACAATGTTATTAATGTTATTCCAACCAAGAGTACACTACAAACATTCAGTTTTTAGATAAACAAAAAGAGACATTTTGAAGGGACCAAAGGTTGATAAAGACCTCAGTGATACAGGCAGAGGATTCCAATCAAAGGGGGCCCTTAAGAGATGGACCTCCAGGCCAGCTCTTTATGCACAGTAGGAACAGTAAATGTAGGATATTGAGAGTATCTAAGAGGGTAGACTGAAGTATAAGGGACAAGAAAACATTTCAAGTATGGTGGTAAATTATAATAAATACACTTGAAAATGAATAGAAACCAGTGGTACTGCCGTCGTTTCTCAGGGTGTAGCCAGTTAAGCTGGATGTATAAATTACAGTGATGAGTTCAATACGGGCAACTTAAAATGAATCTGCAAAGAGTGTTGAACAAAACATTAAGAGGTTTAAGATGTATATCATAAGTATTAAAATAAACAATGTCCGCATAGTCAATAATTGGTAAAATAAGGTGAGAAATTATTCTCCTTCTAACTTAAAGTGTAAAGCAGTTTGATGATCTATAAAGTGGCAGTAAGCAGGAGTATGTTCGCTTAATGATATAGTCAATATGTAATTTGAAGTTAACACTATACACTCACCTAAAGGATTATTAGGAACACCATACTAATACTGTGTTTGACCCCCTTTCGCCTTCAGAACTGCCTTAATTCTACGTGGCATTGATTCAACAAGGTGCTGAAAGCATTCTTTAGAAATGTTGGCCCATATTGATAGGATAGCATCTTGCAGTTGATGGAGATTTGTGGGATGCACATCCAGGGCATGAAGCTCCCGTTCCACCACATCCCAAAGATGCTCTATTGGGTTGAGATCTGGTGACTGTGGGGGCCATTGTAGTACAGTGAACTCATTGTCATGTTCAAGAAACCAATTTGAAATGATTGGAGCTTTGTGACATGGTGCATTATCCTGCTGGAAGTAGCCATCAGAGGATGGGTACATGGTGGTCATAAAGGGATGGACATGGTCAGAAACAATGCTCAGGTAGTCCGTGGCATTTAAACGATGCCCAATTGGCACTAAGGGGCCTAAAGTGTGCCAAGAAAACATCCCCCACACCATTACACCACCACCACCAGCCTGCACAGTGGTAACAAGGCATGATGGATCCATGTTCTCATTCTGTTTACGCCAAATTCTGACTCTACCATCTGAATGTCTCAACAGAAATCGAGACTCATCAGACCAGGCAACATTTTTCCAGTCTTCAACTGTCTAATTTTGGTGAGCTTGTGCAAATGTAGCCTCTTTTTCCTATTTGTAGTGGAGATGAGTGGTACCCGGTGGGGTCTTCTGCTGTTGTAGCCCATCCGCCTCAAGGTTGTGCGTGTTGTGGCTTCACAAATGCTTTGCTCCATACCTCGGTTGTAACGAGTGGTTATTTCAGTCAAAGTTGCTCTTCTATCAGCTTGAATCAGTCGGCCCATTCTCCTCTGACTTCTAGCATCAACAAGGCATTTTCGCCCACAGGACTGCCGCATACTGGATGTTTTCCCTTTTCACACCATTCTTTGTAAACCCTAGAAATGGTTGTGCGTGAAAATCCCAGTAACTGAGCAGATTGTGAAATACTCAGACCGGCCCGTCTGACACCAACAACCATGCCACACTCAAAATGGCTTAAATCACCTTTCTTTCCCATTCTGACATTCAGTTTGGAGTTCAGGAGATTGTCTTGACCAGGACCATAACCCTAAATGCATTGAAGCAACTGCCATGTGATTGGTTGTTTAGATAATTGCATTAATGTGAAATTGAACAGGTGTTCCTAATAATCCTTTAGGTGAGTGTAAGTACTTGGTAATTCTCTCTGTAAGTACCAGGGATGTACTACAGTAACGGGCCGTATTCTAAAGTGTAAGTCACAGTAGGGACAGAGACCTGACCCCAACACAGACAGCGCTGCTCAAAACCAAACGACAATGCTCCAGTGCTTTCTCTGGTCACCTGCAGTGCACCTGTGGGCTGAGCACTTCCTGCTTCCTCTTTATCTTTATTACATTAACCTCGTGTAGCCTCGAGCCTCTCATTAAGCACTCGCAGGACAAACTGTGAATTTAAACACTGTCCACGTCCCGAGAGAGAGAGAAGGGGACGGGACACTTAAGATGTGCTTTATTAATCCCCGAAGGAGGATTTGTTCCGCTGCATTTGACCCATCCTCAATCCCGCTGGGGCGACCTGTCAGGAGCAGTGGGCAGGCGCTTGGAGACACATCACCAGATGAGGCCAGAAACACCTGTGTGGAGGATTAACCTATTGTACATGTTTTTAGTGCTAGAGGAAACTGGAAAAAAATGAGGAAAACTCCGCAGACACGTGGAGGACATGCGACGGTGGTGCAGTTGGCAGAGTCGTCTCATGATTGGCAGGTGTTATGGATTTTTTACACAGCAGTCTTTAGAAACGCCCCGGTTACTTTACGGATTTAACACACGAAGGTCAAGCATTGAGGTTTATTACTCTTATCGGTACCGGGTGGATGAGGCTGAAGCCATCTGGCGCCTCAGCTCAAAACACACAGAATACAAAGATTTTACAGACTATATGGAAAATATAGCCACTCCATTTTCCAGTAACTTTCCGCTCCCTTCAGTAAGGGTTGGCCTGTTGTTTTCCGTCCCGGCTGGTACTTATCCGTCCTGCCGTCGTAAACCCAAGACCCCCTGCCCACCTGCTTCCTGGGGCACTACAAATAATTCACCTTGGTCCAGGATGCTTTGGAGATCGTAAAAGCGGTGTGACTGATAATGTTACCACAAACCCAGATGTCCTTAAGTCAAGCTTCAATGCCTTAACCAAAACAAACAGGAGACCTTTGACATTCGGCCTCCAACATCAACTCAAGGTTTAAGAAGTTAACATTTCAACCAACACAAATTCATTTAGCAACAATACCAATGCAATACATATGATAATATCACACATTTTATCACAGCAGGTCGTGGGTTCAAATCCCAGCTCCCACAAACGCAACTGTCATTGTGTCCTTGGGCAAGACACTTCACCCTCCTCGCCTCCAGTGTCTGCGTACACTGGTGTATGAATGACAGAGTGAATGGGCGACTGGTTCCTTATGGTAAAGCGCTTTGGACCTGATAAAGGTAGAAAAGCGCTTTATAAGTTGAGTCCATTTACCATTTACCCATGCAAACTCCACACAGAAAGGTTCTGTCCGGCCAGGTATCGAACCTGGGACCTTCTAGATGTGAAGCACGAGCGCAACCGTGCTGCCTGAACATATGGATGGGTCCCGCTCTAGCACCAGCATTATAGCCTGGAAAAATCCAGACTCACCGCTATAGCAGCAGGTGAGTCTGGTCACCGCGGCGTCGAATCCATTTCCCACAGCGGTTCATACGCACGCAAACAGGAAGCGGAGTAAACCAATCGGCGAAGGGCGTCTGCCATTGATGTGGTGTTATTAGCGGTTTTGCGTTAATATTTGCGCAGGATTATGAATCACGAAACTCACCTACTGTCGATGTGTTTTTGGTCATTTACCACCGATTGGAGACACGCTTTCTCTCTCTCGTGCATCGTTCGTAGATTGTTATTGAGGGACTTCTGCGTCCCGTGAGTGGCTGCAGATTGTGTATGTTAGCAAAAATGTGAGATCGCTGGATAAATGGAGTTAAAGTGGGGGTATTATGCTTTTTCAATCACATAGCACCAGTCTATAGCATACTACAATGATGACGTAACCTTCTGTCGGTCTGTATATGCAGTAAATTAAAATAACTGCCTTGAATAAAATTGCTCTCTCAAAATGGCTGTACTGAACGTCTTGAAATAGGCCTCTGTCTCTTTAAGAAGCTTTCCGACACGCCCCCTTCAGCACACTGCTGTGGCATCTAAACAACACTACTGTGCGGGGAGGGGGCTCTGCTGAGCTGAGGAGCAGTGGTTGGTGGCTTGGCTGGTGGATAAAGGTCCAGAGGCGTCTCCAGGAGGTGGGGGCGTTCCTAGGAGGACTGAGGCATAGCTACACCTAAAATGGCTGCCGTCTAAGTTTTTACTGATTACTCAAAAATATGTGAATGAGCCAAGGCAACACTCCAGGCATGTGTTTAATGAGGGAATGACATAATAACATGATATAAAGCTTGAAAAAGTCGATTTTACATAATACCCCCCCAAGTGCATTGTTGTACCCAGAAAGTTAGCTAGCTAGGCAGTGATACAAGTGAAACAGTGAAGCTGCTTTGAGAGAGAGAGAGCCCCGCGCGCTCTGAAAAACAGCAGCGCCGCGTCTTTATTTTAATCACGGCTTGATTTTCAATCCTTCAAAATGACAGACGGCCTTTGAAATTTTCCGTGAAAGCTTAAAATATTCCGTAAATGATGGAACATTTTCGGTTAATGTAACCTCTGGTCCAGACTGAATCATTCTGGTCTCACCAGGCTACCAATATTAAACTGGATTAACACCAACCCGACGCACTGTCACTGTTTGTCTGCTCAGTTCTCACCTGCTCTGACGACATGAAGCCCAGACCAAACCTCACGGCTGCACAGTGCTCGGGTGTATAATGTTTGCAGTGTACAAAATGCCTTGGTTTAAATGCTGCGTTTGTGAACGACCGACGGTGCTGTTCACACCTGACGTCGGCCAAAACCTGCTCGACCTCGCTGCTGTAACATAACATCATCATGAGAGTCCAGACACTTATAGCGCCAGGTCTGAAGCTCAAGCTTTTTCACAGAGCGCCCCCCAGCTCCACAAAATCTACAGTCTGCGTTTCATTGCAGGTTCAGTCTTGTTTTAGTCTTGGTTCAGTCTTGGTTTAGTCTTGGTTTTGCCTGGTTCAGTCCTGGTTCCGTCTGGATTGAGTCCATTGTATTGTAATTAGCTCCACATTAGCGTTCTCCTCGTGTGGTCTTCTCTCATTTACATTCTGCTGACTCATGTTTACCGTCACCGCGGCTCCGGAGAAAAACCCAAAACCTGCCGACTCATCACTTACAGTAAATAAAGATGATGTCGTTCATGCCAATACAGATTATTCTTATATTCACACGCTGCAGGGGAAGAAGGAAAGGAGAACGTTACATGTCCAGATGTCAATTTGAAACTAGATTACTGACAAAATATGAGCTTTTCTGTCATATAGAGATAAGGTATTTTATGCATAAGAATGGCAAAAATTCCCTCTATTTTTAGCAAGAGCCAGGTTTAAATGTGTGGCTTTATTTTGTTGGTGTATTTGTTCAGAAGAGACTTTGGATGGAGAAACAGTTTGTTTTCCCTGATCATTATTTGACAGTGATTGGACTCTCAAACCTGACACATTCTTCTTCTACTGACCAACATCACGCTCACGTTTTTGAATATTGTCTCCACTTTTATGAGGAAATAATGAGACCTTAGTTCATATGAGCTGAGGAGAGGACACTGAACTTTGTGACAGTTTTTGTTTCATGTGAATTGGCCCAAGAATTACAGAGAAATTAGCGACAAACTAAGACTAGAAATCTGCATTATGACAGTTACCATAGTTACCGCCATAACATCTTCAGCTGCTCCGCCTCAATTTTGAACCACATCTTCTCCAGTTTGGCTCTACCCAAATCTAAAAGCTTGTTGAAAAAACTGTCAAAACAGCGACAACAACGTGACAAAAAGGCAACAAGAGAGTGAGACAAAAATGTGATGAAAATGCAGCAAAAGAGTCTCAAAATACCAACAAAAAAGCATGAAATAAGTCAAAAAAAAGTGACGGAAACAAGATCCATTTTGGTCAGTTTTGCAGCTTTCAAATGAAGCGTTGCACTGGCCTTTATGCTGTAAACTCCAGTCAAGCTTTTAGATTTGGGTAAAGCCGAACTGGAGACAATGTGCCCGGTTCAGGTGGAGGTTAAAGGAACAGGCCAGTGTTTTTCCATCCTGAGATCTGTTCTTACCTGAGCTTAGATTAGTTGATGCGTCTGGTCTTTGGGCCTGTGGAAGAGCTTGGTCACTTCTAACTTAATCCCGTTTGGAGCCATAGGAATATACTGGGAGAGGCCAAATGCAAACAACATCTTTGGTCGTTTTGCATGACTGAGCGCACACGTAAAGACCAGACAGGTGTGCACAATGGCCGCTGGCTGCTCTGCTTTACGACCGCAACACTGGAGGCCGCCATTGCTGTAGTACCTCCATATAGCCGCTAGTCTCCCATTGAAAAGCATTGGACTTTAGACACGTTAAAAACAAGCACGGTAGCACAGTGGTTAGCGCTTGTGTTTCACAGCTAGAAGGTCCCTGGTTCGATTCCCACCTGGACGGGGCCTTTCTGTGTGGAGTTTGCATGTTCTCCCTGTGTCTGAGTAGTTTCCTCCGGGTACTCCGGTTTCCCCTACCACTAAAAACATGTACAATAGGCCAGGATGAATGTGAGTGTGTTTGAGAGTGCGCATGGGGGACGACGGATGGAAATTAGCCCAAAGCTACAATCCGGTGTGGCTTGTTTACATGCATGAGACCCATGTATGTTCATTAACATGCACTGTCCCAACCAAATAAACCAATAAATAAATAAACAACTTAACGCCTGGTTTCTATTTTTTAAACACATTCTTTGGCTACATATTCCTCCTGACATAACGCTGGGTTAGTCGCAAAAAAAGAAACCAGGCTGGTTTTCAAAATAAGTTTTTTTTTCAATCTCCTACTTAATGAGGGTCGGACTGTTAGCATTGGAGCTGCACGAGCTACACGTCACGCAAGGGCGGAATTTACAGTGAAGATCCCGCCTCCTTATGCCCTTATTAGGAACATGCTTCGTCAGAGCTGGGGAGGAGGAGTCTGTAAATGAGGAGTGAGTAATGCCGGTCTATTAATAATATGTCTATGGGTAAGCATCAACTCGTCTAAGCTCAGGTAAGAACATATCTCAGTATGGAAAAACACTGGCCTGTTCCTTTAAGAAGTTAAAAGAATCTTAGTATTTGAGTACATTTTCAAATCATGTGTGAAAAGAATAGGCACTGTCACGCTTTCTTATCAATGTTAGTTTCAGAACTCTAACTCAAGTCACGAGAAAGAATTTACATCTCAACAATCTGCACATCAGAATCATGGAGAGTAAAAGGCAAATATGAATAACTAGTTCACATGTTCTCTGTAAAAATCTGTAAATTCAAATGTCTCCTTTTGTTCAGAGCTCAATAAATCGCTTAGATATTGAATAATTCCGCTGAAAAATACTTCAAAATGTTGTGAGGTAAAAGCCTGTAAAGTGTGGGGTCTGAAGGAGAAGTTTTGTAGCGTAACAAGACGATCCCAGAGCGTTGTCGGGGGGATTCCGTGCGTCATGTGGACACCAAACATACGGCACCTTTCTCTCTGTAGTAAGCCCCTTATTGATCTAAAAACAGACTCCTCCCGCTCCTCTAAACGCCCTCTCTCCCCCCTCGCGTCCTATGTCCCGCCCCCTGACCCGCGGCGGCCATCTTGGCTCTGCGCTGTGGGTAATTGGCGGCAGATGAAAGGGGGAAGTGTGTGTCGGCGTTGGGAGGAGGTTTTAGTCATTAGTTAATGGTCCACATTCAGCGCTTTCCTTTACGGCTCTGACCCCCGGAAAGATCCCACAATGCTTTGCTGCCTGGTTAATTTAATGCTTCGACCACCATCAGGTGAAAGCGCCGTCGCCAGTTTCTAATATGAAAGACCAGGCTGTTTTATTCTATACCTCACTTAAACTTCTGCTGCTGCTGCTCGTAATGACTGTGAGAAATGTTTTATATTTGACCCTAATTTCATTCATTTTAACTTTAAGCTGTAAATCCACCATTTAATTAGTATTTTTGCACCAAGAATAAGAAGAAACATCTTAGCTAACTCTGAAAATATAAAACACACAACAAAGCCGCGTGAGTTCTGGATTTACAAATATATAATAATGTAGGTGTAGATGTAGGTGTGGATATAAGAACAGCTTTCTCTCTTTCTGTCTCGAGAAACTGGAGCTCCAAAGAAAAAATAATGGGCTCAGACACGAAGAGGGTTTGGAGTCACTGCCTGTGGAACTGTGTTGTTTCAGCCGCACTTTGAGTTTTTATCTTTTAAATGCTGTTAGTTTGAGTCACATTTTACTCAGTTTCATTATAAAAGTATTAATTGTTTGGAAATTGGGATAAATAATAATAATCTCTCACAAACAGATTACAGCACAATAGGCTCTGGCTGAAGTGTTATTGTGAAAACGACTTTTCCATCACGTTTTTGTTGCTTTTTCATCATTATTTGAGCACCTTTTTGTTTTTGTTACGTTTGTGATTGAAAATGTATCATCTGCATAATCTTACTGAATTATTATCATTGTGTTTTGAAGATAATCATCTTGGTGTGTCTCACACTAAACTACTTTTATTTTATTTTATTAGTTTATTTCACAGGGACAGTACACATTAATGAACATTTCTGTAAATGTGTCAGTATTAGCTGCAAAGCTAGTTTTCAACTGTTGTCCCTGGGCAGGTGTATAATGCCAACAACAATTATAAAACATAAAACAATTTAAAAGTTGAGGCTACATACTTACATAACAATGTTGATACAATTCATACATTAATAACATCTGAATGTTCGTTCTGTGACTTGCACAATAGAATGGAGATTTTAGTGCAAGGGCAGGTCATACAGTTCAAACAAACATAAGGATAAATATGTACAATTATTATTTACAAAGCAACATCTGTGCAGAGGATCCTGACACTTGGCTCAGTCCTGCACCAGGAGGTCTGTATAGTCTAATGAGCACATCGTTGATTGGATTTCAACCAATTTTAATTGAGTCCTAAATGTGTTAAACGTGGGCATTCTCTTATAGTGAGAGGGATGCTGTTCCAGATGTTACAGCCTCTGACTGAAAGAACAGTCTGGCCAAAGGTGGTATGTCTGAAGGGCACTTCACAGTCTCCTCGAACCATAGACTGAACTTTGTTGACCTAGACCTCCCAATTTCTCCCATCTGAAACCTCCTGATAAACACTGTAACCTGTCCCGTCTGGTTTACCTCTTCAGAAACAGAACACAACTGTCTGTCCTTCTTGTGTTTGATTGTTTCCTTAGGAATGTTGCTAATCTTACTGTGCGTCTGTCTGCTGGTTTGACTATAACTGGGAGTGAAGGAGAAGAAACCTCAGACTTGACTTAGGATTTTGCTGTGATCACACATTGTCTTGTCAGTCTCACTTGTATTTTTATTATTTATTCACAAATGATCATTTTCTACTGCTTATAATAATCACCAAAAGACAACTGTTTGATTTCTGTTATTAGTCATTTCTGCAACTACACGCTTTTGTCATTTTTTGGCACTTTTTCATGGCTTTACTGTTGCGTTTGACTCTTGTTTACGTCTCAATTTTGTCACTATTTTGACTTTTTTTTCCAAGAATCTTTTAGATTTGGGTAAAGCCTAACTGGAGAAGAATATGCTCAGTTCAGGTGGGGTTAGAGGTTAGACTGTCTGAAAAAGATAAAGTCCCTGTGAAAAAAGAACACTGTGGAACAAGAGCGTTTGTATTTGCCTTTTTGAGTCACATATCAAGTTTTTTTACTATTATTATTGTAGGTGTACAAGATCATTTGTCCTATATATTTTAATCAGATTCAAGCACTTTTTAAACCATTTCTGTGAGATAAAGATGTTTGGAGTGGGGATTGAGGAGTTTTTTTTGTGAAGCACAAACCCCAGGCTGAGGCTCAGACTGTGTCCGCAGGTCTAAAGGTGAGAGTCGTGAGAGCAGCAGCTGAATATGAGGTGAATAAATAAATACATTGAGTCAGTTTCAAACTTTTCTGTAGATCCTGACATAAATATGAGGAAACATGTGATGCAGGTTTTCTGTTGTTTTCTGTTTCTTATCAAAATAAAGCATAAAAATGGCCAAAATTATAAATATATTTTCAGCTATGAAATCTGAATAATGGACAGAGCCCGGTTTGAATATGTGGTTTTATTTATGACATATTAGCTACAAAAGAATTGACTTAAAAGTGCTTGAAATATTGGGATTTGTGCTGATTTTGAGTCGATGGGTCTTATCTTTAACATTTTTGGTCTAATTTCAAGTGTTTGTTATTCATTTTAAGCACAAGTTCATTTCTCTAAATAAGACGGTCCAAACCTGTTCAGAATCATCATACATTGTCGTCATTCAAGCACTTTTTAAACAATTAATCTAAGATGAGACAGTTTTACAGTGAACAGGCTAGTTACACTGCAGAAAGTCATCATGAAATAAGTGACATTTTCTTGAATAAGTTCTTTTGTCCTCGATTTGAGTCTAATTTCAAGAAATCTGATATTTAGAATAATAATAAAAAAAACATCCCCGCACTAATTATGAAAATTAGTTTACTTGAATTAAAAGAGCCGTAGTTGTTTTTAGTCTTAAAATTAGAAGAAGAAAAATTAAGAACATTTCATTTATTTCAAGATGACTTTTTCCAGTGTAATAGTGAGGAAATATGTGAAATCTCAAATCTGCCAAATTTGTTTTTTGTGATCAAACCTTAATAAATCAGGAATTAGAGACTGAAAATTCCCTCTGAGAAAAACTTCAGAATCCTCAGACGTCTGTAGGAGCGAGATGCCAGATGTTGTTTCAAGAGTGGAATGAAAACAGCCCAGATGTTTAGAAACATCTGCACACAAAAAACAAGACGTTAAGGAGAAAACTGGTCCATGTTACACTGTGTTTCACCTGCAGCGTCTGGACTGAACACGTCTCAGTTTCAGCTCTGGTTTAATGAATGAAACTGTAAACGAGCAGCAGACGGATTTCAGACGTCGTGCTGCTCTTCCTCTTCCTCTTCCTCGGCCGCTGTTAGAGAAGTGTCTTCATTGATGGTGATTCCAGTCGGCCTCGTCCTTCCCTTTACCGTCCGGTCTCTGCTGTAAACACACATGTCTCGTTTATTCTTCATTATGGACCGAACACAGAGCTCGATGCTGCGTTCACTTCCCCTCAGTCAGATCTGCGTCACTCAGCTGAAAAAACAGGTTTGGAAAAGATACAACTCTTTGTTCTCGCTGGACAGAAACACAAACACAGAATGGATCTTTTCAGCTGAAAATGTTAGTTATGCTGCTGTTGTGTCTTTGAGCAACACACTTCACATGAGAACAGGGAATGGATGAGATTCACGGCTTTTACCGGGAGTGTTTATTTAAATTAAATTCATGTGTGTATAAAGTGTGTCTAGTATAATGCAGTATATCCTGTTCAGATCCTTCTGTCCTGGAGTCTGAATGACCAGAGAGAAAAACATAGTGCACACTTGGACCACAATGCACTGGGAGACCGGGCCGCTGCAAGACATTTTAGTGCCTCGAGCAGAAATGTTTAATTTTAGAATTAAATGTAATGAGTTTAGATCTACAGTAACAGTTTAATAGTTGGTGACTGAGGCAGGACTTACACCGGTTGTTAAACCCAGAGCCAAACTAAACCAGTTATAAACCTAAGGGCTATTCATAAAACTCGCTCAGTGAAACTCGGCTTAGGCTCCAAATCCTGGCTTACCTGAGGCACAACAATTGAAGCTGCGATTACTGGGTTTCACCAAAGGGACACCGAGCTTGGCCAATCTCACTAATTCAAGACAGGTTCAACTAATTAGCACCTGCCATGTACTAAGCAGACCACACTGACGATCACAGAGTTCACTGAGAAATCATGGCCAAGCATGAACGCGCAGCAAACTTCACAGGCCGCCAGCTTTGTTCTGCTACGTTAGCTCCATAGGTAGAGCGCAGGGCTCCCATCCACGAGGCTGCGAGATCAATCTCAGCCTCGACTTATTATTTTTTTTGGACTGGGCACCCACTGCGAAGAACATAAATTGGCGCTTATGAATTTAAACACTTTTCTATTTTTCCCAGGAATTTAAACACATGATAGAAAAAAAAGAAAACACAATTGACACAGGACACAGGTCATGAGGGCGGAGCCTGTAGAGTGCCCGTTTGGGGAACACATTCCCACAATTTTCAGTTTTTCAGGGTAAAGGATCCGGCAAAGATTTGCTCTGATATAATGATGTTTAATGAGAGTGTTGTGGCAAATGTTTTGTTCCCTGAATCCATCACATCAAACCAAAAGTGTCCTGAAACTACTCATTTACAAATGAAGCCTGGTCCTGTGGGCGTCCTTTTATTGGACAAGCTTTTGATGACACATAATGTCATTAATATGTCACACAACTTTGTATTTCACAGATGAGAGACAAAGACAATGTTGGTGTATATTTATAATTATTGCATAAAGCAGCCATTCCCAAATCCGGAACATCGCGGCCCCCTTGTCGATCCAAATTTTCTCGGGGCCCCCAATTGAAAACAATTTATCCTATTCATTGGAATTTTCTTATTGTTTTACAGCTAAAATTACATAAAAAGCAACATCTAGCAATGACTGGAGTTTAAAACTGGTTTCAAGTAATACATTTTAGCAAATAAATATATTTTTCCTTTTAAAATATTTTTCAATGTACTTGTTTTCTAGACAAGCTTTTTGGGGCCCCCCTATAGTGTCTCCAAGGGGCCCCAGACCCCACTTTGGGAACCACTGGCATAAAGTAATTGATTCTGTGATGTCATGTATTCTTTTTCACATTTTTGAGGCCAACATAAATTTTGGCCAGATGATGGCGCAATACCCTGCTTGTGTCATTTACATTGCCCATTGGTGTTGGATTCCACGAAGAAGAAACATAGCTTGTGCTCAGTCTGCTCTTAGCCTGGTCCGGACCAGGCTAAGTTCTCTGACTATATTTCCATAGTAACTGAGCCAGACTCAGAGTGAGCCTGGTTTATGAAATAGCCCTCAGGACTGAAAATTGAAAAACAAAACAGAGCAGTGACAACAAGAAAGACGTCTTTACCTTTAGCGACAGACCCGGAGGCTGAGTTTACAACTTTACAAGCAGCTGCAGCACGAGGGGAATATCAAAGATTGTTTGTGGAAAAGTGAGCGCTCACTCTGTATTAGACATTTTTGGTACAGTTTTTGTAGATTATTAGTTGCAGAGTGAGCGCTCTCACTGTGTAAAGATCTTTGGCGGGAAAGTGCTTTCACTTCGTCAAAGCGCAGTGAGTTTAGAGAAGTTTATCTGAAAGAAAACCGTGTCCTGATGTGGATCTGTCTCTGCAGCTCAGGAGGTATAATGTCCTTTCTTTCTTTTTATCGCTGCTTAAAGGGAGGGTATTATGTAAAATGACTTTTTCAAGCTTTATATCATGTTATTATGTCATTCCCTCATTAAACACATGCCTGGAGTGTTGCCTTGGCTCATTCACATATTTTTGAGTAATCCGTAAAAACTTAGACGGCAGCCATTTTAGGTGTAGCTATGCCTCAGTCCTCCTAGGAACGCCCCACCTCCTGGAGACGCCTCTGGACCTTTGTCACCAGCCAAGCCACCAACCACTGCTCCTCAGCTCAGCAGAGCCCCCTCCCCGCACAGTAGTGTTGTTTAGATGCCACAGCAGTGTGCTGAAGGGGGCGTGTCGGAAAGCTTCTTAAAGAGACAGAGGCCTATTTCAAGACGTTCAGTACAGCCATTTTGAGAGAGCAATTTTATTCAAGGCAGTTATTTTAATTTACTGCATATACAGACAACAGAAGGTTACGTCATCATTGTAGTATGCTATAGACTGGTGCTATGTGATTGAAAAAGCATAATACCCCCTCTTTAAGTGGAATTTCTGCTCAAAACACGAAGTTACAGGTGACGCTGCTTCGGCCTGTGGAGCTTCTGTTTGCTGTTTTCGGACTTTTTCCTGAACGACACTTTCTTATACACATTATTTTAATTGAATGAAAATAACATAGGTACCGAAAAAAGTATCGTTAAGGCACCGGCACCGAAAAGCAGGTATCGTTAAAGTAGTGGTATCGAAAAAAAACTAACGGTACCCATCCCTAGTCTCAAGCAGCTGTGTTGCGAACACGATTTGTCGTCCTCAACCTGTGAGACGCCAAACGACTCTTTGAGATCTCCCCGGTATCCGACAGGTCTCGGAGACATTGCAGGGACGTCACAGACAGCCCTTTTCCACCAGGCTGGTTCCGGGCCAGTTCCAGTTTCAGAACCGGTTCTTTCATTTTCCACTGAAAAAATGTTGGCTCTTGGTTCCAAAAACTGGTGCCGTTTGGGAACCAGTTAAAAGCTGGACCAAGAAACGAGCACCAGTGATGTCAGCGGCTGGGGCGTGGCTTTCTCTTCTGACAAACAACCAATATTAGTTAGTTAGTGCTTATAACTTCCTGGAGAAGCCAGTCTCTGTGGAGGAAACTAACTGTTGTTTTGCTTTATGCTCTTTAGCTCCAGCTAAAACAAGAGGGAGCAGTTAGAAAGAAGAATCAAAATGTTAACGGCTGCTGTGACAGGAACATAAACTTATTTTGTGTATTTTATAACCAGAAATGGCTGTATTAAGATGTTACTATCCATGTTTTATGTGACAGTTGACTTCCCAAAGTGTTGCTATGGCAATAGGCAGAATACCAGCTCTCAATTTGGTGGAAAACCAAGTCAGTACAGAACCAACCTGGCACCGGCTCTGAACCAGCACCTTGGTGGAAAAGCCCTAAGATAGTTCTCATAGGACAATAAATAGTGTCCTCAGAGTTGCCACAGCTGCTTCTCTGAGACATCTGTGGAGACTCAGCTGAAATCGAACATGTTCCTTTCAGAGAGACTACCTGGAGAGTTGCCTTATCTCCAGGGGACGTCTCGGAGACGACTCCGTGACCAGCGGCAACTCCAGTCTCCAACTAGTCTCCAGGCCGGTGAGAGAGGCCTGTTGTATTTGTGCAGGAAACTATACTGAAATAACAATCCCAGGATTCCTTTTAACATTTGAAATATGTGTCATTTAAATAAACCTTTGTGTCACAGTGAATGTAAAGCAGCTTTAACATCTCTCTCGTTGATGAAAGTCTGCGTGTTACTTGTGTCCATTGTTCATGTTTTGGGCTGAGTCCTGTCCTGGTTCTTCCTCAGAGACCAGTTTCCTCCTGGGGAACGCTCAGATCGTGGAGTGGCCCGTCGTCTACAGCAACGATGGCTTCTGTAAACTGTCGGGCTTTCACCGAGCCGAGGTCATGCAGAAGAGCTCCACCTGCAGGTAAAAGATGGCTACTGCAGCGCTAAACCGGGACACAGGTTTACAGGCAGCAGAACAATGACATTTAAGGCCTTTATGTTAGCCTTATTCCTTTCATTTTCATTCATTAACAATCGGGACCAAACTTTGAGGTCTTAAAGTTCCATTCAGAGGCTAAACCTGAACTAATCCCAGGCTTTCCTCTTGCCTGTGTGTGCGGCTGATGCGAGGCTTAAGCGTCTAAAGGCAGTTTCGGAGACAGTTTTATGAGCTCGGTTTGAAATCAGCCCATTATAAACACATTAGACGGAAACAAGGCCACGGGCAAAACCGCTTTATATCAGTGAGACTCAGAAACGGGAAATGTTACTGTGGAGAAAAGTAAGAAACTTCAACTTTGCAACATTAACAGATGCAGAGTTTGTCATGAGCTGGTTTAGACTCGCACTTAACCTTTCTGTGTGAAGTTTACGGCTGCAGCTTATGATTATTTTGGTAATGGATAAATCTGCAGGTCATTCTTAGGATTAATCAGCTGTGAAAAGAACATGAAAATAGGCTAATAGTAAACTTAAAGTGAAAATTCTCTGCAGCTAAACTCTGACTGGGACTTTATCGGGGACAGGAGCTGGGAAGGAGGAAGAAGTTTATTTCCAAACTGGTTGAAACCATAGATACAAGTCATACAAGGGGGCGTTTTCTGGTGGAATATAAACGTATTTATCACACACTAATCAAGTCAAGCCAAAATCAGGTCCATGTGTATTTTTTATCACAGCAGATTGTTGAGTAGAAGCGAAAAAACGGACCTTGTTGCTAACGTTAACATATGTAGCATGAGGCTAACATAAAAATTGTCAGTTTTTTAAAGTATTTATCGGCTGTTGAACCACTTTGCTCCTCTCCATTTCTCTGTATTTTTATTTAGTAGAAAAATATATTACAATACTTCTGTATTTGTTAAAGTATTATGGAGAAAATGAATCCCCCTCCCCACCCCCTGGCTGTTTCAAACACAAACATGCTGTGTATCTAAAGGATCTGGCAACAATAAGAGTAGAGCTCATGCTGCTTTCTGGATCATTGGACACATTGTTAGAGAAATAACAATGGTGTTCGAGAGGATTAATGAAGAATAGGCAGCAGTCAGGATGTCTTATACAGGAGAAGTTTATTTACCATCGTTACGGGACCCGGAGACATGAACTCGAGACATTGAGCTAGTCCTAACATTCAAGTCTGTCTGTGCTTCCACAGAAGAGGGATAAATACCGTCTAAGAGCGTCATACTGATATGCAAGCAAAACATTCAGTGGCTGAGAGTGGGCGCCTGAGCACCACAGTCAAGGCTATGACAGAGATAGTACGACTGTACAGCTTGACCCAGTATGAGAAATAGCCATTTAATCTTATCCTCTAACACACATTATATTAAAGACATTTACAATCATCCAAACACTCTACAGAACCTCACATTAAAAACAAAGTGTTTTATTGAAAATACTTCATTTTCATGTCATTTTTACTCTTTTTGACTCCATGTAAACCAGAAAACCATTCATCCAAGACTAAAATCATCATCAACTATTTCAATCATCGATTAGTTTCAGCCAAAGTTTTAAGTTCACAAGCTGCTCCTGTTTCTAAAGTTCACATTTTCTTTTAAATACTGAAGTTTGCTCTTGTTTCGCTGACATGTGTGGAATCCATCTGTTCTTTGTGTCGTCTCTGCTCAGTTTCATGTACGGGGAGCTCACCGACCGGAAAACCATCGATAACGTGCGACAGACGTTCGACAGCTACGAGTCGGACTGTTTCGAGATCCTGCTCTACAGAAAGAACCGTGAGTTTACGCTGCTGTTTATGATGTTCTGAACAATGACAATATTCTCATGATACTTTAAACATAACAAGTTTGAGGTAATGGAGGGCGATACTGACAAACATGAAATGTGCTGCAAAAAATCAGGATTTACTTCACTTTGTCGCTCAAAAAAGAGAATTGTCCTGAACATAATACAAAAGGGCAGAAAAAAACATATATATATTTTTGCCCAATGTTTTATTATTTTTATTACATTTTTTTCCCACTTTTTCCTTTTTTTCTTTCGATTTCTCTCCCAATGTTTTGCATTTTTCGTCCACTTTTTTATTTTTCAGTACAATTATTCTTTTAAATTATTTTTTTTAAATGTCCCCCTTTTTTATTTTCCCCACCTTTTGAATTAAAAAAAAATATTTCTACCAAATTTCCAATTATTATTATTATTTTTTACCAGTTTTATTTATTTATTAACAAATTATTATTATTATTTTATTACTATTTTTCCCACTTTTTCCTTTTTTTCTTTCAATTTCTCTCACATTGTTCATCCACTTTTTATTTTTTATTTTTTCCCCAATTATTCCCTAAATTATTCTTTTTTTTTAAATGTCCCCTTTTTTAAATTTTCCCCACCTTTTTAATTTAAAAAAAATATTTCTACCCCATTTCCAATTTTTAACCAATTTTATTTATTTATTAACCCCGCCCCCCCCCCCCCTTTTTTTTCGTACTCCTTTCCACATTTCCCCCACATACTGTAACGAGGTGTAAAAAGGCCCATGTATATTCTTTCATATAAGCCTTAAAAAACTCGAGCGGTGACTGTGTTGTATCACGGGGGGTCCACAGTTCTTTGCCTGTTCATTTTGGGGGTTGCGGACCAAAACGTTTGGGAACCACAGGAGCATTAAACTAAACTAAAGTGAATTGTGAATTCAGCACCACGGACAGCTCCCTTCACAGACGCAGGTGAATAACGGGGGAAAAAACAAATGTAGCGATTTGAAACTTCTGTTGTAGATTATTGACATAAATTGGAGGAAAAAATGTATTGCAAGTTTTTTAGTCATTTTATCTTTTCATATAAAATTAAGACATGAAAATAAAATATTCATAAAAATTCAAGTTTCTCCCTGTTTTTTTGCTCTTCTAAGCTCATTAGATCAGGCAGGTGTATATTTCTCCCGTCTTTAGCCGCTGCTGTCTCCCACAAAGGAAATGACCATATTTGGATTCCAGCGTCATCTCGGTCACAGCCTTTCCTGCTACACGTGGATACCAAATATGTCAGCATTTGTGAATGAATAAGCGTGGGAAAAAGCAGCCATGTTGGAGTCACTTCCTGGACAAAACGTCAGAGAATAAACATTGTAAAGGGGGAGTTTGGCCCTCCTGTGCCTCCTGTAGAGCCTCTGCCAACAGTCCTGCCCATCAGCAGAATGTCCCGAGCTAAAATAAGCCCCTAAACGCAGCAGTGCTCCCCGAGGATTCATCACCACTGTCCAGAAACACCATAAAACAAGAGCCACTCGATCCCTAAAAACAAAAATGCAGCAGAAATGAGACGATCACTCTGTGAATGTGCTGAGAGAGAGCGACCTTTGGACTGTATGGATTTGTCGTTGCCTTTTAGACCGAGAAGAAACGTTTCAGAATGTTTCCATTAAATTGTTTCCACACTGCGGAAGAGTCCAGGTCGAAGGCTGTGATCGAGATGTAATCCAAATATGGTCATTTCCTTTGTGGGAGGAATATACACAGGGTGCATGAGCAGACAAAGGGACTCAACTTTAACAACTCTTTAAAGGTCCTATATCATGCAAAATCGACTTTTTGGAGTTTTTAACCATGTTGTTATGCTATTTCCTTCTCAAAAACACCCCCAGAGCGGCTTTTGGCTTCATTCACGCAGTTCTAAGTAATCCTCCTGAATCCTGCTCTCTGAGCAGCTGCTCCGCCCTCTCCTGGTAAACCACTGAGCTGTTCAGTTGTGTCGTCACAAGGGAATGGAAGTGCTCGACGTCTGTAATGTAATGCCTTACGGCCTGATTGTAATTTATAAAACAGCTTTTTGTTGTTGTTGTTGTTGTAAGAGAGCAATAAAGAAAAAAAAAAAAAAAAAAAACCTCCGTCTCCGACCGTCTGTGCTGTCCCGGGACAGTAAGCAAACGCTCCAGCGGCCGGAGGGTGCATTGTTTGTGAAGACGGAGCTCTTTCTAACCTACTCTGGACACCGCCTGTTCTTTTTTCTTACCCAACGATAATGTCACGGATGCGCATTTGGCTCTATTAGATCCATGGTTTGGCTACGAGAGGACAACCTTCCTAAAGAAGAGTGCACTCGCCAGAAGTTGGAATTTCTTTCTGGGATTCAGCGACTTTATCAACCAACCTGATGGATGCTTGGTGAACCTTGGCCAGAATCAAAGTGGATTAACTTTTATAACCAACACGAGGGCCATAACGTAAACACCCGACGATGGGGAGGCCAGACTGAGCGGTGAGTCAATCAAAACACATGTTAGCGTGTGTGTTAGCCATTTATGAAACTGTGTTGCACATGTCAACTCCTTATAACTGCATTATGTGAAGTAACTTCACTTTTTGCAGTGATATTTATATTTATAATACTGTAAATGTGGAATGAGCGGAGAGAGGGGCGGAGTTAACTGAATCGAAGCGTCTTGTCTTCCGGGTAGGGAAAATACCCCCCAAAAATACTTATATTTCTCTCAAAAATGAGTACTCCATAGTGATAGAGGTACAATATATCATATAAATGCATACTGTATACTTTACTTTGGAATGGCTAAAATAGCATGATACAGATCCTTTAACAACATCTGCGCTTCAGTCGCTCCTGAAGACTCCACACGTTACAGACTAAAATAATTACTTTAATCCTCATGTGTCTCTGTTACTGCAGGCAGTCCGGTGTGGTTCTACATGCAGGTGGCTCCCATCAGAAACGAGAACGACAAAGTGGTTCTGTTCCTCTGCACTTTCAAAGACATCACTCTGTTCAAGCAGCCCATCGACGACGAGACCACGAAAGGTGAGGAACTACTGCTACTATTACGATGGCTATTACTCCTACAGTGGGCAGCCGGGGGTAATTAGCCTCAAGATGGCTTACCATGTCGCGGTGATGCACGGGTCGACTTTTTCTCTGACCCGGGACTCTGCAGCGAGCTCACTGACACAAACGTACACAAGGGCTCACATTACCCCGATTCCTAAAGCCCTTCATTGGCTCCCAGTCACTTTTTGTTTCCATTTTAAAATCCTGGTGCTGACCTTCCACATTCAGATTTGGAGCGTGTGATTCATGCCTTTATAACGTGGATTATTGTAACTCGTTGTATTGTGGGCTGGACCAAAGCTCGATCCATTGCCTGCAGTTGGTCCAGAACGCTGCAGCGCGTCTGCTCACTGGAACCAAAAAGTTTGACCACATAACCCCTGTGTTGGCCTCTTTACATTGGCTCCCTGTAAAACACAGAATTCAGTTTAAAATGTTGTTGTTGGTGTTTAAGTGTTTGAATGGGACGGCTCCTCCGTACCTTTCTGAGCTTCTGTCTGTTCATAGTCCGAACAGAACATTGAGGTCAGCTAACACATTTCTGGAGACCGGGCTTTTGCCGTCGCGGCTCCGACGCTTTGGAATGGTCTTCCCTTATATATTAGGGCAGCTCAGTCTTTAGACTTTTAAGTCTATGTTGAAGACCCACTTGTTTGCGAAGTCTTTTAACCAAAACTGAGCAGGACATTTTGCTGTCATTTGTTTGTGTTGTACTCTTTATTTTATTTTATTTTTTTCTTATATTTGTGTACAGCACTTTGGGCAGCAATGTTGTTTTAAATGTGCTTTATAAATAAACTTGCCCTTGACCTAAAGTAAGTAGTAATATTATTATTTGTCCCTCCTTCCCAGATCTCAGCAACTTATCAGAGTCTAGTATCCTCCCGTGTTGACCAATGAAACGAGTTCAGGGACAACATTAAAATAAGTTTCTTGGTTGTTTCATCTCAAATAAATGAAGGTCTTTTATGGAAAAAAATAAAATGTTCTGTTTTCTGGTTCTTGGAGCTGCCCAAATCACATTGCACCAGCCCCTATAGCGCCCCCTGCAGGTGGTGGGTCCACAGAAGGACGGCCTCATGGTTCTAACCGGGCCTGTTGGTCTCTCATAAGGGGCTTCTGAACCGCTCTTTGTCTGACCCATCACCTAGGACCTGTTTGCCATGGGAGACCCTACCAGGGGCACCAAGCCCCCGACAACAGAGCTCCAGGATCATTCAGGCTCAAACCCCTCCACCACGTTAAGGTGGTGGTTCCAGGAGGGGACAAACACACTCTTATCCTTGCTTATTATGCTTTTAGTGGAAGGGGGAAAACTACGCAGATACGGGAGAACATGCAAACTCAGAACACAGAAAGGCCTTTATCACCATCCAAAAGTCATGCCAGGAGAACCAGGAGTCTTTGGTCACAGTATCCTGTTCTACTTCAACCCTTTCGTGTCTGGTGAACCTTTTACATGAAGGTTAAGCGTGTCCTGTTCGATCATAGACGCTGTAGCTTATCGCCGTTTCCCTGAGGCGCTGACGGACTGATCGGCAGCAGACTCGTTTACAGAGAGCATTAGAGCAGCCGAGGGTCGGGGAGGTCAAACGTGGCCCGAGACGCCGCCGCTGGAGGAGTTTCAGACGAAGCGCTGGGAGTTCCGACGCAGACTGGAGGTCCTTAAATGCGCGGTGACAGGGACGGACAGATGAGCTGAGGAGAAGTGACCGCAAGAGCAGGAGCAGAGAGCGGGACAGGCCGTGGACTTTAGCCCTGAGAGGTGCTTTACACTAATGTCCAAGTGTCTAAGTGCAACTGGAAAACAATCAATATACTACAAAGTGAAAGGTTTATTTGTAGAGCACAAGGCAGTTCAAACGAGAGGTAGATCCAATCAATCCCATAAAACATCCATATAATCATTCATTAATTGTATTAGAAGCAAACAGTGCAAATTTAAAAACCTTTCGGTTCCATCATTACGGCTATTAATAATGTTCAGCCTGAATTTGAACCATAGCCATGTTTATGTTTTTTACTGTGCATGGACCTGAAAACATGTATCCGATTATGATGATAAGTTTAGATCAGTGTTAATTTTGACATATTTTAATTTAGTTTGAGTCTTTTGACGAAAATGTAATTCAATGTTAGTCTAGTTTTAGTCGACTAAAATTGCAAGTCAATTTAGTTCATGTTGTGATTATGTTATAATTACACAAAATTGTCCTTTTGTTTACTAAAGTTTTATTCATACCTGGCGTTTAGTTTAGTTTTTTTAGTTTTTAGTTTTTAGTTTATTAGTTTATTTGAGCAGTAAACATTCTGCTCAAAAGGAGTGGGCTGAAGCAAGAGTTTATAAGCCCCACCCCCAAAATCAATACAACATTTACAATATAGCATTTACATAAAGACATTACATGACAGAACTATAATAATAACTTTATCCTATTGCAATAACATTATCAATCATACAATTAGCAGCATCAGTGACAAAGGAGAACCAGTTACATTTCAAAGCGGCTTTTTTAACACAGACCTAATTACAAAGCATTGTTTGAAATGTTCATATAGAAACAGAAACGAAGCACAACGACAACCACGATCTCGTTTCATGTACGATGTTTAGTACAAAGCAAGTAACAAAAGGCAACCCTTAATATAATATATTTCAGCATGTTACCAATGCCAAACCTTGGTAACATTACCGGAACTCACTATTTTTATGTTATAAAGGCACGATACTATATTATACTTCGTGATCTTGCTACTTCCCAGTTGTCATTACCATCCTCAGTATAATATCAATTGTGTACAATTTCCTCTTTTTTCCCCTTTTTTTTAATTTAATTTAATTTTTCATGTATAATGTATTATGAAAGCCCTACATAGTGTAATGCATTAAAAAGCATTAATACTTATATATATTATTATATTCCCAGATCTTGCTACTTCCCAGCTGTCATTACCATCCTCAATTCTAATTCATGTGAAGCCAACACTGCCCATTGTCTCCTCCCTTTAGTTTGTGTGTGGACATTGTAATAGCGGCACATTTATTATTATTGTCATCCAGATTAAACAGAGATTATGTCCCGTGGCTCCTTAATGCACAAACTGCACAAACAACACGACGCAGGAGTCACCGGTCACACTGTCCCAGAGGGAGGAGACGGAGAAGCTCCCGCTGACTCATTCAAATCTACAAAACACATTAAAAACTCTTCACATTTACATTAAATAAAGGCTTGAGTGACGGAATGAGAAACGTGTGATCGACCGTGAAACTTCTCCAAACTCCTGATTTAAGCGGAATCGACTCGCGCTCGGCTTTTAAGCACTTTGTCTGCAGAAATGGAAATGATGTGTGGTCTGTCTGTCTCGCTTTTCTTTTTAAATCATTTTCCTTCACGTCATCCGTATCGACCGTTTTATATTGAGCACCTGGACTAAAGCTTCACAGAAAGAATCAAGAAAATTACCTCCAGAAGCCGCTTTGATTATGACATTGTAATGGACAGATTCAGGTGAGAGCTGTTTTATAAAGAGCTGTGTTTAGTCTATTGACGTCAGGAGAACTGTGAGAGATTAGACCTGAGCTGCACAATCACTCCATTACGAAGTGTATCATGTCCTGTGAACACAATAACATCATCTCCTCTTGTATAAAAGCTGCAAACCCTGTGTGTTTGAATCCTAAAGTCTTATTTTTACAGTTTGAGTGAGAGACGCCGCAGAGAAACTTCACTCCTCCTTCGCCCTCATAGTTTTCTTTATAAAACTCCACTTTAACCCACGGGCCTCTCTTTAATGTTCCCAAGCTTTCAGGTCCCCGCTCTCCCCCGAGGAGCCCGCCCCGGTGCATTATGGGTCACATATAGAGGCGATATGGCACACGCTTCAGTGGAGGCGAAGAAGAGGCTCTGAACACACACAGAGGGTTGTGTAACTGAATGTATGGCATCTATAGCCAGGCTTTCTTTGTTTCTGAGCAGGATTTTAAAGGGAAGTGAAGTAGTCGTCCGGACAAAGCTGTTTTGAATAGGGGATGTATTTCATAGTGAAGAATGGGTTCTGTTCATGTGATGTCACAGCGTCATAAAGCGCCTCTACAGCTGGCAATGTGTGGAAGATCGTGGCTTCAAAATGATCTCCTAAAGGCTTTAAAGATGATACTTTCCCATTAGGTTTTATTCTCAGCGCCCTCAGCTTCTAAACTCTTCTGCAAAACAATCTTTCAAGTCTAGTAGGAGGGATATTTGCCCCTTCTTCCTTACAAAAGTCTAGTTTAGACCGGCCCTCGGGTCTACAGAACTGTAGCTCCACTATAGTGCACTGGCTTCATAAACCAGAGACTGCAGGTTCAAAAAACACTTCAATGAAGATCTAACGATTTCTCTGTTCACTGCTCGCACAGTCTGAGCCTGATACAGCTCCTCAGGCAGCACAAAGGCACCAACTTGAACTAAAGCTTGAGGGGTGTTCCGCTTAACACCCTTAACGTCAAATTGTATCTCCCATAGATAGATGATAGATGAACATGACAATTACACTTTAAAGCCTTTAGGCCTGGAATAGCACAATCGTGAGTCTGTTATTCATTATTTTATTCTGGCGGCCCAAAAGCATGTGCTCTGCTCTTTGGAGATCCATCCACAGCTCTTCAGTGATGTTTAGGTCAGGAGTGTGTCCATTGTCTTTAGGGGAAAGTGCAGCTGATGGAGATCCATGAACCACCTGCTGATTATGGAAGCGTTCCCACATTAAGCATCATTACACTATTCAACATATTTACTGCCATGTGTGTATTGTCCAAAAGCTGTTCTGATAATATAAAACATTCTTTCACTGAGTAAAGTTACGCAGTTCCCCAGTGATGTCTGAAAGTCGGCCATGTTGTGGATGGACCTCATAGGCTTAAAAAGTCAGAGCTCAGTTCTGCAGTGTCTGTGTGTGTTTTGTGTTTCCTCTCAGGGCTGGACAGAGTTTGCTGTAGTGAATGTGTCTGATTTGAATCTAACTTTATTTCTTCTCCCTGGAGGCTGGACGAAGTTCGCCCGTCTGACCCGCGCCCTCACCACCAACAGGACCTCCCTGCAGACGCTGGCGCCGCTCGCCAAACCCGAGTGCCACAAGCAGAGCCGCCTGGCAGAGGTACGGACACTTTACTATGGGTGCATACCTATGTTCCCCGGGTCTATGTTCCCCAGGTCCTATGTTCCCCGGGTCCTATGTTCCCCGGGTCCTATGTTCCCCGGGTCCTATGTTCCCCGGGTCTTATTTTCCTCGGGTTCTATGTTCCCCGGGTCCTATGTTCCCGGGTCTTATGTTCCTCGGGTTCTATGTTCCCGGGTCCTATGTTCCCCGGGTCCTGACCCTGCCCTAGCCACTAACCTTAAGGATAGTGGGCTGGTGCCTAATCTTAATCAATAGAAGTGGGGAACATAGGTACCAGGAATATAGGGCTGACCCCCTTTACTACTACTACTGCTGTTACTACTACTGCTACTGCTACTGCCACAGCTACTGCTACTACTACTGCTACTGCTACTGCTGCTACTACTGCTACAGCTACAGCTACAGCTACTGCTACAGCTACTGCTACTGCTACAGCTACTGCTACTGCTACAGCTACTGCTACTGCTACAGCTACTGCTACTGCTACTGCTACTACTACTGCTACTGCTACAGCTATTGCTACTACTACAACTACAGCTACAGCTATTGCTACTACTACAACTACAACTACTGCTACTGCTACTACTACTGCTACAGCTATTGCTACTACTACAACTACTGCTACAGCTATTGCTACTACTACAACTACAACTACTGCTACTGCTACTACTACTGCTACAGCTATTGCTACTACTACAACTACAGCTATTGCTAATACTACAACTAGATCTACAGCTACTGCTACTGCTACAGCTATTGCTACTACTACAACTACTGCTACAGCTATTGCTACTACTACAACTACAACTACTGCTACTGCTACTGCTACTGCTACAGCTATTGCTACTACTACAGCTACAGCTATTGCTCCTACTACAGCTACTGCTACTGCTACAGCTATTGCTACTACTACAACTACAGCTACAGCTACAGCTACTGCTACTACAGCTATTGCTACTGCTACTGCTACAACTACTGCTACTGCTACTACTACTACTACTACTACTACTACTACTACTACTACTACTAGGACTGGGTACTGTTAAACAATACCAGTATGATATCGGAAAAACTCTTAAGATCCAAGTCTTGATTCTCTTGGTCCAGGGACAGCATTAAAGGAAGTGACTTGTTGTTTCAATAAGTCATTTTTCCCCTCATTTTATTTTTTTATGTTTGCCCCGTTTCCCCCTCTTTTTTTTATGTATTTATATTTTTCAGTTTCCATCCAGTTTGACAATTTTTTTTACAAATTTTATCCTTATTTTTGTCCCAATTTTTTCTTGTTTTCAGCGCACATGAAGTTTCAAAAGATTTGCATCAAACGGAGGAATGAGGAAAAGTTTTCATATTCAAAAGAAAACTGGACACAGCAGCTACTTTTTGAGCAAAATCTTTGACTAAAACTTAATAACTCGATGACATTTCCATCCAAAGGAGAGATTAAAGCTAAATGGACGCTTTCCCCCTCGCGTGGTTAATATTTCAGTTTGTTTGGACGCCGGACTCTGAGCGAGGACAGGGAGCGGCTTCAGGAGGAAACTGTTTTATTTATGAACTCCTCCACAGTCGCAGTGACACTTTAAATCAGGGGACGCACTAAATCCCCGGCGTTTGGTCCTAGTGGACAAAGCCGTGGACACTGCGGGGAATCTTGGGGATATTTGTAAACAATGTGGAGATTTAGGTCATTAATGTGAATCTAAGAGAACATAAAGGGCCTGATCTTGTTTCTAAACGCAGACTCTCTCAGGGCATGGACAGTGTTTAACTCACTGTGGGAGGAATAGTTCATAGTCTGTCTATAATAAGATGCGCGAGGCTGTTTGGGATGTTAATGTAAAGAAGAGAAGAAGCTCACCCCTCCTCAGTCTTCCCTCTTTTCCCCTCAGGTGACCGGCTAAAGCACGGTTCCAACTTCGCCTTGAGCAACTCTGTTGTTGTGCCAGGCGGAAGATCAGGCCCAAGTTTTTATTGACTTTCTCCGGATCTGTCTGAAATCAGTCCATCATCCACCGAGTTTCCCACATACATTTATTCACAAATACTGACACGTTTGGTTTCCACGTTACGCACAGAATCCCCCGACAACACACCACATCACAAAAGGCTGTGAAGGGATCATGAGTGGATAATGTTTACATGTACGATATGTTAATCCTCCAGCCAGGTGTTTCTGACCATCAGCCTGGCTCCACATCTGGATAAGGGTCCCCGAGTGCCGGCCATAGACATATTATTAATAGACCGTCATTACTCACTCCTCCCCGTTTACCATAATGACCACGTTCGAGGGGAAATCATGGCGGATTTACAGGCTCCTCCTCCCCAGCTCTGACGAAGCATGTTCCTAATAAGGGCATAAGGGCGGGATCTTCACTGTAGACTCGGCCCTTGCGTGACGTGTAGCTCGCGCAGCTCCAATGCTAACAGTCCGACCCTCATTAAGTAGGAGATTTCTAAAATGTTTCTTACGATAACCAGCCCGGTGCCTCTAGTTGTGTCTAACCCAGCGTAATCACAGGAGGAATATCTAGCTGTAGACAGTTCCAAAACATTAGGCACCGGGCATTAAAGTTGTTTTGGGGGCCTAGCGGGTATATGGCGGTACTACAGCAATGGCGGTCTCCAGTGTTGTCGTCGCAAAGCAGAGCAGCCAGCGGCCATTGGTGCCGGCCCTCGCTGGTGCTCACTGCTCCGACAGATCGCCCCAGTGGCTTTGAGGACGGATCAAATGCAGAGAACTAATGTCTCTACAGAGATTAATAAAGTAGAACGTCACTCATAGCCGATCCGTCTCATGAGCTCATCTGTCTGTTTGTTCACACAATCGCTATAAAAACTCCTTTGTACCAAAACTCCATCAAATTAATTAATGAGAACAAATAGTGTATGACTGTGTTAAGCCGGGACACAGTGGGTGTCTTTTGTCTTTTTTTGTGACGTGTTTATGTCTTTGTATTTATGTTTGCAACTGACTCTCCTCCAATTTCTCCCCGGGGAGACAAACAATAAATGAATCCTGAATCTCAGGTTTTCTCCAAAAGCTTCTACAAACTCCAAACTTTCCAGTCCTGGACTTAACAACATTTAGAAGGTTTTTATTCCAGAGAGATTTTTTCAATAACTAATTCCTGCCTCATTTATTGAGCTTTGAACCTCAAAAAACAAGGCGGAATCTTTGTAACTAATATGTCACAAAATGAATCTATACATTTAAACCTGGCTCTGTCCATTATTTAGGTTTCATCAGTTTTCACACATAAAATGACAGAAAATGTTTGGATATTTACTGATCTTCCAGCTTTAAGTGCATTTCTGTGACTCTCTTGTCCTGTTCTTCTCCAGGTCCTGCAGCTGAACTCGGACATCCTGCCCACGTACAAACAGGAGGCACCGAAGACCCCGCCCCACATCATACTCCACTACTGCACCTTCAAAACCACGTGGGACTGGGTCATCCTCATCCTCACCTTCTACACCGCCATCATGGTGCCCTACAACGTGTCCTTCAAGACCAAGCAGAACAACCTGGTGTGGCTGGTGCTGGACAGCGTGGTGGACGTCATCTTCCTGGTGGACATCGTGCTGAACTTCCACACCACGTTCGTCGGGCCGGGGGGAGAGGTGATCTCAGACCCCAAACTCATCCGTATGAACTACCTGAAGACCTGGTTCGTCATCGACCTGCTGTCCTGCCTGCCCTACGACATCATCAACGCCTTCGAGAACGTGGACGAGGTGAGCACTCAAAACATGTAGAATAGGATCCACTCTGGGGCCAGGACTCCCCTGAATAAGAGCTTCCTAATCTCAGTGGGACTTTCCTGGTTAAATCGAGGTCAAATACGTTTCATCAGGGCGTCAGAAAATGTTACGGATTTTCAAACCAAAAAGATGGAGCGAGTTCATTTTCATATTTCACAGTCCGTCCATCTTCTTCCACTGATCCATGAAGACAAACTGCACTGGTCTCTTATGGCGCCTCCTGCAGGTCAGGGGTTCACAGGAGGACGATCCTCGGGCGACGATCCCGGGCCTGATGGTCTGTTATGAGCAGTGATGTCAGTAACGAGTTACTGTAATCTGATTACTTTTTCAGTAACGAGTAATCTAACCAGTGTCAGATTAAAGTTACTCTGTGAGTTACTATTCCTTCATTTTCCTGTATATGTATTTTTCTTGCATCTCATGGAGTGACGTAACATAATGAACATAATTGTGACAAGTCACATTTTCAGCCTGAAGTCGACTCACGTAGACACAGAGAGATGGAAATATGTCAGTTTGAGTTTGTGTTAAAATAAGCTTCAGTAACACGAGTTTTGGCAAAACCGGTGTCATTTGCATTTTGAGGCGGTGAGGGGATGGATGTAATTTGTAATCTTTTTATTTATTTATTTATTTATTTGTTCATGTCATGTCATGCCATTACACTTTTTTTTTTTTTCATCCATACATGAACAAAAAGGAACAGAATGAAGATAAATCTTGTAATATCTGTTCCCATTAGCAAATTTACAAATAAAAGAAATCCCCATCATTATACCCCGACTCATCACCAGGTCACAAACATAACAAAACAGATTCATTTGTCTTACAGTTCACTTCAGTTGTTTTCAATTTTTTCGTAATCACTCAGAATTTTGTCTTTGTACATTTTTTTGAATTTGTAAACACTTGTACAACATTTAAATTCCACACTTAAAGAATTCCACAATTTAACTCCATAAACAGACGGACATTTCCGTTTCAACGATGTTCCTGCAAACCTATTCCGAAAATTATATTTTCTTCTATGGGGAGCGTCGTGTGCAACAAAATGACTTTGAACATCATTTGGCAATTTTTTTTGTTTAGCTTTCCACATAATAATCAAAATTTTTAAGTCGACGAGATCCTTAAATTTAAGAAGTTTATTTTCAGTAAATAAAGGATTAGTGTGCTCTCTATAACCTTTCTTACTGATTATTCTAATTGCTCTTTTTTGCAGCAGGAACAAGGGCTTGGTGGTACAAGTATATGTGTTACCCCAGACTTCAGCACAATAACTGAAATATGGGAGAATCATTGAGGAATAAAGCAAACTCAACAAGCTACAATCAAACAAATCTCTAACTTTATATAAAATGCCAATACTTTTGCTGACCTTTCTTTTTACATAGTCAATATGAGCTTTCCACTTTAATTTTTCGTCTAAAACAACACCTAGAAACTTAACTTCCTTGACTCTTTTTATACTGACTCCATCAATTGTAATTTTCACATTATCAATTTTGCTATGATTACTGAAAATCATATAGTTTGTTTTATCCCAATTTAAAGATAACTTATTTTCATTAAACCAATTTCTCACTTTTAACATTTCTTCTTCAATTCTTTCCGATAGCTCCAACAAATCACTTCCTGATTGAAATATACTGGTGTCATCAGCAAACAACAAAAATTTAACCTGTTTGTTGAGTCACAAATGTCATTAATAAACAAAATAAAAAGCAATGGCCCTAAAACAGACCCTTGCGGAACACCACATATGACCTCTCTACATTCAGAATCTAACCCGTTGATATGTACATACTGCTTACGGTTTGTAATATAACTTTGAAGCCACTGATGTGTTATACCCTAATTCCATAGTTGGATGATTTTGACAGTAACAAATCATGATTTATGGTGTCAAATGCGTTGCGTAGGTCAATAAACACACCTACAGTGTACTCTTTTCTTTCAATTGCAGCTGTTACATTTTCCACCAGTGCAGAGAGCGCTAGGCTTGTGGATCTTTGTGATCGGAATCCATACTGTTTGTCAGAGAGTAATTTATGTTTATCTAAAAAGTTTGTTAATTTTTGTGCAAACCATTTCTCAAGGACTTTAGAAAACTGTGAGAGCAGCGACACTGGTCTGTAATTGTTAAATTTGTGCTTGTCTCCATCTTTAAACAGCGGAATTACTTTAGCAACTTTCATTTGTTCAGGAAAAACACCAGTTTGTATGGACAGATTACAAATGAAAGTCAGTGGTTTAACAATGCAGTCAATAGTTCTTTTAATAATTGTCATGTCTAGTCCATCACTGTCTGTGGAGGTTTTATTTTTACATTTATTTACAATAGATAAGATGTCATATTCACTGATCTCTTCAACAAACAGGGACTGAATGATTCTGCTTCCCAATTTGCAAGTTTATTTCCGTTAGTTGCATTCATAGTGTTCGCAATATTGGCTCCAATATTTGTAAAAAACAAATTAAATTCATTGGCAATACTTTTGCTGTTGTTATGCACAACATCCTTCTCAATGAAATGATCTGGTATCTTTTCTTGTCTAGAGTTTGGTCTTATTACTTTATTCAATACATTCCATGTTGCTTTCATGTTTGCATGATTTTCTCTCAGTTTTCTATTATAATAGTCCTTCTCTGCATTTCTTATAATGCTCGTTAATTTATTTTTATATGTTTTGTATTTGATCTCACTATCTGAGGTCCGTTTTTTTAAATAGTTTTTATAAAGTTTGTTCTTCTTTTGGCATGCTCTTATTATTCCTTTAGTAAACCAAGGTTTTTCACTTTTAAAGATTTTTTTGGAAAGCTTCATTGGACACCATTTGTTATAAAGTGACAAAAAAGTATTTAAAAAAGATCCATAAGCCTCATTCACATCAGCCACATAAACTTCAGACCAGTCTTGTTTTGCAAGTTCGCTTCTAAATCCATGAATCGTTTCCTCAGTTCTGACTCTGAAGTATGTGGGCCGATTTAAACGCTCATGTTTTGTAGGCTGCAAATCAAAGAAGGTAAAAACAGGCAAGTGATCGCTGATGTCATTTATCAATAAGCCACTTTGAACAATGTGATTTGCATCATTTGTGATAATATTGTCAATTAATGTAGCACAAGAAGTGGTGATTCTGCTTGGATGTGAAATCAATGGAAAGAGGGACCGTGAAAATAATGCAGCAAAGAAATCAGAAGTAACTTTGCATTTGGATGGATTGAAAAAATCAACATTGAAATCACCACCTATTAAAAGGGTCTTCTGATTATTCTGGATATCGAGTAAACTTTCAAAACAATTCCGAAAAGCATCCACATTTGAGCTTTGTGCTCTGTAAATGCACGCAGCTATCACATTCCTGCCTTTCTCCATCTCAATTTCAACAGCCACACTTTCCATAATACCATCTATAGCAATAGACATCGTTTCACTAATGTTGCATTTCAAATTATTATCAACATATCAACGTAACTTAGTTACTAGTAATCTGTGGCAGTGCTGGTCAGAAGGGGCTTCGTCTGACTGGTGATCAGGACGTGGTTGCCGTGGGAGACCTGACCAGGGGGCTCTGACAGTAACTTCTACTGTTGTTCAGGTGCTCACACCAGTGGTGTCGTCTACATGAAACACTACATGAAACACGCCGTATAATCACTAGAAAAGCTAACACAGCATCACTGCTCAACTAAAGCTTTGTTCATCTCTTTCTCTCTTCCCTACAAGAGGTGCAGAGTGTTTCCTCTCTGCATCAGGCAGAGGCTGTTCTGTATCTGAGCTGCAGGGGCGGAGCTGAGAGAGGAAACAAGGGACTGTGCCCCCTGAAAGAGAACTGGTCCATTCCATAGAAATATATATAATATATATTTATAGCCTAAATAAATGAATAAAAAGGTGTGCCTCAAAAGCTCTTCATCTTCAGTGCATGAGCTCATTGGTCACTCGTGACTGTGGTACCAGTTTGGCGACGCCCAGTCAGCCGAAAATAACCAAGAGGGAAACCTAACTGTCTCTCAGGTGCAGACAGGTCAGAACTGTTGACACTTTCACAGGCTTGGTGACAATTAAATGTTCTAATGCTTTTCATCCTTAAGCAGATCAGTCTGTGCTTTAGGCTGTAATAACTACCTGCACCTTGAAGCTTGTTCCTACAGTGAAGTCGACCGATTATTATTGTCAATGAGTTTCACAAACCTCCTGAACACGAGCGGTTTGTGAGTCTCGCCCGTTTCCCCTCGGCGCCGCCCGCTCTCCCGTCACCTCTAATGTCTGTTCTTTCTAAACACTGTGCATTAAGCAGCTCATTCTGCAGCTTATTACCGCCGCTTTATGCTTCGTTTGCGTCTGATTAATGAGATTTCAGTCAAGTGCGGCCCACGCCGTCACCGTGGCAGAGTGGTTATCCCGCCTCTCAGGCTCCACAAAGTTATTATCAGAGGTGACAAAGTAAATGTACTACAGTATTTAAGTTATGAGGATCTGTACTTTACATGAGTCGTGTTTGTGTTACTTTTACACCACTACACTTCTATGACTTTGCAGCTTCAAAACTGACCACCCGCTTTTCTCACTGCCCACCCACAAATGAATTAGATCCTGATCCTTTTTGTTAATTATCCGAGTGTGAATTGATGCATAAACCTCCTCATTCCCTCATGAAGCCAGTAGATAAAGTCACATATTTCTCGTTCGTTCACGTCAGTAACCTACACTAAAGTTACAAAGAGAGTGTCCCACCTTCTCTGTTCCTCTTTAGCGTTTGCTGATGTGAGGAAACCGAGACAAACCAAGAGAGACTTAATTAGAAAGCTGGAGCCGCTGTGAGTTAATTTATTTAATATCTAAAGCCAAAAATGCCTTCACGCTCTCCCCGAGAGTTTAGCTAAAAACAACAGCTCGCGTCACAGGAGCCGGAGCGAGGAAGGAACAGTCTGTGCCAGACACAAGCACACAATGAAAACACGAGATTAACGTCAAGGATAATCACATTAAGCAGGTGAGAGAAGTAAATAGATAGTCATTTGAAACTTAGATGAATGACGTCAATATGAGGAAAAATGTGTTGTGAGTGAGTGGTTGTTGTTTAGAGGGACCGATGGCACAGACTGGCAGCCTCACTTCTGTCAGTCAGTCTATGTGCAAACCTTTTTCACTATAGGGCCACTTATTGAAGTGTGCGCAGTGTGCAGGGCCACAGATTCTGAACCTGTGCCTCACACCTTTATTTAGACTTGAAACAAGCTCTTTCCAACAATCAAATGTTTGTCAAAAACAGTGCAGAAAGACGAGCTGTGTACCTCGTTATTTTTTTATTCACATGGACAGCCTACGCGTGTCAAGAAATTGTGAATGAACCAGGGCTGATTAGATCAGAGACAGTACCAGGTTTTACAATCACCCACACAAAATACAGAGGGACGCAATGACAATATAAATACCCACTGCAACACCACTGATTAAAAGCCTTCGAGCCTTCGCCATCGCCGCCCCCACCCTTTGGAACTCACTCCCACCGCCCGTTAGAAAGTCTGACTCACCACCAAACTTCAAATCATCGCTCAAAACCCACCTGTTCCAACTGGCTTTTCCATGGCTCATTTCCTCGTTATCCAGAGTGTTGTTGATGTCTGGAGATATTTATTTTCTTAAATTCATGCAGTTCTTATATTTGAAGAGTCTAGTGGCGCTAGGCTAGGGCAAGGCTAAAACATTTCTATGGTATCAGTTAGCCTGCATTAAAAACAGTCTGACCCACTCCACAGTGCACCTGAGGTAAATCACTTATAACACCAGACTAACCATATAAATGTCTGTGTTAATAGAATCATTTAAAATAACTTATATTTGAGCAGCATCAGCTTCGTGGCTGTAAGCTAACGCAGCGGCGGAGTCATCTGCGAGAAAATAGTCCCTCAAAATGCGGTAATTCATGTGATACAAGGTCAGTTATATTTCAAACATTATTCTATTAACACAGACATTTATATGGTTAGTCTGGTGTTATAAGTGATTTACCTCAGGTGCACTGTGGAGTGGGTCAGACTGTTTTTAATGCAGGCTAACTGATACCATATACATGCTTTAGCCTTGCCCTAGCCTAGCGCCACTAGACTCTTCAAATATAAGAACTGCATGAATTTAAGAAAAAATATCTCCAGACATCAACAACACTCTGGATAACTAGGAAATGAAGCCCTATGTCAAAAATCCTGAAATGTCCCTTTAAGCGTCTTTGAGTGTCCAAAAAAAAAAAACACTATACAAGTTTATTATTATTAAAAAAAATAAAATCACTGGCAGTAAACACCTACATTGTCAAGAAAAAAACACGACAATACATGTTCTGCAGAGAGGGCGACCACTTCATTGGCCATAACAGGCTTCATAGAAAGAGTCACAGATCGGGGGAAAAGTCTGTTTCTGTTTCTGTTTGGTCTGAGGGCTGCGTTTGGCGTCCGCCGAGTGTGGTGGGAATGAATAATGATTACACTGTAGCGCCTTGAGAGACTTGGCTTCAGACGTTAGGCTTGTAAAGCACAATACAAGTGCGAGCCATTGTGATGCAAAGGGCCAGAGGGAAAGAGAGGCAGAGGAAAACCTAAAACAAGATGGCCGGACAATGTGCTGGAAAACCTGGGGATGATTCTGAACAATTAAGAAACAGGACGAGATGGAGACGCCCGGGGTCAGAGTTGACCTGATGGACAAAGAAGAAGCAGAAAATCTGGGGGGAAGATTTGGGGTTTAAGTGCTGGATAAATCCGGCAGAAACCTCCAGGATCTGCTTCGTCCTTGGTTCAGACATTTGAGATACTTGTGTGAGAAATACCGCGGACCTGTGCAGTTTCTTTGTTCTGGGAGTGAGTTGGCAGAGAGGTAATGGCAGAGGTTTTGGCAGCAGACTCTGGAGTTTCCTATAAAAAGCTCTGAGCGCGTCACGCCTCGCTCCTGTCTCTGAAACTGCAGAATAAATGCACCAAGATAAACTCCCACACACCACTGGACTCAACCTGGACTGAACCAGGACTTGGACCAGGACTTGGACCAGGACTTGGACCGGTCCAGAGCAGCCGACAGGACAGTGTTTAGGGCTAACTTTGTTCATTATTAGGACGGCACATTCAGTAGATCTCAGCCTGCACCAGCTCACATGAGAAAAGCATCTTAGTAATATTACATATTACACACTCTGATCCCACATCCAGATCCAAACCTTATCCCTGACCCAGACGATGTCCCCGCCTCTCGCCCCTGACCTTGACTTCAGACGGGGTCTAACAGCCTCCTCTCTCTGCAGGGCATGAGCTCCCTGTTCAGCTCCCTGAAGGTGGTGCGTCTGCTGCGTTTGGGACGAGTGGCTCGTAAACTGGACCATTACCTGGAGTACGGCGCCGCCGTGCTGGTGCTGCTCGTCTGCGTGTTCGGGCTGGTGGCTCACTGGCTCGCCTGCATCTGGTAAGGGATGGTTTAGTCCAGGGGTTTATTATTATTTATTTATTTAGATTCCCATTAGCTACAATAAAGCAGTAGCTATTCTTCCTGGGGTCTTAAACATTTCTTAACAGATATTACATCAAAGCTGTGCAACAATGAAGACAAACACAGAAGTGCACACAAACACATATACAAGGAACATGACAATACAATATACACACATATACACACATAACATATATACATATATATACACACATGCACACACATACATATATATATATACATACATAAGGTCTGCAACCTTCAACATCAAAAGAGCCATTTCGGACCATTGCAAACCAAATGAAAGTTGATCTGTTTATAAATATACAGATAAATTCACAATATGTATTAAAATTATTAATTATGTATGTTTTTTATGTAATAAAATGAAACTTACAGCCTTGTGTTGCATTGATCTACAAAACTAATATTCTAATACTGTAAATGGGACACCAGGTTGTGTGCTTCATCGTCTCCTCACTCTGTGCTGCGGACACAGCTCCATCACTAAAAGCAGCAAACTCCTTTGCCAGAACTTTTGAAGACATGTTTCACACTGCGTTTGTGACTTTATGTTTTATGATGATTTGCTTTCAGTGCTGCACGAGGTGGCGAGTGGGTTAGATTGAAGTTTGTGCTGTTTCTCCTCCTGACATCGATTCAAGCGTCATTTGAGAGATGCCTTCAGTCCCAATGAGTTTATGAATGATATACTGTATATACACTGTTTACTCATAAAGGGACTAGAGTTGTGATTGTGCATTGGCTCATTCAATGAAAGCGGCGGCTGAATGAGAGCGGCGCACAGGCACATATACTACACAGAGAACATGGACTGGGCTGAAGGAGGTCGGCCCAGGCGTGTGTGACTGGGAGGAATGACAGCACTGAGCCAAAAGAGAGGACAGATCCTAGTTTACAACATGCTCTCCACAGTTTTTCTTTTTATTGTGTTGCGCCAGCTCCCATTTTGGGCATATACTCGAGGCTACACCAGTGAGGCTTTTATATCAGACAGAGCAATGTGGGTTTTTTTCAACCCTGACCGTTTCAGTTGCTCATTGCCTACAGTCATTGCCTCTTTCTGCTCTTTCTGCTCCGGCTCCACTTCTACAGAGTTGTTTAGTCCGACAGTAACATCGTCCTAAAGTGAAATAACTGATACATCTGACGGCCTGTTCACTGTCAGTGGCTTTGGTGAAAGACAAAAACACTAAGCAGCTCTGTCTGTCTCTGCTTCATTCCGGCTTTGGGGCAAATATAACGAGCACTCGATCCTTCACTTTTACAGCATTAAAGTCAAAGAACTCAAACGGGCTGAAGTCTGACACGGAAGAGCCCAGCAGTGTATTTCACAATGAAGTGCACGGGCTTTAGTAATAAGTTTACTTTAGTTACTTTAGTTAAATGCTTTCTAGAAATGCTCAGAAACAGCTGTTACTTACACTGATACGATTCAGGAAAAGCTTTTGGGTCCTTTTCCTGCCGAGCAAAACCTGGAGTATGAATCCAATTGACATCATTAAGATCATTTACCAAAGCCTTAAACTAATGTCTACTGGAGACGCTAAACAAGGCACTGGATTTGTAAACAGAGCTTTATTAATTAGGGCCGGGACCTTTCTCGATTACGTCTGATTCATTCTAAGGTTTAACCTCTTTACCCTCACGGGAACCTTTCCCACAGCAAGGGCCAAATCAAGCTTAGCAAACTTAAGACTCATCTGTTTGTTCAGGCTTTTAATTAGCTACATTTTGGGCTGCTATGATTTTTGTGTTGTCTTGGCCTTTTATATTGTATGTACTTTTTTAAACTGTGTTTTTAAACTGTGTTGTGAAGCACTTTGTTGCTTTTTGTCTGTGAAAGGTGCTACACAAATAAAGCTTACGTACTTACTTTATAAAGTTCTCCAAGGGCCTTACAATTTAGCGACAAACATTATAGAGTTCATACAACATTGAGGTAGGACTGATAATGGAATATCAGACTCATAATGCGATGGAACTGTTTATCTGTGTCGAGGCGTCTGATGTCGCTGCAGTGATGAGGATGATGATGATGATGAACTCGAAGCTGGTTTTCCAGGTTTGGGTCAGTCTAGTGAAGCCCCTCGCCACATACTGGGCACACTGGCTTATCTTTCACTTCGATCGTAAAGCCTAGTATGACAAAAATATGTATAGAAATATTTCCACACTCTCGAACAACTTAATGCTCTTGAAGTCGCCCTCGGCTGAATAAAGGTCGGTGACTCCTGCACTGGCCTATAGGCTGTGAGCTCCAGTGGAGAAGCTTTTAGATTTGGGCCGAACTGGAGAGAAGGCGCTCGGTTAAAGTGGGGATTAAGAATATGAATCCCTCTTTTTCAGTTTCCTTTTTCCTGTGAGACGTAAAGACAAACTATTTTAGTGTCGCAGTTAAGCCGACATAAACTTCAGCTCGTTCGACTGTGATTGTCTTTGAAGTGTTTGATCACACAGGCCTCACATCTCCACCAAAATTAATTCATTGATTAATTAAAGAGGGGGTATTCAGCTTTTTTCAATCACATAGCACCAGTCTATAGCATACTACAATGATGACGTAACCTTCTGTTGGTCTGTATATGCAGTAAATTAAAATAACTGCCTTGAATAAAATTGCTCTCTCAAAATGGCTTTACTGAACGTCTTGAAATAGGCCTCTGTCTCTTTAAGAAGCTTTCCGACACGCCCCCTTCACCACACTGCTGTGGCATCTAAACAACACTACTGTGCGGGGAGGGGGCTCTGCTGAGCTGAGGAGCAGTGGTTGGTGGCTTGGCTGGTGACGAAAGGTCCAGAGGCGTCTCCAGGAGGTGGGGGCGTTCCTAGGAGGACTGAGGCATAGCTACACCTAAAATGGCTGCCGTCTAAGTGTTTACTGATTACTCAAAAATATGTGAATGAGCCAAGGCAACACTCCAGGCATGTGTTTAATGAGGGAATGACATAATAACATGATATAAAGCTTGAAAAAGTCGATTTGACATAATACCCCCCCCTTTAATTACAAAGGCCGTAATTAACTCGATTAAAAATGTTAATCAAGTCCCACCACTAACAGAAACCTTAGTATATTCTCAGCGATGACCAAATGAAGCTTTCTTTGTCTTAAACCCCCCTCGTCTCTGTTCCAGGTACAGCATCGGCGACTACGAGGTGATCGACGAGGCCACCAACTCCATAAAGTCGGACAGTTGGCTGTACCAGCTGGCCCTGAGCACGGGCTCGCCGTATCGCTACAACGCCAGCGGGACGGGGCGCTGGGAGGGCGGCCCGGGGAAGGACTCGCTCTACATCACGTCCCTGTACTTCACCATGACCAGCCTCACCACCATCGGCTTCGGGAACATCGCCCCCACCACCGACGGGGAGAAGATCTTCTCCGTCGCCATGATGATGGTGGGATGTGAGTAACGCGGAGGTTTTACGGGCACACGGCCGGTTCAGCTCTGTAGATTTCAGACTGGTTAATAAATAAACTTTCACCGTTAACAAATGAGGTCATGATTGTCACAATAAGGGGTTAATTACTGAGTCAGTTTCTCCAAAGATTTAACTTCCAAGCCCAATTTCTCACATTGTGGCAATAACATCTGCACTTTAGAGACTCTGTTTGGCCTCTTAGCATCTGGACACAAACATACACGTTTAATTATTGCACTGATTCAATGTTTCTCCAAAGATTTATTTGGGAAATTGGAATTTAGGGCGTCATTGGGGGGTGCATGGTTATGAACACTAGCTTGTTGATGATATAGCTGATGGTAGAGCCTCATGATTGGAAGGTCGGGGGTTCGAATCCCGCTTCCTGAAGGTGCACATTGTCGTTGTGTCCTTGGGCAAGACACTTCACCCTCCTTGCCTCCAGTGTCTGTGTACACTGGTGTATGAATGAGAGTGAATGGGTGAGTGGATCCTTGCTGTAAAGCGCTTTGAGTGCCTAATGAAGGTGGAAAAGCGCTATATAAGTTGAGACCATTTACCATTTTACCATATCTGCATGCCACACAATGAAGGCTGCTAAAAGAAAGCACTTCAGAGACATACAACTACAGTAACTTATTACACTCGCTGCTGTCTTGCTCTTCTTCCTCCTTTTCTTTGGTTTTTGCCGCCAGAAGCAGAACTTCTTGGGCTCATGGGGCCCTCTCAGGGAGTATGCGACGGCCAATTGTCGTTGCACTGTATTCTCTTGGTCGTTTCTCAAGCAATGGCAAACTCTGTATGTCACAAACTAAACCCCTAAACTTAAACGGCGCTTATTATTCAGATTTAGTCACCTAACATGTAAGCTGTTTTCTGAAAATATCTGCCTTTTTTAGAATGAAAGCATCAAATAACAGAAAACCTGCAGTACATTTTCACCCTCAAATTGATCTCAGTAATATACAGCAACAGTTCAGTTCATCACTACATTTAAAAACTCTTAAAGCCTTAAAACAGCACCTACAATACAAACATGATGGATTCTTTAAATATCTAATTCCTGTCTGATTTATTGACCTTTTTTCTGTAAAACTGAATCTGGAATTTGAAGGATTTTAGGTACGTGTAAATAACCATACTGTATTTCTAAGTGAAATAATGAACTCTGCAATACGTTTTCCTCTCAAGTTGGTGCCTTTGATTTTACACATTTTCATCACATCCTTCTTTGCGCTCCACAGATCAGCTCCCCTTAATGAGAGTCTGTTGGAAGAGTTCAGGGATCAGAACGTTCCAAAGATGTTTTTGACATTAATTGCATTTGAGTGCAGATGTTTGGTGACAGAGGAGGCTGATGGGGAGCGGGTCACAGAGTTTATCCTCCTCCGGGATCCTTTGGCGTTTACTCCGCGTGTTACGGCGGTTAGAGTTGGTAAAAGTGGCTGCGTTCTTATGTAACCGAGTGAGAGGCTCATTCATTATTTACAGCTCCGGAGTCTTAACTACAGCGTCCCGGGACAAAAGCAGACAAACCGGGACTTTAAACAGGCCTGAACCTTCGCCAAGACCAGAGGCGGATACTGAAGTTTGAAGACTAAAGACTAGAGCTTCCACTAGAGCTGATTTTCTCATTTTCTTTCCCAAATATCCCCCGGAATAATGAAGCCCCTCTCGAGCAGTTGGTTTGGGCTGCAGTTCAAATCGAGAACCGAATCAGAGAAACACAGCTGTGACGCAGTCGGTTTCCCTCAGTTTGCAGCGCACGAACAATCCTGATAACCGAGTAAACACTTCGTTGGACGGCTGTTTTCTGTCGGAGAAAATCATAACACAAGACGAGCGCACTGAAGCACAGAGAGAGGAGAATGAGGCGCAGTGCACGGAGGTTACGAGGACACGGAGCAGGCGCCTGATGTGAAATCGAGGAAATGCAAATAATAAGCTCCAATTGCCTTTGTTTTCATGAAATATGAGCCTTAAAGCAGTACTAAGTAACTCTTGCCCCTAGAGGCCATAAGCGCAACTGCAGGTGTTGTAGCAAGTTAGGATTTGTGTGTTGGACAGTAAATACTACGCTGATAGAAAAGGTGAAGGGAAAGAGGGATGTTGAAAATCAAATTGTACAATGGAAATCATTTTTTTTCACTCAAACTTGGCTGTAAATACTGTTTAAGTGGCGCTAGCCCGCAGTTAGCCTGTTAGCTTCTTCGTCGCGATTCTATTTGTGTGTATTGGTGACTCCGACCCGGTGGCAGCCAAGTTGCAAGCATGGTTTTCCAGCCAGAGACACCAGGGGGAGATGAAAGACCCCCCACTCACATCATTAACACTTGTATTACCCCCAGAGGGACTACGGAAAGGATTCATTAAGGTAAACATGTTACTTAGTTCTGCTTTAAAAGGTGTATTGTATGTGAAAAGAAGTTTATATTTGCGCGTATTTGACCTTGTAGTGACCCAGTGGTTGTATGAGTGGTCAGCATGGCGCCTTTACTTTCCATCACAGTGGACTCTAGGACCCTCCAGGATCGATTGTTTTGTAGGTTTTTTGGTAAAAGGGTCCGTCAGCAGAGAAAACCTTCCAAACTAATTGATCCTGGAGCGTTGTAGAGACCACTGTGATGGAAAGTAAAAGCGCCATGCTGACCACTCATACAGCCACTGAGTCACTACAAGGACAAATACGCTGTGACAAAGTGGGTTTGTCCCAGTATTTATTTTGGACATATTATTTGCCATATCATTTGTTTAAGTTAATGATTACACTTCACATTGTCCGTTTTAAAGCTTTGTTTATTTGTATACAAATACCTGGACCACATGGTTGAAACAAAGTGAAAGTGTGGTCCTTGTCGGCCATTTTGAAAGCACAGGCTGAACCATGTGGCAAGGGGGAAATTGGTTTAAACTTTGCTTTGAGTTTCCTTTGTGTATGATTTTGGTTTCTAGTTTGTCTTAGTTTAATTTGAACAGTTATATTCAATTCAATTTAACTTTATTACGGACTCACGGTCCAAAGAGACAGAGTGACATCACAAACAACACCAAAATACAAAAAATTACACAGTCCCTTTAAAAAGACAGCTATACCAGTGCCTCCACATTCTCGACTGATAGCGAATGGCACTACAGGTGACATCAACCGATGAACCAATTACTGTATTAACAGACTAAAACGGTACATAAGTGTCCGCAGCGTGTTTATCCCAGCAGTGACAAACATCTCACTCGCACTGGTCCATCTCGGCCTTCTGAGGAGCACACGCAGAGCGTCGTTAGAGGCCGCCTGCAACCTTTGCAATATAATTTTGGACACAAATGTTTTTATGTAAAATGCTTAAAACTTACCAGCTACACTTATTGTTTGAACTCACCCATCAAGCTAATGGGAGGTCCTTTCCCCATTAGGAGAGGTAGCTGACTGACTGTATGTAGTCACAGGGTGGAAGCCATTTTTGTTCATGCAAGTGACATGGGTCATGGAGAAGTTTCTTTTGTGTGAAGAATAAATACGGCTGGTAAGAGTTATATATATGTGTGTGTGTGTTATAAAAAGTTGCATAATGCACCTTTAATATTGTCGAGCAGATGAGGCTCTGAATACTGTAGATCATTTTTCGAATCGTGGATTTCTGAACATCAACACTTTTAGAGATGGTTCTGTAACCTTTTCCAGCTTTATATACGAAGGCTAAAGATATGTACACTAAAGAAGATGCAATGGATAATAATGTAAAGTCTCAAAAGGGTGATAAAACAAGTAAAGAGAAAATAAATCTGAAACATCAGTAAGGCTCAAGGCACTTTCGCAAGGCACATACTGTAATAATTCTTGATCGTTGGTCTTCACAGAGCTCTTTTGAGTGAGGCATCAGACAATGCTTATCAACAACAGACAATTCTTAACTAGTGTGTGTTTTTCAGCGCCCAGGGCAGCTTTAAGCCACACCTCACTTTACACCTGACTCTAAATGTCTGCATAATTAGCTCTTGGAGGATCCTCGGCCAGGGGTGTACTCACTTATTCTCCACTGTCTTGGAATGTTTACATGTATAAAAATATGACATGTACTTGTTTGGGTGTTAGTTTAAGCAGACACTGTGAAGGTGGGGTTTAGAGGTTAATTACATTAAGACAAAAATGCAGTTTTATTACTAACTCGAGTTGAAATTTTGAAATGTGGCTCAACAAAACTCCCCCCGGGTGTCGTTCCTCGTCCTCAAAGCCAGATACTGCGCGTGAACTCTTGGCCTGTCGCCTGCTCTCACTGTCCCGTATAAAAGAGCGTCCCGGCTCCCGCTCAGCCCCGTCCCGCCCGCAGCTCGTCCCAGCAGCTGTAGAGGAAGCTGCTTTAATTATTCAACATATTTGTGATGCTTGAACGGTCTCTGAGAGCGGCCGCTGTTCCTCATCATCTGTCCGACACTCGTCTGAGGAAACGAACACCTCTCACTGTAAAGGATATGAACGATCCGCTCGCTCTGACACGGGGGCGGAGACGAGACCGAAGGGTTTGACCCGGCGCTGAGGTGCAGCCTGTCAGCAGGAGGAGGACGATCACCCAGACAGACAGGGAGAACAAGCTGCGGGACATTAGGGCCCAACAATATCAATCTTTGATATTTCATGGCGACTGTCAGCAGCTCAGCTCTCAGGGCAGCTGCTCCGTAACTAAGTCAATCTACTTAAGTATTGTACTTGAGTAGATTTTGTTGAGGATCTGCAAATAACTCTTTCTGCTCCACAACATTTTGAAAGGCGCTCCAAAGTAAAAGTAAATTTGGCCACGTGTTGCATCTTTCTATACAGACGGCATCCTTGGAAGTACCCGTATATACACTATCGCTAAAAAGTTTGGGGTCACTTAAAATGTAAAGAAAAGGACAGCTTTTATGAGGATTAAATGAATCTTAAATACTGTCTAGACATTGTTAATGTTGTGAATGCCTATTCTAGCTGGAAACGGATGATTTTTAATGGAAAACCTCCATACGTGCAGAGGTGCTAATGGTACATTGTGTTAATGATGTTAGAGTCATTGATGATTAGAAAACCCTTGTGCAATTTTGCTGCACTGCTGAAAACTGTTGTGCTGATTAGAGAAGCTGTAGGACTGGCCTGGGTGACCAAACGTCAATGGCACATTTTTTATCTACATGTACAACTCACTGAGCCTCACAGCAGCACCAGACACCCAAACACAATAAAAATGCAATAAAAAGCATTAAAAAAACACAATACATACAATTACATCAAAAAATTACATTACAAATACATGTACAATGTACAATGTATATTGTATATATTAAAATTCATTAAAATACAATCAACTGCCATAGGCTGCAGTAAAAAAAGTGTCCTTGCAGCCTGGACTTAAACATACTCAGAGTTGTCTCACGTCCTCACTGAGGCTGTTCCAGACTTTTGCTGCATGAAACTGAAACGCAGCCTCAGCGTGTTTAGTCCTGACTCTGGAACCACCAGGAGACCCCTCCCTGAGATGGTTCATACGGCTCTAACATGTCAGAGATGGACTTTGATGCTAAACCATGAAAAGACTTGTAACAAGCAGAGCTGTTTTAAATTCTATTCTCTGAGTGACAGGAAGCCAGTGCAGAGACCGGAGCACTGGACTAATGTGGTCGTATTTCCTGGTTCTTGTCAGGACTCGAGCAGCAGCGTTCTGGATGTACTGCAGCTCTAACAGTGAACAGGCCGTTACAATAGTCTAACCTGCTGGAGACAAATGCATGGATGAGTCTCTCCAAGTCTGTTAGACACAATGTTTTTTATTTTGGCAATGTGTTTTAGATGGTAACAGGCCGCTGATGTAATGGACTTAATATGACTGTTAAAAATTCAGGTCTGAGTCCATGATTACCCCTAGGTTTCTAACTTGACTTTTGGGTCCCAGTGAAAGTGTTTCGAGATGACCAATGACAGCCTCTCTGTGTTTTTGTGCCAAAGACAATGATCTCAGTTTTATGTGTGTTTAACTGGAGGAAGTTGTTTTGCATCCACACACTGATCTGTTCTATACAATGACAGTGTATCTACAGGCCCATGTTTGAGCGATAGTGTGGTCATGTTTCAAGCAGCCAGAGGGAAAACAAACACCGTTACTTTAACAAACCCTGAATTACGAATATGCTTTTTTTTACTAAATAAAGATAAGAAAACAAGGAAACGGTTAAAAATAGTGAAAATAATAAGCCACTGGTGAGCGCTCCGTAGATAAAGTTGAAGCTGTGTTTTGCTGTTTATCTGAATCTCCTGCTGAAATAACAAAGATGAAAGGCCAAACGTTTTACTCTTAATTAGAATCATAATGCGACGTTGAAATGTGCGCATTTGTAGGAACAGACTCAGAGCTAAAGGCGTTTCTGTGATTCTATATTAGTGCAATGACAGCTAAGTTAGTTATGACCTTTGAGTTGCTCGACTACAGTTACACAGTAATTGTATTGTATAAAAACCTTTGTCTGCACTTTTGAAGTTGCTCGCCTTACTCTCTCTATTATAACACACTGCAGGACTAAAATAAAGTCGTCATTAAAGGTCACACGCTCTAATATCGGCTTTGATTCCAGCACATTCGCTGTTTCAAAAAGCTTCTGCTACGTCCAAAGATCCAGCTCTGCATTGATTATTCACTAAGATCTATAGTTTTGACGATGGGAGAGTGTGACCTTCCCCACACCGCGTTTTTGTCACTTTTTTTTAAAGCGTTTTGTCTCTTATTGTTTGTTTTTTGGTCACTTTTTTGGGTCTTTTTATGTATTTTTTATTTCCATCCATTTTCTTCCACTTGTCCGTTGCCGGGTCGTGGGGGCAGCTGTTGGAGCTGCACCAGCCCCTATGGCTCCTCCTGCAGGTGGTGGGTCCACAGAAGGACGGCCTCATGGTTCTAACCGGGCCTGTTGGTCTCTCATAAGGGGCTTCTGAACCGCTCTTTGTCTGACCCGTCACCTAGGACCTGTTTGACCTGGGAGACCCTACCAGGGGCACGAGCCCCCGACAACAGAGCTCCAGGATCATCCGATCGCTCAAACCCCTCCACCACGTTAAAGTGGCGGTTGCAGGAGGGGTATTTTTTATGTATTTATTTTAATTGAGTTTTATTTTACACAAAAAAACATACAAAACCAACAGAGCTAACAACTCTGCCATGGTGGATGACAGAGGCTGGCGTTTAAGGAAAGGAAAATAAGCAATAAAAAATAATAAAAATAATAAAAATAAATAATCCACCTAACAATAATAATAGTATTAATGATAATAATTTTAAATAGATAAAATCAAAGAGAGGGGGACCAATAATTGGATGATTTGAAGAGCAGAAGAAGAGGAAAGGAAGAAGCAAACAAACAAGAAATAAACAAACACACATACGTATACATATAAACACATACACACACACACATACATATAAACATATTCCCGTCTCTCAGCCATTCCTCTTTCTCTTTCCCCCTTTTTATTTACTTTAATTTATTTATTTTATTATTATTATTTATTTATCCTTTTCTCTTCCTTCCCCTTCCTCCTTCTTCTTCCCCCCTCCTTTTCCCTTTTGGGTCTTTTTAATCGCTTTTTTATTGTGTTATTGTTGATTTTCCGGCGCATTTTTGTCACTCTTTTGTCGTTTCTTTGTCGCGCTTTCGTGGTTTGCTTTGTCGTGTTTTGTCACTTTCTGTTGCCTTTTTGTTGCTTTTTCATCACTTTTTAGTCACGTGTTTGTTGATTTATTTACAGATTTCTTTTACCGTCCTATTGTTGCTTCTCCGACACGTTTTTTTGTCTCTATTTTGACTCTTTCTTTCAAGGAGCTTTTGGATTTGGATGAAGCCAAACTGGAGAAAATGTGCTCTGTTCAAGTGGGGGTTAAGAGGTTTTTAGGATCTGGACTCTGTGGTGAATCATCGTCGTCGTGGAATCCGCCCAAATCCACTAATGCTCGATTTGAATAACATTAAAAACACTGAAGTTGTAACAGAAGAAGCAGAATCAGTGGTTTAGAGCGTATTGTCTAAATGTCAGTAACGACGCTGCTGCTGCTGTGAGACGGAGATGAAAACAGTAGGAGGAGGTCTGCGCTGCCTCCATCTGCTCGTGTTATTATACAAGAAAAACTTTACTGTCAGTTTAAACAGAGGCTTTGCCAGGAAATACAATTATAGCCTCTCGTCTTTAGTTTCCAACAGCAGTCTGCCAAAAGTCCTTTTCCCAAAACCAAAGTCTGCCAAATCATCCCAACTGAACAACTTCAATAAAAAGCCCATCATGTTCCTCTTTGTTCTTATAGTGGAGCGTTCAGGTTTGCAGACTTAGGGTCCCGGGTTCAAAGCCCAGATCGTGCCGGGATAAATATTCTCCTCGAGGGAAAGCAGCGTTTGTTTTTATGGCACAATACAGTAAACAAACTCCACGTGTGTCTCGCGCCGTGAAAACTACAAACTAACTGCACAATCTATCGCAACATTAGGTGATGCAATATCGGTATCGCAACAATCCATAATATATCGCAACGTCACTAAAGTCTTCATCGGACTGAGATCCAGTCCCGTCGCCGGACGTCAGTCTTAAGGGGGGCATATGAAATCCACAAGAGGGCACAATTACTACACATACACTCTACTGTTTTGAATAAACAGGAGAGCACGTGGCTCGGTCAGTGCTGTGGGCGCATCCACTTTTCAGTCTTTTTCAAGTAAAACGCACACTTACAACAAATACGCTGAGCCTTTTCTGCGGACTTCAGCGCTTTGTAGTAAAATACAGATTGCTTGTTACCAGCCCGCACCTGTCACTGCCTTTGCCCACAGATGCTCACGAGCCGCTGCAGAGGGACGGAGAAAGGGCTGGACTCTCAGAGCGGGACATGAACAGGGAAAGTGTCTCTGACAGGGAGACACTGAGCTGGGCGTGAGACATACTGTTAATAAGCCTCTATCGTTATCAGCTATTGTCTCGGGTTTTATTTTGTGAGCAAACAACACGGGAGCCGTGCACAAGCGCACGAGAGAGGGAACTGTTTCTGTAGAGATAGACAAAGAGACAGAGACAGAGACAGAGACAGAGAGAGAGAGAGAGAGAGAGAGAGAGAGAGAGAGAGAGGAGAGAGAGAGAGAGAGAGAGAGAGAGAGAGAGAGGGATGAAATGTCCCTCTCGGTTTCAGGGGAGGAAATAGCTACTTGTTGTGGAGTTTGGGCTGGTCTCTAATCAGGCAGAAAGCCAAAAAATAACACTGCGCAAATTAGTGATACGTATCTTTGCCCAATTTGTGGTGGTTATACGGTGACTCTGCAGGCCTTCTAGTGGTTATACGGCGTATACCTGTGTATCACGTAGACTACACCACTGTCTGGGGGGGCACAAGCATCTTGGGGGACAGGCATGGTCCCCTATGGCCCGCCCATAGTGATGGGTATGCTCAGATCGACACATTTTTTTGCAAACTCCGCCAAAAACAAACAATGCATTGAACCTATAAATGTGTGAAGTTCAGTTTTAGTTAAACATTTACTAACGTAGTTTAATTTTAGTCTTGTTTTGGTCCTGATTTAGTGTTTGATGTCTTGCTTTGACGCAAATTGCTGAAAAACGAGTTCATATTGTGTTGAAATGTGATCGTTATCCGCGATATTGCTCAGCCGTATCGCATATCGCAAGTTACTTCAGTATCATTCAGCCCAAATAAACTACTTGATCATGGGATTATCATTTAATCACAGAGCGAGTTGAGGCGGCCCAAAACGACAGATCGCCTCCGCTCATCGTCAAATGTGTGTTTCATTGTTCTGTGTTAAGCCGCGCCTATTTCTAACAGACAGTTTTTGACATAAATATGAGGCAGATTTTCATAAAACTTGCAGCTTTTCTTCAGAGAACTCTAAGTTTATTTGTAAGCTTAAAAATGCCAATTTTCCTCTCGTAGATTTGTATCTTGTTGCTGATGAAGCTGAAATGCAGTAACTGAGCACCATGATGTTTAACAGCAGTTTAGAAGTCTATATGCAGCTCAATGATCAACTACATTTTTATTATTATTTTTGGTCAAAGTCACAAATCACAACACATATGAACAAAGAACGATTTATTATTTTTTTTTTGATTATTAGTTAATATGAAAATGACATAAAATCTGGTCTGAGACACTTTTGGCTGAAATTGTTGTTGAAATTATTTTTGTGTTGTGTCCGATTTGCTTTTACACTTCTCAAAATTCTCCGCAGTCCTCTGAGGGAATGTTTGCGAATCTAAAGAATGAAATACTCACCAATTTCCCGCGTTTGTGGCGTCAAAGTGATAGAATTTGGGCATTAAATTTGACTCGCTGCTGCCTGTATAAATATAGATGGTGAGATGCTGCTTCTCGTTTCAAAGCACAAGCCCTTCGTGAACTCTTCCAGGTGTGTTTTGTCTCTTCTTCTGCAGATCCTTCGGTAACGAGCTCCTCTGACCTCTGATCTTTAACCCCGTCTGCTCCGGGTTGACTCCACTCTAAACCTCTCTCTCCATTAAATGCAGCTGAAGAGAACCGGAACAGACTGGACAGATGTGGCAGTAAAGCTGTAGGTTTTTCTGTTACGCTGCTGTGGGTGTAAAGTGGCTCACCACAGGGGCTGATTTAGGGTCCAGAGATATTTTTATGGTGTAATACGGAGACAAAACGCCGATCCACGCTCCAATATATACAAAATAAATGAAATTCTACAAAGGAAAATGTTCAAATTTTTTACTTTTCTCCATAACAACTTCCGTTTAAGAGGAAGATGTCAGAGTAAAAATAGACCAAACTCACCCTTTACACGCTTCAAAGCTTTCCAGGATATCTCTCCAACATGTCTGTGTCGCTCCCTGGTCTTTCCCCACGCTTATTCATTCACAAATACTGACATGCTTGGTATCCACGTGTAGCAGGAAAGGCTGTGACTGAGATGATGCTGTAATCCAAATATAGTCATTTCCTTTGTGGGAGACGGCAGCGGCGTGTTACGGACATACTGTAGGCCTTCCATCTCCCTCCTTGTTATTGTATGCAGTTGTGTGGCTGAATTCTGTTTTTTCCACCCCGTGGTCCTGGCATGGGGTTGGTGGACTATGTTGGGTGTCCTGGCTGGTGATTGGGCCCTTGGATCTGAAGCTGTGTGATTGGTGGGGCAGCTCTACACCTGGACATCTCGTTAAAGCCACTCCTATAAAAGGCCACACTCGGAATTTATCAGAGGGATATTTAAATATCTAATTCTTGCCTGATTTATTGAGCTTTGAACCCATTAAAGCCCAAGGCAAAATTTGAATATTTTACTTATTCACTTAAGGCGAGACACGGCAGGTGAAAGTATTGATTTTTCACGCAGTGGTCAAAGTGGAGATTTGTATCTATTTTCCTCCCTTTACATCTTAGTTTTCATGTCAGAGAATAAAAATGACAAAACTCACCCCGTATGTTTATTTTCTGATGTTTTGCCGTGAGTGAGGCGAAGGTAACCCGGAAGTAGCAGCTCCGCCTCTACGAAAAGCCGTCTTTCCCGCGGGTATTCATTCATAAATATTGACAGATTTTACATCCACGTGTCCTGAAGGCTCCTCGTGATGACGCCATAATCCAAATATGGTATTTTTCCTTCTGGGAGCCGCAAAACACGGAAGAGCAGCGGAAGTGCACTCGCTACAAAACTTCAGGGCTTGTTTTCTCTGAATGAGGCAGCGGGTGAGCCCTTATAGTCGCTCATACAGACTCCAAACTTTACAGTCTTGGACTTAACAAGGTTTTGATTTTAATCTCTAATTCCTAGCCTGATTTATTCAGCTTTGAACCCCAAAAAAAAAAAACAGGCGGAATTTGAGTTTTTATAGATTTTTTTCACCTATGATTAGTTAATTGAAAAACTAAACAATATATCCAAAATCACCTCTGGAAAAATCTGAGTTACTAATATGTCAATAAAATGAAACCATACATTTTAATCTGGCTCAATCCATTATGTAGATTTCGTTGCCCAAAATATAGGCAATTTTGGCCATTTTCATGCACAAAATGTCTTATTATATGAAAACATAAAATCACAGAAAAATAGCAATAATTTTTTTTCTCATATTTATATCAGTGATGTTCAGCAAAAGTTTCAAATCGATATCTCTACTTTTTTTCCCCCTATTCACCTGCAGCGTCTCGCCTTAAATTATAACACATGTATTCAAAAACTAAATAAGGTCCAAAATCCTTCTTCGTATTCGTCACACAATATAACCACAAATTTGAACCTAGCTCTATCCATTATTTAGTTTTTTGGCTGAAATGATCGACAATTTTGGCAACTACAGTACCTATGAGTAAAATGCCTTATTTTTTTATGAAAACATGAAATGATAGAAAACTTGCAATACATTTTTTCTCATATTTATATCAGTAATCTGTTTCAAATTGATGTCTCTACATTACATGTTCCTATTCACCTGCAGCGTGTCGCCTTAAGAGAAAATGAAAGTAACGTTCCAGTGAGTGACAAACTCGTGCTAAAGTTCTGTTTTATTGTTATTATTTCGCCCGGTCCAGGATTATGCTGTACTTTTGGACCCGCAGTCGAACGGTTCCTACTGTCGCCGTAATCCCGGTTTATGTGGACGTGGACGTCGTGGTGAAAACAGCTTGGACACTTGGACTCGGCTCAGTTCTTTCTCTGAAGTTTCACTAAATCTCTCTTCCACAGCTCGATCTGCCTCTAATCCGTGTTCCTTCATCACGAGACTTTTATTCTTAGATATTTACTGATCACGTGTCATAGTTTAGACGCTTTTGATATTATTTCCTCATAGGAACGTTTATGAGGTTTGCATTTGCAGTTCATATGCAGGTCACAGTGGATCGAAACGGACCAACAAGGACTAAACCAGGACTAAACCAGGACTTAAGGCGAGATGCTGCAGGTGAATAAGGGGAAAAAATCATGTAGAGATATCAGTTTGAAACTTTTGCTGAACATTAATGACGTAAATATGAGAAAGAAATGTATTGCAAGTTGTCTGCTGAAAAATCAACACGTTCACCAGCCGTGTCTCTGCTTAAACTACAGTGTGTCTGTGTCGTCTGGAGGTACAGTATAACTTTATGAGCCGCCGTAATGATCCTGGGTCAGATTCAAAGTCAGACGAAAGGTCGGCCTGTGTCACATGATCTACGACCGAGTCAGAACTAGATCTGCCCAAGGACCAGGACCAGGCCCGATGGAAACCTTTAAGACACGAGACTCCCTTAACACCTTTAATGTCAAAGTCAGAAACAGGCCAGACTCTCCCTTTACCGTCAGGACGTTTTGTCACTCCAACATGGCCGCACTCCCTGGTCTTTCCCGCGCGTATCCTTTCACAAATACTGACATGTTTGATATCCACGTCACGCACGGAATCCCCTGATAACACTCTGGAATCCAAATATGGTCATTTCCTTTGTGGAAGACGCCAGCCAAAGTCTGTGTGCATATCCCAGTGGACTTTGCCGGTTTTCATTACACTTTTGGAACAACATCTCCACTTTAGCAGCAGGTGAGCTACTTTTACATAACAAAACCAGCAGAGAGCTCCTCGTGCTTCCAACACACTTGTGTAACTGTGCAACCCAGGAGGAGTTCACCCGAGAGAGTTAGTATCCTTTACTTTATTTACCAAATCAGTTTGTAGATTTCATTCAAAATGCTGAAAACAAAAAGAAAATGCTAATCTAAAATGTGACTTTTCAATCATGTGTGTGAAACTGTAGAAAGCATTTGGCGAGCGACCAAGGTCTGAAGAGCTACTGGCTGGACTCCAAACTCTCCAGTCTAAAGGCCTATTGGTTATTCATAAGACGCAAGACGTTTGTTCTTGATCCAGAGGCAATAAGAACAAGGACAAAGTGTGTTTAGGCTGTGTGACATTTCATATTTCAAAAGACGTTTTGCTGCCGAACATCTCTTAAGCCCCGCCCCCCACAACTATTGCCATGAATTAGAGTTAAAGGGATATTTCAGGATTTTTGACATTGGGCCTCATTTCCTAGTTATCCAGAGTGTTGTTGATGTCTGGAGATATTTATTTCTTAAATTCATGCAGTTCTTATATTTGAAGAGTCTAGTGGCGCTAGGCTAGGGCAAGGCTAAAGCATTTCTATGGTATCAGTTAGCCTGCATTAAAAACAGTCTGACCCACTCCACAGTGCACCTGAGGTAAATCACTTATAACACCAGACTAACCATATAAATGTCTGTGTCGATAGAATCATTTTAACCATTTTACATTTAAAATAACTTATATTTGAGCAGCATCAGCTTCATGGCTGTAAGCTAACGCAGCGGCGGAGTGATCTGCGAGAAAATAGTCCCTCAAAATGCGGTAATTCATGTGATACAAGGTCAGTTATATTTCAAACATTATTCTATTAACACAGACATTTATATGGTTAGTCTGGTGATTTACCTCAGGTGCACTGTGGAGTGGGTCAGACTGTTTTTAATGCAGGCTAACTGACTAACCATGTTAGAGCTGTATGAACAATCTCGGGCCCTGAGAACTTCAGGGAGGGGTCTCCTGGTGGTTCCCAGAGTCAATAATAAACACGGTGAGGCTGCGTTTCAGTTTCATGCAGCTAAAATCTGGAACAGTCTTCATGAGGATGTGAGACAGGCCTCAACTCTGACAATGTTCAAATCCAGAATAAAACAGCTCTTTTTACCCGTGCATATGAAAACTGAAAGTATTTTATCTGCACTCTTGCCTTTTACTGTCATTGATTAACTTTATGTTGATGTTTTATTGATTGATTTTATCTGTTTTCTTGTAATTTTTTCTGCAACTATGAAGCACTTTGAATTGCCTTGTGTATGAATTGTGCTCTACAAATAAACTTGCCTTGCCTTGCCTTACCATAGAAATGCTTTAGCCTTGCCCTAGCCTAGCGCCACTAGACTCTTCAAATATAAGAACTGCATGAATTTAAGAAAAACATATCTCCAGACATCAACAACACTCTGGATAACTAGGAAATGAGGCCCAATGTCAAAATCCTGAAATATCCCTTTAACAATATTTTAAAGATTTTTTTTTCAAAACCAAGATGATTTTTACAGATTTTTTCATTAGCTTTTTCACTAACGACTAGCTTATTCAAAAACTAAATAATATTCAATATCTGTTCAGAGCAAATCTTTGTAACTGAGGTCACAAAAATTAAAACCCGGATGAATCCATTATTTAGGTTTTTGTCATTGAAACAATAGGCAATTTTGGCCATTTTTCATTTGACTTTTATTAAACCAGGAAATGTCCCACTGAGGGGAAAGTGTTGTACATGTTTTAGTGGCAGGGGAAACCGGAGTACCCGGGGGAAACCTACACAGACACGGGGAGAACATGCAAACTCGACACAGAAAGGTCCAGGTTGGAATCGAACCCGGGACCTTCGAGCGCTAACTAAATGAGGAGGAGATCGTTTCCATGGAATCCCAGCCTTTTGAAGACACACACTGTTGTTGTGTCCTTGGGCAAGACACTTCACCCACCTTGTCTGCGTACATTGGTGTGTGAATGGGAGCGCTGTGGGCCTGATGAAGGTAGAAAAGCACTGTATAAGTTGTGACCATATACACCACGCTATTTTTCAATACTTCTATTGTTTGGCAGATTTATATTTAAAAAAATCCTTCATGTAGCTTTATTCCCTCACCATTACCCAGCACGTCTCCGCTCTGAACAACATGTCACTCTGCAGCTGGAGAGAAAGAAACAAAAACCTCTCACTGAGTTATCGCAGCCTCGTCAGCTCAAACGCAAACCTGAGCCGGGTCTAAACGCCGACATGACGAGGACTAATTACCGGAGCGGGAAACATTGTTCTGACAGAGATCACACCGAAGCCTAAACCGAGACGATCTCCTCCTCATTATGAAGACGGATAGAACAGGTTTAATCTCATCACGGAGACAGAGCAGCACTTTCAACACACATACAGCACTAATTAATCCCTCATTATGTCTCAGAGGTGGCAATGGTACAATTATGGAACATGGATTTGGCAACAGAAATATCTTAAGACTTGTTTGTAAAAGTCACTGCAGACAAACGGATCACTTTCCATCAGGGTAGATCTCCATAGAAACATGAGCGTATATATAACCTGCTCTGGACCAGGTTTAGTTCCTGCTTAGGTTTAGAAGACGAAGGGAGTGAGGAATGAAAGGGAAGTCCTTTACATGAAAGAGCAAATGGATTTTATAAAGTCGTGTCATGAGGTTGTAACTTTTCTGGCTGACGCAGATTTTACATGACGACATGAAAAAGGCTTATTGATGTAGGGGAGAGTGAGGTAAGATGAGCCACTCTTTGCTTTGGTGGTTGTTGTGTAAAAACAGTAAACAATAGATGCAAAATTGTACTATTTCTACACATTTTGGGATGTTTTCTATTCTTTTGCATCTGGTTTTGAAGATGTTGGTCTTCAAAAAAAATAAACTTAAATTGAACCAGATCTTGGGGTAAATTGAACCACCAGATTTAAAGGTGAAATTAATACTAAACATGAAGGCTCATTTTTTACGATTCACGGTTTCCCATTAGCAATTTGATTCCAAAAACATATAACAAATCTTTTTCTTTTCATATGCTCCTTCTGGAGATTATGACATTTTGTCTCTAAAAATCAAATCATCAAATAATTTAATGTAAAATCTAATTTCGTCTCTACTAGACCCAGAACCACCAATAAACAAAAACTATAGAATTGTACATTGTAAAGATTAAATCTATAATCTCACATTTCAAGAAAAATGTTTTACTTTACAAAATGTAAGGGTGGTTCATCTTACCCCACTCTCCCCTATGAGAGTTGCATTTCAGTTGCACACTCCTCATGTGCTGATTGGTTCAGACTCGTGCTGTTCATGGCGCAGTGTAATTTATTCATCATGAGTTTAGTGACAGATTCTGATATTCTGATAAACTGTGTCTCTGCTGTGATTGGCCGCTTGGCGCTGACTCCTCCTGTTTCACATGAACGTCTCACAAATCCTCAGAGAAACAGGGTTACAGTAACTAAACCGACTGAAAACGCGCTTTGTAGCAGCACTGATCCAGAAGCTCCATGTCTGGGTTTGTCGACCCGGGTTAGAGGAACTAATCCAGGATGATTTTGACCTGCTTTATAGTATATAGCCCTATAGTTTACAGTAGGGTCAAGATTAAGCGGTTTTACGATTACCACGATTATAAAAGGACGCGGTAGGTTTTCCGTAAGAATTTCAGAAGCCACGGTTTAGCGCTGAAATGTTTCATGCTGACGCACGAGCCGCTGCACGCCATAAACAGCGTAAACTCAGCGGTAAATGGTAAATGGTAAATGGACTCAACTTATATAGTGCTTTTCCACCAAAGCGCTTTACAGCAAGGATCCGCTCACCCATTCACTCTCTCATTCATACACCAGTGTACGCAGACACTGGAGGCAAGTAGGGTGAAGTGTCTTGCCCAAGGACACAACGACAGTGTGCATTTTGCGGGAGCTGGGATTCGAACCCATGACCTTCCGATCACGAGACGACCCAAATAGTTGAGCGAGGCAGAAGGACGCTCTCCTCCAGTGTTGTATCCACCCAAAAACGATTGAAGTCAGCAGAGTGGGACGTCTTTAGGATCCAAAACATGACCAAGGCGTTGTTGTTGTCGATGGAACATCCGTTATGCAAACCCTGTCGTCTGAAAGTTGCAGCAAAAGGCGCTGATATCGGCTACGTCGAATATAAACAACATCTTGGAGATAATCCTTCGCTGTAAATGTCCAGGTCAAGGTAACGAACTGCATAATTCCATAAAAAGTTGTCCAAATGTTGGGAAATAGCCACAACTGGCTCAGGATGTGAACTAAACAAGTCTCCTTAATCATTTTGTAAACACGTTTCATTCTCTGTTCATCAAAACATCTGACAAATAATGAAGCAGCAGCAGAACTTTAGAGAACAGGAAACCTAGCCTAGACTGTGGCCTAATAATATATAGTAAAATAATTATGATCATTATGGTCATTATAAAGAAGTAAAGTTGACATTGTTTTGTATTATTCAATGTAGGCCTATTTATTTTTTTTCCTTTTTAGAAACGGTGAATGTTTACAAGTTCAAGTATTAAAAGGCTTTGTAAAGACAAACTAAAAATATCAATTCTTTCCTTTCATTCGGTCGATAATCGTGAATAATCGTAAAATCGCACAATAATCGTGACTCAAAAACTTGAAATCGTGACCCCCTAGTCTACAGTACAGCCCTCTGCGCTATCAGCAGATATTAGCAGAAGGAACTGGAAATCTTCCAGCCTTTTGCAAAATCCCATTAAAGTTGTGGCGCTGTGTGAAACTATAAGAAGCTCATTTCGAGGTCGCTAACGTCTTTAGCGAATTCCCTGAAACACCGGGCTGCGTTGTTTACGACAGAAGCGATAAAGATTGAGTTTCTCGTCCGTAAAGCGGTGATCGGATTTGGGAAACGTGAACGCTCAGAGCTGCAGGCGTTTGGACATCGATCAAAGACACAAGAGGAAAACTGTGCCGTTTGTTTCATCAGGATATGGACACGAACAGAAGAAGCTGTCACACAAAAACGATTACACTGTAAATGTACTGTATAATGTACTTTGGGTAAAAGATAACGTATTACATTAGAAAAAACAAAAATGCATCATGGAATAAATCATCATGACTTGTGACAACTTCTGCACTTAAACTATTTCTTAGTCCTATATAAGTCCACTTCAGAAGCTTAATAATGCCTATACAGCACTTAAAGGGATACTGTATTTCAGGATTTTTGACATTGGGCCTCATTTCCTAGTTATCCAGAGTGTTGTTGATGTCTGGAGATATGTTTATTCTTAAATTCATGCAGTTCTTATATTTGAAGAGTCTAGTGGCGCTAGGCTAGGGCAAGGCTAAAGCATTTCTATGGTATCAGTTAGCCTGCATTAAAAACAGTCTGACCCACTCCACAGTGCACCTGAGGTAAATCACTTATAACACCAGACTAACCATATAAATGTCTGTGTCGACTGAATAATGTTTGAAATATAACTGACCTTGTATCACATGAATTACCGCATTTTGAGGGACTATTTTCTCGCAGATCACTCCACCACTGCCTTAGCTTACAGCCACGAAGCTGATGCTGCTCAAATATAAGTTATTTTAAATGCAAAATGGTTAAAATGATTCTATTAACACAGACATTTATATGGTTATATGGTGTTATAAGTGATTTACCTCAGGTGCACTGTGGAGTGGGTCTTTTAATGCAGGCTAACTGATACCATAGAAATGCTTTAGCCTTGCCCTAGCCTAGCGCCACTAGACTCTTCAAATATAAGAACTGCATGAATTTAAGAACAAAATATCTCCAGACATCAACAACACTCTGGATAACTAGGAAATGAGGCCCAATGTCAAAACTCCTGAAATATCCCTTTAAATGTAATGTATCTCACGGCGTGTCTTCACAGAGCAGCCCACACTGGTCACACTGTTGTTTTAGTGGCGTGTTTTCAAACCGTCTTCCCTGCAGGGATTAACGGAGTGTAAATAAGCCGCACTCATCGGACCGCGACCTCCAGAGGTAATAAGGTCTCCAGGGGCCCCTCGCGGTCCCCTGTGCCCGCCTCGAGGCCCCGGTCTGGGCCACAGCGTTTAACGAAGCCGAGGAGGACCAGGGCCAGCCGCCGGCACCGTCTCTGTAAACAAGCCCCGGTTTGCACCAGAGCAGTTCAGTCTGACGAGACTTTGTGGAACTTGTGAAAACATGGATTTTTCAGCGGTTAATGTTGAACTTTTTTGTTAGTTTTCTCTCTTAATGTCTTAGTCTTAATGTCTGAGTAAAAACAGACTAAATTCTCCCTTTACTTTACGATGCTTATTTTATGACGTTTTGACGATTCACTCGCCATAATTTTCAGTCGATGAAATAAAAAATCATCCCCTGTGAAGCAGAAATAAGCTTCCCGTTCCTCCTCCTTCAGTAAAACGAGAATGAGGACAAGGCTGAAAGAGCAAGAGGCATTTACACTGAAGGTTTTTAAAGATTTAAAGCTTATATCTGCTGTTTGATCAGTGCTAGGTGTGGGGTAATTCATCAAATATTGGAAGAGTTGAGAGTCACCGATATCAGGCTTGATTAAATATTGATATTACACCTATTATCAGCAAAACAATGGCCTTAGTAAATCTCACACAGTTTTCTCAGTCAATCGTTCATGATATTGTTCAACAATTGAGGGTTTTTTGTTGGAATTATTTGTCAAACCAGCACCATTGCCCTAGAGTTATAGGAGTCTGTAGGAGCTACTAAAGTGGAGATGTTGTTGCAAATGACCATGGCTGTGTCCGCACTCAAGCTGATTCTGTTGGCCATTCGTACACGTACCTCACACGTGAAGCTGCAGAAAGAAGTGAGCTCGGTGTCTGGAACGGCAGAGGAATGAGTGACTACAGCTATAAGTCGCAAACTCCGGGAATAATGTATTTAGCACCAAAGTCCATCTCTGACATGTTAGAGCCGTATGAACCATCTCAGGGAGGGGTCTCCTGGTGGTTCCAGAGTCAGGACTAAACACGCTGAGGCTAAAGCTAAAATCTGGAACAGTCTTCATGAGGATGTGAGACAGGCCTCAACTCTGACAATGTTCAAATCCAGGCTGAAAACAGCTCTTTTTACCCGTGAATATGACACTGAAAGTATTTTATCTGCACTCTTGCTTTTTACTGTAATGTTGATGTTTTAATCTTCTTCTTGTCATTTTATGCAACTGTGAAGGACTTTGAATTGACTCTGTGCATTATAATTATACATTATTATTATTAACATTATAATTAGATACACACATTTTAAGTGTTTTGTCTGTTAATCGTTAGGCAGAAAGAAAGCTGAATTAATGAGCTGCTGAACTAATGAGTAAGATGGTGATTTTATTTTGGTGTGCTGGATCGAAACAGGAAGTCACTTTTTGGGCGGCGTTATGATTTATGCACAGAGTCCAGGGAGCGCAGCAGCCATGTTGGAGTCACTTCCGGGATAAATCTCATCTCATTAAAACTCTGAGCTTCAGCAGCAGAATAAGAAACAACCAAGTTCGACAGGATTAGTCAAACCCGTGTGAACAAAGCCTCATCTTTAATGCATCTCTGCCTTTACATTCACATCACACTATTACAGCTTTAATCCCTAAAGCCGTAATCATCATTCTCTGCACACTTTCCATAGGCTTTAAACCTACAGCACATTCACAGATAAATCGATCTCACAGTGAACCCCTGAACTCTTCACACTCCAAATACTCAATACTTTCTGTTTGTGGCCAATTATTTCCAACGCTCAGAGACGAGTCGATGTGAAGATGTGTCAGAGTTTCACCAAAGATCTCTGTGGTCACGGTTTTGTTGTCGAGTTGGCCGATATTTAAGTCGATTTAGTCCCGTGTTTGTCCGACAATTAATTTGTCTTAAGCTTTGTTGTGATTTAATCCTGGTCCTTTTGTGAATGTTGAAAATCCATCGATCTGATCGTCAGCGCGGGAAAACCGTGGGAGGAGACGAGCGAATCTCCGTCAGATTGAGTAGAAATCTTTGAGAAGCGTTTGTGCGGTTCATAATGACATTGATTTTACTGAAAGACAACGAAACAAACCCGGAATCAGGGCTTCAACTGCAGAAAGGCACAGAATGAAAGAAGGAACTGTCTGAAGATTGAATAATTACACACCCCTGAGTCGAGCGCGTGAGACAGTGATCCTGCAGAGGCACAACCTGCACCGGACCAGAGGCGTCCACTTCAAGCAGCGTCCACAACAACATGACGATTAATGAGCAAATGAAGCTCTATTTCAAACTTGGACTCCAGTACAAGGGCATTAGGTGTTTGGTCGCTTTTCAGCACCGTTATATCATCTAAGAAAGACGTGTGGCCTCTTTCAGTTGATTCACGCCCTCTTCTGAAGTAGTATTTCACCACATTTGCAGGTGGATCGCTGTGCGCTGCACGTCCAGCCCGTGCCCCTGCTGTCTGGTGCCTATAGGCTACTAAAAACTCAGGCCCCATAAAGGCCTATATCTGCGGAACTGAAACTGACAGCGACTTCCTGTTCTTTGCATTGTTAAGAGTCACAGCCCTAAATTGAACCTCCCAAAACTTTCTAGGCCTCAGGGCTGAGAAATCTGTCACAAGTTCGTACACCTTGGGTCATGTTTTCTATATTGTATGTTGTAGACTTTTGCTTGTAATTTCTGAACCATAAGAGACAGACACTCGGCATTTTTGTTTTGGAATCTGATGATTTTTGTCTTTAAAACAAGCTCCCTCTGAAGTATCTAGAACATGAATAAAGACTCATTCATACCTTATAAGACGCAAGAACTTTGTTATTACACCGAGAGCTGCAAGAACAAAATGAAGTCATCTTTGGAAACATAACTGAAGACATGTCCGTGGTGACAAAGCAAAAATGACTTCATTTTGTTCTTGCAGTTCTCGGTGAATAAATGTATGATTCATTCATTCATTCATCCATTTTCTTCCACTTGTCCGTTGCCGGGTCGTGGGGGCAGCCGTTGGAGCTGCCCAGGTCACATAGCACCGGCCCCCATGGCTCCTTCTGTAGGTGGTGGGTCCACGGAAGGACGGCCTCACGGTTCAAACCGGGCCTGTTGGTCTCTCCTAGGGGGCTACCAGTGTACGCAGACACTGGAGGCAATGTGGGTGAAGTGTCTTGCCCAAGGACACAACGACAATGTGCACCTTCAGGAGGCGTGATTCGAACCCCCGACCTTCCGATCATGAGACGACCCGCTCTACCATCTGCGCCATTGTCGCCCCAATAATAAAAAAATGTATGAATGAGACTTAAATCAGCCCGATACACTAAACAAGTGCTGCTGTCACAGTAAAACACTGACACATTTTACAGTTTAGAAGCAAAAAGATTGTCATCGGCCTCAGAAGATGTTTAAGATTCTGCTCAAAAGGAGCGGGCTGAAGCAAGAGGCTGGGGTTAGCACCTTTACCTGATAGTTCGATGGTATAAATGGGGCATCTGAGTAATTTGAGGCGTGGTTAGGTTAAGGGGCGGAGTAAAGGAGGGTTTGCTTGAGGTGTGGTCGTCAGGAGGAGGATAAATAAGAAATGTTCTGAAATGTATGGGGTTCTCCTCTTAGTTTAGCCATTTTAAATCGTGACTGATCATGGACTCCAGGTGAGCTTAAGCTGTACTTAGGCTGAGCTAAAGTGGGACATTTCTGTTGAGTTCCTGTACCTCACTCCTCTCTTTCTCCCATTATACTGTAAATTCTCGATCCCACGCGCTGCTGGCAGGTCACACGCGCTCCTCCTCGCGCTTTTATTTACTTAGAGGCCGATTCTCCCGGCGCAGCGCTGCGTGAACAGCCCATTTGTTTAAGCTAATGTGAGTATAATAACATAATGTGGGAGCGGGGAGTGAGAGGAGGGTGTCCCGTTCAGAGCGAAAGGTCCCAATTACAGGCTCAGGCTTCACACAGAGCCGAGCGGAGCCGCGGAGGAGAGAGATTACACCGTCATGAGGAAATAACGAGGCGAGGAGAGACCTGAGACGGTTCTGAGTACGGGAATGTGGCCTAGACTTGGATATAGGACTCAGATGGAAAGCGATGGAGCGCTCCACAACTGTCTGAGGGTTTGGCCAAGCAGTCTTCCATGCAAATATGAGTTTTATGGTTTCATTTGCATAAAACAAGATTGAGAAGTTTGTATTTTGAAAGATAAGTGTTTCAGTGTGAGGGCTGTGGGCCGACTTTCCTCCTTCTCAACCAAACCTGGCTGAAAGAAAAGCACCACGTTCTACAAATGCTCATGTTGTGAATCATATTTGTCCTAACAGCGGGTTCCACCTCCGCTTTAAGCCGAGACGCTGCAGGTGCATATGGGGGGAAAACAATATTTTAGAGATATCCATTTGAAACTTTAGCTGAAGATAACTGATAGACATATGAGGGGAAAAGTGTAATGTGAGTTTCTGGCACTTTATGAATTAAAATGGCCAAAAGTCTAAATAATTTAAATTTTAGGCAGTGTCTAGAACCATCCGACAGCTACAAACTCTCTTTGCTATTTTTTGCTATCATTCTCCTTATGATAAAAAGAGACGTCCAGTAAAACCAAGGCTTCACACCACATTTTTGTCTTGAACAAATCAACATCACGTTATTTTGTTATGTACTTGATAATGGTTTGAGAGATAAAACAAGTAAGTGAGTGCTTTATTTGTCATTGTACAATCGTACAACGAAATAGTGTTCAGGTGTTAGTCCTGAGCCGCTGTGAGCCGACCTGAACAGCATGTTTTTGGAGGTAGAGGAAACCTGGTTGCCTTCAGTCTCCTCTGATCCTCTGACATGGTGCAGTGCCTCCTGGGTTTGTCCCTGTTTCAGAGCGTGGTGTCCTGCACTGGTCAGGTCCTCCGCCTCCTTCTTCTTCCTCCTGCGCAGCTCCCTCTGCTCCACAACAGTATTTCACCATCTTCTTGGAAGAGCTTAGAAGTTCATCTGTCTTCTTCTCCAGTGAACGGACATTACCCAGAACAATAGTAGGATAAAAGGCATGTGTGGCTTAGCTGTGAGTCTTGCCCCAAGACTCTGCAGGGGGGGAAAAATCCACCGATCCCCACAAAAACACGGCAAAGACGTACAAAAGTATCCAGTAAAACAGTGTGGATCACAGAAACCACCAATGTAGTTAGCAGAAAAAAGGAGCAGCTGTGTCAAGAGAGAGGGAGGTTGTTGTTTGTTTACACGTCGCCATGAACATAAAAAAAACCCAAATGATTAGCTATTAGATAAACTTGATTTTAAACTGTCAAGTCATTACATATCGCTAAATGAACCCAAACCATTGTCCAAACCTTAACCTGAATTGTTTTCCTGTTTCTAAACTTGACCGTTTTCCAACTCTTGGCCCGAACTTCAAATCATCCAGTTTTGCCCAGTGTTTTGTGATTCAAAGCTCCATATAAATCCAAGCCTGTAAAGTGTGGAGTCTGTAGGAGCGACTAAAGTGGAGATGTTGTTAAAGAGTGGAATGAGCATTAAAACTAAGATGTTCTATGTTTTCACATGCAGAACCTCGCCTTAAACTCTTCTCTCTTCCCTCCAGCGCTGCTCTACGCCACCATCTTCGGAAACGTGACGACGATCTTCCAGCAGATGTACGCCAACACCAACCGCTACCACGAGATGCTCAACAACGTGCGGGACTTCCTCAAGCTCTACCAGGTCCCGAAAGGCCTGAGCGAGCGGGTCATGGACTACATCGTCTCCACCTGGTCCATGAGCAAAGGCATCGACACAGAGAAGGTACTGAGCCGGGACTTAAACCAGATTACTTGAGTCCACACAGCCTTGTTTTTAAAAATGTGCTATCCACACCTAGCTGCATGAATGCGTTGTCAAGTACATTCATGGTTTCTGCACCGCACATTCAGATTTTGTTAGAACTTTACAGACTGTTCCTGCCTAATCATTTTTGAGACAACTGACCGTGACAAACAACATGCATTTAGCCGTCGGTGATCGCGTTACAGTTACTGTCCTTCTAACTTTATGCGAGGACGTAATAACTCCAACAGCGACAGCAGCGAGGGCTGTGACATTAATTGTTACCATACCTCCGGGAGAACGACTTCCATCTCAAAGTTCTCCAGTAACTGCCGTACGTCCTGACCCAAAACCGCTGTTGGCGTCGTCGAGCAACTTGCCTTGGAAGTGGGACAGTTATTTAGTGGAAAATAGCCGACCTTAAAGTGCTCCTTCGCTCAAGCAGAACTTGAGCTTGTAAAAACAAACAAAAAACAACCTCCCTCTCTCTTTGTACAGCAGAGTTTTTTGCCTTTTCTGCAAAATTGTATTTGTGGTTTTTGTTCCACATTGTTTTACTGGATGCTTTTGTACGTCTTTGCCGTGTTTTGTGGAGGTTCGGCGGATTTTTTTTTACAGTAGAGAGTCCATAATGGCCCTGAAGAAGCAATGGCCGCTGGCTGCTCTGCTTTGCGACGACGACACTGGAGGCCGCCATTGCTGTAGTACCGCCATATAGCCGCTAGTTCCCCATTGGAATGCATTGGACTTTAGACACGTTAAAAACAACTTTAATGCCCGGTGCCTAATTTTTTGGAACTGTCTACAGCTCGATATTCCTCCTGTGATTACGCTGGGTTAGACACAATCAGAGGCACCGGGCTGGTTATCGTAGGAAACATTTTAGAAATCTCCTACTTAATGAGGGTCGGACTGTTAGCATTGGAGCTGCGCGAGCTACACGTCACACAAGGGCCGAGTCTACAGTGAAGATCCCGCCCTTATGCCCTTATTAGGAACATGCTTCGTCAGAGCTGGGGAGGAGGAGTCTGTAAATCCGCCATGATTTCCCCCTCGAACGTGGTCATTGTGGTAAACAGGGAGGAGTGAGGAGGAGTTGTCTATTATTTGTACAGTCTACTATGTGAAGAAGCAGCTTTATAAAGTGAACAAACAGCAGCTTATGAGCTAAAGACGTTTGAGACCGACACATTTCTTCCTCTGAGACACTGAAGAGGCACCAAGAGCCCCCACCCCAGCACAGAGGAGCCGTCAGACGAGGCGCTACAGGAAACAAGGAAGGAACATATGAGGAGGTATCCATGCAAGAAGGAGGAGGTGGAGCTGACCAGTGCAGGACACCACACTCTGAAACAGGGACAAACCCAGGAGGCACTGTTCCAAATGGTTTGATCTGTGAATGCAACTGGACCAGAGAGAGGACCAAAACACTGCGAAGCCATGAGACTGTCCAAATCAAAACTGACTGACCATTATCAGGTCAATAAAGCTGAGCACACACGGCACGATTTTTGTTGCCCGATTTTACTACAAGTTTCTGTCACACCGAGTCTTCCTGAGTCATGGTTTTGTGCAGTCGCGGCGGCTCGTGTCTCGTATTGTGGAGGGTCAACGTCTCACCGCGATATATTTTACGTCGTAGTTTCCATCCTAGTTTTTATTTTAACTAAGTCTGTTTTGTTCCTCCATAATTGTTTCCTGTGGCAGTGACTGTTAGCGATCATAATCACGCTCAGACGCTTTGGATAAACTCTCCTCCAATTCCTCATTCTTTTAAAACATTCCGCAATCCCCATTAACCCTCCGTCTCCTCATCTCCGTGTGTTTACCGCTCGTCTGACCACTTCCCTGTGATTTCCTTAAACCTGCAGCTTCTCCTGAATCTTAAAAAAACTCTCCCTCAGTCGGAGCTGGGACCAATTAGCCGATCATTTTCACGACTTCGAAAACCATTAGCCCAAAGCAACCAGCTGTTTACGCCTTTAAAAATACGAGCCGCGTCTCCCCAAAGAGCCTCCTCATATCCTCGCGTCGCGTGCAAATGTCTTTTCGCTGATTTATTGCCTAAGCTTGGTCCATTTAGCGCATGTTTTAGTAATGTTTGTTTGGCGCTTCCATGAGGTAATGAGGCTCTAACTGTAGAAGTGTTTGGAGACGCGGTTTGTGTGAGATGAAAACGACTTAAAATAGATTAAACTGTACAGAACCAGGGGGACGAGAGACCAAACCAAGAGTAAGCAATGACTAGAATAGGAAATAAAGTTGCATTAAAGCAGAAGTAAAAGAGCCTCCAACAGACCTACTGTATTTGGTAATGTGGGTTTTAAGATGCATTTTCTAAGTTTGTGAAATGTGCTTGTTTCCAGGTGCTGTCCATTTGTCCCAAAGACATGAGAGCCGACATCTGTGTCCACCTCAACCGCAAGGTAACGGCCCAGAGCTGACGGTTCATTTGGACTTTAAATGAGTTTTTCTGTTTCACTGTTTGGAAACCGACATCAAACTGTGGCTGTTTCTGAAATCAGTAACATTTGGTAGATTATTGGATCCTAAACTCGAGGATTACACTTTTGTGCATGTTTTAACCTCTTAACCCTCACTTGAACATTTTCTCCAGTTTGGCATTACCCAAATCTAAATGCATCTTGAACATTCATCCATCCATCCATTTTCTTCCGCTTTATCCGGGGCCGGGTCGCGGGGGCAGCAGTCTCAGCAGAGATGCCCAGACTTCCCGATCCACGCAAACCTCCTCCTGTTGTTCTGGGGGACCCCGAGGCGACACCAGGCCAGCTCGGAGACATAGTCCCACCAGCGTGTCCTGGTGCAGCCACTCTACTCCGAGCTCCTCCCGGGTAACTGAGCTCCTCACCTGATCTCAAAGGGCCCAGCCACCCTGTGAAGGAAACTCATTTCGGCCGCTTGTATCCGCGATCTTGTCCTTTCGGTCATTACCCAGATCTCATGACCATAGGTGAGGGTGGGAACGTAGATCGATCGGTAAATCGAGAGCTTTGCCCCCGACTCAGCTCCCTCTTCACCACAACAGTCCGATACAGCGACCGCATCACTGCTGACGCTGCACCGATCCGTCTATCGATCTCACGCTCCATCCGTCCCTCACTCGTGAACAAGACCCCGAGATACTTGAACTCCTCCACTTGAGGTAAGGACTCCCCACCGACCTGAAGTGGGGAAGCCACCTTTTTCCGGTGGAGAACCATGGCCTCAGATCTGGAGGTGCTGATCCTCATCCCGGCCGCTTCACACTCGGCTGCAAACCGCCCCAGAGCAGCTGAAGGTCCTGATTTGATGAAGCCAACAGAACAACATCATCTGCAAACAGCAGAGATGAGATCCTGAGGTTCCCAAACCGGACACCCTCCGGCCCCTGGCTGCGCCTAGAAATTCTGTCCATAAAGGTAATGAACAGAACCGGTTCTGCATCTTGAACAAAGTGTCAATATAGCGACAAAAACAAGGATGAAAATCCAACAAAAAGAGCTACAAAAACACAATGAAAAAGTGACAAAAATGCAGCAGTTTTGTAGGTCTTAGATTTCAAACGAAGCGTTAGACTGTGGCTCTCCACTCAAGAAGATTTTTAGATTTGGGTAAAACCGAACTGGAGAAATGCACTCGGTTAAGACGGGGGGATAGAGGTTTAAGGGCCTATCTCACCGGCCTGGAGACTAGTTGGAGACTTGAGTTGCCGCTGGTCATGGAGATGTCTTCGAGACGTCCCCTGGAGACAAAGCGAGTCTCCAGGTACTTTGAGTCAAAACGAACAGGTTCAATATCAGCGGAGACCACATGAAGACTTGAAAAGTCTCCGCACAGTCTCCATGTGCACACGGTCTCAAGCTGTTGTGTCGTTGATACTGTTTGTTCCTTTGTTGTCCTCAACATGTGAGACGTCACAGAAACGTCTCACATGTTGAGGACAACAAAGTCTATGATGATACTACAGGCTGAAGTGACACCAGTTCTTTTTTATTTTGCCCCTATGTGACCTGTATCTGACCTTTTCATGACAGATCGGATCTTTTCAAATACGACCCAGGCTTCTTGGATATGTCCTAAATCCGATACGAATCTGAACTTTTGTGACTTCAGTCTGAACGGCAGGTCATATTTATCTGACACACGTCATCGATGTGCTACAAATACCATTCATTCTGCATTAAAGTCGATGAGAGCAGGAGGAAAACTACACGTGCACTTGTTATGAATGAAGTTGGCATGAGTGTCGCTGCTCACCTCTCTCTTCACGGCTGAAATCCACAGCGGCACGTTTGATGTCTCTGCTCCACTAAAGTCCATAGTCCAAAAAACTCTCTTCTTTCTTCACCCTAGAACACGATCGCTCAAATTCAAAACACCATCATTAACGAGATAATACACCTGATAAAAAGTACTTGTCATCAAAATATATCAAACCATGACAATACATGACACATTTAAGTCGTGTTCTTTTATTTTAAACTGTGTCATGTCTAACAAAATTAAAGAAAAGCATAATGAGAGGACCATATGAAAATGCTCCAAAATTACTAGAAAATGAGGAATTTGGAAACAAAACATTCCTCCAAAAAATAATAATAATGAAGATGGAAACTTGGTTTTTGGTCCACCCATTCCTGGGATATTTGAGACTCCCCTGGTGAAGGCTCTACCCTAACCCTGGGTAGAATCTAGCCTGATAAACCACACCCACTTCTTTTCTGCGCGAAAGAAGGCGGGTCTGGACACACACGGTAAACAAGTTGCTGATTGGCGGCTGAGGCCGAACCAATCACGACCGTCACAGAGACAAGTTTACGTCACTCGCTGCACCGCTATGTTGTAGTTCAATTACCATTAACATTACCAAAACTAATGATGGATATAGTAGTCGAGGATTTTGCCTCCGCGTGCTCGTGAGTTTATATTATTGAGTTCATATTTTGTGAGTTGGACTACAGCTGTCGTCACGTCTGCTAATTGGTTTATTTCACTGACAATCTGTACTTGTTAGGCCCGCCCGTTCAAACTGCTGCAATTGCTCCGTTACCAGACTAACTTCCCTGCGTGGAATGGACAGGGAATAGTATGGCAGAGCCAGGCAAGGTAGAATCCATCCGAAACCTACTTTACCTTCTATCACTATTGCTGGGTGAAAGCCACCCAAACATGGGCCTATAGGAAAGTGTGTTTTGTATTAGGAAAACACCCAGGACACTCAGATAAACGCAGCATCATGAAAATCACATACTGTACATTTATTTGCTCAGGTGAAAACCACCCGTTGATGGTGTTCGAGGGTTAAAATGATTCGGTTATTGATGTACTCACTTCGTTAGCTTCCCACAACTTTAACATAGCCAGGTCCTTTCTTGTTTACTTCCTCAAACAGCAGCAACAACCTTGTATAAAAAAATCTGATTCTAAAAAAAATTGGAATTGAGCATTAAGCCCTTCAGTCTGAACGTAGCCAAATGTGTTCACAACATTACCGCAACTGCTTGAGACTGCGGAGACCTCTCAGAGACCATGCGGAGGGAGGCTCTGCAAACTCCACACAGAAATGCCATTTTTATTTTGTTTATGATTTTACTTGGCAGGGACTGTGCTTTAAAACATTGCCACAAACCGGTGCTTGATTTATAAATGAGGAGTTTCAGGAACACTTTTGGACTGATGTGAAGGATTTGGGGAACAAGTCAAAACAGTTACCGGATCACTCTCATTAAACACCATTACATCGATCAGCATTACCCTGAAAAACTGAAATATGGGGAAGCATTCTCCCACACTAGGTAAGCTAACCATGAGGACAGCTCATGGGGACAGTCTGTCTTTAATGGAAAAGTCTAACGTCCGATCGTACTGTCAGCCCAAGTGGAAGTGAACCTTAATTGTACATTTCCCTCCTCGCTGTGAGAGACTGGCTGACTGCGCCCTTAGCTACAGTATCATTCCACCTCCACAGCAGTCAGTAGATTAAAAGTTAGAAGGTCGGCGCGTTGGGAACAAAGGTGTGAGTGACAGAGGTTATTTATAGGGACATTATCTCCCACTCGAGACGTCTGTTACACAATACAATACTCCTGCAGACTCAGCGCTCAGTCGGGGAGAGAGGAGGGCGGACTTTCAGGAGACTGTTGTGTAACTTGGACTAAAGTAAAGATGATCCGCCCTCGCCCTGGGACCGTCCTGTGTGGAGCCAGAGCCGATAGTTTAACCTGGGGAAAGGAAAGAAGGGGAATCGACTGGACTGGTTTTAATGTCAGAGAAAAAATAGACCGAAAACTCACCATTTATGATGTTAAATGTATGTTTTGTTTGGGGATTTCCGACTTCAACTTCGTCTTTCCCACACTTATTCATTCACAAATACTCACATGTTTGGTATCCACGTGTAGCACGAAAGGCTGTGACCGAGATGACTCTGTAATCCAAATATGGTCATTTCCTTTGTGGGAGACAGCAGCGGCTAAAGACGGGAGGAATATACACAGGGCACATGCACAGACATGTGCACTTTAGAGGCGTAACAATATTTTGAAGGTTTATCGAGCATTGAATAAAAAAAACAGCATGAAAATAGAATTTCACCTGTAACTACATCAGTGTTGGGAATAACTGTGTTTAAGTATAACGGTGCTACATTTTCGGTAACGGAGTAATCTAATTAATTACTCTCCCCATCATTACAAAGCCGTCATCATTACTGGGAAAACAAAGTGGCACATTACAGTTCGGCTGAATGAAGCGCCGCAGAGTCAGGCAGACAGCGGGCAGCCCCGCTCAGCCCCTGGAGAGCAGGGGGCGGAGTCTCTTCCCACGCTGTCTTTGTTGATGCCCTTTGGGGATCACAGCATTCAGTGTCCCGTCCCTCTCCAGGACAGGGACAACTGTGTGTCTGTGCAGAGTGTTGCATCGTGCTCTCTGCTCCAAAAACTACGTGTCCCAGACCCACGGCTCGTCATCCCCACAGCGCTGTATGTGACCGGTGCGGGGGAGAGTCGAGTTGATAGATAGATAGATAGATAGATAGATGAACGATTTCCATCCGTCGTCCCCCATGTGCACTCTCAAACACACTCTCATTCATCCTGGCCTATTGTACATGTTTTTAGTGGTAGGGGAAACCAGAGTACCCGGAGGAAACCTACACAGACACGAGGAGAACATGCAAACTCCACACAGAAAGGCCTCGTCCGTGCATTATCAGCAAAACCTGCAACTGAATGGATCTGTTACCTATTTCAGTGGATATTTAGATTTAATGCCTGTTGTAACAGTGTTAATTTCATCGACTAAAGTATTTGGTCTTAATTTTAGTCAAAGTGATATTTTTGACGACTAAAATTGGACTAAAACTAAATTTAAAGTTTTTCATGAGACTAAAACTATGACTGAAATGTCCAGATATTTTAGTCGACTAAAATAAAACTAAATAAGAATGAAAAGGAGAGACTAAAATCATCCAAACTTCTATTGACCGTCTGAAAGAGCCTCAGATCTTGTAAATTCACTGCCAAAGGAGCAGCTCTGAGCTTTGTTCATGTGGGAGCAGCTCCATGAAGCAGAGGAGCTGATTAAATATGATTATAGTGAATATTATAAATGCAAAGTCCACTAAATTTGTCTTAAATTTAGTCGACTAAATTGACTTGCAATTTTAGTCGACTAAAACTAGACTAAAATGTAAGAATTTTTTTTGACTAAATATCGACTAAAATTGAATTACATTTTCGTCAAAAGACTAAGACTAAAACTAAATTAAAATATGGTGTCAAAATTAACACTGTGTTGTAACCAATTGTTTTTGTTGCTTTTTTACATTGAAGGCTTTAATTTACTTTTTATAGTCCAATCAAAGACTTTTTAATGCCTCCATGTGCTTAGCTCTGTCGTAGTAAAGTCATTTCTCTGTCGTAGTAAAGTCATTTCTCTGTCGTAGTAAAGTCATTTCTCTGTCGTAGTAAAGTCATTTCTCTGTCGTAGTAAAGTCATTTCTCTGTCGTAGTAAAGTCATTTCTCTGTCGTAGTAAAGTCATTTCTCTGTCGTAGTAAAGTCATTTCTCTGTCGTAGTAAAGTCATTTCTCTGTCGTAGTAAAGTCATTTCTCTGTCATAGTAAAGTCATTTCTCTGTCATAGTAAAGTCATTTCTCTGTCATAGTAAAGTGTTTTTCCCGTGTTTTTCCCGCAGGTGTTTAACGAACACCCCGCCTTCCGCCTGGCGAGCGACGGCTGCCTGCGCTCGCTGGCCGTGCAGTTCCAGACCACGCACTGCGCTCCCGGAGACCTGATCTTCCACCAGGGGGAGTCGGTGGACACGCTCTGCTTCGTGGTCTCGGGGTCACTGGAGGTCATCCAGGACGACGAGGTCATCGCCATCCTCGGTAAGAAACGCCCGTCTGAAGAGCGCGCGGTAGAGAGTACTTGAGCAGAGGTTAAGGATGTGTTTACGAGACCAGGGGTACGGGGAATTATTTCAGATTAAAGGAGAAAGTCAAACTGGTAGAACCTCAATATTAAGTTCAAAGGAAAGTTAGTTTTAATTATGTTTTTTTAGTAAAAGGTTTAGCTTCATTTTGAAACACAGCACACTATTAAACACTGAATCCTCTCAGTTTAGTGGGTCACTTTGTGATCATTTTGGGGAGTTCCTCGATACCAGTGTGGTATTGAAAAATAAAAGTCTTGAGAGCAAGTACTGGGAAAATAATACAGCTTTGATGCTGTTGGTCCAAGGACAGCTCAAATAAATGATTTCCCCCCCAAAATTTTTCCCAATTTTTTATTATTATTTGTTTATTTGATATGGACATACTGTAACAACTGCATTGGACAAACCAGATTCATTGGTGTTATAGCAAAACTGCTCATTTGCAACACTTGTCCATAGGAGGCTACACATCTCACCAAACACAATACAATACAGTACACATTACAATATTTAAAAAGGTAAACAATACACATCATCAGTACATTTCATACAGCGTTACCATGTGAGCAGTTTTGACTTGACTTCAGCCACTGTTTCAGACTCTGTAAAAACTGTTCATGTCAGGCTGCAGTTTTAAATCAGTGGGCAGAGAGTTCCACAGGCTGGATCCATTAAAAGAGAAACTGGACTGTCCAAACATTTTTGTAAATTTTGGGAGAACACAGTCCCCACCATAGACTGTTAAAAAGAATAGACAACTCCTCCTCACTCCTCCCCGTTTACCATAATGACCACGTTCGAGGGGGAAATCATGGCGGATTTACAGACTCCTCCTCCCCAGCTCTGACGAAGCATGTTCCTAATAAGGGCAAAAGGGCGGGATCTCACTGTAGACTCGGCCCTTGCGTGACGTGTAGCTCGCGCAGCTCCAATGCTAACAGTCCGACCTCCGTTAAGTAGGAGATGAAAAAAAATATTATTTCGAAAACCAGCCTGGTTTCTATTTTTTTGACTAACCCAGCGTTATCTCAGGAGGAATATGTAGCCATATTAAGTGTTGAAAAATTGAAACCAGGCAATAAAGTTGTTTTTAACGTGTCTGAAGTCCAATACTTTTCAATGGGGGCCTAGCGGCCAAATGGAGGTACTACAGCAATGGAGGAGCAATGGCGGCCTCCAGTGTTGCGGTCACAAAGCAGAGCAGCCAGCGGCCATTGGTCCCCACTCACCGAGGCTCTGGTGGAGGGTCTGCGGGAGTCCTGACGCCGAACAATGAGATCGGCAAACAGCGGCGACACATGACTGTTCAAACATTTAAAGACCAATTTCAGAGACTAAAATGTATAAAGTTTTCGAAAGTAAAAATATTATGTCTATGGATGATGTCACAGTGATGCCATCTCATAGGTTTTCTGTCAAATACCTTGACTGCCTGTTTGTACAATGAAACAACCGGCTTGAGTGTGGACGGGGAGGTTTGTGACCAGGATGTGACGCAGTAGGACAGATGTGAAAAAATCATTGCATGCATGTATAACAGGGCGGCCTGATGGGACCTAGCCCTCCTGATCCCTTTTTCTGAATGTTTGGCCCATTTTTTCCTAATTTTTGCTCATTTTTATCTTTTTTCTCCCCATTTCCCCTCTATTTTTTCATGCATTTTCCCTCAATTATTATTATTTTTCTTTTCAGAATTTTTGCCAATTTTTATTACTAATATTTTAGAGCAGGGTTCGATCACTTTTCTTCCTACTGACAAGAAAAAATCGTTAAATGTATGGTTTTATTTTGTTGATATATTAGTTACTATTTATGAGTGAAATCATCTGTAAAACATTTAAATGTTGCCTTATTTTTTTTAAAGCTCAATAAATCAGGCAGGAATTAGATATAAAAAAATCCCTGTAGTTGTAGTTGAGTTGGAGCCTGTAAGTCTGTAGGAGCGACTGGTGGAGATGTTTGGAGAGCACGTGTGTTTTTCTCCCAGCTTTATCCACCGCTGTCTCTCAGAAAGCTGAACGATGCAAAGGGAGAAAGCTACAAAAAATCATAACATTGACCAGTGTGAAAATTCTATGGTTTCACCTGCAGCGTCTGGCCTGGGTGAATCTTTATATCTTTCTGGACGCCTCTCAAACACTCGCTCAGATCAATCCTGGAAACCGTTTGTAGGAGTTCCTTAAACACGTTGTTCCAGGCTGTTTAATCAGAATAAAACGAGTCTTTGCTCTCGGTTCACTCTGCTGCTGTTGCTCTGATAAATGTCATGGCGGCGCCGTGTTGTTTTTCACTGACCTTTCAGTCCGGGGTTCTGGACCTTCAGCTCCAGGGGGCGCCACCGCACGACGCTGAGGCTGAATTTAGCTCATCCCCGAGGGCTTTCATCTAACAGATTCAATCACAGAGCCACGCGTCAGATGCCCTTCCATCCTCCTCTATGTGCTCAAATTACTTATTTAAGTTTTATATATATGGGCTGGTGCTATGCGATCTGGGCAGCTCCAACGGCTGCCCCCACGACCCGGCAACGGACAAGTGGAAGAAAATGAATGAATGAATGAAGTTTTATATATACTGTGTATTGTTTCCTGATCAGATTAAATGTTCAAATTGAAGATTCAAAAGATCGAGCCAGGTTTAAATTTATGGTTTTACTTTGTGGCATGTAAGATTTCTTTTTAGAATGAACTGGTTATTAGTGGAAAAAAATCTTTGGTGGAGGGTTCGAAACTCAAGAAATCAGACAGGAATTAGGTTGGTCAAATTAATTCATTGTTCACAAGAGAAAGTCAAATTACATTACAAATAGAAAAATGGTCCGTAGACATCGGAATCACACCGCTTAATATTGACTGGCAAGAAGTATGTAAAAACACTTTTTTGTTTTCCTGTAACACTAAAATTCAGTTAATACGATATAAAGTCCTGCACAGGGCTCATATTACTACATATAAACTATTTTGAATGGGTACTACTTTACTTTACTAGAAATTCCACAAGTTCAAAGTTTTCGGTTCGAGATAATAAACAGGTTGTCCAAAATGGTGGGTTTTAGTATACCGATCTGTCCAACCTTAGCCCTCCTTGGGGACTTGTCCTCGCTGGCCCCGCCATATCAAGCAATTTCTTCTTACAGCTTTCACTTTAGCTCAAAAAACGATTCTATTAAATTGGAAAGATAAACAAAAAATGTCAGCCGATGTATGGCTGACTTTACTCACAGATCATTCAAACATGGAAAAAAATGACAGCATCCATAAATAATAAAACACAATTTTATCATAAGATATGGCTCCCCTTTTTTTTAGCTATTTGGAAGCTGATTCTCCTACCAGTCCTCAGTGTGATTAGATACTTTATTTTGATGATGACGGTATAATAACAATAATTTAAAAAAATGAAATAATGGTAGTGATAACAACAACAACAACAACAACGGGGATTGCTGTCATAATTATCGTTATGATAATGATTATAGCTGAAAAGGTTAAAAGTATCATCAATGAAGTATTCACAAAAAATACTTTTATTTTTTATTTAATTTCTCCTTTTACTCTCTTTATTTTTTGCATTTTTTGCATTTTTTTTTTTTTTGGAATGCATTGTGCTGAAGTGCCTGTTTATTGCATTTGTTGTACTGTCACCTGTCTTTGTTTTGTTTTGTTTTGTCTTGGTCTTAGTCTGTCAAAAGTATTGTCATTGTTGTAAATGTTATCGTTTGTGTGCCTTTGTCTTTTTTAATGATTAAATTTGAAAAAAAGAAAAAAGACAGGAATTAGGTATAGAAAATACTCTTTGGAAAAACCTCTGCTGTAGTAGAACGTGGCAAACATTTATTTCAACACAAACTCCAAAGCCGACAAAACATTTTGTAGTGTATTTGTATAACCCCGCGGTCTTTGGCGGCTGGCGTCTCCCGCAAAGGAAATAACCGTACTTGGATCACAGAGCGTTGTCGGGGGGATTCCGTTCATCGCGTGGATATCAAACATGTCAGTATTTGTGAATGGATAGGAGCTGGAAACACGGCGGATGTTGGAGCAAGAGTTTGGTCAAATCCCCCCCCCTTTTTTGACATTGAAACTAAGATGTTAAGGGAGAAAACTGGACACAAACCTTAAAAACTGCAGGATTGTATCTTCTGCTGTGTGTCGGTGTCTGTTCACAAAACGAGCTCGTAATAATATCACACGATCCGATGAGGAGCTTGTAAACGTGATAACACTGCACGGAGCTTTGCTAAATTGTGTTAAAACATGGATTATCTCTGAGTTAGAAGAGTCCGTGTGCGTCGCCTCGTGATGGTTTCAGACGGAGACGTTCACGGTGAGATTATGAGTCCACAGCTGGAGACTGACATTAACCCAGCGGGAGACGAGAGGAGAGTGTTTCCAGTTCTTACATAAACCCTTTAATTCACTGACGCTGCGTTCAACACACAGACACACTGCTCTAATATTACTACAGTTAAAGTTGCTCAGACAAATAATAATTAAACACAAATTATATTGAGGATGGTAATGACAGCTGGGAAGTAGCAAGATCTCAGAATATAATAAGTATTAATGCTTTTTAATGCATTACACTATGTAGGGCTTTCATAAACATTATACATGAAAAAAAGAGGAAACTGTACACAAATTGATATTATACTGAGGATGGTGGTGACAAATGGGAAGCAGCAAGATCTCGGAGTATAATATGTACTGCATAGTAACGTGCCTTTATAACATAAAAATAGTGACTTCCGGTAATGTTACCAAGGGCTGCCATTGGTAACATGCTGAAATATATTATATTAAGGTTTGGTATTGGTAACATGCTGAAATATATTATATTAAGGGTTGCCTTTTGTTACTTGCTTTGTACTAAACATCGTACATGAAACGTGATCGTGGTTGTCGTTGTGCTTCGTTTCTGTTTCTATATGAACATTTCAAACAATGCTTTGTAATTTGGTCTGTGTTAAAAAAGTTGCTTTAGTGTAACTGGTTCTCCTTTGACATTGATGCTGCTAATTGTATGATTGATAATGTAATTGCAATAGGATAAAGTTATTATTATAGCTCTGTCATGTAATGTCTTTATGTAGATGCTATATTGTAAATGTTGTATTGATTTTGGGGGTGGGGCTTATAAGCTCTTGCTTCAGCCCACTCTTTTTGAGCAGAATGTTTACTGCTCAAATAAACTAATAAACTAAACTAAAACTAAACAAAGTATCACTCAAAGTTCATATGACACATTACACAGTTTCTGCTAAAACATAGTTAAGGCAATTCTATACTAAACATTTTGCTGAATATTTACCCAGCTTTTTTTAGTTTGACCACTTTTGTGATGTTTAGAATTTCACTTCATGGATGTTGTTGTTCTCCGAATGACATAATTGTGAGAGAAATGCCCGACATCAGTGCTAGCAAAAAGAAAATGTACGAATATTATGAAATTAATAAACCAAAGTTGCGCTTTTGAAATGCTAACGCCAAATTCAAATGGTTAGCTTAGTTAAAGTGCACAGGACAGGTTTTAATGCTTTGGAAAATATGACTTATTTAGACGGATAACATCAGTTGCATAATCAGTGAAGCAGCAATTTTAATGTTGGGCAGAAAAGTTATTTTTATTTGAATTCTTAAGCTGCTGACAGGAAGTGACATAGATAAAGGTAACGTTCTAGAGCAGCTTGACTCATTTCCCATTGACTTGTCCTCTATCTATGTCACTTCCTGTCAGTAGCTTAAAAATGGAGATATAAATATATTTTTGCCCAAAAAATACAGCAAGTGTCAAATGTATATTATTTATTTCCATATTCCCTGCAGCGTCTCTCCTTAAACTGTACAAAGCTCTGTCTGTGTTTCTCCTCTCACCTGCCGCGGCGTTTCAAAGTGTTAAAAGAAATGTCGGGTCAGCGATTCGAGGACAGTGACCCGCAGCCGCCTGCTCCAACACCTCGCTGTTTGACAAACTCACACAGACACACATTCACACAGACACAAACTCACACAAACTCACACACCGGCGCAATGAGAAAGAGGAGCGAGGGAAGACAATGAGAGAAAAGGCACATTTAAACACTTAAAGGTCGTATATCATGCAAAATCGACCTTTTAGCCATGTTGTTATGCTATTTCCTTCTCAAAAACACCCCCTGGGTGGTTTTTAGCTTCATTTACGCAGTTCTAAGTAATCCTCCTGAATCCTGCTCTCTGAGCAGCTGACACTCTGTCATATTTGATGTCATAGTGTCAAACAGGAAGTGCCCGACGTCTGTAATGTAATGCCTTACGGCCTGATTTTAATGTATAAAACAGCTTTCTCATTATTTCTGTTGTAAGAAAGATAAAATAAATTAATTAATAAAAAAAAAAAAAAAAAAAAAAAAGGAACTCTCTGACGCGTCTGCGCTGTCCCGAGAGAGTAAACAAACGCACCCCCGGAGGATCCGAACAGAAGTCATGTTTGTGAAGACGGAGCTCTTTCTAACCTACTCTGGACACGCCTGTTCTTTTTTCTTACCCAACGATAATGTCACGGGTTCGCGTTTGGCTACGAGAGGAACAGGACTATTCAACCTTCCTAAAGAAGAGTGCACTCGCCAGAAGTTGGACTTTCTTTCCGGGATTCAGCGACTTTATCAACCAACCTGATGGATGCTTGGTGAACCTTGGCCAGAATCAAAGTGGATTAACTTTTATAACCAACGCGATCCCATAACGTAAACGTCCGAGGCTGAGCGGTGAGTTAATCAAAACGCGTGTTAGCGTGTGTGTTAGCGTGCGTGTTAGCATGTGTGTTAGCGTGTGTGTTAGCGTGTGTGTTAGCCATTTATGAAACTGTGTTGCACATGTCAACTCCTTATAACTGCATTATGTGAAGTAACTTCACTTTTTTCAGCGATATTTATATTTATAATACTGTAAATGTGGAATGAGCGGAGAGAGGGTTGCGGAGTTAACTGAATCGAAGCGTCTTGTCTTCCGGGTAGGGAAAATACCCCCCAAAAATACTTATATTTCTCTCAAAAATGAGTACTCCATAGTGATAGAGGTACAATATATCATATAAATGCCTATACTTTACTTTGGAATGGCTAAAATAGCAGGATACAGATCATTTAAGGGGAGACACTGCAGGAGAAAGATTTTTTTTTTTTCATTTTCAAGTCTCTTTACGTATAAACTTTCACCTAGAAACAAAAATAAATCTAATCCTAGATTAGCATGTTTCATTATTGCACCGTAACATCTCCACTTTAGTCGCTCCTAGACTTCAAACTTTCCAGTCTCGGACTTAACAAGATTTTGAAGTGTTTTTTCTGAGGGATTCTTCAATATCAATTTCCAAGCCACGAGAAAGAAAGAGTTTGAACAAGAACAAGGCGAAATTCGTTTTATTTTTAAAGTAATCTTTAAACCACATTTGAAGAAAAGAGGCCACACAGAGTTATTCTTCAAGCAGAAACCTTCCACTCCTGGTTTGTCCTCCGCTCATATGTGGGTTTCTAGTGTTTGCTCGGCTAAGGACCTGTCTCACCGGCCTGGAGACTAGTTGGAGACTCGAGTTGCTGCTGGTCGTGGAGATGTATTTGAAACGTCCCCTGGAGATAAGGCGAGTCTCCAGGTAGGTTTGATTTCAGCGAAGACCACATGGAGACTTGAATAAATCTCCATGTGGTCTTAGGGTGTAGAAGTGGGTCGTCCTGTTGTAAAGACAGACTTGTTCTGTGACTGTGTTTTCCTTCTGCAGTGATTCATTAAAACAAAGTATTAACGGCGGTGTCTCTTGTTAATCAGCCGCTCGTTAGGACTAAGTGTGTGTAATTACAATGAACGCGGTGTGATTCGCTGCAGTAAACAGAGACATATGGGACCATCCATCATTTAATACAAACGAGCAGCGACTGAGGACGGTTTCAAGGCGACGGGACGGCGAATAATAATCTAGAAATGAGCTAAATCTTATTGTAATAAGTAGAGATGCACCGATCCAGCTTTCTTGCTTCCGATACCGATACTGCAGCCGGGGATGGAGTTTTGTTCATTGTGAGAGCGAAATACCCACAGTTCATTCACTTTGAACACAACGCAGTATTTTCTACAGCAGATACTTAATTTGACCAAGCAACTTTTATTTTGACTGCAGTCATGTTTGATCAGTTGTATCTGTACTCTTACTTAAGCACTAAAATCAAGTACTTTTAGCATCACTGGCTAAAGTTACATTTCCGTCATATTAGAGCTCTTTCACACTGTCGGCGTGTTCGTTATTATATGGAACAGAAGACGGAGGCTCGATCAATTAAAATCAATCATAGTTTTATTCCTTCATAATACAATCTTAAAACACAAGTTATCTGAGCGCGACATCTCCCTAACAGCATGTTGGTAGGCCAGCGGCCTCTGGCCAGAAAGACCTGGATATCCTCCTCCCGAGCAATATATAGGAACAGGAAGTAGTAGGCGTGTCCTTGTCGAAGAACCAATTAGCGCTCTTGGAATGTTGTCGTCACTTCCTCTGCAATCTGACTCCACCTATTGTCCTTCAGACGTCTTCTCAAAACCTCCCTTCTAACACACTGCCCCCCAGTGATTCCAACGATAAAGACAAAGTGCAATAAAACACAAAAGACTGTCGAATTAATAAAGCTGTTTGATCAACTAGATAAATATTCAAACTTCTTTGTGACATATAAAGAAATAAACAGGCCACGGGACTTATTATCTGTAGTGTTTCCAGCTCTGACCCTGTGCCTCCTCCGTCTGTGCCCAGGGAAGGGCGACGTCTTCGGGGACGTATTCTGGAAGGAGTCGTCTCTGGCCCACGCCTGTGCCAACGTCCGAGCGCTCACCTACTGCGACCTGCACGTCATCCGCCAAGACGCGCTGCTCAAAGTGCTGGAGTTCTACACGGCCTTCGCCAACTCCTTCTCACGCAACCTCATCCTCACCTGCAACCTCAGGAAGCGGGTAAGGACCTCAGGGAGCGGGTTAGGACCTCAGGGAGCGGGTAAGGACCTCAGGGAGCGGGTAGGGTAAGGGCCTCAGGGAGCGGGTAAGAGCATCGGGAAGAGGGTAAGGGCCTTGGGAAGAGGGTAAGGGCCTCGGGAAGCGGGTAAGAGCATAGAAATAAAAAGGAGAAGCAGTTCCCGCAGTATGTTGGCAGTTAGTAAGCCGGCTATTTTGGGAATGTTTTCAGAGTCTGTTTGCCTATTGAATGTATTTTTCCTATACATGCTTTTCAGTCATGTGACCTTTGTTGTTATGGCGGCCATTTTGAATACCGAAGTAGAATTATGCAGTACTACAACATGTAACAATATCTCTACTCAGAATGAAAATGAAAGACAACTGATTGACAGTGGGATTTTTATGTCCTCGTAATCATTGCTCAAGAAGATAACAGTAAAAACACGGCCCCAGAGACGCACGTTTATGTGAAGAAACCAGTGAGTCAGTGTTTAAGCTGCTCAAGACGTTAACATTCTACTGGTTAGCATTTAGCTTTAACAGCTTCAAGAGAAAGCCCTGAACCAAACCACAAACGTCTAGCCTCGGATACAACATGTGACAGAGGTCAGAGCTGAGCTGTTACTGTAGTATTTCCTCAGTGTTCATAGATGTGAGACACACATGTGTTTATCGTGTTGAAGCCATTGACAGTTGATTGATGACAGTTGCTAACCGGTAGCATGCTAACGTCTTAAGCAGCTTAAACACTGACTCAGACTGAGACTCTATTGACATGACAAACTGTAAAAATCCCAGAGAAAGGTTTTCTGTTTCCTCTTTGATGAGTTAATTTAGTCTTCAGAGTGAAGCAGCTCTTTAGTAAATCCTGCTGTAGCTCCACAGACAGAGCTGCTACGTCTGTGCCACATTTGCTGGTTATATCTGGGGTCGTGTTTTTACTGTTATCTTCATGAGCAATGATTACATTAGCAATGAGTAGAGAAAATGTTACATGTTGTAGTACTGTATAATTCTACTCCAGTATTCAAAATGGCGGCGAACTATGCATGCGTGATGTCATTGGAAACGCATGTATAGCGTGAGCATTAGTCTCAAACATTGCAAATTATGAACAATCCAGATGTTTTCAGCTGTTGTCAACCATCGACTACATTTAGGTCAAAACCTCATTAGAAATCATGAATGAATGTACAGACCTTTGGAGATTTTACTTTAGATACAAATTAGCGTCTACAAGTTTCCCTGAGCTAACGTTAAATGATATTCTGTTAAGTTTCTGCTTTTTGTGGGTCAAATACACCTACAGGTGCCACTATACATCATCTTATATTATGTTAATGAATCAGAAATTATATTAAAACCATGAAACAGACATGTCATACCTCGCCATACTTTAGTATAGGGCCTGGCTTCTCCATTCATTTTGTATTGGGAGAGAGCGCTCAATTCAGGAAGGTCCAGGAAGCCGTTTGCTAAAAGAAGAACGAATTTGTAGGATCAGGCTCAGAGCTATTAACTTAAACAGAACCGTAAAATCCTAAATGTCGGCTGGAGACCTGACTGAAGCAGATGTGGGAGTGAAGCAGAGGTCGGCGCAGGTTGAGGCCGATTCATAATTAAACGTTTGAACTGGAGCTCGCTGTGACACTGTTTTATTCATGGTGGCAGACGACCCACAGTGAAATGATCTATAAACACGCAGCCAATTACAGAGGAGGGTCCCAGAGAGGCTCCTGTCTGACAGAAAATTATATATTACTTTATCACATTTACTTTATCATGTAAATGTGGACAAATCTCATATTTCATCTGAATCACACCGTAAATATGAGTTGCCAAATAAAAAGCGGTGGAATAGTACAAAATGCTGTTATTAAACCTGCTGCATCACTGTGTGTCATCATGTGCACGGTAGTGATGGGCTAAATGAGCTGAGGTATCGACACACGTATAAAGCTCAGAAAGCAACACCTCGGCCGAGCTGCGTCACGAGCGAATCATTTTAAGAAAAGTCACATGACCAACACTTCCACTGTGTCATTTTGTGTCATATAGTGTCGTACGCTATGTGCAGCAGCGAGCAGCGGGGTGCCGGTTGAACGAGAGCAACACCTGGCAACGGGCGCCGATCCCAAGAGTGCTCTTGAGCTCGAGCCCCGGGGCTGCTCAAATCTTTGGGCACGAGGCGGATTTGCCCTGATAACAAAATGATTCAACAGAAAACATGTAAAGTACAAGAGCATCTTCTTCTCTTCTCTTTCACAAGATATTTAAGTGCAACGCAAAAACATACATATAGCCTAGAATATTATTTAGGCTAGTTGTTGTACCACTCACATAGCTCTGTGAGGAGAGCGTCCGGTTTGTAATCAGAGGGTCGTGAGTTTGAGTCAGATGATGGTCTATCATGGTTTAGTTGTTGACTTGACTTTGTTGGCGTATTCTTTACTATATGGAGAGAAGATGGAGACTCGTTCTATTAAAATCAATCATTGTTTTATTCCCTAATAATACAATCTAAAACAAAAGTTATACGGGCTGTCCCAAGGACACATATTGGTCGACCAGCGAGGAGAGGGCAAGAGAGAGGCCCTGCCCCTGAGCAACACAAAAGTACATGATGAAGTAGGCGTGTCCTTGTCGAACCAATCAGTGCTCTTGGAATGTTCTTATCGGCACTTCCTCGCAATCTGACTCCTCCTTTTGACACACTGCCCCCCAGTGGCTCTAACCGTAAAGACAACAACAAATGGAAACCCCAGTTTCAAATGAACCTTAAAGCACAGATTACATTACCACAGTTTCATATATAATCATTAAAGCCTAGTATGATAAAAACATGTATAGAAATATTTCCACAACATCCACTGGTAAACAAAAGCAAAAATAGACCTAGTGCCATATTATTGTCACAAGCAGAATTATTCTTTATCAAGTCTTGCTCAGTGACTTCATTTTGAGATAATGAGATGTATTAATGATACCTCTCATTAAGTTGTTTCTATTCTCATTTTCCTGAGCAGATTTCCTCTTTCTAAATGATCACTCCAGCTGTTTAACAACTCATTCATGACAATTCGGTTCACATTTCTCAATGAGAGTAAATGAGCTCAGTCAGTGTTGAGTGAGATTTTTTCAGGCTCACTGTAATGCTTTTTCACCACCAGATGGCGTCTATACCATGTAGCCCTCACTGTGTGATACAGTGTGACACAATAATGACACTTTGAAGTATCATCTGCCCATCACTAGTGCACGGGCCGGATCCACATAAGGACAGGCTACACAAAACATTAATGAAAAGTTTGAGCTGCTTTCATATAACAAGCTTTAGTTTTAGTCATAGATCAATGTTTGTGTCTTATTTTACGCTCTGCTGCCCAGTGTCTGACACTTACACAGCGTGATGGACTCCTCGCTCTTCTCTCTTTTCTCAAACATATAACATAAGAGTTTATTCACGCAGTAGAGAAAAGAAAAGACTGAGAAAAAATTGCTACGGCCATGGTCACCACATATGACACCAATCAATCTCACTGAAGGGTGATCGATACGGCGACTGAACATTTAATGCTGTAGTTAAACTTTTTCACGGGTTTCCGTCAGGTTTGACCATACAAAGCCAATAGAGACTCTTCACTTTTTAAACTATTCCATAAACCAGGCCTAATTATCACACAATCCCTTGAACCTCATCCAACTCCTAACGAATGTTTTGCATATTGGACAGACGGTTGCAGCGAGGGTCATTTTTCACTGAAGTCACAGGTGAAAATCGCTGAGTCTAAAACAAACTGCGGTGAAACAAAGTACGAAACTACTGAGTCATGCAGGTTTTAGAACATCTACATACTTTAGATAAGCAAATACCCTTTATTCTATTGTTTTATTGTTTTATTGTATTGTGAGAGCAGGATTTGGCAACGGGAGCCCACAAGGGACATTTCTGGCACCGCAATTGTTCTTTTCTCTCTTTTTCACTTTAAATGCAGCATAAAAGGGTTAGGAATTGCTTGCTTGATCTTTTACGCTATAAATTAGGGGTTGCTAACTAATGATAGCTACCCACCAAAGAGCCGAAATTTCTTTATGCATGGACTTTTTCTTTTTAATAATTATATTGAATTTAATTTATTTCTGCTCTGACTGGGAGAGCATTTGATTGACTTATTTAAGGGATATTTCAGGATTTTTCACATAGGGCCTCATTTCCTAGTTATATAGAGTGTTGTTGATTTCTTTTCTTTTGTTTTAATTCATGCAGTTCTTATATTTGAAGAGTTTAGTGGTGCTAGGCTAGTGCTAGGCTAGTGCATGTCTATGGTAACTAGTAGCCTGCATTAAAAACAGTCTGACCCAAGCACAGTGCACCTGAGGCAAATCACTTATAACACCAGACGACCCATATAAAGGTCTGTGTTGACTGAATAATGTTTTAAATATAACCATTTTGCATTTAAAAGAACTTATATTTGAGCAGCATCAGCTTCCTGGTTGTAGCTACGCAGTGGTGGAGTGATCTGCTCGGTTACCGGATCTACAGTAGTTTGTTTACCTGCGGCCGGCGTTACTACACGTGGAATTCACAAAGGAGTTTTCTACAAATCAGATATGGCAATGTTTGGAGGACGAGCCCATGATTTTGAAGAGGTCTTTAATGCGGAGTACTAGTTACCATAGACATGCGATAGCCTAGCAAATATAAGGACTGCATGAATTTAAAAATATATATATCTCCAGAAATCAACAACACTCTGGATGACTAGAAAATGAGGCCCTATGTCAAAAATGTCTGTGTCTGCAGCCTGGTCCTGACTGGACTGTGCAGAGAAACTTCTCTAGGCTGCACAAAGTTCACAAACTTTAATCAGGAGCCTCTGGAGGACATCTGAGATTCTGTTTTATGTTGCGTTCGTTACAACATGTAAAAGAAAAGTCAATGACTTTGCGTGTTTCTGCGCTGCGACGTCGCGCTTCGCATCATATGCTTCGTTAGAGCTCGTCTTTTCTCATGTCCTAATTTGAATCTTTTTCTGTGAATATGAGGCCAATCATCATCAGATGAAGAGGGATCAGAAAGAAGCACAGAAGCTGTTCCCAGAGCCACGATCGGCCTGACTGTTGTTTATCCTGCGTCTGCTTCACCTTTTACACACCGCCTCTAAAACATTCATGTGTGTAGAGATGGGAAACAGGGTCTGTGGGAATACGATTGGATTTTGGTCACCATTCTTAAAGGCTGTTCCAGTTTATGGGAAATATATACTAATTCTTATGCAAAAAGCCGCACTTTGATTGGCCAAGAGTCGCATGTGCGTTCGCCACCCCTGCTATAAATTCAATGTTCATTCAACATTATTACAGTTGAAACATTATTACAGTTGACGCAGGTATGATAGCAATGAGAAACATGATAACTTTGAAGATGATATTTTAATAGATATGTGCGCTAGTACATATTTAGTACATGTATGTATATATATATATATATATATATATATATATATATATGTATAAATATGTCTGTATGTGTGTATATATATGTATATCTAAAACACTATACTTAAAGTGCATATGACAGATTTTAATGCTCTTAAAAATATGACTTATTTAGATGGATTACATCAGTTGCATAGTTATCATTTTTTTTCAGTGAAGCAGCAATTTTAATGAAGAAATGTTGGGCAGAAAAGTTATTTTTATTTGAATTTTTAAGCTGCTGACAGGAAGTGACATAAAAGAAGGAAACATTCCATAGCAGTTTGACTCATTAATTTCCCATTGACTTAACATGGCTGCACGGCAACAGTTTAAAATTGTTTACCTTCTTCGATGTCACTTCCTGTCGGTGTCCAATAAGGAAGTGAAAACATAAACATCACAGAAATGCTCAAACTAAAGGAAACTGGGAATAATCTTTAGCAACATCTTAAATATAATCGTGTTAACTGTGTTTTAGCAAAAATTGTGTCTAATGTGTCAGATGCACTTTAAACAATAAGTAAATCAATAGAACGGTGACCAGAATGGTAATATAAGCAATGATAAAAAAATAAGAGAAAATTGTAAAACTAAGTAAATACACTCAGAAATCACAAACTTTTCTATTTGTATTGTATTGTATTTTGAAATTGGGGTTGACACTTATAAGCTTTCTTGCTTCGGCCTACTCCTTTGAGTTATTATTTATTTTATTTTTTGTGATAATGTAAATGTAATGATGTAATATTGTAAATACTAACGCACTGTAAATAATAGCTCAAATAACTCAAATAAAAATAAATACATAAATAAACTAAACACATTCATCTGCACGTTTTGCTGATCCATCCATCCATCCATTTTCTTCCACTTGTCCGTTGCCGGGTCGTGGGGCAGCTGCCGGAGCTGCCCAAATCACATAGCACCAGCCCCCACGGCGCCTTCTGCAGGTGGTGGTCCACGGAAGGACGGCCTCACGGTTTAAACCGGGCCTGTTGGTCTCTCCTAGGGGCTACCAGTGTAGGCAGACACTGGAGGCAATGTGGGTGAAGTGCCTTGCCCAAGGACACAACGACAATGTGCACTGTCAGGAGCGGGATTCGAACCCACGACCTTCCGATCATGAGACGACCCGCTCTACCATCTGCGCCACTGTCGCCCACGTTTTGCTGATATTATCTGTAAATTATTCGGCCATTCTACTCAAACTTTGCACAAAAATGGCTAAATATGTAGAATTTACTTGTATTGTGTTTTGACGTGTCTTGTGGTGTTAATTAGCCTGACGTGGCTTCTTGCTGTTGCCTGTAGAACCGCCTCACTCCCTCGTTCATTCTCACTCGTCGATGTGCGAGCCGCGGTATCTTTTTGAGGAGAACAGATGTGGCAGGAGACTTCAGCCCGTCGCACCTTCGCGTCGCCGCTTTTGTCGAAACGAACGGACGAGTCAGCCATTTTGAAAATCCATGAAATCTGAGCTCGCACAATCTGCTCCGGCGCGACTCAGCAATATTCAGACCCGAAGTTTATTCAGGACGGAGTGTGTGAAGTGTCGGAGTCTCGTCGTCACGGGCGCCGATGTGGCAGAGGCTCAGGGGCAGGAGCGAGTTTCTGTTTGGAGTCTGCATGGTTTGGAAATAGATAGGATTCACATGTTTTCAGTCCCTTCTTTTACTTTTTATTCAGCTTTTCGGAGTCGACCAAAAATATCTGGAGATTATAATTTTAGTCTCATTTTAGTCCGAAAAATATTACTTTGAATAAAATTGTGATGAAATAAAAAAAACGCTGGTCTGAGGTGAGGATCGCGAGAGACACAAACGTTTGTAAACTGCTGGAGTAAATCCTCCTGCAGCAGCTAAAGCACAGCCTTTAATGGAGACAGAAAGACCTATTGTTGTGTTTCTGATGGAGTCGTCCAGCGGCTACAGAGTCTCATCTCAAAGCCTCCTCTAATGAGAGCGACTCAATTGGACGAGGCTTTACTCCACAGCCGTGATGGATGGAGCCGAGATCAGCCTCAACAACTGCAGAGACTCTCACACAGGCGTTTGACCGGGCAGCGGGAAAACTGGAGAAGAAGAAAGAAGAGGAATATGTTATAACATTTTTCTGACAATAATCAAAATCAAACTGTGACTAAAATCTCCAGAGATTTTGATCGACTCAAATCAACTACCGTGATTTCTGGACTATAAGCCTCTCCTTTTTTCACACTCTTTGATGGCCTAATTTATACTCAATATTGTGTCACGTTATCGATAACAATGCACCTAAATTTAATCATAGATAGAGCGCTACACAAGTGCTTTAACACGAGAAAACCACTTGGCTATTTCTGATGACTCTGAGGAGAAAGACCCAACAACAGCTCCACATGCAGATATAATGTTGTGTGTGTGGAGACGATGGAGAGCAGCAGGACGTACCCCACTCCTCTACACCATAACTCGGACGGGTGGCAAATTTTATCGCTGTCTTTCTCTACCTCTGCCCGGAGGAAACCTGGCTGGCTGTGTTCAGTCTCCTCTGAAACGGTGCACCGCCTCCTGGGTTTGTCCCTGTTTCAGAGCGTGGTGTCCTGCACTGGTCAGCTCCACCACCTCCTCCTTCCTCTTACTCCTGCACATCTCCCTCCGCTTTCACTGTCTTCTCCTCATTTGTCCCTTTTTGGTTTCCTGTAGCTCCTCTTGTGAGTTCTCCTCTGTGCTGCAGCTGTGGGGGAATCTTGGTGATTAGTTAGGATATAACATTAACTATAATTAAAGGGGGGTATTAAGTAAAATCGACCTTTTTCAAGCTTTACATCATGTTATTATGTCATTCCCTCATTAAACACATGCCTGGAGTGTTGCCTTGGCTCATTCACATATTTTTGAGTAATCAGTAAAAACTTAGACGGCAGCCATTTTAGGTGTAGCTATGCCTCAGTCCTCCTAGGAACGCCCCCACCTCCTGGAGACGCCTCTGGACCTTTCGTCACCAGCCAAGCCACCAACCACTGCTCCTCAGCTCAGCAGAGCCCCTCCCCGCACAGTAGTGTTGTTTAGATGCCACAGCAGTGTGCTGAAGGGGGCGTGTCGGAAAGCTTCTTAAAGAGACAGAGGCCTATTTCAAGACGTTCAGTACAGCCATTTTGAGAGAGCAATTTTATTCAAGGCAGTTATTTTAATTTACTGCATATACAGACCAACAGAAGGTTACATCATCATTGTAGTATGCTATAGACTGGTGCTATGTGATTGAAAAAAGCATAACACCCCCTCTTTAAAGAAAAATACAACTTAATCTTTCTTCTTTCTCTAGTCAAAAAAATGACAGGAGGGGCTTAGCCCACCGAGCCCATTGATACCAGCTGTCCCTGCTAACAACAGTGCACTGTCTGCAACTATGGACCAAGTTAGCCACAAAAAACTTGCCCAGAGACGCAGACGGCGCCTGATCCTCATTAGAAAACGTAGTAAACTCACTCTGGGATAGTTTTTGTTTGTCCAGCCTTTACAGGTCATGCAAGACTTCAGAGTAGTAGCAGCTAGTTAGTTACTTAGCTTAGCTTTAGTGTGTAGGTTGCCTAAATTAACATGTATTCATGGCATTATGAGTAAAAACAAGCAGCTAATTCCGACATGGTTAATGAAAAAAGAAAAAAAAAAGAAAGAAAATTGTTAAAATTGAAAGTTGATTACATCTGGTCTGGGCTATTGTTATCTTTTGGCATCGGTGTGGCCATCTAATTTGTAATGTTTTTTTTTAAAGAATGGGGTAGGAGCTTATAAGATTTTTTTCTTCATCCTACTCCTGTTCTTCTTTTCATGGAATGTATTGTTGTGTTTGCTGGATTGTTCCAATTGTACAGTATGTTGCATTACCATGAAAAAAGAATAAATAAAATGAAATTAAATGAATTTGGCCAAAAACTAAACAAAAAAGCTTGTACTTCAAGTGAAATCAAGAACGTACAGTGCGCCCTCTGCTGGGCCGCCGCCTGCTGTAACCAGGGTAACCAAACCCACGATTCGCAAACACTCTTGGATGAAAACGTGTGAAAATTCGCTTTTATTATGCGTATTTTCTCTGATGGAAACACAACTAGTGACACCGTTTGAAAGAGCCTCAAAACCAACACAAATGACGCCTTTGTACACGTTTTTAGGAAGAGGAAACCAGCACAGACATGGAGAAGTGAAGTTGCAAACTCCACTGACAGCCCCGTTTATAACCAAATATTAGACTCTCTGCTGCCTGTGGTAACTGTGCAGTGGAAAAATACTGCTCTGGAATATTCAGGGCTGGCAGGATATAGGAAGCAAAAATCTCTTCTATAATGAAATAAAAAGGGGATGGTGAAGAACGCTCGCCTGGCTCTGTCCAAATGTGATTAAGCGTAAACAGTCACAAACTCCTCATTATTGATTTGTGGATTTGAAGCGTGTAATGAAGAACCATCAGAAAGTCACTGATCAGAGCCACTTCATTCACGTCGGGGTAATCAGAAGGCAAAGTGAGAAATAGGGGACTCTAACACTCGAGATTTTTTGCTACTTTTCTCCCTTAACATCTGAGTTTTAATTTCAGAGATTACAATGCTTATTTAATGACCTTTCGATGCTTTTAATCTACAGCAAAAGAGTCAAATTATCTATAAATGTTATGTTTTGCCCTATTCACCTGCACCTCTCGCCTCAGTGATTTACTCTTTACTGTTTCGTGTTTATTTCGTTGAGTTTCAGCAGAGTTGGAGCTGTCTCCTGCTCAGAGGTGAGTGAGAGTCTCTCTGTTCTGCTCGGTGGCAGGTGTCTGTTCCGTGAGGGTTTTATAACGATGTGGAGACGAGGGGACAGTGGACAGCCCTGTCCGCCGTCCAAACCGGGACGTTTCAGACGAGACGAGAGAGCCCAAACTCACCGCTGTCACCTGCTGAGGTTTATCCTGCAGAAACAGCACAGGGGAGTAGGAGACGAGTTAATAAATAAAGGATAAAGGAAGGTTATTTTAGTCTTTTTATTTGGAAGCAGTGAATCTTCAAATAAATATAGTCAATACTCAATGTCTACGCCGAGCAGTAAGTCAGACCTGTCAGTGCAAGTAGAGATAGATCATATTTAAAATCATATTTGGGAGATATGGAAATTTACAATATCAAGTTTAAGTGGAAAAATGTGAGGGGGAAAGAGGGTTGGATAGAGAAAAAATTGGGGGAAATATGGGTGACATTTAATTGCCTGAACACTTCACTTGCCTGAACTTTACTTTGTCTTATTTACTGTTTTGTTTTATTGCCATAATGTTTAGTGCAGCCCTGTGAGGCAACTTCTGTTCTGATATTGGGCTATACAAAACCATTGTTTGATTGGGGAAAAATTTGAGGAAAAAAAAAATCAATCATGTGGCAGAAAATGGGACAAAAATAGGAAAAAATATATATGACGAAATAATTGGGATTAAATTGACAGGAAAATTGCAAGATGCGGAGCAGGAAATGTGGGGGAAAAGGGCAAAATATAGGGGGAAAATAGAGAAAAATGTGCAGCGCATTTATATTTTTGAGCGATAAAGTGATGTTAGTTTGTCAAAATATTTCCTCATCATCGTCATCATAAAAGTCCCCAGAAATATTTATATTCACTTCTGTCAGTATCTCCCAGCCCTATGTGCACGTTGGTGTCCCCCAGGGCTGCCCTTTGTCACCGCTTCTGTTCATTACTTTTATGGACTGGATTTCTAGGCGCAGCCAGGGCTCGGAGGGAAGGACGTCTCTCTCTGCGCCTTCCTTTCTTTCCTTTTTCCGTTCCCTGCTCTGAGCACAGGCTCCAGAGAACACGACACAATGGTTTGATGATCATTGTATATAAGATCCTCCAGTTACTGTTACTTGATTGCACATTTTCCTGTATATTTGCTCCCCCTGAGTGTTTTTGAGAGCTGATGTAACAAGTGAATTTCTCCATTGTCCGATCTCATCTCTATAACCCTTTTTTTCCTCATCATTCTCTTTGAATACATCAATAAAACACAAATACCATTTAACCCCAAAGGCCTCACTGCGGTGTCCTCTCATTGGTCAAAGTTATGGCAGTGGGATTCTGCATACATTGCTGGTCTAGACGGTCAACGTCAACGCTCACAGCTGGTTTTTCCTGAGTCATTGCAATGTCAATATTAAACAGTCTGCGATTATTGTAACATGATTGAATCCCCTCGTCGTCCTCTCCTGCCGTATCCACTCAGACAGTTCTTTTCTGAGGAGGCTGTTTTTCCCAGAGTTTTGTTCCATTTTCGTTATGAATATTTAATCTGCCGTTCTCTCGCTGTCTCTCTCCAAAGTGCCTGTCTCCAAAATTGAAAACGTCTGTCGCTTAGTGCACAGTTTGTCCTCTGAACCCTCGGAGAGACTCAAAAACTCCGACATCCGGACTGAGGTAAAAGGGATCCAAAAGCCCCGACTGCAGCAAACTGGTCTTCCGTGACATCACACGCATAACCTTTACTGTGCAAGACTTTCCAGAGAATACGTTTTTTTAAGAAGGCTGCCATTTTGAGTGGAATTACAACCAGCGCATGGCTATGTTTAAAAAGACAATGACATAACTTCAGATACAGCAGGATTTGGCCAAATACCTGCTTCTTAGCCATGCTATTTTAAGTGGTGTTGTTTTTTTTTCTTCCTTATTTGGTCGGGACAGTGCATGTTAACCATCAATCGTTCAACTCCCACCTGAACCATTTTCTCCAGTTTGGCTTTACCCAAATCTAAAAAGTCAAAATAGTGACACAAACAAGGATGAAAATGCAAAAAAGAGCGATAGAAACGTGACACAAAAAAGCGATGAAAAAGTGACCAAAAAATGTGTGACAAAAACGCCACAAAAAAGCCTAAAAACAGCAACAGAAACTCAGCAAAAGAAATGTGATGTGCAAGGAAAAAGCTCCATTTAGATGAGTTTTTCAAGGTCTTAGCTTTCAAATGAGCCATTACACTGGCCTATAGTAACGTGACCTTATGGATTTGGGTAAAGCTGAACTGCAGAAAATGCATTCGGTTAAGGCGGGGGTTAGGAGGTTAATGAATATACATGGATACTGTAAACCAAGGTCCAAACTGAAAAAGAATTGTCAAGCAAAGGTCCGGAACATACAGGGTTAATTTACGGTTATATGGGGATTTTTAAGCCTTTATTAATCTACTTCTGTGATTTGAAAATTATGCAATTAATTGAATCCTGATATTGTTTTTTTTTTACTTGTTTTGGCTCCTAAATAGAAGAATGCATAGCCTCTATTATACACAATGTGCACATAATATGACAGTGTCTTTCTCCTCTTAGGGCTCAGTTCAACACACTAGGCCCTGCTTTGTCCAGGTTTAGTCCAGGTTTAGTCCAGGTTCAGACCAGCTCGCTGCCGATAAGCCGAATGCCCATCTCGGCTCACCCGTTGCATTATGGGTAATGGAATGTCTTTTGCCTCCCAAACAATAATGATAGTTAGCGTAAAGCAACGAAGAAAGCTCTGATTTGGAGCGTTTTAACCGCTGGAAAGTTGATGATTTAAAGCGTTTTTGTCGTGGCCATGGAGCCTGTTACAATATTAGCTTAAAGTCTATTTTTAGATAGACAGAAACCAAACTGCCATTCATACGAAGAGATGCTTCAAAAGTGACGACCAGTCCTTGTTCATATAGTTGGAATAACTATGGAATAACTATGTGAGAAAAACATTTCTGACCCTTGAAGGCGAAAGGTCTGAAACTGTGGCCTCATGTCGCCGATATTCACAACATTTAAACGGAAATGAGAAATAAAAACATAGAATCCCTCTTTTTTTGTCAATAAGGAGGTGGACAGTAGACGAAATCTTTTTCTTAATTGTGACCAGACAGATCCACATACACACATAGGCTCTGCCTCTAAATGTACTTTATTTTTATTTTTTTACGAGTGATCTGATGGAACAACAGAGCTAATCGGTCGCTAATTTGACAGACGGAAATGTACCCACAATATTTAACATCAACACCGTTTTGGAACTTTTCCCTGTGAAGACGAATTCATGATTTAAAAAGTGAGGGCGTCTGTGTCGGGCTGATCCCAGGTCCTGTCGTTCCCCTGTCCGCGATGGTCCGCTCCTGCCTACGGAGCCGCCGCCCTGACTTTTCCCTTTCAAGATATTCACAACTTAAATATTTGCAAGAAATGTCACTTGAGACTTATAGTCTGTAAACCAATGCCCGTAAGCCTTATAGTTCACGGTTATGGCTCAATATACTTCAGTGTTCACGCTCCGCTACCTGAACTCACACATTTCAATGGAGGTGTGGTTTGTTTGGGCTGAAATTAGGAGCTGATTGACTCACACATGCTTAGTCGAGATGGACATTCGGCTTATTGGGAAACAGCCATATTTCAGTCATTCTGAAACCGTTTCTAAAAATGTAAAAACTATCATGGAGCTAAGATGTAGGACTTTCTCTTTCTGTTCATCTGGGCTGTAGTTTATCGCTCTGCAGTCAGAGAGGGAGAGAGAGCAGACGCAGCCGCTCGTCTGAGGGGATTCAAGGTCGGGTCCAAAGTTCGAATCCAAGGTTCGGGTCCGGATGGGCTGACGCATGGGTCCGGATCCGGACCGAGGTCCGCCATTTAGTGAACTCTGTTGTAAATATTATATCCAGAATATTGTCATAGGGTTAATAATATTACTAATAACTGGGAAGCTGGAGTGCATGGAAACACACTCAATGAATGTACAGACCTATTGGGATTTTTAACTTTAGATACGAAATTAACATATACAAGTGTCCTCTGGGCTAAAAAAGGTAAATCATATTGTGTTAAGTTTCTGCATTTTGTGGGTCAGATACTCATCCAGTGGCCTCTAAAAATCATCTTATAAGATGTTAATGAAGAAACTTCAGAAATAAATAATTGTCACACACAGACATGCTCTTGTTGTGCTGCAGAGCAGCCGTTACTTGTTTTAAATGTGACATGTGCGTTATTTACAATGTGGGAAGTCTCCGTCCCGAAATAACAGTTTAAACGTGTTTATTTTGAGCCTAATTTATCTCTGACACCTCTGCATAAAGTGTCAGTCCTCTCTGTTTCCCCGCTCTGCTCATTACACAGCGATTACAGCAGGACAGGACCCAAAAAACTCACATGTACCCGGATTTAAACAGGGATCGATCTCGCCTCCTTTTCCTGTCAGCTAAAAATATCTTTTAATGGCACTTTTACCGCCCTGACAGCTGATTTCTGTGGTTTGACACTGAGAGAAAGAACTTTTCTTGTAAGTTATAGCCAAAATTCAAAAATCTTTTACTTTATTACATTTTTTCTATACTTCTGCTAACTCTTTTTATTACGGAAGCCATCTTGGAGACCTTCGGCTTGTGTGTGGCTTTGTCCGAATGTCTCTCTCGCTCCTCACTCCTCATGTACTGTACAGTGCACTGATTCTGTCGGCGATTTAGACACGCAGCTCGCTAGTCCCGCCCTCGCCACAGGTTGTCACATGACCTGCGGCGTGGAGAAACTAGTCCGAAACGCCAGCAGAATGGATGACGACATCTACTGTGATTTCTTACAATCATAGACTTACATACACATTAGGACTGAACACTGCTTCTCTATTTTACAGTGGTGGCAGGAGTACTCGATATTCTTACTTAAGTAAAAGTGCAGATACAGGACCAAAAATGTACTTAAGTAAAATTATCTGATAACATTTTTACTTAAATAAAAGTGCAAAAGTATGCATTGTAAAATGTACTTTATAAGTAAAAGTATTTAAGAGCTTATTGTGTAGGATTTTTCAAAACAAGTAAACCACCAAACCAGATCAAAAACAGGAAGTAAACCAGGTCTAAACCCGGAGTAAACTAGGTCAGATCTAAACCAGGTCTAAACAAGATCTAAAGGAGTAAACCACTAAACCAAGTCTAAACTGGGACTAAACCAGTTCATCGTAAAGAGGTCACTTTGAAAATAAATACTTTTACTTTTAATCCAATTTAAAAATGTAGTGCAGTAGAAAGTACAGATACAGGTTCTAAAATGTAGTGAAGTAAAAGTAAAAGGTATTCATCATAAAATGTACTTAAGTAAAGTAAAAGTACCTATAATTTGTACTTTTTACTTGTACTTGTACTTTTTAATTTGTTACTTTCCACCACTGCCATTTTAACTCTATCCTGGAAAAGCCTGGCCAAATGACGCTTTACACAAACATGCTTTTCAACTGTCGGATTCTGAGCTTCTGCCAAAGACCTTTAATTCAATAACTGATCAACTTACTGTGCATTAGAAAGATTTAATATTCGTGGCAGCTAAACCTCTTCTTGTGCTTTTTTCTGCAGATCATTTTCCGTAAGATCAGCGAGGTGAGGAAGGAGGAGGAGGAGCGAGAGCGCGCCAAAAACGAGGTCCAGCTCACCATCCCCCAGGACCATCCCGTCCGCAAGCTCTTCCACAAGTTCAAGCAGCAGAAGGAGCTGAAGAGCTGCAGCTCCGTGGACCTGGAGAAGAACCAGCTGCAGGCGGAGCAGCAGCAGCACCTGCACCAGCTCGGACACTCCAGCCTCCAGCACTCGCTCCCGCTCAGCCTGTCCTTCCACAACGGCGCCGCCAGCTCCAGCGTCCTCACCGTGTCACAGATCACGCCCATGCACGCCTTCGCCGACCAGAAGCAGGACAACCGCACCGTGCTGGAGAGCGGAGAGCAGGCGGCCCGGGCCAAGGCCGGACCCAGCCCCGCCCTGCCCAAGACGGCCAAGACCAGCGCCTGGATGAGGCTGAAGAACAACACGGCAGCGTCGGAGACAAGGAAGGAAGGTAGATCCATGTTTGCACTGAGTAAAAACATGTATAAAGGGAGCAATCTCCACACCAGTACATCATTTCTGTTTTATTTAAAGTATCAAATCATATTTTTGTGGCTAAAATAAGACAGAAATGAAACAGAAATCATTTTGGTTTGAAAATACTCCTGACGCTGTTGCAACCAGAGTGCATTTAATTATGGGATTTATGTTTTCTTACTGGGAGCTGAGTCACTGGGATTAAATCATTTTAAAGAGCCGTGCAGAAAACTGGCTCATTTTTACAAACTTATGATGGGACTGAATAGGAGTGTGACAATATATCGATTTTCCGATATATCGCGATATTTTGCGGGACGATATGATACCGATACTTTTATTCCGATATCGATATTTTGATGACGTCATGCATATTAATGAGCAACGTCATGCATATTAATGAGGCAGCAGTGCTCCACTGTTTTCAAAGTCAATAGAGGCCAATAATGATCAAGAATTCAGTCAGACCAGCAGGGGGCAGCACTACAGTTTTAAGAACTTGGACCAAACACTGTCACACAAATACATTACTTTTAATGATAGTTTTTATAATTATAAAGAAGATTAATCTGGGGTTGATTGATTACTTTTTAAATAGGACTGTGGTTTCTTGTTTATTTAAAGTCACTGACAGATCTATGACCCATTTTCAGTGAGTAAGACAGGAATCATTTATAAAAGTGGTACAAAGCACATGAAAAGAAATGTAAATGATGTATATGTAGTATGTTAAAATAAAGATTAAAAGTAGCTTTTTTTTATTTTTTATTGTGATGTATCGTAGGTTATTTTTGTGCAATATATCGATTATCGCAGTATTGGCGTATCGTGAGATAATCGTTATCGTGAGCCATGTATCGCGTATCGTATCGAATCGTGATGTACCCAGAGGTTCCCAGCCCTAGGACTGAATACACACTTGGACAATCATATGTGTATAAAACTTTGTGCTACAATATGATGAAGACAGAAGTGGTACAGACTAGGGCTTGAACGACTACAGATTTTTCGAGGTCGACTTATTTGTCAAGATAGTCGAAGTGGAGTCGATTAGTTGTGTGATGACATTAACAGCGGAGAAATGGAGGAATAACGCCTCATTTACATCGAGTACATTGAGTTCACGTCCAAATCCATCATGGAATGATGTAGGCTGGGCCGCCTTATCCAACGGGCTAGCAGGGGCTGGAGCCCAGGGGCCTACCATAGTCAAGGGCCTATCAGAATTAAAGAAAGAAGAAAAAAAAAAGTTGATTCGTTGATTTTCACGTCAATCACTTCACTTTGCGGCATGACTATCCTGCGATGATTGCGCTGCACTTCTATGTGTGTACCTGGAGTAGGCCCGCCCTATCTGTCCCAGAGGGCCTATCAGATAAAAGCGAGATCCATATTATACTGCAATTTGTTTGTTTTACCTGTCAATCACATACTGCGGTATCAACTGACCAATTGGCTATAATTAGTCATAGCATCACATTGACACTATGACAAGTTCTAGCCAATCCAAGCGCAGAGAAAGTTCAGACGTAACTCATGTACGTAACGCATCTATTCACTCATAATATAACTTGATGGCGACTCGTTGTGAGAAACAGAAATGTCGGGGAAGAAAAAGTTTGAGAGCGATGCACAGAAGAGAAAGAGCGGCATGAGAAAGAGCTGATGAGCCAAATGCCGAAGCTAACGGGCTTTTTAAAAACAACAAGCTCAACCAGCGGTGATGAAACCGGCGCCGCGGACGCAGGCAGATCCACAAGCCGCGGCGAACAAGCACCTGCAGCCGCTGCAGCCAGTGCCTCTGACACGGGAGGCGGAGGCCGCGCAGCCGACAGCGAGAGCGGAGAGGAGATCGTGGGCTCTCAATCCGGTGAGGAGGAGCCGCTGGAGGAGGTGTCACTGCCTTCCCCGTATAGCCAGCCCCAGCCAAGCACCAGCTATGCAGCTGCCATTTCACCGCTACGCCCAGACGAGTCGGGGGGGGGGGAGAGCTCGGACCATTGGAGCAGAGAAGGAAAAAAGCGCCGCTGAAGCAGACACACCTCCCGCTGCAGGAGGCGGAGGGGAAGAGGACTCGAACATGGACCCTTTTAACATAGACCCTGCTCGATGAGGAGAGCGTGCCATTGTGCCAGAAAAGGTACATGCATATTGGGCCAAAATAGGACCAGAACGCTGCCAAAACAAGGACGCTGATGTGTCTGCTTCAGAACGCCAATTCAAAAACCAGAAACGTTTTTTTTCCAAAAGCCATTTTATGCGCAAACTCATAAATTGTGAGAATGTATACAGAGTGGCTCTGCTATTCCCCACAACGTGGAAATAATAATAATAATACATTTTATTTATATTGCACTTTACATTTCAAAGAAACCTCAAAGTGCTACAACAGGTAAATTAAAATCAGATAAAAACAAAATGAACATGACATATTGCATTTTGTTTTGCCTGCAAACTTTTTGGGGGGCAAAACAGAGATAAGTCAGCCTTTTCCAGTGTTGGATTCCCTGATTGGAAGATTGAGATTTTGATACACAATGTAAGGTGTCATTTAACATTTATTTTTGATACATGTAGTAGCTGGGTTGGGGTTTTTGTGGGATTTAGGGTTTGGGGGGGGGCCTGCAATTCTGTTTAAGCCCCGGGGCCTATGGGTACATTAAGGCGGCCCTGAATGTAGGCGCACATATAAGCAGGTACTGCAGCTGTACAATATAGTCGTGGCTTATTTCCATTTCCTAGGTTTTAACTTAAAGGAACAGGCCAGTGTTATTCCATACTGAGATATGTTCTTACCTGAGCTTAGACGAGTTGATGCGTACCTGTCTGGTGCTCAGTTACACAAAACGACCAACGATGTTGTTAGCATTTGGCCTCTCCCAGCATATTCCTAATCCTATAGCTCCAAACGGGGTGAAGTTAGAAGCGACCACGGTCTTCCACAGGCACAAAGACCAGACAGGTACATATCAACTCATAAGCTCAGGTAAAAACATATCACAGTATGGAAAAAACGGTGGCCTATTCCTTTAATTGTTAGGTAAAAAATATGACAACATGTAATTGTTTAGGTGGTATTAGTTAACGCAGACACTGTTTACTCATTCTTGTGGTTTTATTAAAAATCATACCACATTTTATGACCAATTTAGGCAGAAATTTAAGAATTTCCAAAGGGTTTTTCCTCCCCCTGTAAATGTGGAGCACTAAAAGTGAACGCTACCGGCTAGCTAGCTCAGGGGTGGGCAATTAATTTTCATAAGGGCCACATGAGAAGCCTGAATTGAGTGGGAGGGCCGCACCAACAATAACTCAAACTTATTCTGCTCAACTTTATCCGATTGTACATTAGAATAGCTGATACTTACTGTTATTATAGGACTATTATTTTTAGCCATATCAAGCCAAGCATGTGTGAGCATCGTTATTTAAGCTATTCAACTTCTTATCCTCGTGAACTTCACCTCTGTGTTAGAATGAAATGAAGCGATGCACTGTAGCAGGGGTCTCCAAGTAAATTTCCCTGGGGGCCAAAACATAAATGTGGAGTGTATTTCTGAGTCCATAAACAAAAGCTCCAAAATAAATTATGTTTTAAAGAGGGGGTATTATGTAAAATGGACTTTTTCAAGCTTTATATCATGTTATTATGTCATTCCCTCATTAAACACATGCCTGGAGTGTTGCCTTGGCTCATTCACATATTTTTGAGTAATCAGTAAAAACTGAGACGGCAGCCATTTTAGGTGTAGCTATGCCTCAGTCCTCCTAGGAACGCCCCCACCTCCTGGAGACGCCTCTGGACCTTTTGTCACCAGCCAAGCCACCAACCACTGCTCCTCAGCTCAGCAGAGCCCCTCCCCGCACAGTAGTGTTGTTTAGATGCCACAGCAGTGTGCTGAAGGGGGCGTGTCGGAAAGCTTCTTAAAGGTCCTATATCATGCAAAATCGACTTTTTTGAGTTTTTAGCCATGTTGTTTTGCTATTTCCTTATCAAAAACACCCCCAGAGCGGTTTTTGGCTTCATTCACGCAGTTCTAAGTAATCCTCCTGAATCCTGCTCTCTGAGCAGCTGCTCCGCCCTCTCCTGGTAAACGACTGAGCTGTTCAGTTGTGTCGTCACAGCGGAACGGAAGTGCTCTACGTCTGTAATGTAATGCCTTACGGCCTGATTTGTATTTATAAAACTTTTTTTCTTTTTTTTTTTTTTTTTGAAAAAAAAAAAAAAAAAAAAAAAAAAAAAGCAACTCTCCGACGCATCTGTGCTGTCCCACGACGCTAATCAAGCGCACCCACGGCTGGAGGAGCCATGGATCCGAGCATAAGTGTTGTTTTTGAAGACTGAGCTCTTTCTAACCTACTCTGGACACGCCTGTTCTTTTTTCTTACCGATAATGCCACGGATGCGCGTTTGGCTACGAGAGGAACAGGACTTTTCAACCTTCCTAAAGAAGAGTGCACTCGCCAGAAGTTGGAATTTCTTTCCGGGATTAAGCGACTATATCAACCAACCTGATGGATGCTTGGTGAACCTTGGCCAGAATCAAAGTGGATTAACTTTTATAACCAACACGAGGGCCATAACGTAAACACCCGACGATGGGGAGGCCATGCTGAGCGGTGAGTCAATCAAAACGCGTGTTAGCGTGTGTGTTGGCACGTGTGTTAGCGTGTGTGTTAGCGTGTGTGTTAGCGTGTGTGTTAGCGTGTGTGTTAGCCATTTATGAAACTGTGTTGCACATGTCAACTCCTTATAACTGCATTATGTGAAGTAACTTCACTTTTTGCAGAAATATTTATATTTATAATACTGCAAATGTGGAATGAGCGGAGAGAGGGGCGGAGTTAACTGAATCGAAGCGTCTTGTCTTCCGGGTAGGGAAAATACCCCCCAAAAATACTTATATTTCTCTCAAAATGAGTACTCCATAGTGATAGAGGTACAATATATCATATATATGCCTATACTTTACTTTGGAATGGCTAAAATAGCATGATACAGATCCTTTAAAGAGACAGAGGCCTATTTCAAGACGTTCAGTACAGCCATTTTGAGAGAGCAATTTTATTCAAGGCAGTTATTTTAATTTACTGCATATACAGACCAACAGAAGGTTACGTCATCATTGTAGTATGCTATAGACTGGTGCTATGTGATTGAAAAAAGCATAATACCCCCCTTTAAATGGGAAAATACTATTGAGGAAAACCTTTTTCAGTAAATGAATAATAATGAGCCTGACAGGTGTTGTTCATATCCTGATCTCTCATTATGTCAGTGCCCTCTGCTGGACACGTGTGAAATGTGTTCTTTTTATTTTTATCTAAGCAGCCCCTAGTGGCTGGAGTGAGCATTCTGGTCATTTCTTCAAGCATAACTCCGCACAGGAATGGGCTAGAGACTTACTTTTTTTTGACATACTGAGAAGATGATGCCCTACAAGCCGTGGGCTGGATTGAATCATTTTGCCCAGTTCTGCGCTAGCTGGTAACTAGGTGTAACACTGTTTATTGTTTATTGGAACACTTCCGCAGTAGTACGTCCGATTTCAATGACAGAAATATGACTTTAACTATAAATTAAGCTGATATTGTCCCGATGTTTGTGTTTCCGTCTGGCTCTAAAGGCCTGAACAACAAAGCGGCGTCGGCGGAGATGCTCTCGCACGACGGGAAGAAGCCGGAGGCGGGCGCGGACTCGTCGGAGGAAAACCCGCTGAGGAAGACGGACTCGTGCGACAGCGGCATCACGAAGAGCGAGCAGCGCATCGACCTGCACAGCCCGCTCCTCCAGCAGGGGGCGGCGGCGGGGGCGGAGCCTCTGTTCAGGGCGGCGCTGCAGGAGACGCGGCTGGAGCTGCGCGCAGACATCCAGACGCTCGGGGGAGGATGGGCCGGCTGGAGACTCAGGTGAAGCAGATCATCCAGCTGTTAACGGACAAGAGACGAGACGAGGAGGAGGAGGAGGAGGAGGAAGAGGAGGGGGAGGAGGGGAGGGGTGCAGCGCCGGGAGCAGCAGACAGGGGAGTCACGAGCACACGGGGCAGGCAGCGACGGGGCAGAGGCAGGACATCTTCACCGTGTCCAGACCCGTGTCCCCGGACTCTCAGAAGGAGCAGAGACTATGAGGACGAGGCCGAGTCACACGTGCAGGAGGAGATTCAAACTTTTTTCAGGCGAGACGCTGCAGGTGAAAACACACACTTTATCCATCAAGTGTGTGTCTGTTCTTCTCCCTTAGAAAACTAGACACACATCGAAGTTTTAATCATAAAGTAGAAAATACACCAAGTTTTCCAGACTCATTCATTCACGAGGACTGACATGTTTGGTATCAACGTGATGCACGGAATCCCCCCAACAATGACAACGTCCCTCTGAGCAAATCTTTGTAACTAACAAGTAGGGCAGTATGGCCAAAAATGTCCATCACAATATAAAAAAGAAATATCATAACGGTATATTTAGCCATATAATTGAATATTACTCTCAGTCTTTAACCTGTTACCTGCCGTCCCCATGATCAGGGGACTAGGGTTATGATTAGGGTTAAGAACGGCAAATGTGATGTGAGTTGTGTTTCATTCACACAGATCTTACACATAGTTTTAGAAACTAGAAGGTATTGGGTTTCAAATGAGCATATAGGCTGTAAACTCTACAGTCAATACGCTTTGAGATTTGGATATGCATAATTGCTAACCCTAATGCTAACCCTAAGCTGGCAGATAACAGGTTAACCGATGTCATGTTTTTGCTGCTTTGTGTGACGCTGATCTCCGTCTGGATCGTCCGTCCGTACTATTCCCTGTCCCATCTACACAGGGTAGTTAGTCTTGGTAACAGAGCAATTGGAGCAGTTTGAACGGGCCTAACGCAAACAGATTGTTAGTGAAATAAACCAATTAGCAGACATGACGACGGCTGTAGTTCAACTCACAAAATAAACACTGAATATAAACTGACGAGAACATGGAGGCCAAATCCTCGACTACTTCATCCATGATTAGTTTTGGCGAATAACTTCTGCACGTGTCACTGTTGATTCTTCTTTCGTGCAAAAAAGAAGTGGGTGTGGTTTATCAGGCTCTGCCCCTGGTCCTGACTCCATTCAAAATTTGCTGTAATAATAATAATAATAATAATGATACCTTTAATTTGTAATGCACTTTACATAAAAATCTCAAAGTGCTACAACACAAGTGACAACTAACAACAATAAAAGCACACACAATTAAAGTTAAAACAAAAGCTGAAAAGGGAACAGAAAAGTCCTCTTCTGAAGGTCTTCAGAGACTGTGGGGCCCTCAGGTGTGGTGTCCGGGCGTTCCACAGTTTAGCATACACATTTATAGTGTGTATACAAATGATATGGTCTACAGCTGTATGAAAGTTCACACCGGTGTCCAATGGTTTTACCAGTGTAACGGTGCCCTACTAATAAGCCAACAGAATAAAAAACACATTTAAAACGGACACTATCCATTATTTATATGTCGCCGCTGAAAATACAAGCATTTTTACACATAAAACGCTTTATTTTTATATGAAAACATAAAATGACAGAAAACTTGCACTACATTTCCCCTCATATTTATGTCAGTAATCTACAGTACAAGTTTCACATTAATTTCTCTACATTTATTCTTTTCCTGACTCACCTGCAGCGTCTCGCCTTCAGGTGTTAAAGGCGTGAATTCCCAGTTTCCTGAAGTGCTTTGCTGTGAGTTTTCTGCACGTGTGGACGCTCCCTCTCCTCCCGCTCCTCAGGTCACATGACAGGTCTCTGATCACATGACTCTGATTGTACAGACCGCTCTTTATGCATGTCCAGCTGGATTCTGGCATCGCCAAAGACTCGCCTGTAAAGCTGTAGATGTTGTAGATCTAAAGCATGGTTTATAGATATTTTTATGGACTTTTCAAACGGTAGCACTCTGTATTTACGAGGTTCTCCTGCGAACAGCTGCATGGTTTAATCTCCAAAGACACAAACTTAGGGAGGATTTGTATCGATTTCTGCTCGTTTTATAAATGTTTTCAACCTGTTCGGCTTCTCCCTTTCCGCCAAAACAGAAGTCAGTTCTGCAAAATAGGTCAATGTCCAGTAAAAGCAAAAATAATTTAAGTCCTGCACTGAAGTAGAATTTGTGAGGGGTATTTTTGTTGAGAACTTACTTTTACATTGGGGCTGAAACAACTAATGGATTATTGAAATAGTGACTATTTCAGTAATGGATGAATTGTTTACACAGACTCAAAAAGAGCAAAAGTTTTAATTTTTTTATTGTGTTTGAGTGTTTTGTAGTTTGTAAATGTCATAAATCTGATGCGTCTTTGTTTCAGGACAATGATCCAGAAGCAGAATGAGTTCCAGATCCTAAAGTTTAAACTAGTTTGGAAATGAACTTCCTCAGTCCCAGCTCCTCTCCCTGATAAAGTCCCAGTCGTTACGGTTCAAAGGCTGAACTTTGATGGTTCTCAGCTTTCAAATGTTCACACAAACTTGTGCTTGTGCAGCTTTGAATAAACCAAGTTCAGCTGTAGAGATTTTTTAAAGCACTATCTCACCGGCCTGGAGAGTAGTTGGAGATTAGAGTTGCCACTGGTCAGGGAGACGTCTCTGAGACGTCCCTGGAGAGGAGGCGAGTCTCCAGGTAGTCTCGGTGAAAACAAACATGTTCGATTTGTCCATGTGGGCGTGTTCTCAAGCAGTTCGGTCGCAAACACTATTTGTTGTCCTCAACCTGTGAGACATTTCTGTGATGTTTCTGCAAAGTGTCCGAGACCTGTCGGAGAAGGAGAACTCAAAGAGTTGACAGGTCTCGGACACATTGCAGAAACATCACAGAAATGTCTCACAGGTTGAGGACAACAAATAGTGTTTGCGACATTGCCACAGCTTCTCTCTGCTGAAATCAAACCTGTTATTTTTCACCGAGACTACCTGGTGACTCACCTTATAGACGTCTCTGAGACGTCTCCATGACCAGCGGCAACTCCAGTCTCCAACTAGACTCCAGGCCGGTGAGATACCACTTTGTATGCACGCAATCAATTCAAGTAACGTGTCCGCAATTCTCTCCGGTGAGATTGGCCCTTAAGCCTCCTACAAACATTCATTTTAAGTTCACTCCAACGACACGTCCTCAAGCTCCTCCACTTTAGCTTTAAGTGGAAAAAGCTTTTCTCAGCCAAGACATTAATCGATTACCAAAATAATCGTTAGTTTCTGTCCTACTACATTTCTAGAAATGGTAAATGGACTGAACTTATATAGCACTTTTCTACCTTTATCAGGCCCAAAGCACTTTACAGTAAGGAACCAGTCACCCATTCACGCACCAATGTACGCAGACACTGGTGAAGTGTCTTGCCCAAGGACACAACGGCAGTGTGTATTTGCAGGAGCTGGGATTTGAACCCATGACCATCCGATCACGAGACGACCCGCTCTACCACATGCGCCACGGTCGCCACAAAGGCCAAAAGAGCTCCAAATAATCCCTATAATGTTTTCTCCAGAGCAGTAGGTGGCGCAACGCGGACAAACCTTCTTCCTTGTTGTGAGTCAGTGGCATTGATATTACCGGTACATCTGCACAGCGCCTCCTACTGTTCATAGAGTGTGGAACAAAACACAACTTTCTACTTTATCTCGTCTCAGATCCTCAAAAGCTCTACTTCAGTGCAGTTCTGTAGATTCACTTCAGCACTGACTGTTTTGGCTGGAAGTCGGAGAACCCGCGTCTGAAGATCCCTCTGCACCTGCACAGTCTGAGGTCATTTGTTTAAACCTTTGCTTCTAGATGATATTTATATTTAATTACAGAAATGTGAAACGTCTATGCACCGTACGAGCCGCTGTAGCTGTAGGTCGGGGAGAGCTGCATGTTTCAGGGATCGCACTTCCACTTGAACCATTTTATCTGAACTGTTTTTAAAGATTTATTTATTTATTTCTGTTGCTGTAACAATGACGTCATGTTTCTGGAGGAGGGAGTTTAGTTTCAATAAGTTATTTTCATTAGTTAACATGGACCTAAGACAGTTGAGATTGTGATTCTGCATGATTTTTTTCCGACTCCAACTGGCATTAAACCTGCATTTCTTGGGTAATAATGACTTTGCTCGACTACTTTTGCTGCATATGTCTAAAATACACACAAAAAGAATAGGGTCTAACACAATTCAGCTTGTGTGCAGTTTGCTTTTAAACAGGAGGTCTTACTCTGAAGCTCCAACAAGGACTGGACGTTGGCTCCTCAGTCTTCGGCCCCGTCTGCAGAGGGACTCCCATCAGCCCTGGGTCCATCTAGAGCCTGTCCGGTCCATGGGAGTGGATCTCTCCTTCGTGTGGTTCTCTTCGAGGTTTTTCTTTTCTCCCACTGGGCTTTTAAATTCTTCCTCGCCGCGTAGGAGGGTCTAAGATGACGGCTCATTTACACATTACATTTGCAGTGTTGCCACGGTTACCTTGAAAAAGCCCTCTGATTAACTGATTTGTGATTGCTCCTTTAACCCCTTAACCCCCACATGAACCAAACACATTTTATCCAGTTTGGTTTTACCCAAGTCTTAAAGCTTCTTGGAAAAAGTGTCAAAATAGCAGCAAAAATAAGAAATAACGGAGGATGAAAATGTGACAAAAATGTGTGAAGGAAAAAAAGTGACAATGTGCCAACAACGCGAGGAAAAATATCCATTTAGATGAGTTTTGTAGGTCTTAGCTTTCAAATGAAGCGTTACATTGGCCTATAGGCAGTGACCTTTAGATAAACATGATACAAAGATCAGAGAGAAAATGCACTTGGCGAAGGCGAGATTTAAGTGGTAAAAAAATTACCTAGTTACTTTTAAAATCAAGTAATCAGTAAAGTAACTAACTTAGATTACAAGTTGCATTATTACCGACAACGCCTCCAACACCTTAATATACAAATGACAGCACTCACTTTATATATGGAGTTCAGATTTTATTGACTTGGTTCAGGAGCAGGACGACGCCTCAAACAACTCATTTACCTCACAGACAATCACTCCTGCCATTGCCTCACCTCGCACCTCTTTTGAAAGGTTTTCTCTCATTTAGACTTATTAAGACAGGTTTAATGCTTTTGAAAATATGACTTATTTAGAAGGATAACACCAGTTGCATAATTATCATTTTATTTCAGTGAAGCAGCAATGTAATGAAGAAATGTTCGGCAGAAAAGTTATTTGAATTTTTAAGCTGCTGACAGGAAGTGACATAGATTTTTATATTCATTTATTTTAAATTTTCTTTTCTTTTTTTTCTTTTTTTAGGAAGTGACATCCGACCAGGGTGAAACGTTATCTCCGAGTTGTAGCGTCCCAGTCGTCCAGGTTGGAAACATCGGAGGTCGACATGTCCGTAAAAGTTCTAGCATCATAATCATTTTACAGAGAAACTTCATTGTAATATTTATTATAATTGTTGTAAATACAGTGATAATATAGCACTAGTAGTTTTTTTTTTACCATTAATAAGACGCTAGTAAGAGAGCAGTAAAGCTTATCCGTTTCGTGTTGACATCTAACAAGTTTATAGAGTTCGGGAAATTCCACAGTTACCATGGAGATCGGCCATCTTTGCAGCTGTTAGCATACATTTCCATTGACTAACATTAGGTAAAACAGTATAAAAAGTGGAGGGAAAAAGCAGTGGAACAGCTCCGTTAGCTGCTGAGTTACTGCTGGTAAATACATCTAACACACTGTGGTGTCCAAGTGTTTTAATGTGAACAATAACTCCAGTATTTTAACTTTAAAAACCTCCATTAGTTTACAATTGCTGCTAATCCCATAATGCATAGCGATATGACATCACATTCCCGAACTCCCGGAAACATCTGCCAAATAACATGGTTTACTGAAGCTTTACATGCGTTACATGTCACGTCGGACGCAGCCATCTTTAAGGGCTCCTTCTCGGGTGAGCTGATCCTGTCCCGAATTTCTGAGTCGGAATTACGGAGTTGGTGCACGTTCCAGGTGAAATTTCCAAGTCGGAGCTAAAAAATTCCGACTTCCGAGATCAAGTGGAACGCACCAAAAGCTCCAGAGCAGTTTGACTCATTTCCCACAGCAACTGTTTAAAATAGTTTGCTTTCATCTATGTCACTTCCTGTCGGTCTCCAATAAGGAAGTGAAACCATAAACATCACAAAAATGGCCAAACTAAATAAAACTGGGAAAGAAAACTTAAATATAATTGTGTTAACTATGTTTTTTTGCAAAAATTGTGTCTAATGTGTCAAGTTCACTTTAAGGTTCTAAGGTAATCTCGCTTGAAATAAAGTAAAACTGCAAAAGACCAATATTCTTAACCCATTGTCAAAGAAAATGACCTGAAATAAAGACAAAATGTATTGAAATGAATCAGAACAAGTGAAATAATGTAGGTCAAACGTCCGATTCAGCCAGAGATGGAGAGGTGAGCAAAGCACTGGGGGGGAAGATTCCAAGATCACTTAAAGATGCGTTAGTGGCTCCAAAGCTCCAGCTCTGTTTTTGAAGAAAGAATGGCCATGATAAAAAAGCCCTGAGACGATTTTGCGTAATACCCCTCTTTAAAATGTCTAAATTGTCCGTCATTTCTCTGCATTTATCACATTTCTGTCTCTACAGCATTAAAAATATTACACTCAGGCTTTAAATGTGACTTCCTGCTGCCACACTAACCACTAACCCACTGTCCCCTTCGTTCTCTTTCTAAATTTACCTCCAGAGCTCCCTCCTCCGTGACTCACATTATTTCTGGCGTATTCGCTGTAAAAGTGTCTCGTCGACAGATTCCCTGGATTCTCCCGTCTCCGCTCCATCCTCTGCTCGCTTTAATTTGACATTTTCTTCTTCCTCTCGGCTCGGATTGTGCTCCTGGAACTTCCCGACCTGATTCTGAACCGTCCGTGGATAATAATAATAATAATAATAATGATGATGATGATGTTTGGGTTTTTTCTTGAATGTAGGGAGTTTGCAGGAGTGAATGCATGGGGAGAAATATGCACATTATTTTAGACGATGGACTTTGTAATGTTTTTCTTTGAAATGAAAACAATAAAGCCTTTTTAAATCAGTCTCCTGGTTATTTGACGCTTTGCTCAAACTTTATAATTGTATAGTTTGACATAATAATCAATAATCACATAATCAATAAGAGAGACACAGTTTTGGAAATAAATGTCCTGATCATTATTTAGAAGTGACTGGATTCACAAACCTGACACATTTATCTGTCATTGTTCTGATTATTGTCTCCACCTTTCTGTGTGGAGTTTGCATGTTCTCCCCGTGTCTGCGTAGGTTTCCTCCGGGTACTCCGGGTTCCCCTACCACTAAAAACATGTACAATAGGCCAGGATGAATGAGAGTGTGTCAGCATGAGAGTGTCAACATGGGACAACTAATGCAAATTAGACCAAGGCTATAATCTGGAGCGGCGTGTTTGTTTATTAAAAGGATCCCCATTAGCGCAGTCATGCTGTTGCTATTCTTCCTGGGGTCCCACTAAATCCATTCACAAAATATAAAAACAGTATTTAAATTCATACAAAATGTGTATCAATACATTTGTATATCCAATTAAAACCCATACAAGCTGTGTATAAGAACAGTACATTTATGCATAAAAAAGGATTCATTGCTAAATTTATTACAAATTTGTTTCTAAGAGTTTTTTCAGTAAAAATGTAAATCTCTTCTTGTCCTCCACTAGCGTTTAACTATCTGGAAGTCCATTTCATGCATGCATAGCTCTATATGTAAAGGTCCTCATAATGCTATTTGATCTTACTATTGGTAAGTGTTTAGTTTATTTATTTGTTTGAGCAGTTAACCTGCTCAAAGGTTAACTGTGAAATTTTCTGGCCACATATCTGGTTTTAAAGAGGGGGTATTATGCTTTTTTCAATCACATAGCACCAGTCTATAGAGCTCCACAGTCCCGCCTCCTCTCCGGTCCGGAAGTAAAATTCCCTTGTTTTGGGGCCGTATGGATTTCAAAAAAAGTCTTTAACTCCGTAACTACGTCACCTTGGGCTGAAACCAGCTATGTGGTTATAAAGCGACCTCAAAGTCAGATGTAGGTGAAAAAACACGTATGAGATCGATCTAGTTTAGGAAAAATACAGTTTAACAGCGAGCTTTCGTCCTAGAACTACGTTACCCAGTATGCTCGGTAGTCATGTGATCTACGCCAAGGCTTTTGATTGGTTGAGCTTCACGTTCCCCACGTATTTATTTATTTATCGTAATGCAGGCTACGTATATATTTTTAGCGGCAATTATTTATTATTTATTAAAACATCACGTAGGTAGATATCTGACGTTTTATCCATATAAAACACTGACGGTAAGAAAAATCGTAAGATGGCAATCAAGAAAATGTCCCTAAAGATCCCATTAAACGAGCCACAGATATGTTTTCATCCACTTAGCTTAAATCAGATTGTTAAATAGGAAAATTACGTCGAAACCCTTGTCTTAATGGTACAAGAAACTCACCGAACCCGCTAAAAAACCACCGTTGCCACTTACCAGCGCCGTGTCGCAATGGTTTATGGGATAAGGAGTTTCTAAAGTCAGGAAGTAAAATATGTACACAGGCTTGTACCTTTGCCTTTTCTTTAACATTATGTCTTCTTTTTGGATTGAAATGAAACATTTTATGGTCACAAATTGCTACATAGCTGATTAGCTTTTGCGGTGTTGTTAAACTCTTAATATTTGAATTTTTGGAAAATCGACGGTCTCGTAGAAAGGGATTTTTTGCTTCCGGACCGGAGCAGCAGGACCGGAAGGGGTGGGACTGTGGAGCTCTATAGCATACTACAATGATGACGTAACCTTCTGTTGGTCTGTATATGCAGTAAATTAAAATAACTGCCTTGAATAAAATTGCTCTCTCAAAATGGCTGTACTGAACGTCTTGAAATAGGCCTCTGTCTCTTTAAGAAGCTTTCCGACACGCCCCCTTCAGCACACTGCTGTGGCATCTAAACAACACTACTGTGCGGGGAGGGGACTCTGCTGAGCTGAGGAGCAGTGGTTGGTGGCTTGGCTGGTGACGAAAGGTCCAGAGGCGTCTCCAGGAGGTGGGGGCGTTCCTAGGAGGACTGAGGCATAGCTACACCTAAAATGGCTGCCGTCTAAGTTTTTACTGATTACTCAAAAATATATGAATGAGCCAAGGCAACACTCCAGGCATGTGTTTAATGAGGGAATGACATAATAACATGATATAAAGCTTGAAAAAGTCGATTCTACATAATACCCCCCCTTTAAGTAAGTTTACATGCATGAGTTTCATGTATGTTCATTAACATGCACTGTCCCAACCAAATAAACCAATAAATAAAATAAAAACAGTCATGTGACCTTAGTTCATCTGTGCTGAGAGAGAAGACGCTGGACTTTGTGACAGTTCTTGTTTCATGTGTTATTATATTAACCATAAACCGAGAAATTGAGCTTGTTGACCGTTACCATAGTTACCACAGTAGGATTCTTAACTTCCACCAACTTCATTTCAACAAAGTGGCATTAGAAGAGTTTTACAGGATGTTGGTCTGACCCCTGCGGAGGACTGAACTAACGGTGGTGGTGGAGGATGAAATCTGGTGGTTGGTGAACGAGACTCGATGAGCAGAGTAGGAGAGTCCAGTTGGAGGAGGGTCGCCGAGTGTATTTTCTCCAGTTCAGCTTTACCCAAATCTAAAAGTTTACAGCCTATAGGCCAGTGTAACGCCTCCTTGCGTTGTTGCCGTGTTGTCGCAACCTTTTTTGACATTTATTTTCAATGCAAATTGGTTGCTCTTTTGTCGCATTTGTCACTTTTCTGTTATTCTTTGGTTGCTTTTTTGAAAAAAACATTTTTTAAAGGACCTCTCTACCCCCCACTCACCATTATTTATTTATGTATTTATTTTTGGATACCAGTGATATCTATTTCAATTTTTTTTTTTTTATGTTTTAGAGAGAAAGAGGAAGTAGAGGAAGTAGTAAGTAGGGCCATAACGTAGGACTCACAATCTCCCAAAGATTATAGAACCACATTAGACACAAAAACAGCTTTTCTTAACCAAGGAGTGATGTTTGTATTTTAGAACCAGACCTGGGCGATATGGACAAAAATTAATCTCAGTATTTTGGGGGACTTTCTCAATAACGACGATGACGCAATATTTCTGGAAACCATAAGAAATATGTAAAAATCTGCTGCAATTTGCATCCCTTTGTCGCTCAAAAAGACTGTACGAAAGGTCCCAGTTATCTTGTGGTCTGTGATGTTCCCTTAGTACCATGTCAGTTCTTAGATTGCCCAGTAGAGGGCACCCTAGCCCAGTGTAACTTTAGAGAGAGACTGCAGATATCACAACTTGCTCCTCCTGCTAACCAGCAAACTGCAGACTGGCTCTTTATCTGTGCAAAGGGTGTGTGTTAAGTATGTTCTGAATTTTATTTAGTTGATATAATTGTACAATCAGACGGTTTTGGATTTGTTTGGAGAATATTAGTTAGACTGGCAGCTGTAGTCTGCACACTGTAAAACTAAACCAAGCTAATTGTCCATGCCATGTGCTTTGCAGACATATACTGTACGGTGGGTTTGGATTATTAGGCTTTAGATTTGGGTAAAGCCGAACTGGGAAAAGATGTGCTTGGTTAAGCCAGGGGTTAAGAGGGATCTAATCGCCCCTGACACGGCTTCTTATCTTTGTTATTGTTCAGTGGCTTAAATTTCTGTTGTATCTTTAGGCACATCCTATTAGTATCTGGAGCACTTACAAGTTTTATATTTAAACATGTACTTTGTGTTTATCTTTGTATAATGTGTTTTAATGTTGACTAGTTCTCAGAATTGCAAGACAAATTTACCTACGGGTACGAATAAAGAAACCTAACCTAACCTAACCTAAGAGGTTAAACATGTCATTATATATCGCTAAATAAACCTAAACCGAACCTTTTCCTAACTTTAACCTTAATTATTTTCCTGTTTCTAAACTTAAACCTTTCCAACTCCTGGCCCTAACCTTAATCAGTTAGATAATGTTCATATCAAACAGTGACGGCATAATAACCGGAAACATAGACCGGGACCATCCGATGGCATCGTAGATGTTGCCATCCCATTTTTTTGCACTCTGCTGTTTGCACAAGTGCTGAAGCGCTTTTTATTATTCATGTTTGGTAAAGGTTCACTGTATATAATAATATTTATTCATCTGTTGCAAATGTACTACACTGCCGTTTTTATCTGTTGAACCGGAAGCACGATGTCATGTGACTTGCCCAGATTACTTTAAAAAGCCAGGTCCATAGCCTCTCTCATGGTAGGAGCTGTGGCGCAGTAGTCGGCCGTGGCCTAAGCCTTTGTACACCTGTGGGACGTGTAAGTTTTGTTTTATCTGTTTCTGTATACTGGTCATGTCAAACTTAATCCTAAAACCTCTTTTCTTTTTTTTACTGTTTGTTAACAGGGGACCTATGTTTACCCCGTCAATGTTTGAGCTCAAAATAAACTTAAGAAAACGACATCTGAGTGCCCTGGTCATTTCGAGGGGCAACAAAATCTTGGTGTTTCTGCCCGGTTGGGATTAAGTTTGTGGATCATCTGGATCGCTGCCGTGGATTGCTGCCAACGGAGCTCGTGTGTGGATTTGAATCGTGAGTGGATTACGCTACGAGAGACGCCAACACGAAGCTATCACGGAGCTAATGCTAACGGAAGCTAGATCACGGAAGACGACACAACCCACCACAAGTTACGATCAAAGCCAAGGTAAAAGACTTTCCAATCATGCCAGACTTTAATGAACAAGTGTCTGAATGGGAAAATACGATGGAGGAAATCGAGGGAAAGCTTATTGCCTTACCTGTTTCTGAACTTCTTGGAATATGCACTACACTCGAAATCACTATTGTTGATGAAGATAAAACTCACCTCGCAAATTGAGAAGGCTTATTCTGCAGTATTTGGAGTGTGAGGATGTCACGTCGCTTGAAGATGGAGGAATGTCATTATTATTGAAAGTGAATGACCGAATTGATGAACTGTTCCAGTCTGGTCCCACGTCGCCACGCCGCCCTCTGGCGGACGCAGCTGGTACTGCACACAGCAATACTGAACCTGTGGTAAGACCACGCACTTCTGCCACTATGTCTACTGCTACAAATGTGTCCGAAAGAACTCAAACTGTTGTTCACCAAATGTACAGAAAAGACTTGAAAATTAATGGACAAATTGGTGAACATAATCAAAAGGATAAGCTGGGATATGCAAGTTTAGAAAGACAAATTATGAAAGCATTAAAGAAAGGATATGATGAATGTGAAATTATTGATGCAGTCCTTCAAGCTATTATTCCAGGAACAAAGCTGAGAAGTTATCTGGAAGGTAGAGATGATTTGTCACTGCAAGCTTTAAAACAAATATTACGGACCCATTTTGTTGAAAAAGATGCTACTGAGCTGTACCACTTTCTCACTCGTGCTGCACAGGATCACGGAGAGACTCCAGTCCAGTTTTTGGTTCGAGCTATGGACTTGAGGCAACAAATACACTTTGCTTCAGAAAGGGCAGCCACTGGATTAAAGTACAGCCCAGAACTCATCCAAAATCAGTTTTTGCAAACCATACTCACCGGACTCCAAGATGACACCATCCGTACTGACTTAAAGCCATATTTGCAAAATCCAAGAGTAACTGATGAAGTCCTGCTGGAGAAAATGACTGCTGCCTACAACCTGGAAATGGAGAGGAAGAGCAAGCTGTCAAGCAATCCAGAGCCAAGGTGTCGGCGGTGAGTCATGATTCCCATCTCACTGATTCAGAGAGCTGCAGTTATGACAGTAACTCTACCAGTCATACAAAAGAAAGTTTGAAAAACGTGACACATTGATGGAAAAAGTAGACCAAGGGAATAAAGCCATCTGTGAAGCCATTCAGAATCTCACCACTCAGTTGTCAAGCTTGCACCAGCTACCTGGACAACCACCACCATGGGGACAAGCCAGCCACAGCTACAACAGACCACCACCAAGGACACGCCCCACCCGGCAGTGTCACCAGTGCCAGCGGACCAATCCAGGAGGGAAATGCGGTCACTGTTACAAGTGTGGGAGCATAGACCACTGGGCTGTTGGTTGTCGCAGAGCACCCAGGAACACTACAGCCTCCACAGACAAGATCGAAACCAGCGTACATCTTGGTAAGAACACAGACCTATTCTGCACTACAGCACCCCTCACTGGTAAACAACATCAAACAGCTAAGCTAGTGGGGAGAAGGTGCCTTGTTCGAGCCACAATGAACAATGTTGACACCAAAGTGCTGTGGGACACCGGCTCTCAAGTATCCATCATTGGAGCCGAGTGGAAGCAGAGACACTTACCTGATGTTACTGTGAGGTCTGTGGAAGAGTTACTGAAGAAGGAGGGCTGGATCTGTCCGCAGCAAATGGGACAAAGATCCCATACCAGGGCTGGATTGAAGTGAAGTTTGCACTGTCACAAGATGCTGTAGCTGGGATGAGTGATAAACCAGTAGTTGTGCCTATTCTAGTCGCCTCTACAGATCTTGAACGTCCTATTATTGGATTTAATGTAATTGAAGAGCTGGCTTTGACAAATGAGGGTTCTGGAAGTTGTTTTCCTTCTGGTCACATGGTAAAGAAATTCTCTTCAGCACTTGATGTTGGTCAGAAAACTGCTAGGGCTGTTCTAACTGTTTTACAGACGCAGCCACCTGAAAACAGCCCCCACATTGCTCGTCTGGGAAGAATGCCAATTACTGTCCCAAAGAGGAACACTATCCAAGTGCAATGCAACTATCTACAGCAAGGTTTGCTATGTGGCACTCATGTCGTGTTGGAGCCTAATCCGGAGACACCGTGGCCCACAGGACTGAAAGTAAGAGAACAGCTTATTCAAGTTCAAGCGAACACAAGAATTAAGGTGACTGTTGAAAATGCAACAAGTTGTGACGTTACGCTATGTGGCCGCACGACGCTTGGCTGGTTACATAGTGTTGATGCTGTTTATCCACTAGAGCCAAGGTCTACAGAGTGTCAACCATCAGAGGGCAGTGCCACATCATCACTGGAGCAGCCCAGTCAAGCACCAGAGAGGGAGCCCTGGGTCCCGCCAGTGGATCTGAGTCACCTCCCAGCCGAGCAACAGCACAGGGTTCGCCAAATGCTGAGGGAGGAGGGTGACGTGTTTGCCAGAGATGAGTGGGACGCCGGCTGTATTACTGGCTTGCAGATGGACATTAATCTGAAAGACTCTGTTCCTGTCCAGAGAACATACAATGCCATACCCCGACACCTGTATCAAGAAGTTAAGGCTCACATTCAGGACCTGCTAAACCGAGGTTGGATTCAAAAGTCATATTCCTCTTACTCTTCACCTGTAGTTTGTGTCAGGAAAAAGGACGGTACTCTCCGTTTATGCATCGATTACAGGCTGCTGAATGAGAAGACCCTGCCAGACCGTCATCCCATCCCCAGAATCCAAGAAATCCTGGAAAACTTGGGTGGAAATTCCTGGTTCACTGTTCTGGACCAGGGCAAAGCCTACCATCAAGGCTTCATGAGCGAGAAGAGTAGACCTTACACAGCCTTTATTACACCGTGGGGACTCTATGAGTGGACCAGGATCCCATTTGGTCTCTCAAATGCCCCGGCTGCTTTTCAACGCCACATGGAGGGATGTCTTGGAGATCTGAGGGATGAAGTCTGTGTGCCCTACCTGGATGACGTCCTTGTTTTCAGCCGCACATTCGACGAACATGTGGACAACGTCAGAAAAGTCCTGCAGAGACAGAGAGCCTGTGGGATGAAACTGAGAGCTGAAAAATGTGAGTTTTTCAAGCCGCAAGTAACGTATGTTGGTCGTGTTATCTCTGCAGAAGGATACAGGATGAACCCGAGGGAGGTGGAGGCAGTAAAAGCGCTCGCATACCAGACCCCAGCTACAGTGAGGGAGGTGAGGAAGCTCCTTGGATTCCTGAGCTACTACAGAGCTTACATTCAAGACTTCTCAAGGACTGCAAAGCCACTGTATGAGCTGCTGGCAAAGCCCAAAGGTGACCAAAAACACTGCCACAAAAAGGGGACAAAACATTTAAGTGCTCAGCTCCCACCTTCTTCTCCGGTTCAGTGGACAGAAATTCACAGAGTAATTTTAGAGACTTTTGTGAACCACCTTACAAATCCACCTGTTATGGCATATCCAGACCTCGAGCGGCCTTTCATTCTCCATGTTGACGCCTCAGAGAAGGTCTCGGTGCCGTGCTGTACCAGCGTCAAGGTGGCGTCCTAAGAGTGATCGGCTACGCATCCAGAACCCTGACGCCTGCAGAGAAGAACTATAAGCTGCACTCAGGTAAACTTGAATTCCTCGCACTAAAATGGGCCATCACAGAGCGTTTCCGTGACTACCTGTTCCACGCGCCACACTTCACAGTCTACAGCGACAATAACCCACTCACCTACGTCACCAAGTCGGCAAAACTCAACGCCACTGGTCACCGCTGGGTGGCAGAGCTGGCAGACTATAGATTCACACTCAAGTACAGGCCTGGAACAGCTAACATAGACGCTGACTTTCTCTCTCGCAGACCAAAGCCCATCGAAACCATCATGCAGGAGTGCACGGAAGAGTGTGAGCCGGAGGTCATGGACAGCATCTGTAAAGCAATCAAAAGCAGCCAAACAGGTGAGATAAACTGGATTTCTGCGGTCACCTGCAATGTGGATGTCCTATCAGATGGCAGTGCTGTACCACCCCTTCAGCCCTTCTCCATCCAAGACATCCAGGTCCAGCAGAATGCAGATCCAGCCATTCAGAGGGTCTCCAACCTGAAAAGGGAAAACACGTACCTGAAGTACAGAGACAAAGCAGCAGAGACTGAACAAGTCAGAGTTCTCCTGAAGGAATGGCCAAAATTGCTGCTGGATGAAGATGGAGTTCTGTGGCGGAAGACCAACAACCGGCTGCAACTGGTGGTGCCAGAGCCCATGAAGCCCTGGTGTACAAGTACCTCCATGAGGAGATGGGACACTTAGGTGCTGACCGGATGGTTGCCCTGGCCCGAGAGCGCTTCTTTGGCCAAAAATGAGACAGGAGATGGAGCACTATGTCACACGTGTCTGCAGCTGCATCAAGAACAAAAGACCCAACCGAGTCACAAGAACACCACTCCAAAGCATCGAAACCTCTGCACCTTTTGAGATGATCTCGATAGACTTTTTACATCTGGAGAAATGCAGTGGAGGTGAAGAATACATCCTGGTGTTGGTGGACCATTTCACTAAATATGCTCAAGCCTACGCAACCAAAGACAAGGCTGGGAAGACTGCTGCTAAAAAGCTGTTTGATGACTTTATCCCACGCTTTGGTTTGAGAACCAGCTGTTTCGGAAGCTCCAGGAATATGGTGGTATTAATCACTCTCGCACTACACCTTACCACCCCAAGCTAACCCTGCCGAACGTTTTAACAGGACTCTGTTGAGTATGCTGCGGACGCTGGAGGAGACACAAAAGGCCAGATGGAAGGAGCACCTCAACAAAGTAGTTCATGCCTACAACTCCACCATCCACGAGGCAACAGGTTACTCTCCTTTCTTCTTGCTCTTTGGACGTGAACCAACCCTCCCGGTCGACCTCCTGTTTCCAAAGAAGCTTGGTGACACGGAGAAACAGACCCCAACTGGCTATGCGGAGAAGTGGAGAGAGGCAATGCAGGAAGCGTATGCCATTGCCCTGAAAAACATGAGGAAATCTGCAAAAAAAGGGCAAGACTATTACAATCAGCGCGCCTGGAGCTCCACGCTGAAGCCAGGTGACCATGTGTTGGTAAGAAACCTCACGCCTCGGGGTGGTCCGGGGAAGCTCCGCAGTCACTGGGAGAACACTGTCCATGTGGTGAGGGAGAGCAAAGGCCCTGGAAGCCCAGTCTATGTGGTTGAGCCTCTGAATGCTGTGGGAAGAAGACGTGTGCTTCACAGAAACTTACTCTTACCTTGTCCTTACCTGGTTGAATCTGCTCCTGTCGTCCCCAACCCTAAGAGGAGAAGCAGAAGAGCCAGAACGTCGCCAGAAAGAGGGAATAGTGCTAAGAACAACATCCAGCCTGCCGATACAGAGAGCTCTAGTGATGAAGACTACCATCTCGTCATGCCACCCCAACCCACTCTTCAGCCACTCAACCCAACTGCCAGAGAGTTCCAACCGAGAGCCCCCACTTCAAGACAGCCTGAAGAGCGAGCTGAAGTGGTGATCCTGATCCCAGAGGTTGACCCTGAGCCAGTACAGGAGGCGGATTCGTCCGAGCAAGAAGCATCCACGTCTGACTCCTCGGAGGAAGCTTCTGACCCCCGCCCTGCCAGACCTGTCAGAGCCAGACAGCCCAGGCGCGTCTACACCTACGACGAACTTGGTGAGCCCTCGGTCCGAGAAGTGCAGACTTGTCCCATCGATGTGTCCAAACCAGCGGGGGTCTGAGACTGTTTAACACCGCTGCCCACCTATGCTTCTAAGGACTATCCACCCAGCTACGCAAATGGACCGCCTGTGTGTACCGCCATGCCAAAGGACTTTTAAGTAACTGATATTATTAATTTAGTCCCCGGTTGTATTAAGAAAATGTTGATTTACATTTTATTTTTAGTGGGGGAGGGTGTTGCCATCCCATTTTTTTGCACTCTGCTGTTTGCACAAGTGCTGAAGCGCTTTTATTATTCATGTTTGGTAAAGGTTCACTGTATATAATAATATTTATTCATCTGTTGCAAATGTACTACACTGCCGTTTTTATCTGTTGAACCGGAAGCACGATGTCATGTGACTTGCCCAGATTACTTTAAAAAGCCAGGTCCATAGCCTCTCTCATGGTAGGAGCTGTGGCGCAGTAGTCGGCCGTGGCCTAAGCCTTTGTACACCTGTGGGACGTGTAAGTTTTGTTTTATCTGTTTCTGTATACTGGTCATGTCAAACTTAATCCTAAAACCTCTTTTCTTTTTTTTACTGTTTGTTAACAGGGGACCTATGTTTACCCCGTCAATGTTTGAGCTCAAAATAAACTTAAGAAAATGACATCTGAGTGCCCTGGTCATTTCGAGGGGCAACATAGACACTTCGTAATATAAACAACTCATATAAAATGATCTGATCATTATAACTTGTGCATTACAAATATGTTCTTTAACAGCATTTCATAAACTAAAACACAAACACTTGGCCACACCAGCAGTGGCCAATTTAGTTTTATAGGGCAACTTTAGATATTCTACCATAGTTTCTGTTCCAGTATTAATTAGTTGCCACTAGCTTTAGCATGCTGTTGCTAGCCGCGGCATTTTGCGCTGCGATCAAAAATATGTTTGCGGAGATTAAAACTAACTCAGCGATTGGATTCTCCAGGTTCTTAGCTTCAAAATGACATACAGCATGTCCATATTCACTGAGGTTTGGTTGGTGAAAGTTGTGTTTTTCTCCATACTGAGATAATATGTTCTGACCTGAGCTTAGACGAGTTGATCATACCTGTCTGGTCTTTGTACGTGCCCTCAGTCATGCAAAACGACCAAAGATGTTGTTAGCATTTGGCCTCTCCCAGTATATTCCTATGGCTCCAAACGGGGTGAAGTTAGAAGCGACCAAGCTCTTCCACGGGCACAAAGACCAGACAGGTACGTATCAACTCGTCTAAACTCAGGTAAGAACATATATCAGTATGGAAAAACGGTGGCTTGTTCCTTTAAAGTGTTGAGAGCCAAAACTGGTATCGGTTCAGAAGAAGTATTTTTTCGAGTATCAGCTCTGATATCCAATACCAGTACTGGATCGGTGCATCCCTAAACAAAAAATACATTTGCAATTAAATTTGAGTTAACAATTTTCAACAGACTAAGTAAACAAAGTACTAAGAGAAGGTGAATCGCATGAGTTTAGTGTTTAGACTTTATGAGTCTGAAAATTGTCCATAACCTCAGGTCCTTCCAGAGTGACCGTCATAGACTGAAGCTCTGGCGCGGCCTTGTGTATGAACTGTCTCTTCCAACCTCAGTGATGTTTTGTACCTGAATATAATGTTACGTCATTTTAATAAAACCTGTGATTTTGACTACAGGATTCAGAGATGACACTAGACTTGGTGCAGCACGGTGGTGCAGCGGTTAGCGCTCGTGCCTCACAGCTCGAAGGTCCGGGTTTGATTCTGGACGGGGCCTTTCTGTGTGGAGTTTGCATGTTCTCCCCGTGTCTGCGTAGGTTAGTGGTAGGTTATAAAAAAACATGTGCAATAGGTTAATCCTCCAGCCAGGTGTTTCTGACCACCAGCCTGGCTCCACATCATGGAGATGGGTCCCCGAGCGCTGGCACACGCTGGCAGCTCACTGCTCCTACAGGTCACCCAGAGACATTGAGAATGGGTCAAATGCAGAGAACAAATTTCTCTAGAGATGACTAAAGTTTGACTTAACTTCTGTGGAGTGCAGCTAAGACAGAGGACATGTTAAAGTATATGACGGTCACTCTGGTTTATGGATAATTTTGCGATACAAACTCATGCTATTCGCCTTCTCTTGGACTTTGTTCACTCTAAGGTCTAAAGCTGAATTCATTTTGAAGAACTGTTCATCTGACAAAAGATAAGCCTCCAACAAATACTGTTGAGAAATACTACTATTGTGTTAATACAGTATTATGATGACTAAAATTCTGTTGGAAATTATTATATAATAGGTGCTTTTATAAAAACTGGTACTTGACAAAGAGTAAGTTGTGGATGATGGCAAAAGAGACGAGACAAAGGATTCATTAATGATTAAATGTACATTTTATTTGTTATGGCAGTTATTGTTACTCAATTATATTGTGGTAATTCGTGTCCATGTTGTTTTGAAGTAAGCTTTATTATCAGAAGTTACTGTGTAGTAACATATTGTGACTTTTGTGCAACTGGGTTAACATGATTTTTTTAATGTGACAGGCAAATTATACATGAATGAACATCTGCATTGAAATAACAACAACAGACGTTAACATGCTGGATTATAGCCACAAGGCTGATTAACTTACATACATTTGGACTGTCTTAAAGGGGGGGGGTATTATGTAAAATCGACTTTTTCAAGCTTTATATCATGTTATTATGACATTCCCTCATTAAACACATGCCTGGAGTGTTGCCTTGGCTCATTCACATATTTTTGAGTAATCAGTAAAAACTTAGACGGCAGCCATTTTAGGTGTAGCTATGCCTCAGTCCTCCTAGGAACGCCCCCACCTCCTGGAGACGCCTCTGGACCTTTCATCACCAGCCAAGCCACCAACCACTGCTCCTCAGCTCAGCAGAGCCCCCTCCCCGCACAGTAGTGTTGTTTAGATGCCACAGCAGTGTGCTGAAGGGGGCGTGTCGGAAAGCTTCTTAAAGAGACAGAGGCCTATTTCAAGACGTTCAGTACAGCCATTTTGAGAGAGCAATTTTATTCAAGGCAGTTATTTTAATTTACTGCATATGCAGACCAACAGGTTACGTCATCATTGTAGTATGCTATAGACTGGTGCTATGTGATTGAAAAAAGCATAATACCCCCCTTTAACTTTTTTTGTGTTCACATGTTATTAGGATTCAAATTGAGCACGTCACAAAGTAGATTGTAGAAATTCAGATTTAATCATGAAAAAATGTAAAATGTAATCATACATGAGACATCACAAGTTTATTGTTTTCCAGATTCAACACCACAGTTTACATTATTCATGAAATCACACATTTACACTTTGACCACATATAAAATATTCATACATGTAAATTTGAGGAAAAATAAAAGATAGTTTTATGCAAATTCCTTTATTCAGTTAGAGTTTTCATTAGACATAAAAGCATAGACACAAAAGAAAAAAATTCCCATCATTTGTACCCCATGTGACACTAACCCCAAGGGTCCACTTTACGAACAATGTAAGCTAGCTCACAAATGGCTTTAGAATGTTAGCTTTAAACATGTTTACGGCTCTAACAAAAGAAAAACTCTCACTAGAAAAAAAAAAAAAACAGACATTAAAGTTTGGGGAAAGGCATAAACTCAATCTCCTCATGTCTTCTGCCAAATGAGAAAATTATTATTGGAAAGAAGGAGAAGGCAAGGCAAGGTAACTTTATTTATACCGCGCATTTCGTACACAAGGCAACTCAATGCGCGTAGATGTTATATATCAGTACCAGCATACAGCGCCTCTAGTGCGGCTATAAAAAGCAATGTGACGTTTAAACTTCAAATTCAAAAGATTTGTATCGTCAATTCATTGATGAATCGAAATTTAAGTTTATCTCAAGTCCTTGGTGTGAGGCGGGGGCTGTGGTGGAAGCACAAGGAGGGGAGGGAGTTCAGCCTCCTGATAGTCTAGTGGATAAAACTGTTCTTCAGTCGACTGGACCAGGCCCGTGGATTTTGCAGTCTCCTCCCTGACGGCATTATATCATCTCAGAAAATATCATGATAAACGATAATATTGAGTATAATGCAAATACTGTAGGCAATAAAAAGAAAACTGCAAGCAACTATTTTAATTGAAATGTCCTGAATTTGACATTCAATATTAACACCTTATACCAAACAAAGTGCAAACTAGAAGGGTCGACATATTCTAGGACACTGTATCCATCTGTGTTTCTCAACCTTTTAACATAACTTACACTCTCACCAGGTTCTGTGTTTGAACTAGGCCTATCACAACATTTTATTTTATTTTTAAATAGTCAATATACAGTATAATCTTTAAAAAAATATCCCAATAACAATAATATTGATATTTCATCTACACTATTCTGGTTAAATATTTCCTGACAAACAGTGTTAATTATTTAAATTATTACATATTACATATTTAAATTTAGTTTTAGTCTTTTGACAAACATGAAATTCAATTTTAGTCGAGATTTAGTCAAAAAAATATCTTCAATTTTAGTCTAGTTTTAGTCGACTAAAATTGCAAGTAAATTTAGTCGACTAAATTTAAGACACATTTAGTCGACTTTGCATTTATAACATTCATTATAATCATAGTTAATCAGCTCCTCTGCTTCATGGAGCTGCTCCTGCATGAACAAAGCTCAGAGCTGCTCCTTTGGCAGTGAATTTACATGATCTGAGGCTCTTTCAGACTGACAGTAGAAGTTTGGATGATTTTAGTCTCTCCTTTCATTTTTATTTAGTCTTATTTTAGTCGACTAAAATATCTGGACATTTTAGTCATAGTGTTAGTCTCATGAAAAACGTTTAATTCAGTTTCAGTCCAATTTTACTAGTCAAAAATATCACTGACTAAAATTAAGACTAAATATTTTAGTCGACGAAATTAACACTGCTGACAAAAACTCTTCTGTGTTAAATAAAACCTGGTTAGAAAAAAATGTATATTAAATGTATGGATTCAGATAATACTGTATCACTGCTAAAGTAGAGTAGCCATATGTTGTTGTTTTTTTCCTTTTCTTTTCAAATATAACCTCCTGTACACACGGCTGTCGGAGTGAAGCAGCTTTTAAACATGTAGACCTAAGCCCTGAGTAATGTTCTCAGGACTATCGCGCTTGTATTTGAACTAGGGATGTCACGTTATGAAAATTTACCTCACGGTTATTGTGACCAAAATTATCACGGTTTTCGGTATTATCGCGGTATTTTTTAAATGTGTGTTAATAAGTTCAGAAAGCATTGATAGTCCTACACAAACTGAAATAGTTTCAAAAAAGTGTAACAGTGTTTGTATATTTAAAACATACAGACAAAGCCATATCAAAAGTTCAACTTTTCACATCAAAGTAAATTAACTATAACTATGTATTGTTGATCGTTTAGAGGGTATTACATGTACTATTTATAGCGCCAGACCCGTGTTAGAATATTGTCACGTTCTCAGTTCGTGTCCTTCCAGTTTGCTTTCACTCTGCAGATTTGGGATGCCATCAGACAGTAATCATTGTTAAATTCATAATAATGCGGCGAGAGTGAATCTATTGCTTTGGCGACTTAATCTGCCCTCCGGGAGCCTGTAATGCATTGTGCCATTTCAATATGGAGGTATCTGCGAGGGGTGGCGCTGCGGCTGCACTATGGGGCGACTCGTTGCGTTCTCCCTCAACCCAAAGTCTGCACATCATTAATTTCAGCTAAAACGTTAACTTGCCTTGCATTGGCTATAGAGTTGTGGGTGATGGTCACGCAGATGCGTCATGAGGTTCGAAGTGTTGCTGCCTTTCGCAGAAACTTTTTTTCTTGCACGTCCTGCAAACAGGATAACTGTCTTCTATCAGCTGTCCCTCGGCTTTCTTCAAATACACAAAATATGCCCAGACTTCAGACTTGGTCCTGTTTGAAGGCTGATAGACGTCCTGAGCGCTGCCACCTGCTTCAGCCATGATTCCAGCTTCGAGAAAGTTTTGTTTTGGTCGCAAACGACACAGTGCGCATGCGCGGCAACTTCAGCAGATGAGACGGCGGCGGGTGAGGCTCACCGTGCCTACACGCGGGCGCGGTAATCCACCGAGATAATATAGTTTTTCAAAAACAAGACAGTAATTTTTACCGTCAAAATTTTTACCGGGGTTTACCGCTACACCGTTTACCGTGACAACCCTAATTTGAACAGTGGCTAAAGCCGTCGGGTTCTTCTCGCTAACAGTAGCGCTGATTAGCTTTGATACACTGACTGGGCGGTGGTTTCGTTTCGTTCTCATGTTGGACAAACCTGCAGTCGCATTAATGTTGTTATTCTCTCCGTGATGCTTCTTTTGAGTCCCTCTTGCGCCACGATAAAGTTCACAGAAAGTGTTGGAGTCAGCAAAGCTCCATAGTAGCACTGCACTTTGTTTACACCCCGCCTCTCTCCAAAAGCAGCGCTGATCTATAAATGATCTGGATACATGCGGGGATACGGCTGATGTGCTCAATGCTGTCTTTAAGCACAGACGGGTTGGATAGATCCTCCACTCACTCAGCGCTGTTATAGCGTTCATGTTTCTGTATTTATTTTAAGCACACGCAGCACAGGCATTTATCATTTATCGTAATAATGTTATCGTCCTTTATTTTACTTATCGAGCGATGAGTCGATATAGGCAAGTAGGGATGTAACGATTCACTCAAGCCCCGATTCGATTCGATTTCCAATTTTAAGTTCCCGATTTTGATTTTTTCCGTTTCTTTTGTTTAACATCTGCATTTTTGTCTTTGTAACAAACTGCAACTGTCTCAGTAAAGGGCCTGTCACAATTGGCGCACGGGCACTATGCGATTGTGTGCAGCCTCAAAATATGAAGGTCTTGCGAACACTCTCTTTTGGCGCACGGGCATCAGCACGAGCGACCGCTATTGACCGCATGAAAAGATGTGAATCGCAGTTGGATCATCGGTCGCAGCTGAATGTCATGCATGCACAAAATTCAGTTGCGGTTGATTGCGACTGACTATAGCCGCAGCAGGCCGCTACAGTCGCGAGAATGGTGAAAGATAAATCGTCTCAGTCACGCAGATGGTGAGATACTGGTGAGCGCCACTATCAGTCTCGTAGAGGCTAGACGCTGTTTCCTCTTCCCCCGTTTGGTCTAGAGCGCGGATCGGGCCGTTTTTTTTCTGTCCGAGCCCGGCCCTTGGAGGGGGCGGGGGATGGGGGTGCTCGTAAACCCGCTGTACCTCGTAGCGCAGGTGAATTCAATACTTGTCAAAACTTCTCTCAGTCCGTGCGCTTAGAGCGAACGCACATCGAGACACTTTGAAACAGTTTCACCACATTTCTACTGTTCACAGAACCATTAACCTGCTAAAAAGAGCCACGTTTGCCCTTTCTCTTACACCACGGACTTGCGTGTTATATTTTATTTTTGATAAATGGATACATCATGTGTTTAAAGCGCTGCACGGTTTGAGAAAAGCCTTTGAAGTGAGGTTACGCAGCGCGTAATGTTGCCATGCCACATGGCGCGCTGCGCTCTACACCGCCACACAGAGTCCTGCACGGGTCCATTTTTGGAGACCCGCACCCATCCACTACAGCACCTACCGCCTGTAAACCCGTGATTATATGAAGATTTAAATCCACACCCGCCCGGACCCGTTAACATTCTACCCGTTACCCACCCGTGCCCGTGATAAATCACACAAATTAAAAGCATTATATTGAAGCACTTTATTTTTTTCATCTGAACGAAACAACGTGACGCTAATGAGGGTTGAATGCTTAAACTGGTAATACATCGGTGCGGTTGATTCCTGTGTATTGTCAATGTAAGTGCGCGCACATGTGTGGGTGATGAGTGTGCGTGGCGGCAGGTGCCTTAGAGCTGTGGGAATCGGCGGCAATGCGCACCCGCTGTTCAGAGAGGCGTGAGGAGACCGGAGGAGTAAAAACACAGATTTGCGAAAAATGTATTGATCATCTGAATTTGGAACATCATAACCACTCCCACTACATCATAGACACAAGTGAAACGGAGACACTGTCTGGAAAGAGGAATCTTCATGTCAAGCAGCAGCGGTTTGAAATGCCTTTCCGAGCCCAGGCATTCGGATCAGAGGAATCATACGCGTCAATAAACGTATGGAAACACGGGCGCGATCAAAATAAAGGACGCACTGGATTACAAACATGTTTTTAAGGGGATTTTTATCATGACATGATCGCTGGACAGACAGGTAGGCTACTACACACTCCAAACCCACACGTATTGAAATAATATCCAGGAGAGGGAGAGAGGAAAGAGGCGAGATTTGCCTCAAGTGTCAGAGAAATGTAGGCTCGTAAAACTATACTGTCACCAAAGTACAAAGAATCAGGAAACGGTTTTCATTCATATAGAAGCAACAGCACGAGCTGTGTGGTTAGGTCTGTAGACACCATAATGATATAGATTAAATATTGTGCGGGTAGCAGCTACCCGCCAAGCCGTCCGTGTGTTATCACTACCCACCCGCAAACGACAGAGTCAGAAGTCAGACAGAAGCTGGTCACTTCCCCGGAGCAGCGGGCCTGAGCTCAGGGTCTTGCTGAGCTTTGGTGCGTAAAAGCACTGGGCCCAGTTTATTGTATTTTTTCCCCACAAAAACGAACGAATTTGTTTTAACGCGCTGGTGTGTCCGAGTCCGACTCGAAAATAAATTCGAAATATTTGTCCGAGCCGGTTGTAGCACTCTAGTCCGCACCACTGCCCGCACTCAACGTCTGTTGCCCGTGAAACACTCGCTCACCAGCCGCTCACCATTCGTTTTCTTCCTTGCACCACTCGCATTTGGACACTATCCAAATCAACCGCATCCAGTCGCAGCCCATACTCTATTGTGACTGTGACTGCGATTTCTTAAAGGTCTACTTTACGATCTTTGCGACTGATGGCGATTTCAATTTTGGCGCAGAACAATTGGAGGACAAAGTCGCTGCGGTCAATGCCAATTGTGACAGGCCCTTATGAGAACTTTACATTACAAAAAATTACAAGACATGAAAATGAACTATAATCATTATGACATGAGTGCTTGTAAATTTACATGTTTTCAGCATAAATAAGATGTGTAGCAAAGCAAACATTTTGAGATTATATTTATTTTACCAAAACTTTTTTGTTTTGCAGTTTAACATAATACTACCATTTAGAGCTAATTTTACAGTGCAGTTTTTTTCACCCTGAACGCCTCACAGCCTCCCGGTGCAGCCTTTGTAAACATAAGGAGGAAAAAGACATGACAGCTCCTGTAGGTTTTGGATTATTTGACAAACGGACATTTGATGAGGATTTCAGCAGAATCAGAGCAGGTCGGTCAGATGTGTGTCAGGTTACGATCTTTGGTAAACGTCTGTCATAATGCTAAACTCTGCATTAGCCGCAAATGCTAATTTCATAGCTGCGTCTGCTGCTTCAATGCCTACACGTGTATGTGTTTACATGGTGTGGCGTATGTTGGGGTGAGGCGTGTGTTGGGGTGAAGCGTGTGTGGGGGTGTGGTGTGGTGGGGGGGGGGGTGAGGCGTGTGTTGGGGTGAGGCGTGTGTTGGGGGTGGGGGTGTGGGTGTGGGGGTGAGGCGTGTGTTGGGGTGGGCGTGTGGGGGTGGGCGTGTGTGGGGGTGGGCGTGTGTTGGGGGTGAGGCGTGTGTTGGGGTGTGGCGTGTGTGTGTGTTGGGGGTGTGGCGTGTGTTGGGGGTGAGGCGTGTGTTGGGGTGAGGCGTGTGTTGGGGTGAGGCGTGTGTTGGGGTGTGGCGTGTGTTGGGGTGGCGTGTGTGGGGTGAGGCGTGTGTTGGGGTGAGGCGTGTGTTGGGGGTGAGGCGTGTGTTGGGGGTGGCGTGTGTTGGGGGTGAGGCGTGTGTTGGGGTGTGGCGTGTGTTGGGTGAGGGTGTGGGGGTGGGCGTGTGTTGGGGTGAGGCGTGTGTTGGGGTGAGGCGTGTGTTGGGGTGAGGCGTGTGTTGGGGTGGCGTGTGTTGGGGGTGAGGCGTGTGTTGGGGGTGAGGCGTGTGTTGGGGTGGGCGTGTGTGTGGCGTGTGTTGGGGTGAGGCGTGTGTTGGGGGTGTGGCGTGTGTTGGGGGTGTGGCGTGTGTTGGGGGTTGTGGCGTGTGTTGGGGTGAGGCGTGTGTTGGGGTGAGGCGTGTGTTGGGGGTGGCGTGTGTTGGGGGGGGGTGTGGCGTGTGTTGGGGTGAGGCGTGTGTTGGGGTGGGCGTGTGTTGGGGTGAGGCGTGTGTTGGGGTGAGGCGTGTGTTGGGGGTGAGGCGTGTGTTGGGGGTGGCGTGTGTTGGGGTGGCGTGTGGGGGGTGGGCGTGTGTGGGGGTGAGGCGTGTGTGGGGGGGGGGGGAGGCGTGTGTTGGGGGTGGCGTGCGTTGGGGGTGAGGCGTGCGTTGGGGGTGAGGCGTGCGTTGGGGGTGAGGCGTGCGTTGGGGGTGAGGCGTGCGTTGGGGGTGTGGCGTGCGTTGGGGGTGTGGCGTGCGTTGGGGTGTGGCGTGTGTTGGGGTGAGGCGTGCGTTGGGGTGAGGCGTGTGTTGGGGGTGAGGCGTGTGTTGGGGGTGAGGCGTGTGTTGGGGGTGAGGCGTGTGTTGGGGTGGGCGTGTGTTGGGGGTGAGGCGTGTGTTGGGGTGAGGCGTGTGTTGGGGTGCGTGTGTTGGGGGTGAGGCGTGTGTTGGGGGTGTGGCGTGTGTTGGGGTGAGGCGTGTGTTGGGGGTGAGGCGTGTGTTGGGGGTGTGGCGTGTTGGGTGTGGCGTGTGTTGGGGGTGAGGCTGGGATGTGTGGAGCTTGTCTGAGAAAAAGTTAACATTGTTAGAAACAACGAGCTATGTTCTGGTCTATATCCGTCGCGAAATGGAGTAGCTGAGGGTGGCTTTAAAATCGATTCTTTTATTTTTTTTACATCAATTCACATTTTACGCTATTAAATCGATTTTAAATTGATTTTCGATGAATCGTTACATCCCTATAGGCAAGGCAAGGCAACTTTATTTATACCGCGCATTTCGTACACAAGGCAACTCAATGCGCTTATACAATCTAGTAATTATCACGGCAGGGCTATGGAGTACATGTCCATAATGGCGGCTCCTGCGGAAGTGGGATCAGGAATATACTCGCCAGGTGTGCCTCGATAAAGCATAAACCATTTTAGTAATTTATCCATTATGGAGTCGTCCTCTTCCTCTAACATTTCCTGTATTAGTTCACGGAGCTCTTTCTCTTGAACTTTCAGCAGTACTTCTTTTTCCTCCTCATCTGTCTCTTTGCTCATTTGTTCCTCATCTGCCTTTATTTCTCATTAATCCGTTTCACATTGCGTTTTTTCTACAGATACACTTCACCAAATCGTTTATATTTGTCCTGTGCTCCTCGATCTTTTCTTTCTCTTTCCTTTGAAATTCTTCTTCAGCTTTGGCTCTGGCCTCTTTTTCAGACGCCTTTTTACTGTCTTCTATTTCCTTCTCATACTTTTTCTTTAACTCCTTAATGTTTTCTTCCTCTTGTCGTTTCCTGATTCTGTCTTCTTCTCGTCGCTGCTTTTGATCCTTCAGTCTTTGTCTGTCATATTCTTCATGGAGGTTTTTAAGGTATTGTTGTCTCTCTTCATCTTCCTGTATTCTTATTTGCTGCCACTCTTCCCTTTCGTTATCCCACTTCTCTTTCTCCTGATCCATCTTTCTCCTGCTCTCCTGTAGTTTTGTTCAATTGCTTCTTTTGACTCTAATTCAGATTTAATTTTTTCCTCCAGCTCTTTTTGTTTTTGTTCCCATTCCTGACGCTGTTGTTCCTCTCGTGCCTTACTCTGTTTTTCCTTTTTCTCATTCACCCGTTTTCGGTGTTGCCACCACTTTTCCCAGTCTTTTTCCCACTTCTGTTTCTCCTGATCCATCTTTCTCCTGCTCTCCTTTAGTTTTTGTTCAATTGCTTCTTTTGACTCTGATTCAGATTTGATTTTTCCTCCAGCTCTTTTTGTTGTTGTTCCAACTCCTGACGCTGGAGTTCCTCCTGTTCTCTTCTCTTTCTCTCTTCTTCTTCCCTCGTTTCCTGTTCTTTCTTCGCTGCTCTTCTTCCATCTTAAACCTTTCCTCCTTTTCTCTAAGTTCCTGTTCCCTCTGTTTTATTTCTTCCTCTGTTTGTTCTTTTGTTTATCCATTTCCTGTTTATTTCTTCCATTTCTTGTTGATATTTTCTCTCCATTTCCTTCCTCTCTCTCCTCATCTTTTCCTCCTTCTCCTTCACAATTCTCTCCATTTCCTCCTCCAGCCTCTCCTCTTCCATCTTAATCTTTTCCTCCTTTTCTCTGAGCTCCTGTTCTCTCTGTTTTCTGTCTTTCTCTGTTTGCTCTTTTGTTTTTCCATCTGTAGTTTAATGTCTTCCATTCCTGTTGATATTTCCTCTTCATTTCCTCCCTCTCTCTCGTCATCTCCTCTTCCTTCTCCTTCATGATTCTCTCCATCTCTTTCTTGATGGTCACCTCAGCGTGTTGAAACATGTCGTTGGTGAAGCAGCCTCCGCCGTTCTCTTCCACCATGGCTTCAATCTTTTTCAGCAGCTCTTTCACCTGAGAGACGTTTGTTTGGTCTTCGTTATTAAACAAATGGAAGCGGTTTCCGAAGTCGGAGAGGACCTTTTTCAGAGAACTGTCAATATTTCTCATGTATTCTTCAATAGAACTCTTACCCTTCAACTTATCTCCATGTGTGAAAGAATCATTGTGTATTTTTGTGACTCTTTTCCAAATGATTTTCTTATGAGATTGATGGTCTTATTCATTTCTTCTGTAAATCGTCCGATCTCGAGCACCAGCAGAAACACGTGAGGCCCTGGAGCCAAGAGACTGATACATTTAGTCATTTCATCAATGACGTAATCATTGGACATTCTGTTGTCAAACAAACCCGGAGTGTCCACCACAGTGATGCGCCGCCCATCGACTTCAGCCTCAGCTTTTTCACAGCTCTGGGTGACAGATACTGAACTGAAGTCAGCATGAAACTGCGTTCTTCCCAGGATTGTGTTTCCTGAGGAGCTCTTTCCACAGCCAGTTCTTCCCATGAGTGTGATCCTCAGACAGTCAGCAGAGGCTTCAGAACCTGCAAAATATGGATATAATTTAAAGCATAAAGGTGAACTCATTAATCTGCTCGTTTTGTTTAACATAAACAGCTCAAAAAGCCTTTAAAGAGCTGTATGAAAATACATCAAACCACTAAGTGACAAAGCAACACAATTTGAACGATGGGATTCTTAAAGCATTATTAAGTCGACCTATTTATCTTATGGCTGTATTGTCATTAGGGCTGGGACAAAATAACGGATTAGATTGCAGTACAAAGTATCAATACCTTATCAGTATCACAATACTTTTAATACTTGTGTTTAGAGGCATTTTGGGTTCCGGTCACATATGCAGTTACACAGAACCTGTTACATTGGTGTTAATGCACCAACACTTGAATAAATGTCAAATGGCATTTGGTTTATAACTTTGGACACATGACTGTTTTCTTTTTACACATTTTAAGGTAAACATATTACTTATCATAACTAGCTGTGACCCAGTGGCCGGGCCTCCGCTCGCCTCCGCATTTGATTTTTTGAGCTTATGAGTTACAAATCATGTGTTACAAGTTATGAATGACAAAAACATGAACCAATGGCCGTGTCTGAATGTCCAACCTAGTCCCTAACCCGTCATTCCCTTTGTGTCTTGGTTGAGCACCTGCCCCTCAAAACGTCTGTGCATGACACAGAACTACCCTGTCCGATGTAATCACTGACAGAGAATGTAAGTGCGTACGTCTCACTTCCATAGACCACGCAGTGTGTCGGGATAACGTTAAATTCCACCGGCATCGCCCAAACTGGAAACCGCAGGGCGAATGTGCTTTATTATAATAATAATAATAATGCATTAGTCTTATATAGCGCTTTTCCAGACGCTCAAAGTCGTTTTACAATTTGGTGCATTATTCATTCACTCCATACTCGGTGATGATAAGCGAGGCAACCAGTCTGAGCACATCAACCACCACCACCAACCACTCACTCACTCACTACATTCGCTAGGCTTCCTGGTGTTACCGAACGGTCTCCCATCCAAGTACTAACCAGGCCCTACCCTGCTTAGCTTCCAAGGTCTGACGGGATTGGGCATCGCAAAGGCGGTATGGCCACATACCACAACTTGTATAGTAAGTTTACTTACTAGATCTCAATACAGATCGGATCGACCCCTGAGGATCGTGATACATATCGGATCATTACAAAGGTGTATCGTCCCGGCCCTATTGTCATGTATTTACTTCACTGAAAACGAACAATAAGCTTAGATTACATTGGCAGTGGAATTTAAGATTTCAGTCACATAGTGAAACATCAAACTAGTAAATAACTCGTCTTGGTATTTTATCTGATGATAACCTCCGAAGGCAACTTTGTCGCTGCATATCCGTCATAATTTATAATGAGATCATAATAATTTATCTAATGGTTTTGAATATAAGTTCATGTTTATGATTTTCATCAGGGAAAAAAATAGTTGGGTTCTATCTTTAATGTAACTTCATACAAATGCACTGATACAATAATTATACTGTGTGATGGCCCCACAGCCATCAAGGAGTTAAGCGGCTGAGCCCCATAATTAGGGGCACCTGGGCCTGGTGTCCCTGGCTCCTTTAGGCCACGCTCACACCTAGAGCGGCGAAAGAGAAGAGAGCGGCGAGCTGCCATTCATTCCCTATGCTGCCTGGCGACAGGAAAAAGCCTCCGGAAATCCACAGGAGAGCGGCACGATACGGGCGGCCGCAGCGGCTCTGTACACTATTTTTTTTTTCCCACTTGGTGTGAGTCCGGCTTCAAAAGGGCAGCGCCACTAATGCCTTTGTCCTCTCTCCTCTCCCTAGGACGCCAGCCAGGACCATGTGGTGATTTTTGTACATTTTAACTATTTTGAATAGTTCAAAATAGTTAATCTTGAAAAATAACAAATTCTGAGGTTTATTCAGACTCTGGGCAGTTTGCAGGCAGTCAATTTTTTATTTTATTCATTTATTTATTTGAGAGCAAATAGTTACACTCATTACACTTAAACCCAAATAAATTTGGGTTGTATCTCTAGTTAGACTTCGTAAAAATGACCTGATACAAAATGTACCACTTATTGTTTGGGTCAGTAGGCCATGTTTAAGATAAGAAAGATGTTTCTCTAGTCTCTAAGGTAATAGACTCACCGCTGACTGTCCTTTTGACCTGTAGATCTTGATTTTCTCGTACAGTTGTGATCATTCTCCTCTGGCCATAGATGAGTGTCTCTGTGGTGTAGCTGTGAGGTTTATTTATAGCAAAGGTCTCTAATGAATCCAACAGCTTAGCGAGCTGGTGCCGCCACCTGGTGTTGAATATCAGATGTCCTCCATAGGGCTGACACAGCTCCTGGAGGTCTCTGCCTACCACATCTGGATGATAAGAGTCTGAGTCTACAGTGAACAGGATCATAGTGAAGGGACAAACTGCAGAGCTGAAAATATCCTGGATGCTCCTCAGCTCAGACTTGTTTTCGTCGGTCAGAGGTCCAGCGGTAGAACCAGGATGAAGGCCTGGACACCCTGAGGGCCACAGCGGGACAGGAAGCGGAGACACTGCTCCATCAGCTCCTCCTCAGGTTTACTAGAACCAGACAGAGGAGGCAGCTCCAGCAGAGACACCCAGCGCCCACATACCTTCCCCTGGTGTCCCACACACTGCTCTGGGCTCATACACACACTGCCCTGTCCGAAAATGGACTCTACGACTGAGCTCTTCTCTGCCCCTGCACTTCCACACAGCACCAGGTTCAGACATGGCCTGTTCCCTTCAGAGGGAGAAGGTTCAGACCCGTGTCTTCCTCCTGAGATGGTCCACAGCTCAAGTTCTCTTTGTTCTCGTTCAACATTCGACCGATTCTTGTAAACAGCTCTTCACGTTTGAATTTGTTTTGGTTCAGCTCATCAGTGCTGTTTATGTAAAGATATCTGTATTTACATTGGATGATCACGTCCCTTATATGTTGGTCATCATGATTCTTCTTAACTGTAAAGGGAACATAATGAAGAAATCTCCTTGTGTTTGCTTGTGCCATTGGGATCAGCACCAGTGATTGGTCGAAGGCCTTGTCACTGCAGTTCTGCAGGACTGAATACAGTTTGTATTTGTGTATCTCAGTGAAGGCTTCAGGCTGTAGAACCAGCAGAAACACAAGAGGACCTCTCAGACGTCTAATGCATTGTGTAAACTCAGCTATATCTAAGTCCTGCAGATCTGGAGTGTTGACCACAGTGAGGGGCTGGTTATGCATCTCGCCTTCGTAAGTCTGAAAGTTTGGTGGTTTAGTCTCTGTATTTAGCGCAGTCTTCTTCAACAGGAGGTTCCCCACAGAACTCCTCTGACTCCAGCTGTTTCCCAGGAGAATCAGATTCAGCCCAGACCCTGGGATGACAAAATAAACATGAGGTATTTATTACACGATATTACAAATCACTTGACACAAGCAACAGTGCTAACCACAGTTTTACAATTAATTAGGTATTATTACAACAGTGTGTAATAAATGCGAACACAAGGACACAGATGGGGGTGATCAGAACTTAATCTAAAACTGTATGATGCTACTTTCTATCAACAAAATAAAGGGGGTGGGGGGGGGGCGGTTATTATATATCATACATAATATCATAAAGCATACTATATAATGATAATATAATAAAAAATAGATACAGTGTATATAATAACTATGGGTGTATGTATATAATCTGTGATTATATGTAGATATTATTACAGATTATATCTATGGGTATAACAATTTTACTGCTGACCTCAGAATCCCCGGCTCTATGGAATTATATTATGAAATTGTATAAATATGTACTGTATATTAGATTTATATTACAAGTAAATGATACCACTACGACTGTTATTATTACGACTATACTATGTTTCTTATTTTTCAATTTATATGTATTTATTTATTTCATTTTCTTATTTTTTCTTTTGTTATTGTTGTTTCTTGTTTGTTTCTTCTTCCTAATCCTAATTGTCTGTTTGATTTCAATCTGTTTACCCTTCCTCATGTTCACTACCCTATTCAGTTTACCTTTACCTCGATTATTATTGTTTCTTTACTATTATTTGTTACTATCATCATTTTCCATGTTTTATTTCTTATTTGTCGTGTACAACCCAGGAATGATCCTAAGAATCAAATATGTATCAATCTAATACCTTACCCTTGTGTATCCTTCCTTTGTCTTTGTGCTATTTGTAAGCTTTGTTTTATGTCAATAAAGTTTAAAATAAATAAATAAATGTGAAATCTGTGGCATTTTATATTATTATTATTATTTTTTAGGCATTTTGTGACATTTTTGGAATTTGTATGGGTCTGAATTGGGACCAGAGGAGCGTGGAATCCTGTCCTTTTCATAAGGTAACCAAGGTAAACAAAATCTTTTGGCCCTAATTGTTTCACGGAAATTTTAGAAAATGGCTGCAGCAATAACTCTAGGAAAACAGAATATGACATCTGCTGTTTGGGAAATGTTATTATCAGGCTCTAACATGAGTCATCTCCAGAATCAGCTACAGGTAAACTTCAACTCAATTCAGAACTGGCTTAGAATAAATCTGTTAAAACTTAATATGAAAAAAATCACTGTATATGCTTTTTGGAACTCGCCACTTTCTACAATCTGCTGATTTGAACATTTACTTTGACAATGGCTGTGAAGTACCTATGAGTCTGGCTTGATCCTGAACTTAACTTCAAATTACATATTGACTATATCATTAAGCGAACATACACTTTATAGATCATCACACTGCTTTACACCTCAAGTTAGAAGGAGAATAATTTCTCACCTTATTTTACCAATTATTGACCAATTATATGCGGACATTGTTTATTTTAATACTTATGATATACACCTTAAACCTCTTAATGTTTTGTTTAACACTCTTGCAGATTCATTTTAAGTTGCCCATATAGAACTCATCACTGTAATTTATACATCCAGCTTAACAGGCTACACCCTGAGAAACAACGGCAGTACCACTGGTTTCTATTCATTTCAAGTGTATTTATTATAATTTACCACCATACTTGAAATGTTTTCTTGTCCCTTATACTTCAGGCTACCCTCTTAGATACTCTCAATATCCTACATTTACTGTTCCTACTGTGCATAAAGAGTTGGCCAGGAGGTCCTTCTCCTTAAGGCCCCTTTGATTGGAATCATCTGCCTGTATCACTGAGGTCTTTATCAACCTTTGGTCCCTTCAAAATGTCTCTTTTTGTTTATCTAAATACTGAATGCCACTGTTTGTAGTGTACTCTTGGTTGGAATAACATTATTATCTTTATTTCTACTGCTTTATTTGTTTTTCTATTGTAAAAATATTGTAATTTCTGAGATGGTTGAAGAGGTATCTGAGCAAAATTGTCTTTAACCCATTTAGGCCTGAAACGCCTGAAAAAAAGGCCTGTAACACCTACGGGTGATTTCAGAAAAGACCCCGAAAACCTGAAGTTCCAGAAAGTTCCAGAAAACCTGAAGTTCCAGAAAGTTCCAGAAAACCTGAAGTTCCTGAAGTATTCAGCAATTGTGTCAACACCTACTAAATTATTGATTTCTCAGCCTCTGTAGCAGATAGGAACAAAATTCAAAAGTATTTGAGAGCTTACACTTGTGGCTTTCCTGAGAAATTGGATTTATTTAGATACACCGTCACAAAAATAAAATATGTAAAAGAAAAGTGAAATAAAGTATATAGCCCTCTTATACTAAAATATAGGCCTATATTTGTTATGTTAAAACTTTGTCATTTGTCTTTTGAGGTCACTTCAAACATGTCTAGCAGCTTCTCTCTAAACCCAAAACAATATCCACTCTTTAAAATACAATTTATTAATAGTTTTATATAGAAACATGGGAAATAAATATGATAATTATTAAGCTATAAAGAAATAAAAAGCTGATGATGAGGAAGGGCAGAGTATCCTTCTCTAAACACAGCAGGAGGAGGAGAAAGCCCCTCCCCTCAGAGAAAGCCCTCCCCTCACTGCTGCTCAGCGCTGTCAGCCAGAGGAGAAGACGCAGCTCTCCTCTCCTCTCGTCCCGCACTTGACTTGACTGGAAAGAGCATAACAACTGTTTTCTGATCCTTTTTTGAGTCAAACCTTTTGATCAAATGAAACTGAACATCGCGTGTTGCGGCGCCGCATTTACGTGTAAGCTCTATAAACGGACTGTAGCTGGGTTGCAACCCGAAAAAAAATGAATATCTCTGCAAATATTTCACCAAATTACACCCAAAAAAAGTGTTGTGATGCTGACGCTCCTGCGCCTCTATTCTGTTGCATTTCATTGGCTCAAAGGCCGACAATTGTGCAAAAACACCCTTATACTCGAAAATTGCCGTATATGCTTTCCTAGCCTCAATGGTAGAATTGCGCAAGAGTGCCCCCGGCTTTAATGGTAGAAATGCGGCAATGCTTTCCCGGCCTAAATGGGTTAATGTCTGTCTGTAACTGTTTGTTGTGTAACTTGTCTTGTCTTGTGCATCTCAAGGGGTTTAACATTAATACATAAATTCAAAATTATGAGGCAATATACAAAGTTCAAACGGGTAGTTTCCAGTGAACAGGAAATATTTCAAATTTAAGCCTAATGTCATCCAGTAACAGCGGCCCATCTGCCTTAAAATGAAGCAGCAGACACAGGCGGTGCTAGCGGACAGATGGGGGTGGCAGAGGTATTTGCACAGGTGACAACATACAGTCAAGACAGCGACCGAGATAAATGCCTCACTGCTGGAGGGACACAATATCTTGTTGGTTAGTGCTCATGCATCACAGCAGGTTCTGGGTTTGATCCCGGGCCAGACGAGGCCTTTCTGTGGAGTTTTCATGTTCTCCCTGTGTCTTTGTAGGTTTCCTGCAGGTACTCCGGTGTCCCCTACCACTAAAAACATGTATAATTGTCCAGGATGAATGAGAGTTTGTTTGCCTGAGAGTGAGCGGTCGAAGGGACCACATGAGTTGACCAACACTGAGGAAGACTGCAGTAAGTGTGCAGTCGAAACTGTCTGGTATGAAAAACTTATATTGGTCTGATAGAAAAGAAGATGCTTGGCAAGTTTAACACAAGAAGACCAAGTGAGGATTTCTATGGCTGTAAATGTCATGTGTTCCCTTCGGTCGTCTCTAAACCAGACAAAGTTAACACTAGTTTTTCTTGCATTTAACAAGGACATGATGAACTGTAGAGTTTAAGATCCTAAATTGCCTATGATTTCAGTTTGTTTGATTAAAAGCTTGTTTACTCTCCAACCTTTATAAACCCAGGAATCTCCTACACTGACGCATTTACATCCTACATCAAGTATTCATCACGCTCTAAGTATCATCTACACAAACTCCACTATCGAATTTTACTAAATCATAATAATCATAATTCAAGCCTACGGTCATGTCCATAGGAAATTAACAGAAATAGAAAGAATTGGCCTCACAGTTTCCGCTCAGAGGAACTATCATAGCCACCAAGTACTAAATGATACATTTCTTGCTCCAAACTTACCGTCAGTCAGTGACTTAAAGTTGACAGGCTGATCTGTCTGTGGAGTCAGATGAAGAGCGTCTGAAGACATGTTAGGCCTAACATGTTCTCCGTTGTTTTCCTTCACGGTCTGACCCACTCGCGTTATCAGTTCGAGTCGTTCCATGTCTTTCTGTTTGACATATCTGAACCTGCATTGTTTAATGAGGTCCTTTAGTGGCGACTGTCTATAACGTTCAGATGAATCTGCAGCTCCTCTTCTGGGCGGCAGGAACAGCAGCAGTGAGTGTTGAAACGCCTGGTCGCTGAAGTTCTCCAGGACTGACTGGAGTCTGATCTTCTGCTGCTCAGTGAAGCATTCAGGCTGTAGGACCAGGATGAAGACATGAGGTCCAGGAGCAGAGAGCTCCACACAGTCCTCCATCAGAGCAGACACAGAGGCCTCAGGGAGGTCTGAGTGGAGCAGGTCTGGAGTCTTCACCAGCACCATGTTCTTCCCCCTGTAAGGCCCGCTGGACTTTTCACAGCGGTCTGAGTGTCTGAACACAGTCTGACCCAGGAGGAAGTTTCCCACTGAACATATCCCAGACGAGCTGTTTCCCACAAGAACCAGCCTCAGCTCGGACACTGCAGAGAATCAAACCACTGAGGTCACATAGAGGAAAAGTAAACGCAGCAAAGTAACAATAAAACTACATCAGCATCAAATATATGTGTGTATATATAAAGTAGTTACTATCAGTTACTAGTGATGGGTAGATGATACCTCAAAGTGTGTGTCACACACTTTTACAAATTGTATCACACTGTATCACGCAGTGTTGTTACGCTTATAGGCGCCATTTGGTGGTTAAAAAGCATTGCAGCAGTGAGCCTGAAAAAGCGAACTCAACACTGACTGAGCTCATTGATTCTCGTTCAGAAATGTGAACTGAATCATCAGGACTGAGCTGTTTAACCAGTTGTATCAGTGATACAACCATCTAAAAATGAAGTCACTGACCAAGATTTAATAAAGGATAGTGCCTGTGACAATAATATGGTAGCAGAAATATTCCTGCTTTTGTTTACCACCAGTTGATTTACAGTCAAATGACTAAACCATCAAAGACGATCATCTGACTCGAACTCACGACCCTCTGATTATAAACCGGATGCTCTCCTTACAGAGTTACATGAACGGTATAGCAATTGTAATATATACTAGCCTAGTATGCACTTCAATATGGACGTGAAAGAAAAGAAAACAGATGGCTTTTGTGCTTTACACGCTATCTATTGAACGATTTTGTTATCAGATCAGATTCACCTCGTGCCCAAAGTTTTGGGCGGCCCCCGGAGCTCGAGAGCTCGAGAGCACCCATGGGATCGGCCCCCGGTGCATAAATCCCAAAAAATAAAATGAGCCAAGCGTTGGTCTCGTTCAACAGGCACCCTGCTGCTCGCTGCGTACGACACTACATGATACAAAATGAGTGTCGGTCACGTGACTTTTCGCAAAGTGATTTGCTCGGTGACACAGCTCGGCTGAGGCATTGCTTTCAGCACGTGATACGTGTATCGGTGCCTCGGCTCGTTTAGCCCATCACTATCAGTTACTACTCTTTGATTTCATGAGTATACTATACATGAGTATATCAGGTGAGTGAGGAATCAAAAAAAATATTCTAAATAAAATTATTTGTTTTCCCACAGTAACTTACTGTAAGGTGGAAGTGCTTCATAGCTGCTGATGCGCTCTCTGTGATGACTTTTTACATTCTCTGAAACAGATAAAGCAGCATGTAAATGACCTTTAGAAATTATTACAAAGATTTTAAAAGAAAATGTTGTCAACTTATGACCTACTACATACAAATACTCAACAAAAATTTAAATACAGTACAGCACTTTTGTTTTTGCTCTCATTTCTCATGGGTTGAATTCAAAGACATAATACAAACTCCACACAGAAAGACCTGTTCAAAAAGTAACATAAACTTTAACAAGTTACCTGTGCATATCTGTGGACTGTTCAAAAAGAGAACGTGTGTTTAATTCAATAAAATATACAAACTGAGCAAAAAGGTCAAAAATCTATGCCAAGGATACAAAACAATATGATGATTAACTAAAATGTGATTAGGTCAAAAGAAGAACTGTAAATAAAACTGCAGCATAAGACATCGGCAGCGGTTTCTGTTATGTAAAATACATTGATAAGCTCTCTCTGAAAAGCATACACCAAATCTAAAGGCAAAGGGGAAAAAACAACCCAACTGCTATAAAAGTACAGTAGCTGCAGGACCACAACACAAGGTGTGATAATTAAAGCATTTATTAACAGTGAGTAGTTGCTTCTCCCTCGGAGAAGAAGAATCCGGCCTGAAGTTAAGACCTGAAGGGAGGTCAACAGTGTTGAATGGCTTGGTTGCTATAATGGCATCCGGGTACTTAGTGGCGTGAAGACATGGTTGGCTGGTAAGACAGGGTAGGTTGAGGCGTGGTCCTGCTCCTGAACCTTAGTCAGTAAAATATTAACTCCATAAAGATATAAAATAAGTGCCTGTAATGTGTCAGATAAAAGTCAGAATTATTTAGAGTAACTGAATACAAAAGCCATATATAACTGGATAATGTTTTTATGATGAAGTACTTGTGTACTTTGACTTTGACTTAACGGCATTGTACAGTATTTGCACTGCTGTTTTATGAACGCAGATGACAAAAAATGGCACATTCAATGAGAACGATGAGAAAGAAAAGTTATGTCACAGGATGAGGAAACTTTACGCACAGTTCTGATTCAGTTCTGAGAAGTGCCAGCCATGCGGGTCCATGTACATTCTGTACAGCTCTGTCCCGTCGCCCCGGTCACACTGCGCTGGTTACTCTTAAAGTTTGATCATAATAAGAGTTTTCCAAAACAGCCCAACTCCCTGAGCAACACGACAAACACGCGCTCTTTGGCCCATTAGCACTCGAGTCACTGAGGGGTCAAAGAGCGTTTATGTGGCATTTATGTACATAGATATGTAGAACAGGCTACTTCGAGTTGTCAGTGTCCTGATCTGAACAGTTAAATACTGTGATTCACTGTGTCTGAGAAAGGATTTCCTTAAGCACATGGATTATTGCAGAAAGTAAAGCGTCGTTTGGTCTAGGCCCAAGGCCAATACTCACTCACTACACCCACAAACCACGCAGCACATAATTCACTGTAATCAAACTGTGACACTTTTGAGTTTTATAATAATATAATAATTCACACAAATGTCATTAAAATAATTACAGTTAAACTCACCTTCTTCCATCTCTCTTCAGTTTCACTCGTTCTCCTTTTGTCGAAGCAGAAAACACGGAACTGTTGTGCAAAGTCCAGGCTTGATCAGAAGTTTATAACCATAGACTGTAAAAAATAAATTTAATCCTTGGTTAATGATCAACTGAAACTGTACCTTGCTTTTACCTCTACTTTGTCAGAGTTTCATTCGGGATTTCGTAAAAAGCACAGAACAACAATGGCTATAGTGAAGGTTTTAAACGATAAAAATGAAGCTCTTGATAATAAACAATGCGGCACGGCTCTTTTTATTGATTATACAAAAGCGTTCGATACTGTTGACCACATTGTTTTGGCTCAAAGGCTGTCGGCGTGTGGTTTTTCAGACCAGGCAGTTGAATGGTTCAAAAATTACCTGTTTAATAGAACCCTGAGTGTACAATTCGAGGATCAGATCATAAAGTGATCTGATCATTACAACTTGTGCATTATTGAAGACATGAGGTATGAGACATGAGTATTAAAGCAGAACTAAGTAACTTGTTTACCTTAATAAATCCTTTCCGTAGTCCCTCTGGAGGTAATACAAGTGTTAATGGGATGATTGGAGGGTCTTTCATCTCCCCCTGGTGTCTCTGGACAGAAAACCACAATTGCAACTTGACTGCCACCGGGTCGGAGTCACCAATACACACTAATGGAATCACGAAGAAGAAGCTAACAGGCTAACGGGCAAAGCTAACTGCAGGCTAGCGCCACTTAAACAGTATTTACAGCCAAGTTTGAGTTAAAAATAATATATCCGTTGTGTAATTGGATGAACAATATCCCTCAGTCCCTTTGTCTTTTCTGTCAGTGTAGTATTTACTCTCATGGACAATTAATGAGTAAAAAAACGCAACATGCTACGACACCTGCAGTGGCGCTTATGGCCTCTAGGGGCATAAGTTACTTAGTACTGCTTTAATAGAGTTCGGGAATGTGATGTCATATCGCTAAGCATCACAGGATTTGCAGCAATTATAAACTTATGGAGATTTCAAAAGGTAAAATACTGGAGTTATTGTTCACATTAAAACACTTGCACACTACAGTGTGTTAGATGTATATACCAGTTGTGACTCAGCAGCTAACAGAGTTGTTCCACAGCTCTTTTCTCCACTTTTTATACTGTTTTTAGCTAATGTTCGTCTTTGCAAAATGTATGCTAACAGCTGCAAACATGGCAGATTGCCATGGTAAATCTATTAGCTGCACCTTGCAATAGTACGTTGCCGCTAACTTTAGCATGCTCTTGCTAGCCGCTGCCTTTTGCGCGGTGATCAAAATACGTTTACAGAGGTTAAAAGTAATGCTCATATTCACTGAGATTTAGTCAGTGAAAGTTGCGTTTTTAAAGAGTTGAGCCAAAATTGGTATCGGTTCAGTATCAGATATTTGTAGCCGATACTGAATATTGTATATTTTCGAGTAAAAACGCTTGTAATTCCTACACCGTTCATCCGATTCAGATATAAATACTCTCAAATTAAAGCTGAAAGTCTGCAGTTTAACTACATATTTTTGTTTTATTTCAAATCAATTGTGGTGGTTTATAGAGCTAAAAACATAAGAAATGAGTCGATGTCCCAATATTTATGAACCTAATTGTATGACTTGTTTTGTTTCGAATGCAGAAGAAACAGATGTTTTTCTCCTTGTTGACAGAGAAAATCAGTTTGTCTGAGTCCAGTCAAGTGATGAACTGGATCAGGCAAGGCAAGGCAAGTTTATTTATACCGTGCATTTCGTACACAAGGCAACTCAATGCGCCTATCAGTATCAGTAGAAACATGCTATAGTAGGCTTGCCTTTTTGTTTTTGTTTTTACATAACCTTAATCGTCTGTGTTAATAGTAAATGCAGTCAAATGGAGGGCTATCCGATTTCTTAGGGCGGTCTTTTAAACCCTCGCCCTTAGCCCTTGGTAAGAAAAGAGAACTGAGATTGGGCCTAATTCCAACATGACCTCTAGTTATTACACAAATTTCTAATATTGTTACGTCAAGTTCCTATAATGAGCATGATATCAAATCATATTGATGAGAAAATGGAGTCACTTACGGGAGGCAAGATCGCCACTGAACAAACCGGCATTTGTTTTCATTTCATATGGATCTTCATCCCCAAACGTTATTTTTCTTCTGCATTCAGTCTTTCTTTGTACAACTGGTCAACTGCGTGAGAAGTTTTGGTTTCCCATCTCCAGGGTTTATCGCGAAACCTTTCATTTTTGTCCAAAATTGATAATACGTCTCGTTAATTGGCGCGAGCTGTATCTCCATCAATGGCAGCACTTCCGATTCTGGACCAGATTTGTGCCGTTCGTGAAAACACATATTCTAAATTTCTGACATTTTCATTTAGGGGTTTTACAAGCTGTAAGCCATAATAATCAAAATTAAAACAAACAAAGGCTTCCCAGATAGCAAAAAGTGTCCGCCCCAGATCCGCGGCGGAGGCTCAGGGCGGAGGTGTCAAGATCCGCGGTGAACCCGCAAAGCGGATCCGCATCGGAGTCCACTTGCACATCGTGGCGGAACTGTTCCTGGTCCGCTGCGCGGAGGCGGGGCGGACCAGCGACACCTTCGCCGCGGACCCGCGGTTTTTAGCACGGGTCCGCGGCGAAGGTGCTGCGGATCCGATGCCAACCTCGCGGTACCGCTCAGGACCCGCTCAGGATCCGCTTCGGGTCCGCGTATGTGTCTATTTTGTCATTATTTGCCTTCTAGTTTTTTTATTGATCCACTCATAACTTTGTGATTTGACTAACATCTACTATCAAACTAGCTTAGCATTTGAAAGGAAATTGTTAATAAACAAATTTGGCAATACTAAACCATACTGTAAAAAAAAAAAAAAGACTAAATAGACTTAACATGACTATAATTCTAATAAATAGACCTTAAATCATAGAAATATGCATCAGTGCTACAGCCTTCTAGACTAATAAACCCCATTTATCGTACAAACGAATGAGAAGAACTTAAAGATGGACAATTGTATTTAATTCATCAATTACAAATATTAATATTGACATTTTTAATAACAAAATGATCAGCTATAGGGTTCAAAATTTGAAGACTATTTACGTCACAGCTTCTCAGTGAAAATAAATAAAATAAAGACGTAGTAAAACAAGTGGCCAACAAAAGATTTATTCAGTGCAGCCTCATTTCAAACCAATATATCTCAAACTACTAGCTTGGCCAAAGAATCAATCCCCCAAAACGGTCACCACAATAAAATAGATGATTGAATGTTGTACTTATACACAGTAGTTAGGTGTTCAGAGTTTGAGATGTGTATGGTCAGCCTGAAGCAGTAGATAGGGGTAGAAGTAGTTCGCCTGGTTCCTCTTCTGCGGCTACATCCACCTGGTGAAGATGCAGTCTGTGTCCAGTCAAATATAGTCCCCTCGGCTCTGACAGGATCTGAAATGACACCAGCGAGCAAAAAACGTAAACATGGATGAAACTGATTATTGTTAGATATGATTCTACAGAACCATTTGCTTACACTGTATTTAACTGCAACTTCACTGTGTGCCACTCAGCCCAGCAGAGGTCCATCTGAAATAAACAATAAGAATATTATTTGCAAAGGTCAGGTTTCATAATGCCATTATGTAAAGGTCTTCAATACAGGTACTTACAGTACTTTTCCTCTTCTTCATTTTCATTTTAACACGAAACCACCGAAGGAAATGCTGAAAGAGAAAAGACAATACATATTATTACCACATTGGCAAATACTAACTGAAATTCTGACTTGCTGTGCATTGAATAAAGTTTCATTACCATTTGTTGACTTTTATCCCAGTGCAGCTGCATATGATAGTCAATGCATAATGCATGGAATGGACGCTTATTTGTAAAGCTCTTTTCACATGAGACAAGTTGGTCAAAGCGCTTTACGAAGTAAAGTGTACTTTCATCCTGCCACACACAGCGGCAGTAAGTTACTTATGCAGCTACATTTTCCCCTGGGGTAGCCTGACAGACGCGCGACTGCATACATCTGTGCAAAGGGTCTCTCTGACCACCACCATTCATTCACGCACACACATCATTCATCTTAGCCAATTGTACATCTAGTGGAAATCAGAGTACCCGAAGGAAACCTACACAGACACGGGAAAACATGCAAACGCCGCACATAAAGGTCCCGTCCAGGGATCGAATCCGGGACCTTCTTGCTGTGAAGCACGAGCGCCCAATTACATTTTTTAGTATAGTCAAAGTAAATGGGTGTTTTATGTGCAAGAAAGAAATAACAGACACAACTTGACCAACCTGTCAATGTTTAGGTTCATTATCAAGCTGTGGGTCAGTAGTGAGGAGCAGTTAGCCTGGTTCCTCTCGTCCTGGTGAATATCCAGTCTCTCAGTGTCCAGAAAATGAACACCCCTCTTTTCACAGCAACTGTGATCATTAGAATGTACAGTATTAGAATGTAATAATATGGACAATGACTGTTGTTGTTCTGTAATCTAAGGGTTGATGGTTTATAGAGACCAGACATCACTGTGGCTGTTCAGTCAGTGGCATTTGTGACATCAAAAAATTGATTTTGGATGCAACTTAAGATCAACCAAAGATCCATAGCTTATTTAAACATTATTAGAATGTGTTACAGATAAAGCTCCGCGCTCTGTTTAGCCAGGATTTATTTCTTTGGACTGGACTTTTCCGACCAACAAACACTGGGAAACATAAAAGAAAACAGGTATCTATTAATAATCGGTGTATTTACCAACTTAGATTTACAAAACTATAAACAAAAAAAATATTTACCTTAAAGCAGCAGCATACTGTATGCTGATCAATGTGATCTTAAAAAGTCTTACTGCAAGAACAAAACCCCAAAACCCAAATTCCAAACTTCAACAACAAAAAACAGATTCAAGCAATAACTAAATGCAACAGAAGCTACATCGTGACATGAACAAGAGATTTAGGACAGATAGAACGTCAACACAACACTGGTAGTCTAACAAATAACAAACAAAACCAACCTGCAGATGTGTAGGTTCAGTCTGAAGTAGTAGCCCATACTTCAGGATTATCCTGGTTCTTTACAGCTCCAGCCTCCTGATGAATCCAGTCTGTCCAGTCAAATGAAGTGGTCTCTGCTCACAGCACCTGATAGGACACCAGTAGTTTATATGATGTAATATTATGGATAACATTGATTAGGAATCCAGAGGGCTTATCTCTGTTGTTTCATGGTATTGGTCCACCAATTCTTAAATAGAAAGCTATATTAGTAGTTTGTATAAGTGAACAAATCTTGTAGTTTAGATAATTAGGATATAATTAATACTTTAGAGTATCAAAGCTGTTCTCTATTCAATTCAGTACTAACGATGTTGCTGTATGTTTTGTACTTCAGTCTAAAGGTTTAACCCAAGTAAATATTTGTACATTATATTTAAATACTATAACGCTATAAACACATACATGGTTTCAGAATAACTTCATAAAATCTGTTTAGCCAACAACCACAAGAAGTAGGCTAAAGTCACTGTAGCTAGCACCGTGTTTACTTCCTTTACTTGGGAATTATTATCCAATAGGCCTACTAACATTTAAAACTAGTACTAACTACTACTGTTATAGTAATGCCGTTTTGGTTAATTACACAACTTTGATACAGTAATTTGGGAGGAATTCTGTACTCACCGTGAGCAGACAACCGTCTTTGCATTGCAGAGTGATAATAACGGTTTGCTAAGTGAGGCGTCCGCGGAGCGGACTTGCTGCGAAGCTGAAACACCGGTGGCGCGTCCGCAGAGCGGATTTGCCGCGGACGTGTAGCGTTAAATGGGGCTACAGCAGAGCTAACTGTGCGGATACTGTCCGAGTTGTTTCTTCACGAACACCTCGTAGCTGAACTACATTACCTACGCAAAAGTAAAGAACGTCAGTCAAAATAACACCAACAACATCAGACAAATTTCTCCGCTTGGCGAAGTTGAAACGGTTCTGCTGCGGAGGCGCTCTTTGACAGCGGGTTTCAATAAGAGCGCGTCATGAAAGCGGATCTGCAGCAACCACGCGGCAAATCCGCCGAGCGGTTCTGACTCCGGGGCGGTTTTGGCGAACCGAGGGCGGATCCGCCCCGGAGTCAGGTGCTATGTGGGTTCACATATGTCACTTTACATGCCATGAGTTTATATCAGTGACTCCCAGTATCTCAGTACCACCAACACGTTTAAGAACAACTGGTCTATATCATATTAGTTTCACATTTTAAGTTGAATTACAGTTATAAATGAACTTTTTCAGGATAGTCTAATGTTCCGAGTTTCACCTGTATATCAGAGAGATGGTAAAGTTGTAATAACGCCGTCTTAGGCTCTGTACTTGTTGGCAGTCCCGTTAATCTGCGGGTAGCGGCTGAATCCAAAGCGGCGATGACTTGAAAATATTTCGTGTCTGTGGTGATGCCGCGCAGGTGGAATTGAGCTTCAACATTTTGGATCCAAGAGTCTGGGTCATTTTGCCAAAACTCCGGGAGTTTAACAGCAGCCGCTAAAACAGTCGGTGCAGCTGTAGCGGGAGCAGACCAAGTTGCGTCTGTAGACCAAACGTGAGGGTCACTAATGTGGAGGAGGCAAAAGAGACGAGAAAAATCTCTGAAAAACTTGCTTTTTCTCCACAAAACAAATCAGCGGGAAAACCTCGCGCCACTCACATCAACACTTCCGCCTCACCGGAAAACCAGCCCTTCAAAATAAGGGCGGCTTTGTGTGTTCTAAAAGAAGTGACACGACAAAGAGATGTTAGGAAACCCTCAGAAATATGCAAAAATGTGCTGCAAACATCTTCATTTGTATTGCTTTGTCGCTCAAAAGACAGTACGAAAGGTCCCAGTTATCTTGTGTTCACTTCTGTGACCTTCCCTTAATACCTCGTCAGTTCTTGGATTGCCCACTAGAGGGAACCCTAGCCCAGTGTAATTTGAGAATCAGAGATCACAACCTGCTCCTCCTGTTAACCAGCAACCTGCAGACTGTCTCTTTATCTGTGGAAAGGGCGTGCGTTTCTGACATGTAAGTTCTGCATTTTATTTAGGCGGTTTTGGGTTTGTTTGGAGAATATTTGTTCGACTGGCAGCTGTAATCTACACACTGTTACACTAAGCCAAGCTAATTTTCCATGCCATGTGCTGTGCAGACATAATGATTTATTTTATTTTTTCTCGAATTGCTTGGATTATTAGGCTTTGTTTAAGGCCGAACTGGAGAAAATGTACTTGGTTAAGGCAGGGGTTAAGTGGTTAATATAAACAACTCACATAAAGTGATCTGATCATTACAACTTGTGCATTACAAATAATTATTCTTTAACAGCAGTAAGGGCAACTTTAGGTATTTCTATCATGGTTTCTGTCCCAGTATTAAAGCAGAACTAAGTAACTTGTTTACCTTAATAAATCCTTTCCGTAGTCCCTCTGGGGGTAATACACGTGTTAATGGGATGATTGGGGGGTCTTTCATCTCCCCCTGGTGTCTCTGGCCGGAAAACCACAATAGATGGCGTTCACGTGACATCACAACATTCTAAAAAGCCCATAGTTTAAAAATGAGGTGGAGGGAAATTGAAAATTCCATGAAAGTAACTATGGTAACTGTGGTAACTGGCAAATTGCAGATTTTTTGTCTTAGTTTTTGGGTTTATATCTCAGTCATTACTGGGAGAATCCACATGAAACAAAAACTGTCTCAAAGTTCATTGTCTCCTCTGTCAGCACATATGAACTAATGCCCAATTATTTTCTCATGAATGCGTCCAGAAGTGGTTACAATATTGGAAAACATGACCGTGATGTTGGCCAATAGGAAGGACTTTTAGACATAAAAATAACGTGTCAGGTTTGTGAATCCAACCACTACCAAATACTGATGAGGAAAATCATTTGTTCATTTTCGTTTTGGAGATTTCTCACAAAAACTATATTTCTCCCATAGAGTTGTATTGGACCCTGCACTCCACCTGACATTATGACATCATCACATTCTAAATCGTGAACACCAACTATTTCAACTTGACTGCCACCGGGTCGGAGTCACCAATACACACTAATGGAATCACGAAGAAGAAGCTAACAGACTAACGGACAAAGCTAACTGCGGGCTAGCGCCACTTAAACAGTATTTACAGCCAAGTTTGAGTTAAAAAAAAATATATCCATTGTGTAATTGGATGAACAATATCCCTCTGTCCCTTTGTCTTTTCTGTCAGCGTAGTATTTACTCTCACGGACAATTAATGAGTAAAAAAACGCAACATGCTACGACACCTGCAGTGGCGCTTAAGGCCTCTGGGGGCATGAGTTACTTTGCACTGCTTTAGAGTTCAGGACTGTGATGTCATATTGCTAAGCATCACAGGATTTGCAGCAATTATAAACTAATGGAGATTTCAAAAGGTAAAATACTGTTATTGTTCACATTAAAACACTTGGACACTACAGTGTGTTAGATGTATTTATCATTAGTGACTCAGCAGCTAACACAGTTGTTCCACAGCTCTTTTCTCCACTTTTTATACTGTTTTTTTTTTTAGCAAAAGTTAGTCTATGGAAAATGTATACAAACACGGCGGTTCGCCATGGTAACGGTGGATTTTCCCAAACTCTATTAGCTGCCCCTAGCAATAGTACAGTGCTGTTAGCTTTAGCATGCTCTTAGCCGCTGCCTTTTGCGCGGCGATCAAAATATGTTTGCAGAGGTTAAAACTAACTCAGCGAATGAATTCTCCAGGTTCTTAGCTTAAAAATGACATACAGCATGCCCATATTCACTTAGATTTACTTGGTAAAAGTTGTGTTTTTAAAGAGTTGACAGCAAAAACTGGTATCGGCTAAGTATTGTATAGTTGTACCCAATATTTGTCCCCAATATTGTATATTTTCGAGTATCGGCTCCGGTATCCAATACCAGTACTGGATCGGTGCATCCCTGAACAAAACATACATTTGAAACTAGATTTGGGTTAACAGGGCACAGCAGCGAACAGTTTTCAACAGACCAAGTTCCAAGAGAAGGCGAATCGCATGTGTTTAGTGTTTTAGAGTTTATGAGTCTGAAAATTGTGCATAACTTCAGGTCCTTCCAGATTGTCTGATGAAGGGCTTAACGTCCGAAACTCGTGGTGACAAATAAACTGGTGAGCAGCAGCCTGTGCGGATCTTTGGTCTTTTTTCTCCTTCCAGAGTGACCGTCATAGACTGAAGCTCTGGCGTGGCCTTGTGTATGAACTGTCTCTTCCAACCTCAGTGATGTTTTGTACCTGAATATACGTTATCATTTTAATAAAACCTGTGATTTTTACAACAGGATTCAGAGATGACACCAGACTTCTGTGCAGTTCAGCCAAGACAGAGGACACGTCAGAGCTTCAGTCTATGACGGTCACTCTGGAAGGAACTGAAGTTATGGACAATTTTACGACACAAACTCATGGTATTCGCCTTCTCTTGGGACTTTGTCCACAGTAAGGTCTAAAGCTGAATTTATCAAGACACTGTTTGTCTACATCTGACAACAAAAGATAAGCCCCAACTGTTGAGAAATACTACTATTGTGTAGGGATGTCAAGATTAACCGGTTTTACGATTACCACGATTATAAAAGGACGCGGTAGGTTATCCGTAAGAATTTCAGAAGCCACGGTTTACCGCGGAAATTTTTCACGCTGACGCATGAGCCGCTGCACGCCATAAACAGCGCGTAAACTCACCGGTAGTTGAACAAGGCAGAAGGACGCTCTCCTCCAGTGTTGTATCCACCCAAAAACGATTGAAGTCAGCAGAGTGGGACCTCTTTAGGTATCCAAAACATGACCATGGCGTTGTTATTGTCGATGGAACATCCGTTATGCAAATCCTTTCGTCAGAAAGTTGCAGCAAAGGCTATTTTATCAATTCTTTTGGAAATAAACTTAAAACGTTCTGCTGATCTTTCAAGAAAACTGCTCAGAGTCCAGCCCATTCACACTGCGGGTCAAAGTTTGGAGACACTTTTTATTTCTAACTTTTATCCTCATTGAAGAAATTAAACCATAAATAAACAAATGGAATTCTTATAGGAAACAAAAAAGGGTGAAATAACTCAAAACATGTTTTATATTTTAAATTCTTTAAAATCGCCACCCTTTATTCTTGGCATTTTCTCAATGAGCTTCATACAATAAGGCCGTCACCTGAAATATTTGAACATTTAGATTCATTACACAATTATTTAAAATTGTTATTTCTGTTTTTGTCTGCTCTTAAATGTAAAACTTCTTAATAAGCCATGGAGTTTTCAAAAGCGCTTTACTTTTATCCTCTTGCCTCGAGCTCTGCTGTGATTGAGCGTGGTGCTGTCTCGGGTACAGCGAGGGGAGAGCAGCTGAGGATCAGACCGGGGAAAACAAAACTGTTTGAGCGGATGAAAACTCTATCGCAGGGGAGCAAAGGCTATGTCGAATATGAAACAACATCTTGGAGATAATCCTTCGCTGTAAATGCCCAGGTCAAGGTAACGAACTGCATAATTCCCAAAAAAGTTGTTCAAATGTTGGGAAATAGCCGCCACAACTGGCTCAGGATGTAAACAAAAAGCTAACGCGCTCCGCTCTGCTTCAGTTTACAGAAAGGAAAGTGAAACCGCGCAGATGTGGAAATCAGCTGTTCAAAATAGTCTCCTTAGTCATTTTGTAAACACGTTTCATTCTCTGTTCATCAAAACATCTGACAAATAATTAAGCAACAGCATAACTTTTGAGAACATAAAACCTAGCCTAGCTTGTGGCCTAATAATATATAGTAAAATAATTATGGTCATTATAAAGAAGTAAAGTTGACATTGTTTTGTATTATTCATTGTAGGCAAATTATTTTAATGCAAAACCATCTTAAAACATTTTTCATTTTTAGAAACAGTGAATGTCGATAATCGTGAATAATCGTAAAATCGCAATATTTCTTTCACAATAATCGTGACTCAAAAAATTGAAATCGTGACACCCCTACTATTGTGTTAATACAGTATTAGGATGACTAAAATTCTGTTGGAAATTAGCTGTTGGCAAAAGAAATGAGACAAAGGATTCATTCATGATTTAGAGTTATTTACACGTTATTGTTATGTCAGTTACTGTTGCTTAATTATATTGTGGTAATTCGTGTCCATGTTGTTTTGAAGTAAAGTCTATTATCAGAATTTACAGTGAAGTAACATATTATGACTTTTATTTTGCAACTGGATTAACATGATTTTTTTAATGTAACAGGGAAATATACATGAATGAACATCTGCATTGAAACAACAAAAACAGACGTTAACATGCTGGATTATACATTTGGATTGTCTTAACTTTTTGTGTTCACATATTATTAGGATTAAAATTGAGTAAACATGTCACAAAGCAGATTGTAGAAAGTCAGATTTATTCATGAAAAATGTAAAATATAATCATACATGAGACATCACAAGTTTATTGTTTTCCAGACTCGACACCACAGTTTACATTATTCATGAAATCACACATTTACACTTTGACCAAATATAAAATATTCATACATTTTAGAATTGATGATTAAAAGATAGTGTTATGCAAATGCGTTTATTCAGTTTGAGGTTTCATTAGACATAAAAACATTTTAGACACAAAAGAAACATTTTCCATTTGTACTCCATGTGACACTAACCCCGAGTGTCCACTTTACGAACAATGTAAGCCAGCTAACAAACGGCTTTAGCATATTAGCTCTAAACATGTTTTTGTGGCTTTAACAAAAGGAAAACTCTCACTAGAAATAACCCAGACATTAAAGTTTGAGGAAATGGCCTAGATGGTATGGGGCGCTGTCCCTTGCGCGCTGACTATATATTTAAAAACAATTCTTATGGCTCTTTGATGCTTTTTTTTAAAAGAAAGTAAATACCCTCTGAATTAACTTTATTTTAACGAAAATGTCACTATTTCACACAATATAACATCGATATTTCCCTCAATGGAGTTTGTTATCACAAAAAAACAATCACACGGCCCGATTAAGCTTCTGTTGCTTCATTCAGTAACTTTTCCTCCTCTCCCTCGCGCAAGAGGGGAGAAAACAACGCAAGTGAAAGAGCTGTTTTGCTTCAACGCGATCTCCTCTGTAACTGTGTTTATTATTTCATTAGGTCTTTTATTTCTCAAACGTGTTGCCTTATGCTCACTTTGAGCTCCTCATGGGGGTGGAGATGACCGGGGCGGACTGAGGAGGAGACCGTGTGCGGTGATGTCGCTACAGAGCGGAGTGGAGCTGAGTGAACAGGTGGAAGATGTGAGTGACGAGGCTCCTGTAGCCGCCTCGTCACTCACGGACCCCGTGCGCCTTTTTCTCTCCTATGGCCCAGGACTGTGCTGGCGCTGGGACCTCCTCCTCCTGCGGAAGTGGGATCAGGAATCTACTGGCCACGTGTGTCTTGATATTACCTAAACCATGTTAGTAATTTATTAATTATGGAGTCGTCCTCTTCCTTTAACATTTCCTGTATGAGTTCACGGAGCTCTTTCTCTTGATCTTTCAGCAGTGCTTCTTTTTTCTCCTCATCTGTCTCTTTGCTCGTTTGTTCCTCATCTGCCTTTATTTTCTCATTAATCCGTTTCATATTGTGTTTTTTTCTACAGATACACTTCACCAAATCGTTAATGTGTTTCCTGTGCTCCTCGATCTTTTCTTTCTCTTTCCTTTGAAATTCTTCTTGAGCTTTGGCTCTGGCCTCTTTTCAGATGCCTTTTTACTTTCTTCTATTTCCTTCTCATGCGTTTTCTTTAACTCCTTCATGTTTTCTTCCTCTTGTTGTTTCCTGATTCTGTCTTCTTCTCGTCGCTGCTCTTGATCCTTCAGTCTTTGTTTGTCATATTCTTCACGGAGGTTTTTAAGGTATTGTTGTTTCTCTTCATCTTCCTGTTTTCTTATTTGCTGCCACTCTTCCCTTTCTTTTTCCCACTTCTGTTTCTCCTGATCCATCTTTCTCCTGCTCTCCTGTAGTTTTTGTTCAGTTGCTTCTTTTGACTCTGATTCAGATTTGATTTTTTCCTCCAGCTCTTTTTGTCTTTGTTCCCATTCCTGACGCTGTCGTTCCTCCTGTTCTCTTCTCTTTCTCTCTTCTTCTTCCCTCTTTTCCTGTTCTTTCTTTCGCTGCTCCTCTTCCATCTTAATCTTTTCCTCCTTTTCTCTAAGTTCCTGTTCCCTCTCTTTTATTTCTGTCTTCATTTGCTCTTTTTGTTTATCCATTTCCTGTTTTATTTCTTCCATTTCCTGTTTATATTTTCTCTTCATCTCCTCCTTCAGCCTCTCCTCTTCTACTTTAATCTTTTCCTCCTTTGCTCTGAGCTCCTGTTCTCTCTGTTTTCTGTCTTTCTCTGTTTGTTCCTTTTGTTTATCCATTTCCTGTTTTATTTCTTCCATTTCCTGTTGATATTTCCTCTTCATTTCTTCCTCTTGTTGTTTCCTGATTCTGTCTTCTTCTCGTCGCTGCTCTTGATCCTTCAGTCTTTGTTTGTCATATTCTTCATGGAGTTTTTTAATATATTGTCGTCTCTCTTCATCTTCCTGTTTTCTTTTTTGCCACCACTCTTCCCTTTCGTTTTCCCACTTCTCTCTCTGCTCTTCCATTTTTCTCTTCGTCTCCTGTAGTTTTTGTTCAATTGCTTCTTTTGACTCTGATTCAGATTTGATTTTTTCCTCCAGCTCTTTTTGTTTTTGTTCCCATTCCTGACGCTGTCGTTCCTCTCGTGCCTTACTCTGTTTTTCCTTTTCCTCATTTTCCTCTTTTCGTTGTTGCCACCACATTTCCCTTTCTTTTTCCCACTTCTCTCTCTGCACTTCCATCTTTCTCCTGCTCTCCTGTAGTTTTTGTTCAGTTGCTTCTTTTGACTCTGATTCAGATTTGATTTTTTCCTCCAGATCTTTTTGTTTTTGTTCCCATTGCTGACGCTGATGTTCCTCCTGTTCTCTTCTCTTTCTCTCTTCTTCTTCCCTCTTTTCCTGATCTTTCTTTCGCTGCTCCTCTTCTTTTTTAATCTTTTCCCCTTTTCTCTAAGTTCCTGTTCCCTCTCTTTTCTTTCTGTCTCCATTTGCTCTTTTTGTTTATCCATTTCCTGTTTTATTTCTTCCATTTCCTGTTTATATTTTCTCTCCATTTCCTCCCTCTCTCTCCTCATCTTTTCCTCCTTCTCCTTCACAATTCTCTCCATCTCTTTTCGCTGCTCCTCTTCCATCTTAATCTTTTCCTCCTTTTCTCTGAGCTCCTGTTCTCTCTGTTTTCTGTCTTTCTCTGTTTGCTCTTTTGTTTTTCCATCTGCAGTTTAATGTCTTCCATTTCCTGTTGATATTTTCTCTTCATTTCTTCCTCTTGTTGTTTCCTGATTCTGTCTTCTTCTCGTCGCTGCTCTTGATCCTTCAGTCTTTGTTTGTCATATTCTTCATGGAGGTTTTTAAGGTATTGTTGTTTCTCTTCATCTTCCTGTTTTCTTTTTTGCCACCACATTTCCCTGTCTTTTTCCCACTTCTCTTTTTGCTCTTCCATCTTTCTCCTGCTCTCCTTTAGTTTTGTTCAATTGCTTCTTTTGACTCTGATTCAGATTTGATTTTTTCTTCCAGCTCTTTTTGTTTTTGTTCCAATTCCTGATGCTGGAGTTCCTCCTGTTCTCTTCTCTTTCTCTCTTCTTCTTCCCTCTGTTCCTGTTCTTTCCTTCGTAGCTCCTTTTCTATTTTATCTTTTCCTCCTTTTCTCTAAGTTCCTGTTCCCTCTCTTTATTTCTGTCTCCATTTGTTCTTTTTGTTTATCCATTTCCTGTTTTATTTCTTCCATTTCCTGTTGATATTTCCTCTTCATTTCTTCCTCTTGTTGTTTCCTGATTCTGTCTTCTTCTCGTCGCTGCTCTTGATCCTTCAGTCTTTGTTTGTCATATTCTTCATGGAGGTTTTTAATGTATTGTTGTTTCTTTTCATCTTCCTGTTTTCTTTTTTGCCACCACTCTTCCCTTTCTTTTTCCCACTTCTCTCTCTGCTCTTCCATCTTTCTTCTGTTCTCCTGTAGTTTTTGTTCAATTGCTTCTTTTGACTCTGATTCAGATTTGATTTTCTCCTCCAGCTCTTTTTGTTTTTTTTCCCATTCCTGACGCTGTCGTTCCTCCTGTTCTCTTCTCTTTCTCTCTTCTTCTTCCCTCTGTTCCTGTTCTTTCTTTCGTTGCTCCTCTTCCATCTTAATCTTTTCCTCCTGTTCTCTCTGTTTTCTGTCTTTCTCTGTTTGTTCTTTCTGTTTTTCCATCTGCAGTTTAACGTCTTCCATTTCCTGTTGATATTTTCTCTCCATTTCCTCCCTCTCTCTCCTCATCTCCTCTTCCTCCTTCATGATTCTCTCCATCTCTTTCTTGATGGTCACCTCAGCGTGTTGAAACATGTCGTTGGTGAAGCAGCCTCCGCCGTTCTCTTCCACCATGGCATCAATCTTTTTCAGCAGGTCTTTCACCTGAGAGACGTTTGTTTTGTCTCTATTATTAAACAAATGGAAGCGGTTTCCAAAGTCGGAGAGGATCTTTTTCAGAGAACTGTCACTATGTCTAATGTATTCTTCAATAGAACTCTCACCCTCTATCTTATCTCCATGTGTGAAAAGAATCATTGTGTATTTTTGTGACTCTTTTCCAAATGATTTTTTAATGAGATCGATGGTGTTATTCATTTCTTTTGTAAATCGTCCGAGATCGAGCACCAGCAGAAACACGTGAGGCCCTGGAGCCAAGAGACTGATACATTTAGTCATTTCATCAATGGTGTTATCATTGGACATTCCGGTGTCAAACAAACCCGGAGTGTCCACCACACTGATGCGCCGCCCATCGACTTCAGCCTCAGCTTTTCACAGCTCTGGGTGACAGATACTGAACTGAAGATAAAACGAAACTGTGTTCTTCCCAGGATTGTGTTTCCTGAGGAGCTCTTTCCATGGCCAGTTCTTCCCACAAGTATAATCCTCAGACAGTCAGCACAGGCTTCAGAACCTGCAAAATATGGATATAATTTAAAGGATAAAGGTTTTGTTTAAAATAAACAGCTCAAAAAGCCTTTACAGAACTCTATGAAAATACTTCAAAGTGACAAAGCATTTTGGAAATGAAAAATATAAAAAGAACACACAGAACACGTGAGACTATTAACACAATTTGAACAATGGAATTATTAGCACGTTATTAAGTTGACCTTTTTATCTTATGGCTGTATTGTCATTAGCGCTGGGACAAACGAACGGATCGCAATACTTTGTGCTGCAATACCAAGTATCAATATTTATTAAGTATCACAATACTTTTAATACTTGTGTTTGGAGGATTTTTTTCCTGCTCCTCCTGTGTTTCCAGTAACAGTTACACAGCACTTTGTTAATCAATTTTCAATCTTAACACTTCAATAAATGTCAAATGGCATTTGTTTTCTAGACTTTGGACACATGACTGTTTTCTTTTTACATTTTAAGGTAAACATATGGGTCATTCCGCCAGAACGGTGCCTTTTGCATCCCAAAGAAATAAACAGCCACAAAATGGCAATCACAACCAGTTGTTGAAAGACGGCTATTACATAACATTATTTAGATTTTTTCAACAATATTATTTAAAAAAACAGATAATCAAAAAATAAAATTTTCATAAAAATGTGTTTTTTTGCCTGTCCCTGCCTGTGATGTTTCATCTTTAATAAGGTATTAAATGTGTGAATTGTAGCGAGAACTACAAAAGAATCACTTAATTACATCGTCCACTAAGAGATCTCATTATTTTACTGTTTTTAAGTATTAAAACATTTGCAGTTTTATGTGTGTCCCTAAGTTTTTGTCATTCCTGTTACCAAACTACAAAAACTCCACATATTAATGGTACAGTCCAATCACATCATAATCAAGAAGTTGTTGCATTCAGAAGAGACTTTCCCACGGTCTAAACCAATCAGTGACTCTCTCTCTCTTCAATATTTTACTCTATTAACTGTTTGTGGACATTTAATCAATTCTAACTTATTTAATCAATATCTACAAGAAATGTTGTTTCAGTGAGTGCAGCATGTGCTTCTGTGCTAGTTAGCATTAGCTTGCAATTGGCAAATTGGTCAAATTTTGTCATTCCTGTTACCCTCATTCCTGTTACCATTCTGAGGAAGAGAAACAGGAAAAATCCATTCAAAAAATTAAAAAGAGAGACTGAGATTTCCCCCTGTAGGAACGATAACGTAATAACGACCCATAACGTAATAAATTTGGCCAGTTTCAAATGTAATAAGCCGATAACGTAATAACGATTGGGCCTTGCAATGAGAAAATCCTTTGAAAATGTAATAACAGCCAATAATGTAATAACAACATTAATCAAGTTATTTGATGTATCAACACAATGTGGCTACTTTTGCATGTCTTCTTTTGGGTTTGTGCAATATGACACAGACTTGTTTTTCTTTAAAAGCATTTAATTATAACATGCAAGAATGGAAAAAAATATATGGCTATGTAGAACTCGCACATTTATGTCAGTGTTATTGAGTGGTAGGCTGAACAATAAACACACCTCCTGTGAGCAATAATTGTTGAAATGCAAAGTAATAACTACATTTACACACACACACACACACACACCTACACACACACCTACACACACACACACACACGCACGCACACACACACAGACCTACAAACACACACACACACACACACCTACACACACACCTACACACACACACACACACACACACACACACACACACACAGGAGGTCTCCTGCAATGCCTTCGAGCCATCGGGTGCGGGGTTTGCCTCGTGGTCGTCTCCAGCCTGCGGCCCGCGGGTCAAACTGGAGAATGGCTCTAGTCGGATGGTGAGGAGGGAGGCGGAGAACATGGCCGAAACAGCAGGTGTGACGTTGCGCAGCCAGGCAGGTTGCCCAGGGCTGGCACGTGCGGGCTCTAAGCACCTCGTTGGAAACCTGCTGGGGCCACATGATGTTCTAGATGGTTCTGAGAGCCCTGCTATCAAAGCCATCTATTCTTGTAGCCAGAGTCTTGTTTAAAGGCCAAACTCTCCTGCCATATAGCAGGATGGAGAGTACAGCAGAGTTGTACATCCGGAGCTCCATCTTGCGTGAGATGGTCTGGTGCCGCCAGAGTGGTTTCCAGAGAGACTGCAGAGCTGATGCAGCCAGGGCTCTTCTGCGGATGATCTCTGGTTTTAGGTCCCCGTTGTCTGTCACTACGGATCCCAGATACACAAAGTTCTTGACAGGCAATGTCATTACCAAGCCACAGGGGAGGTGGATCCGGTCCGAATATGACATACATGAACTTGATTTTCGTCCAGCGCACTTGGAGGCCAAGCTTCTCTGCCTCTTCACTGTAGATGCTCAGAGTGTCTCTTAGCTGGCTATAGGATGTGCTGAGCAGGATGGTGTCGTCAGCGTACTCCAGGTCAGTCAGGTGGTAGCTGCCGAAGGACACTCTGGGGACCCGTTCACAAACCCTGGACATCAGATGGTCAATGATGCAGTTGAAGAGGTCAGGAGCAGCCACACAGCCCTGGCGAACGCCACTGAAGATGGGAAACCAGTCGGAGTCTCTGCCGTTGATACAGACACAGCTCTGTGCGTTGCTGTAAAGCAGCTTGAACAGGGTAACGATCTTAGGTGGTGTTTCAAGTGCCTGTAGGATACTCCACAGTGAGGTGTGGCAGACGGTGTCAAAGGCAGCCTTCAGATCTATGAACCCAATGTAAAGATGGCGGTCTTTACGGAATTCCTAGGTCTTCTCTATCAGCATACGAACGGCGGGGATGTGGTCTGTTGTGGAGCAGTTAGGCATGAAGCCAGCCTGCTGGGGACGGCATCTGCTTCAGATGGCTGGGAAAGTGCGGGTGAGCAAGATCCTGGTGAAGAGCTTGCCGGGGATGGAGAGAAGGGAGATGCCTCTGTGGTTGCCGCAGACTAGCCTGTTACCCTTACATTTCCAGAAGGGCAGGATGACCCCTCTGGTCCAGTCACTGGGAAGCCTCTGTGTCTCCCACACCTGATTGAATATGTGGGCAACCCACTCGACGATGCTATCACCGCCTGATTTCAGCATCTCAGTGGTTATTGCACAGTTGCCGGAGGCTTTCCTGTTGTTAAGTTTTTCCAGAGCGGCTCTGTCTTCCTCAGGTGTGACAGGGTCTGTACAGCAGACGTCACTAGGGGCTGCAGCGTTAGCGGCCGATAAGATGGTGGGATCAGCCTGGGTGGTACCGTGCTGGAGGCCGAAGTGCTCTTTCCAGCGTTCGAGGCTGTTTGCTTCAGTTGTTATGAGGTTGCTATCAGAGTCTTTCACCAGGGCTGTCTTGATGTGTGGGCCATTATGGGCTTGGCGCAGCAGGCTGAAGACACGGCTCATGTTGTTAATGGCCGCAGACTTTAGGTGTTTATGACGAACGTTGATCCATACTCGTTGGTCGGGGGCAGGCTGGCTTCTCTTTCTTTCGTAACAAAAGGGGTTTCCCCTGGGTGGGTTGTTAGCCCTCCACAAGATAGTCGGTTGGTGGGGCTGCCACCAAGTTTGTCAAGATATTTTGCAGAAAAACCGGAGACATTCACAACACGCATGGAATAAGTAAGTGAACCCCTGTATTAAATATCTGTCTGATCCTTCTTTTGTAGCAATAACTACTTTTCTGTAGTTGCAGATTAGACGCTCACAATGATCAGGATGAATCTTGGACCATTCCTCTTTACAAAACTGCTGCAGTTCAGTGAGATTCAGGCGGTGTACTTACTTATCTCATGCTGTCCTGTGAATGTTTACATGTTATGGCCAATAAAATATGATCAAATATAAATGTTTGGTGGTATTAGTTCAGGCAGACACTGTTTACTCATTCCTGTGATTTTGATAAAGATCAGACCACATTTAGTGACCAATTTAGGGAGAAATGTGAGAAATTCCACATGGTGTACTTACTTTTTCTCGCCACTGTATATAAACACGCACAGAACTTTGTTATGTAAATTGTTGGCTCTGTTGAACAATGTTAAACAGCATGGACCAGTTGAACATTGGCATAGGCTACATATTAATAACATCAAAAGCATCCAGCACCTGCAGTAACCATAAAAAAAGAAAGAAAGTATAGCCTTCGAGGTTGCTAATTTGTGACCATCTCAACCCAAATTACAAAATGTAAATTTACTCAAGGCGTTTGAATAAATCGGTGTTTGTCTGATATGTCATTGAGACCTAACCATCGGATGACAAGCTACGACCCAAAAATAGTCCAGAAAAGTGCAGTTCTAGGAACAGCAAAATACTACGCAGAACCCGCAAGCTCCCAGGCCGACGGTAGATGACCTGAGCTTGAAGGAGACCACCCGCGGAGGGTGACGACAAGTTTATATATATATATATATATATATATATATATATATATATATATATATATATATTATAGGGCCGGGACTTTTTTCGATTAATTGCGATTAATTAATTACATGAGATTTAGTGCGATTAAAGATATTAATCGAAATTAATTACACTTTGCTTTCCACACTTCAGTTTCCTTTTTTCTTGCAGACGCACAATTAATGGCAATATTGCACTGGTCTGTTGGACTGGTTGAAATATTTTGTTGCTTAAGCTTATGTATTCAGTCATTATTCAATGGTATACTAAATCCTTATGAAAAAACTTAATTCTCACTGTTCTCAGGTCAAATATTTATATGCGATTAATTTCGATGAATTAATTACAAAGCCTCTAATTAATTAGATTAATTTTTTTAGTCAAGTCCCGGCCCTAATATATATATATAATATATATATATATATATATATATATATATATGTATATATATATGTATATTATTGCTCACTGGAGGTGTGTTTATTGTTCAGGCCTAACCACTCAATAACACTGACATAAATGTGCGAGTTCTATATAGCCATTTATTTTTACAATCCTTGCATGATGTTCTAATTAAATGCTTTTAAAGAAAAAACAAGTCTGTGTCATATTGCACAAACCCAAAAGAAGACATGAAAAAGTAGCCACATTGTGTTGATACATCAAATAACTTGATTAATGTTGTTATTACATTATTGGCTGCAGTTATTACATTATCAAGGATTTTCTCATTGCAAGGCCGATAAGGTAATAACTTATTATGTTATCGGTTAATCGTTATTACGTTATCGGCTTATTACATTTGAAACTGGTCAAATTTATTACGTTATCGGTTCCGCTAAACATATGCCAATTTAAAAAATATGAAGAAAAATCATTAAAAAAAACTGTTTTGGGGCAGTTTTAAAGCTGATTAGGCACCAATTTGGCGGAATGACTCATATGACTAATCATAATTACTTACTGTATCGCAATACGGATCAGTCCCTAAGTATCGTGATACGTATCAGATCGTGACAAAAGTCTATTGTCCCAGCCTTAACTGTCATGTATTTACTTCACTGAAAACACTGACACACACAATAAGCTTAGATTACATTGGCAGTGGGATTTAGGAGTTCAGGCCCAGGGGACGTCAACATCAAACTAGTAAATAAGTCATCTTCGTATTTTATCTGATAATAACCTTTGTGAGGTGACTCCAAAGGCAATTTTGTCGCTGCATATCTCATAATTTTATCTAATGATTTTGAATATAAGGTCATGTTTATGATTTTCATCAGGAAAAAAATAAGTATTGAGTGATAAGAATGTTATGAGAAGGAGTTACGTTGGTAATATGAGTTCTATCTTTAGTGTAACTTCATACAAATGCACTGATACAATTATCCATCTATTTTCTTCCACTTGTCCATTGCCAGGTCGTGGGGGCAGACAGACGATTCTAACCGGGCCTGTTGGTCTCTCATAAGGGGCTTCTGAAACGCTTTTTGTCTGACCCGTCACCTAGGACCCGTTTGCCCTGGGAGACCCTACCAGGGGCACAAAGCCCCCGACAACAGAGCTCCAGGATCATTCAGGTCAAACCCCTCCACCACGTTCGAAGAGGGGTGATACAATCATGACTTTTTTTGTGGGTAAATCTGGAAAAACAATTAATTCTGAGGATTACTCGGGCTCTGGTCAGTTCGCAGGTAGAATTAGTCACACAAAATAATAATAATTAATTATTAATTAAATAATAATATCTGTAGTTTGACTTTATAAAAATGCCCGATAAAAAATGTACCAGTTTTTTATTATTGTTTGGGTCAGTAGGCCATGCTTTTAGATGGTTAAAAGATGTTTCTCTAAGTCTTTTGAGCAGCTAATAAAACACTCACCACTGACTGGCCTTTTGACCTGTAGATCTTCTCGTAGAGTTGTGATCATCCTCCTCTGGCCGTAGATGAGTGTCTCTGTGGTGTAGCTGTGAGGTTTATTTTTAGAAATTAAAGTCTTTAATGAATGCAACAGCTTAGCAACCTGGTGCTGCCCCCTGGTGTTGAATATCAGATGTCCTGCATAGAGCTGACACAGCTCCTGGAGGTCTGTTCTTCCACATCTGGATGATAAGAGTCTGAGTCTACAGTGAACAGGATCATAGTGAAGTGACAAACTGCAGAGCTGAAAATATCCTGGATGGTCCATAGCTCAGACTTGTCTTCGTCGGTCAGAGGCCCCAGCGGTAGAACCAGGATAAAGGCCTGGACACCCTGAGGGCCACAGCGGGACAGGAAGCGGAAACACTGCTCCATCAGCTCCTCCTCAGGTTTACTAGAACCAGACAGAGGAGGCAGCTCCAGCAGAGACACCCAGCGCCCACATACCTTCCCCTGGTGTCCCACACACTGCTCTGGGCTCATACACACACTGCCCTGTCCGAAAATGGACTCTACGACTGAGCTCTTCTCTGCCCTTCCACACAGCACCAGGTTCAGACATGGCCTGTTCTCTTCAGAGGCAGCAGGGTTCAGACCTGTGTCTTTCTCCTCAGATGGTCCACAGCTCAAGTTCTCTTTGTTCTCTTTCAACATTTGACCAATTCTTGTTAACAGCTCTTCACGTGTGAATTCTTTTTGGTTTGAATCATCAGTGCTGTTTATGTAAAGATATCTGTATTTACATTGGATGATCATGTCCCTTATATGTTGGTCATCATGATCCCTCTTTCCTTTATAGGGAACATAATTAAGTACTTTCTGCATGACCCCTGTTTTTGCTTGTGCCATGGGGATCAGCACCAGTGATTGGTCGAAGGCCTTGTCACTGCAGCTCTGCAGGACTGAAAACAGTTTATATTTGTGTTCCTCAGTTAATTCTTCAGGCTGTAGAACCAGCAGAAACACAAGAGGACCTCTCAGACTTTTAATACAGTCTGTAAAGTCAGCTATGTCTATGTCCTGCAGATCTGGAGTGTTGACCACAGTGAGGGGCTGGTTATGCATCTCGCCTTCATAAGTCTGAAAGTTTAGTGGTTTAATCTCTATATTTATCACAGTCTTCTTCAACAGGAGGTTCCCCACAGAACTCCTCAGACTCCAGCTGTTTCCCAGGAGAATCAGATTCAGCCCAGACCCTGGAATGACAAAATGAGGCATTTATTACACGATATTATCAATCCAATCCACTATAGGGCTCTTTTTAATTTTTTTTATTTAACTTTTATTTAACCAGGAAGTCTCTTGAGATAAATCTCTTTTCCGAGGGAGACCGGTCATATGTCCTTGTCATAAGGTAATCATCGTGTATAAAAATGTTAATTGTAAACAAAACCTTTTGGCCCTATTTGTGTCAGAGAATTTGAGGAAACGGCAGCAGCAACAACTCTAGGAAAAACGAATATAACATCTGAGGCAATTACTTGGCAAATTTGAATATTGTTCAAAAGTTCATTTATTTCTGTAATTCAACTTAAAATATGAAACTAATATATGATATAGACTCATTACATATGACAAACCTTTATTTGTTATTTTGATGATTATGGCTTAGACTCCATTTTCAAAAGATTTTTAATTTGGAGTTTTTACAAGCTGTGAGCCATAATAATCAAAATGATAATAAATAAAGGCTGGACATACAGTGCATCCGGAAAGTATTCACAGCGCTTCACTTTTTTCACATTTTGTCATGTTTACAACCCTAAACGTAAAGATTTTATTTTGAATTTTTTACTGAAAGTTCACACACAAGTAACAGACAACTGTGAAGTGAAAGCAAAATGATACATGATTCTGTTATTTTTCAAAAAATAGAAAAGTGAAAAGTGGGGCGTGCATAAGTATTCATACAGCATTTCTGGAGTGCATTAAATTGCCTTTATAACATTCCTAATGACTGCAGAATGTTCACACCTTGCCTAACCATTAAATAGAGGCCACCTGTGTGTAATCTACTCTCAGTATAATTCCAGCTGTTCTGTGAGGGCCTCAGAGCTATGGTCAGAGTGTATTGGTCACTAAACAACATCATGAAGTCCGGCGGTCCTTGTTCGGTCAGTAAGTTTAGGAGAACAGCCGGGTCTTGGTAGGTTTGCAGTGATGCCACACTCTTTCTATTCCTGGATGATGTATTTAACTGTACTTTGAGAGATGTTCAAAGCTTTGGAAATGTTTTTATAACCTAACCCAGCTTTATACTTCTCAATAATTTTATCTCGGACCTGTCTGGTGTGTTATTGGACTTCATGATGTTGTTTAGTGACCAATACACTCTGACCATAGCTCTGAGGCCTTCACAAAACAGCTGGAATTATACTGAGAGTAGATTACACACATGTGGCCTCTATTTAATGGTTAGGGCAAGGTGTGAACATTCTGCAGTCATTAGGAATGTTATAAAGGCAATTTAATGCACTCAGAAAATGCTGTACGAATACTTATGCACGCCCCACTTTTCACTTTTCTATTTTTTGAAAAATAACAGAATCATGTATCATTTTGCTTTCACTTCACAGTTGTCTGTTACTTGTGTGTGAACTTTCAGTAAAAAATTCAAAATAAAATCTTTACGTGTAGGGTTGTAAACATGACAAAATGTGAAGCGCTGTGAATACTTTCCGGATGCACTGTATGTCACTTTCCATGTGTAGTGAGGTGGGGTGTCCCTGCGTTTAGACAATTAAATGTAGGGGGCGCGCTATAAAATAGCCTTTTCCGTATCACCTGCTCTCTCACCTCTCTGATGTCACACCTGCTGCAGGACACAGCGTGGCTAGCGGCTAGTCTGGGGTTGTCTGGTTGTTCGTTGTGTCTGGAGCGTCAAGCCGGCGATGTAGGCTTAAGGCCAACAACTTTGAATGCAACTTCCATGCCTCGTTGGTAAGCACGTCCTTTGTGGTTTGTGTATGGCAGCACCATCATGCCTCACCTGATGTCACCTGTGCTTCCCCTGTCTGTTTGTAAGCTGTGTGTCCTGTTGCGCTAAATGCGCTTCTCCACCTATAAATACAGTGCCTTGCAAAAGTAATACACCTTGAACTTTTGCACATTTTGTCATGTTTACAACCCTAAAGGTAAAGATTTTATTTTGAATTTTTTACTGAAAGTTCACACAGAAGTAACAGACAACTGTGAAGTGAAAGCAAAATGATACATGATTCTGTTATTTTACAATAAATAGAAAATAGAAAAGTGAAAAGTGGGGCGTGCATAAGTATTCATACAGAATGACTTAATACTTTGTGGAACCCCTTTTGCTGCAATAACAGCAGCAAGTCTTCTGGGGTATGACTCTACAAGGTTTGCACATCTAGAGACTGACATTTTAGCCCATTCCTCTTTACAAAACAACTCAAGCTCTGTCAAATTAGAAGGCGAGCGTTTGTGAACAGCAGTTTTCAGGTCTTTCCACAGATTTTCAATAGGATTTAGGTCAGGACTTTGACTGGGCCATTCTAACACATTAATATGTTTGTTTTTAAACCATTCCATTGTAGATTTAGCTTTGTGTTTAGGGTCATTGTCCTGCTGGAAGGTGAATCTCCGCCACAGCCTCAATTCTCTTGCTGACTCCAGCAGGTTTTCCTCCAAAATGTCTCTGTATTTGGCTCCATCCATCTTCCCAACTATTCTTAATATCTTCCCAGTCCCCGCTGAGGATAAGCAGCCCCATAGCATGATGCTCCCCCCACCATATTTGACACTGGGGATGGTGCACTCAGGACGATGAGCAGTGTTAGGTTTGCTCCATACATAACGTTTTGCATTTGGGCCAAAAAGTTCAATTTTTGTCTCGTCTGACCAAAGCACCTTCTTCCACATGGTAGCTGTGTCCTCCATATGACTTCTAGCAAACTTCAAACAGGATTTCTTATGGCCTCCTTTCAATAATGGCTTTCTTCTTGCCACTCGTCCATGAAGGCCAGATTTGTGTAGCATTTCTGACCAGTGCTCTCCTTGTTCGGTCTGTTAGTTTAGGTGGACGGCCGTGTCTTGGTAAGTTCGCAGTGGTGCTATACTCTTTCCATTTCTGAATGATGGATTGAACAGTGCTCCGTGAGATGTTCAAATCTTGGGAAATCTTTGTATAACTTAACGCTGCTTTAAACTTCTCCACAGCTTTATCCCTGACCTCTCTGGTGAGCTCCTTGGCCTTCATGATGTTGTTTAGTGACCAATACACTCTGACCATAGCTCTGAGGCCCTCACAGAACAGCTTAATTATACTGAGAGTAGATTACACACAGGTGGCCTCTATTTAATGGTTAGGGCAAGGTGTGAACATTCTGCAGTCATTAGGAATGTTATAAAGGCAATTTAATGCACTCAGAAAATGCTGTATGAATACTTATGCACGCCCCACTTTTCACTTTTCTATTTTTTGAAAAATAACAGAATCATGTATCATTTTGCTTTCACTTCACAGTTGTCTTGTGTGAACTTTTAGTAAAAAATTCAAAATAAAATCTTTAGGTTTAGGGTTGTAAACTTGACAAAATGTGCAAAAGTTCAAGGTGTATTGGTACTTTCGCAAGACACTGTATGCTCTGGACTCGACTTTTAAATGAAGGACTCAAGTGAAACATGAAATTAACTTTTAAGAAACCAAACTTCCATCCATCCATTTTCTTCCACTTGTCCATTGCCGGGTCGTGGGGGCAGCCGCCGGAGCTGCCCAAATCACATTGCACCAAACTTAACTCATATAATAAAAGCAAAACATATTTTGTAAATCATTTGCCTCTGCCCGGTCCTTTTAACGAACCCGTGTGCCTTAAGTTAGAACCTTGCTTAACAGGTTCTAACTTAACAGCCCCAACACTGGAGTGTTTTAAATCTCGTCTTAAAACCCACTTTTATTCTCTGGCTTTTAACACCGCGTGAGTTGTGTGGTCCCTGTGTCTTTTTTATTGATTTTTATTGATTTTACATAGATTATATATATTTTTTTATTATTTATTGTTTTACCATTTTTATTGATTTTATAAATTGATTATTTATTTCTTATTTTAATTATTTATTCCATTTGTGATGACTTATATATATATTTTTTTTATTCTATTTTTATTGACTGGTTGAGCTACATGGAGTTTTGTGTGTACTTTTCTGTTTTGTGCAGCACTTTGGAACTGTTCTGTTGTTTAAATGTGCTATAGAAATAAAGTGGATTGGATTGGATTGGAAGTTGTTTTCCAAGTTATACTGGGTGGCGTTGTGGCAACATTATTTATTTTAAGCCAACTATTTAGTATCACCCCCACTCTGCTACAGATGTAATGAGTCTATCATATATTACTTTCACATGTTAAGCTGAATTATAGAAGTAATTATACCATGGTCTGGGTGAATACTTGATTCTGATTGGCTGGAAGGTGTTAAAAAGTGATAATGCACACTTAGCCCGGAAACAGTTAAAGTGCGTATGCTAGGTTATCAAGATTTATAATTCTTCTTGATTTGGTGGGATAATACCTGTGTTAAGGAAAATATCACAGTTTTACACCCATAAAATATCAGCTTGTGGAGAAAATATGATTAAAAGTCAAAACTGTACTTAATCTAACAGGGAAATGTCCTTAGCAACTCCTTAGCAACAGTAGAACGCTCTTCAGTGCTGACGTAGAGGAAGGTAGGTGCAATAAAAATACAGCAGACGGTGCTCATTTTTGTAGGTATTTCAGTCTTTTTTCTTATATTCTTGATCAGATTTTATGATTAGCTACATTTATATTAAACTGCACTGGTAATTTACTTCAATAAATAAGTTATTGTGTGTGTCAGCCATTTGTTAAGTGCACTTCTGGTGCAGTTTTCTTCAGCTCAGGTGTAGCGCGTTTTATTTTATAATGTTTATACAATTCTTTGCAGTCATTAAAAGTTTGCTTATTTAGAAATTCAACTTATTTAGTTTATTTTTAATATATTTATAAGAAGTTGGTTCCACGCAGGAAATAAGCTCCTCCTTCACTTTGCGCCGCCTGCATCAAAACATAAACAGCCACAATGCTGACAGGACACACGTGCATCGGCATTTTGAGGAACAGCGGAATAACAGGAGTTTATCTGTGCGCACAAGGACTTTATTTGCCCGCGGGACGATTACGCTTTTCCATATCTATACCAGGATGGATATTTTAGCTGCGTGTGGAGCAGTGGCTGGCCTACCCAGTGGCTAAGGAGCCGATGTTTTCCATAACTTGGACATTATTTATGGGATACTTTGAGGACTGAAGGCTTTCACACAATGGAAAAGTGATGTCTGCGTTTGGTGAGTACTGTAACTTTTTGTTTTTCTGCATGTTTAGTGAATCAACAGTTGGCTATAAGATACGGCTGCTTTGTGGTGGTTAGCTTCTTAGCTTCTTAGGGCTGGCGTTCACTGCGCGATTTACTTTTGTCTAAGATGTTTAGATGTCACTTGACACAAGTGAGGTTTGTAAAATCGTGAGCTGCTCTGTCTCCAGTGTGCGATGGTTCAAAGAGAGAATTGTGGCTACGACCGATGTTTATCAATATCAGGCTACAGACGTGTGGCCGCATGCTAACGGAGGCTAGCGGTGTTTTATTTCCAGAGTCAAATCCTGCAGTTTATGGCAGGGTCACGGTACAGATCCACGTGTGATTTCATTCTGCAGACTTGATCTGATGAATCGGTTTGTGAGCCTTTGTTGCGTTTGTAAGCCGTGAAGATGTCGTCTCCTGGTGTTAGCTTTGGCTACTGTGTGCTACAGTGTAGAGGCCAAGTTTATCATCAGCGAATTAATCTGCTTGCAGTCGGCGGGCTAGTTAGCTTTAGCCTGCTAGCTTCTTTGCGTTATCAGCGCTGATCTCCATTCATTGCCTCAAGACCTTTTTAAATGTCAGAGCTCAACATTTGTTCTTATCGTTGGTCCTTAGCCTGTCACATTTTGTCCCAGGTTTATGGTGATATAGTTGTGGTTTGCTAAATGTTTGTGGGAGAGAGACAGTTTGCAGTTTATTTGGACAAATTATCCCATTGACTTCTATGGCTTTCAGCGACCGTTAACAATTTCAGTTTCATTCTACGTCACTTCCGGTGCTCCATGGCTAATGCGGAAGTGTTTTCCTTTTCCAAAATAAAAGATCGCCAGATTTAGGGAAAATTTTAACATGAATCTTGAATGTAATTGTGTTAACTACGTAAATGTAGTCTGATGTGTCATATGCACTTTAACATACTAGTTTTTCTAACATGTAACAAGGACATGATGAACTGTAGAGTTTAAGATCCTAAATTGCCTATGATTTCAGTTTGTTTGTTTAAAAGTGTGCAGGGAACAGAAAGAACTGGCCTCACAGCTTCAGCTCAGATGAAGTAGCTTCATCAAACAATGAGACAATTCCTGCTCCAAACTTACCGTCAGTCTGTGCTTGAACGTTGACATCTGTCTGTGGAGTCAGATGAAGAGCGTCTGAAGACATGTTAGGCCTAACATGTTCTCCGTTGTTTTCCTTCACGATCTGACCCACTCGTGTTATCAGTTCGAGTGGTTCCACGTCTTTCTGTTTGACATATCTGAACCTGCATTGTTTAATGACGTCCTTCAGCGGCGACTGTCGTTTATAACGTTTTAATGAATCTGCAGCTCCTACTCTGGGCGGCAGGAGCAGCAGCAGTGAGTGTTGAAACGCCTGGTCGCTGAAGTTCTCCAGGACTGACTGGAGTCTGGTCTTCTGCTGCTCAGTGAAGTCTTCAGGCTGTAGGACCAGGATGAAGACATGAGGTCCTGGAGCAGAGTGCTCCACACAGTCCTCCATCAGAGCAGACACAGAGGCCTCAGTGAGGTTTGTGTGGAGCAGGTTTGGAGTCTTGACCAGCACCATGCTCTTCCCCCTGTACTGCCCGCTGGACTTCTGACAGTCAGAGTGTGTGAACACAGTCTTATCCAGGAGGAAGTTTCCCACTGAACATGTCCCAGACGAGCTGTTTCCCAGCAGAACTAGCCTCAGCTCAGACACTGCAGAGAATCAAACCACTGAGGTCACACAGAGGAAAAGTAAACGCAGCAAAGTAGGGGTGGGCGATATTGACAAAAATTAATATCTCGATTTTTTTTTTCAATATCTCGATATCGATATTCAGACGATATTTTTGCAATCCTTCACAGAAATGTGTGCAAACTGGCAAAGAAGGTCCAGTTGGTCTTTTGACTTGCTGTATCTGACCTATTATTGTATAGAATTACTAGTACATAAAGGGTGATATGAACAAAAATGTATAACACGGTATGAAAAAGAAATAACAATAACGATGTATTTGGTGATATCATTTACACCTGACAAAATACTTAAAAATCAAAGCCTTTAGACAATAGGACAAATTCATTTAAAGCTATTTTATTCTATTTATTCATCTAAAGCTCTACCTTCATCTGGAAGAACCATACTGTCAATGGGAAGAACACGGAAGATAAGATAAAATAATTTTGCTACAATATTTGCAACTTCATCTCCATCACAGTGAAATGCTTATGAATATAAAAAAGAGAGCTTAAGGCAGACAAAAATACGCTATCTTACTCCAGGTGTTGTTGTAACAAAACAGATGAACATCAAAAGGTGTTCAGAAGAAATCAGCAGGCATCAGAAGATTACGTGTTCTCAGAAGGCTCTTTTATTGAAGATAGATGTTACAAGTTGCTTGTTCAGTTGCTTGGAAAAGTCTAACTAAAACTCCGCTCTCCCAAGTATTTCTCTAACTGTTAACTCCGCCCACTCAATGCACATCACACCCAGCACACAAAGACAAGAGAAACCTGATCTCCTCAATGCTCATCCTCTACATCAAAGCACATTCTTTTAGCTTACTGATTACATCTGGAGACCTTGTGCTGCGACAGATAACACTTCTTATTGCCCTCTAAGCAGGATGTTCTCTGCTCCCCCTCTAGTTCAAATGGCCTTTGACCTCTCCGGCTTCACTAAGTCCAAAGAGTGAATTTAAGCCTTACATACAAGCTAGCATACGATTTGCAAGGGGTATCTAAAGATACATTTTAAAACTCGACATGCTCCTGTAAGTTCACCTGCCTCTGGGCAGTTTACTTGTGTTTTATTGTAAGGAGACTGGGGATAGACCTGTGAGTATTAATGCGTTTGGGAAGTGAGTATTAACGCGTTTTTCAAAGGATCCAGTTTTTCCCTATTTCTCCTTTTCGCGTCTCTCCCGATGCACGCGGGGGGGCGGGGCTGGGGGGGGCGGGGCTGGGGGGGGGGCGGGGCAGACGCACAGACACACACAGGAGGGAAAGAGACAGAGAGGGAGACAAGTTTGTCCTGGAACTTACGTGATCTGAAGAAAACAGGTGAGGAGGATATTATTAGCCTTTAAACCGCGTTTGCATTGTGGTTTCTTCACCGTGTTGTTAGTTATCGTGAGGCTAAAAGTTAGGAAAGTTAGCTAGCTAGCAAGGCCGTGCTACAACTTGTCCTGAGCCCTTTCCTCGCAAATATGAGCGACTCAAGTGACAAACTTCATTCATATCATTAGATTCTTCATCTCTGTAATCGCTCCACGCTGCCATGTTGTTGTTTTGAATGTGTTACGCAGCGGAGGGGGCGGCTGGCGCGCTACGGTAACCCACAAGTCCGGAAAAAAAAAACATGTTTGGGGGGTCGGATTGTACAAATTATGAAATATCTCGATATCCCAATTTTGCATATCGTCCAGACAACAATTTCGATATTATCGTCTAAACGATATATCTCCCACCTCTACAGCAAAGTAATAATAAAACTACATTCAGCATCAAATATATTTGTGTATATATAGAATATAAATTTACAATTTTATATATAAAGTGGACCCACCACCTGCAGGAGGAGCCATGGGGGCTGGTGCTATGTGATTTGGGCAGCTCCAACGGCTGCCCCCACGACCCGGCAACGGACAAGTGGAAGAAAATGGATGGATAGATGGATATACAAAGTAGTTACTATCGGTTACTGCTCTTTGTGCTCATGAATAAACAGATGTTTTTAGGTGAGTGAGTGAATAACAAAAAAAATTCAAAATAAAATGATTCCACAGTAACTTACTGTGAGGTGGAAGTATTTCATAGCTTCTGATGCGTTCTCTATGACGACTTTTTACTTTCTCTGGAACAGATAAAGCAACAAGTCAATGACCTTTAGAAATGATTAGAAAGATTTTAAAAGAAAATGTTATTAACTTCTGATCTACTCATACACGTAGGCTACTCAACACAAATTCACATGGATTATTGAACAAAGTAAAGCGTCATTTGGTCTAGGGCAGAGGTCACTAAACGGCGGACCTCCTGAACTTTGGACCCGACCCTGAATCCCCTCAGACGAGCAGCTACGTGTGCTCTCTCCCCCCTCTCCCTCTCTCTGACTGCACCAGAGCGATAAACTACAGCCCAGATGAACAGAAAGAGAAAGTCCTACATCTTAGCTCCATGATACGTTTTATATTTTTAGACACTGTTTCAGAATGACTGAAATACGGCTCGCTAAAAAAAAAAGTGGAGGACTCCCTAATTAAATATACACGCGCGATCGTAATGCACAAATAGCGCGGCTGTTTCCCGATCAGCAGCGAGCAGGTCTGAACCAGGACTAAACCTGGACTAAACCTGGACTAAACCTGGACTAAGCAGGACTCAGTGTGTTGAACTGAGCAAAGAAACACATCACTGTCATATATTATCTGCACTTTGTGTATTATAGAGACTATGCATTCGGTTATTGAGGAGCCAAAACTTATTTTTAGAGCAAAAAAACAATAACAGGATTCAATTAATTGCATTATTTTCTTAATAATCCCCATATAACCGTGAATTAACCCCGTATGTTCCGGACCTTTGCTTGACAATTTTTTTTCTAATTCGGACTTGAGCCCTGGTCTAGGCCTGTACACATAATTCACTGTAATCGAACTGCAAAACTTTCGTTTTAATTAGTTCTATAATAATGTAATAATTCACACAAATGTCATTAATATAATTCCAGCTAAACTCACCTGCCATCTCTCTTCAGTTTCAATCTTTCTCCTTTTGTCGAAAACATGGAGCTGTTGTGCACAGACCAAGCTCGAGGTGCGTCTGCTGTGCATAACACGGAAGTCTTCTTTATTTTAGTTCATTGTGTGGTAGGTATTCATTTTACATTAGTTACTCAATGGCGGTCTCTAGTGGTGAAGTCATCACATCACAGTGCAGCCTGTTCCTCGCCTGGCCTGTCAAACTACTGTAGTACAAGCTTTTTCAAAGACAAACAGGCTGTTTCTCAATTGATCGATCCAATATAGGCCTAATAGATAGGTCTATATTGAGAAAATAGAACTGGACTTTCTAAGCATAGCTTATTTAATATTAGAATGAAATTCCTGCAGAAATGTCATCCAACCAAAACCAGTTTATAAACTGGTTTTAAAATTTCATTCATAAAACAGTTGTTTTTGTAAGCATACTGTCGATTGATATTGTATCCAGTGGCGTTGTATGTATGTATGTATGTATACAGTGCCTCTCGAAAGTACTAATACACCTTGAACTTTTGCACGTTTTGTCATGTTTACAGTACAACCCTAAATGTAAAGATTTTATTTTTGAATGTTTTACTGAAAGTTCACACACAAGTAACAGACAACTGTGAAGTGAAAGCAAAATGATACATGATTCTGTTTTTTTTTTTTTTTTAACTTAGAAAAGTGAAAAGTGGGGCGTGCATAAGTATTCATACAGCATGACTTAATACTTTGTGGAACCCCCTTTTGCTGCAATAACAGCAGCAAGTCTTCTGGCTATGACTCTACAAGGTTTGCACATGTAGAGACTGACATTTTAGCCCATTCCTCTTTACAAAACAACTCAAGCTCTGTCAAATTAGAAGGAGAGCGTTTGTGAACAGCAGTTTTCAGGTCTTTCCACAGATTTTCAATAGGATTTAGGTCAGGACTTTGACTGGGCCATTCTAACACATTAATATGTTTGTTTTTAAACCATTCCATTGAAGATTTAGCTTTGTGTTTAGGGTCATTGTCCTGCTGGAAGGTGAATCTCCGCCCCAGCCTCAATTCTCTTCAATTTTGTCTCATCTGACCGGCTCAGCGGCAGTACGTCGCAGCTCCTCCAGAGTTATCTTAGGGCACTTGGTTGCATTTCTGACCAGTGCTCTCCTTGTTCGGTCTGTTAGTTTAGGTGGACGGCCCGTGTCTTGGTAAGTTCGCAGTGGTGCTATACTCTTTCCATTTCGAATGATGGATTGAACAGTGCTCCGTGAGATGTTCAAATCTGGGAAATCTTTGTATAACTTAACACTGCTTTAAACTTCTCCACAGCTTTATCCCTGACCTCTCTGCTCCTTGGCCTTCATGATGTTGCTTAGTGACAAATTCAAAGTAAGATCTTTATGTTTAGGGTTGTAAACATGACAAAATGTGCAAAAGTTCAAGGTGTATTAGTACTTTTGAGAGGCACTGTATATAAAAAAAACTCTTCCTCACCCTCCGCGGGCGGTCTCTCTGTTTCCTCCAAGCTCCCAGGCCTCTACCAGAGGCCTGGGAGCTTGAGGGTTCTGCGCAGTATCTTTGCAGTTTTTAGAACTGCACTTTTCTGGACCAAGATGTCTGATGTATTTCCTGGGATCTGTTGGAGCCACTCCTCCAGTTTGGGGGTCACTGCCCGAGTGCCCCAACGACCACGGGCACCACTGATGCCTTCACTCTCCAGACCTTCTCCAGCTCTTCTCTGAGCCCCTGGTAGACTGTACAAGAACAATTGTTTGGTTTTACCAGGACGAACCTGAGCTTCAGAGATCAGACGAGATCGGCTTTCACAAGGCTAAGGTTTATTCATGGGAAATACAAACTGATCCATTACAGTGAATTTGTGTTTTTAACTTTAACTGATCACAAAGGGGCTCATTAATCAGGACAGGGGCTAAATTGTGAGCTGCTGATTCACTTTTGCTCGTGCAACTCGTTTAGCGCATGAGCAAACTCTTGGTAAATGATTTACAAAGTTTTATTTCCATTTGTTTTTCAAGGGTAGAAAATGTCCCACAGTAATATAAGTTTGGACGACTTTAATGAACTATGTCTGGATGATATTGAAGCCTGCGTTGCCATGGTGATGTCCCGGTGAGCAGTTGGTCACACGGCCGTCTCACACTCGGTGGTGCGGGTCAGACACAGCCCACACTCACACCTGAGGGCGGAGGGGAAGGTGTAGGTGGGGTCCACGCCCCTGAGGCAGTGGGGCAGTCGCACCGTCACCAGGCGGCTCTCGTTGTAGGTGCAGACTCTCTGGAACGACTCGATGTACGGAGGGTCCACGATCGGCTTCTGACCAACAGAGAGAAGAACAAAAACAATAATACTGACACTGTCCTGTCTCGTTCCCACAGGTCTCACCTCCCAGGTCTCACAGCGCCCCCAGCAGGCGTCGGTGGTGACGTGCAGCCCTCCACAGCCCGGCTTCTTGGCCATAAACGTGAACTCTCTGACGGCACAACCGGTGAAACGGCGGAGGTTCAGCGCCGACGAGGAGAGAGCGATGAGGAGGAGGAAGAGGAGGAGACTGAGGGAGAGGAGGAGTGAGTCATTATTCAGAAAACACTTCAGAATATTAACAACTACAGCCTGAGGTAGTAGTAGTAGTTTACTTTTTTCATTATGAACATTTAGATCTTAGGTCACATGATTTCAAAGATCTTATACATTATACAATAAGAAAAAAAAAAGTTTACATTCAGAATGTAAGTGCTAAATGATGCCTGACCGAAAGAGGTTTAGGCTGAAGTCGAGACTTATTTTGCCAAACCCCTTTTACAACTGAGACGCTATGTCCAAGAGACACATTATACAGTTTCTCTTATACCAACGATGGAAACATGTGAGCACAAAACTTAAACTTCAACAATCAAAATGATATTATGCATCCTCGATCAGGTGCATCTTATTTCAAGCTAAGTATGATTTATTATAAGTGCATTAACATGTGTTTTCTTTAAACTTCAGTGCAAAAATACTTTTTATTTATTTACTTATTTACATACAAACTCAAATCCACTTATTTCTGGACTTCTTTTTGCAGACAGTATATTTATGCTCCTTCACACATGAGCTGTAATTGAACAAAGCCATAAACCTCCTTTTACAAGATTTTACTAACAAATCATGAGTAACTGTTCTTTTTCCAATCCTCGAGGTCAGTATTGCCTTTGATCTGATCGGCCAATGGGACAAGTTTTCTCCATTTAAATTAAGATTCTTGTACATTTTTGTTGCATTTTCATCGTCGTTTACGTCTCGTTTTCGTCTCTATTTTGACGTTCTTTTCAAAAAGCTTTTAGATTTGGGTAATGCCTGGACACCTGGATAACAACTGGAGAAAATGTGCTCGGTTAAGGCGGGGGTTAAGAGGTTAAACTTATAAATATATCACGTGTGCTAGAATTAAGGCAATATTAATATCAATACAAAGCATTAGATTGGACTCAGACTAACATCCACTACATTTCTTGTGAAATAATGACATTGCACAAAAACTCATTCAGCTGCAGTTTTAGCTGAAATTGTATAAAATATTTTGCTAAAAAGTTTCCTGTTGTGGCCAATTTTTCCCCTGATTTTTCTGTTTACAAATCCTTTTTTTACAAGGCTATAAAAATATGGTATTTGGGTAATACATTTAAAGCTTTGACTTGCTGCTGCCCATTTAAACCCTGTATTAACTCTGTATAAAAAGCCACTGGCACAGAATGGCAGCCACAGCTCTGCCCCAGGGCCACTCTGATAAAAACATTAAAGCTGACCTTAGAGACGGGCTCCAGTGCAGCGCCATGTCGTCCTGCAGAATCTTAAACTCTCCTCACGCCATCGTCGTGTCTTTATAAACCGCCTCACTCCTCACAGACTCCGCCTTCTTGACCCTGCATGGCCTCCGTAGCCGCCGGCCTGACTCCTCTCGGTGCATTAACCTGATGAGGGAAAATCCACGTCTTTGTGCAGATCCCTCCGAGCGGAAAAACTGATTTTCTTCACGATTTAGGCCCAGACTTTGGACTTGTTCAAACTCGATGCTTTTCGAACGCTGAGATTTAAAGGTTTTTGTGCGAGCGGAGCCAAGGAAACGTCTGGTGATGTGATCGGAAAGACAGAAATGTTCTCTGTGTTTTGAGTTGAGGCTTGTTGCTTTGGGCCGTGGGCGGGTGGAGTCTGGTGATGAAAAGGAAAGACATGTTTTGCTGTGATTTCATCCACTTTGACTCCATTCAATCAATGAAATCATTTAGCTCCTGGTCTCATCTGCTTTCTACTTATTTATATTAGGAAAGAAATATAAACTCAACACGCGCTGAACTCAATCACATGTCGCCAATTCGGCGCCTTAAGCAAGATTTAACTTGAAAGTGAAAAACAACAAATCATAATATTATGTATTTATGTTTCTGTATGTTTATCGAGCCTTTTCTGAATTTTTTTGACCCAAATAGATTTATATAGTTTTTTTTCCCTATCCCAGTCATTTTGGAGACACTTTGAAAATGGAAAAGTAAGTAAGTCCTTTATTGTCATTGTACAACTGTACAATAAACCTGAACAGTCCCGCGGATAATAATAATAATGATGATGATGTTTGGGTTTTTTTCTTAAATGTAGGGAGTTTGCAGGAGCGAATGCATGAGGAGAAATATACACATTATTTTAGACGATGGACTTTATAATGTTTTTCTTTTAAAATTAAAACAATAAAGCCTTTTTAAATCGGTCTCCTGGTTATTTGACGCTTTGCTCAAACTTTATAATTGTATAGTTTGCGTTCACGACACTCTAGAACGTCATGTGATTATGTGAGTTGGAGCAGAGGCCAAAGGGACTCAATAAGAGAGACACAGTTTAGGAAAGAAATGTCTAAATATTTTCCCTGATCATTATTTGGAGGTGATGGGATCCAAAAACCTGCCACATTTGGACGCCTTTATCAGACAGTCATGTGACCTTAGTTCATATGTACAGAACATGGGTAATACTCAGGTACATTTACTCAAGTACATGTGCTTTTTTTCATAATTTTGGCTGGGGATGCGACTTAAACTCACATGTGACTTATATATCAAAATATATGATTTCACATGTTCATTATTTTCACACTGACAGCCACTAGAGGGCGCTCTAGGCTTGTGCACCAGTATCTGCTCCGACTGAACACAAACACCCCCAAAAAGAAAATCAGATCCTGCAGGTTACAAGATGCAAGTAGTGAAAAACGCAGCCGGAAATGGTAATCGAGCAGCAGAAAGAAAGTTTGGAGTGAGTGAGGAACTTGTGAGGGACTGGTGAAAAGGTTACTCTTACTGCAATGAAGAAAAACAAAAAGTTAATCGCGGGCTCAAAGCTAGACGGCTTTTTTCATTGAGAGTGGAGTGTAAACAGTGACCACTGATCGGTGGTCAACATTTCAGTTGAGTGCGTTTAGCCGAGTTTATTTATTTATTTGAGCAGTAAGTTTGCTCAAAGGGAGTGGGCCGAAGCAAATAGCTTATAAGCGCCCACCCCAAAATTAAAAACAATATTTACATTAACAATCAAAGCAAGGAACGTAATGCAAGATAACAAATCATAAACAAATCATAAACAAGGGAACGCAAGATAACAACAAATAATAAGGAACAATAATGAAAAAAACAACAGTAAAATAAAGAAACAACAACAAACGAATATACTACAACACTCAATAATTGTTTGTATTTAATAAATAATAATTATTTGTGAACCTTTTTAAAATGTACCAGGTTTTTACATATTTTAATGCTTTCATCTAAATTCCTCCATATTTTTACACCAGGTCTCGTGGGACACAGGCTTTTTAAAGTTGTTCTGGAGTATTGTTTATTGAAACCCATCTTATCTCTCAAGTTGTACTTGACTTCTCGTTTGCAGAACATATTTTGTAAACTTTCAGGAAGTGACTTTTGTGAGGCTTTGAACATGATTTGAGCATCTTAAATTCAGTAAGGTCCTCACATTTAATTGTGTTTGATTTAAAGAATAATGGATTAGTGTGATCACGGTATCCAGCTAAATGGATTATTCTTATTGCCTTTTTCTGAACTTTAAACAATGGGTCAAGATTACTTATTATTATTATTATTATTGAGTAACTATTTTGGCTACTCTGGTGCTCAGAGAGAAGATGCTGGACTTCAGGACAGTTTGTTGTTTAATGTGGACCTGTCCTGCCGTTACAGAGGTATTAACCGTAAAACAAGTCCAGACATTCAGCATTTTGACCGTTACCATAAAGTAAATGGTCTCAACTTATAATAGCTGACATTTTAGAGCGGGCAAGAACCAGGAAATGTCATTACAAAATCAAGCCGTCCACCTGCATAGCATTTGTCAAGGAGGGAGCAAAGCCACCGGGGCCCAGTAAATCTAGGGCAAGTCTGCTGGAGACCGCCCATCCGTGGGAACTCAGGGTTGACCTGAAGAGAAGGCTTCAGTTTCCTGATGTTGTCCACACATCCCTCAGGCTTGATGCAGTATTGTTCTCTGCTGCAGGAAAGAAGATCATCCTGGTGGAACTTACTGTGCCATGGGAGGAGGGGTGTGAGGAGGCATTTGAAAGGAAGTCACAGCGCTACAGTGACTTGGTACAGGACTGCAGAGACAAAGGCTGGCAGACGTGGTTGTACCCTGTCGAGGTTGGGTGCAGAGGGTTCCCTGCCCAATCAGTATGGAAGGTGCTAACTGCTTTGGGAGTGAGGGGTTCAGAGAGGAAAAAGGCGGTGCGAAGACTGGGGGAGGCGGCAGAGAGAGCCTGCTGTTGGATTTGGAATAGGAGGGAGGAGCTGAGCTGGCAGTCAGGGGGGAGTGAGTAGTGGCTGGCCACCACTGCTGACCCGCCAGCAGGAGAGTGTTATGGTTCAGGGTCGAAACACTCAATGATTGTTGGAAACCATCTGATGACACAACCCCCTGGCTAACGGCTCCAGTCATTATCAGATGACTGAAGGAGAAGCATCTTCGGATGTATGCTATCACATAGAAATTAATAGACCATGAATAATATGTGAATAAGCTGCTTATTATACTATCATCTGCCATGCTAATAGGCCATGAACAGGGCCGTGCAGAGCCACAGAGGGGCAGGGGCTCAAAAATCAAAAGGACCCCTCGAGCCCCCACTCACCGTTAATTATTTACTTATTTTATATACTTTGGCTACTGGTGATATCTATTTTAATGTTTGGTTTTATGTTTTTTTTAGAGAGGGAGAGGAAGTAGAGGAAGTAGTAGTAAGTATGGGCCATAATGGGCCTGTAATGTCGAGTCATCGTAGCAGTCGTTTTTCAGTTTTTGTTCCTTCAGCTCAGATTTGTTCCGCAGCTACAGATTCACAGCAAGAGTCACAGCTCACGATCTGCCACAGATTATATAACCACATGAGACACAAAAACAGCTTTTCTTAACCACGGAGTGATGTAGCTTGGGCAATATGGACAAAAATTAATATTTCAATATTTTGGGGGACTTTCTCGATAATGACGATGACGCGATATTTTGAAAAACCATCAGAAATATGCAAAAAACATCATGCTGCAAACATCTTAATTTGCATCGCTTTGTCGCTCATAAAGACTGTAGAACAGGCCCCAGTTATCTTGTGTTCTGTGATGTTCCCTTAGTACCTTGTCAGTTCTTGGATTGCCCACTAGAGGGCATCCTAACACAGTGTAACTTTAGACAGAGAGAATGCAGAGATCACAACCTGCTAATCCTCCTGCTAACCCGCAACCTGCACACTGGCTCTTTATCTGTCTGACAGAAGTAAGTTCTGAATTTTATTTAGTTAATTTAATTGTACAAACAGGCGGTTTTGGGTTAGTTTGGATATTATCTCCTGCATCTTGGCCAGGACACTCTTGAAAAAGACATTTTAATCTCAATGAGTTTTATCCTGGATAAATAAACGACAAATACAAAACTAAAATAAAATTTATTGAAATACTCTCGCAGCATATTTTGTGAGAGTATTTCAGCTCTCGCAAAATACGCTGTTCCCACAATACAGTGAGGAGAGTGAAGGTGCATGAAGGGCATGTGATATGCTTGAATTCCCTTCTTCCCTGTTAGAAGCTTTCAGAGCCCTGACAGGGAAAGTGACATCACCAACAGTTTCTTTACTTCTTCTGTAAGGTTATTGGCTGACCACAGGCCAAATTAAAGCACATGCCGCCACCTACTGTACTGCGTATGCAACAACATAGTGTCAAAATAAATAGGCTACATTTAAGGAGAAAAAAAAAGAAAGAAAAATCCAAATGATCCATCACATTTCCCTTGAACGTTATTTTATCTCCACAGCTGTTTTATAAAGCTACATCACCCATAGTATTGGACTATAAAATATACAAAATATACAAAATATACTGCAGTCACTTTAATGACTCAAATATGAACCACAATAATGATATGAAGCCACACAGGAAACAGATAATAGGCTATTTTAGATTTCCCTTCAGCTACAGCTTCATCACAGAAATAAAAAATGCTCTGGTCAAATATTCCACCAATTAATGATTTAGAGTACACTTTGTTATGTCAGTTACTGTTACTCAGATAAATATTACTCAATTATATGTGTCCATGTTGTTTTGAAGTAAGCTTTATTATCAGAATTTACAGTGTAGTAACATATTGTGACTTTTATTTTGCAACTGGATTAACAGGATTTTTTTTAATGTGACAGAGAAATATACATGAATGAACATCTGCATTGAAACAACAAAAACATACGTTAACAAGTCGGATTATAACCACAAGACTGATTAACTTATACATTTGGGCTTTTTGTGTTCACATGTTATAAGGATTAAAATCGAGTAAACATGTCACAAAGCAGATTGTAGAAAATCAGATTATACATTAAAACTTGAAAATATAATTGTACATGAGACATCACAAGTTTTCCAGATTCGACACCACAGTTTACATTATTTATGAAATCACACATAGTTTGCTTCTCTTTCTCTCTTCTTCTTCCCTCTGTTCCTGTTCTTTCTTTCGCTGCTCCTCTTCCATCTTAATCTTTTCCTCCTGTTCTCTTCTCTTTCTCTCTTCTTCTTCCCTCTGTTCCTGTTCTTTCTTTCGCTGCTCCTCTTCCATCTTAATCTTTTCCTCCTTTTCTCTGAGCTCCTGTTCTCTCTGTTTTCTGTCTTTCTCTGTTTGTTCCTTTTGTTTTTCCATCTGCAGTTTAATGTCTTCCATTTCCTGTTGATATTTTCTCTCCATTTCTTCCTCTTGTTGTTTCCTGATTCTGTCTTCTTCTCGTCGCTGCTCTTGATCCTTCAGTCTTTGTTTGTCATATTCTTCACGGAGGTTTTTAATGTATTGTTGTTTCTCTTCATCTTCCTGTTTTCTTTTTGCTGCCACTCTTCCCTTTCGTTTTCCCACTTCTGTTTCTCCTGATCCATCTTTCTCCTGCTCTCCTCTAGTTTTTGTTCAGTTGCTTCTTTTGACTCTGATTCAGATTTGATTTTTTCCTCCAGCTCTTTTGTTTTTGTTCCCATTCCTGACGCTGTCGTTCCTCCTGTTCTCTTCTCTTTCTCTCTTCTTCTTCCCTCTTTTCCTGTTCTTTCTTTCGCTGCTTCTCTTCCATCTAATCTTTTCCTCCTTTTCTCTGAGCTCCTGTTCTCTCTGTTTTCTGTCTTCTCTGTTGTTCTTTTGTTTTTCCATCTGTAGTTTAATGTCTTCCATTTCCTGTTGATATTTTCTCTCCATTTCCTCCCTCCTCTCCTCATCTCCTCTTCCTTCTCCTTCATGATTCTCTCCATCTCCTCCTTTCGCTGCTCCTCTTCCATCTTAATCTTTCCCTCCTTTCTCTAAGTTCCTGTTCCCTCTCTTTATTTCTGTCTCCATTTGCTCTTTTGTTTATCCATTCCTGTTTATTTCTTCCATTTCCTGTTGATATTTTCTCTTCATTTCTTCCTCTTGTTGTTTCTTTTTGCTGCCACTCTTCCTTTCGTTTTCCCACTTCTCTCTCTGCTCTTCCATCTTTCTCCTGCTCTCCTGTAGTTTTGTCAATTGCTTCTTTTGACTCTGATTCAGATTTGATTTTTCCTCCAGCTCTTTTTGTATTTGTTTCCATTCCTGACGCTGATGTTCCTCCTGTTCTCTTCTCTTTCTCTCTTCTTCTTCCCTCTTTTCCTGTTCTTTCTTTCGCTGCTCCTGTTCCATCTTAATCTTTTCCTCCTTTTCTCTAAGTTCCTGTTCCCTCTCTTTATTTCTGTCTCCATTTGTTCTTTTGTTTATCCATTTCCTGTTTTATTTCTTCCATTTCCTGTTGATATTTCTCTCCGTTTCCTCCCTCTCTCTCCTCATCTTTTCCTCCTTCTCCTTCCCAATTCTCTCCATCTCTTTTTGCTGCTTCTCTTCCATCTTAATCTTTTCCCTCCTTTTCTCTGAGCTCCTGTTCTCTCTGTTTCTGTCTTTCTCTGTTTGTTCTTTTTGTTTTCCATCTGCAGTTTAATGTCTTCTATTTCCTGTTGATATTTTCTCTTCATTCTTCCTCTTGTTGTTTCCTGATTCTGTCTTCTTCTCGTCGCTGCTCTTGATCCTTCAGTCTTTGTTTGTCATATTCTTCACGGAGGTTTTTAAGGTATTGTCGTCTCTCTTTATCTTTTTGTTTTCTTTTTGCCACCACTCTTCCTTTTCTTTTTCCCACTTCTCTCTCTGCTCTTCCATCTTTCTCCTGCTCTCCTGTAGTTTTTGTTCAATTGCTTCTTTTGACTCTGATTCAGATTTGATTTTTTCCTCCAGCTCTTTTTGTTTTTGTTCCAATTCCTGACGCTGATGTTCCTCCTGTTCTCTTCTCTTTCTCTCTTCTTCTTCCCTCTTTTCCTGTTCTTTCTTTCGCTGCTCCTCTTCCATCTTAATCTGTTCCTCTTTTCTCTGAGCTCCTGTTCTCTCTGTTTCTGTCTTTCTCTGTTTGTTCTTTCTGTTTTTCCATCTGCAGTTTAATGTCTTCCATTTCCTGTTGATATTTTCTCTCCATTTCCTCCCTCTCTCTCCTCATCTCCTCTTCCTTCTCCTTCATGATTCTCTTCATCTCTTTCCTGTTGTTCTCTTTCAGCATTTGACTGATTCTTGTAAACAGCTCTTCACGTGTGAATTCTTTTCTGGTTTGGATCATCAGTGCTGTTTATGTAAAGATATCTGTATTTACATTGGATGATCATGTCCCTTATATATTGGTTATCATGATCCTTCTTACCCATAAAGGGAACATAATTAAGTACTTTCTGCATGACCCCTGTTTCTGCTTGTGCCATGGAGATCAGCCCCAGTGATTGGTCGAAGGCCTTGTCACTGCAGATCTGCAGGACTGAATACAGTTTGTACAGTGTACAGTGTTCCTCAGTGAAGTCTTCAGGCTGTAGAACCAGCAGAAACACAAGAGGACCACTCAGACGCCTAATGCAGTCTGTAACGTTAGCTATGTCCATGTCCTGCAGATCTGGAGTGTTGACCACAGTGAGGGCTGGTTATGCATCTCGCCTTCGTAAGTCTGAAAGTTTAGTGGTTTAGTCTCTGTATTTATCACAGTCTTCTTCAACAGGAGGTTCCCCACAGAACTCCTCAGACTCCAGCTGTTTCCCAGGAGAATCAGATTCAGCCCAGACCCTGGAATGACAAAATAACATGAGGTAGTTATTACACAATATTACAAATCACTCTTTTATATTTATTTTATTTAACTTTTATTTAACCAGAGATAAATCTCTTTTCCGAGGGAGACCCGGTCATATGTCCTTGTCATAAGGTAATCATTGCGCTTAAAAAATAAATTGTAAACAAAATCTTTTGGCCCTAATTGTGTCAAGGAATTTTGAGAAAACGGCAGCAGCAACAACTCTAGGAACAAGAATATAACATCTGCTCTTTGAGAAATGTTATTACGATGCAATATACAGGAGAAACTTGGCAAATTTTAATATCGTTCAAAAGTTCATTTATTTTATTATTAGTAAATGTCTCCATTGTGAGATCAATAACGGCTTATCTTATATTTCTGTAATTCAACTTAAAATGTGAAACTAATATATGATATAGACTCATTACATATGACAAGCCTTTATTTGTTATCAATTTAATGATTGTGGCTTACTGTTAGATTTGTGTTCTCATATGTACTTTTAGTGCATTTTATTGTGAAATGTATTGACCTTTTAAGCGGAAGGTTTACTATGCAACTACTTTCTTCAATGAAGGTACTTGAGTCATCCTCTGTACTCAGTAGTTGAAGTCTCGAACGTTTCGCCTCTCATCCAAAAGGCTTCGTCAGCGGACAAGCAAAGGCATAGCCAAGGACATACCGCCTTTGCTCTGCCCAATCCCGTCAGACCTTGGAAGCTAAGCAGGAAGGGCCTGGTCGGTACTTGGATGGGAGACCGTTTGGTAACACCAGGAAGCCTAGAGAATGTAGTGAGTGAGTGAGTGGTTGGTGGTGGTTGAAGGGGCCGATGACGAAGACTGGTTGCCTCGCTTCCGTCAGTCTACCCCAGGGCAGCTGTGGCTACAATAGTAGCTTAACACCACCAAGTATGGAGTGAATGCATAATGCAATGTAAAGCGTCTTTGAGTGTCCAGAAAAGCGCTCTATAAAACCGATGCATTATTATTATTATTATTATTATTATTATTAAAGTCCCACTCTGCCCGCATCTTAGATAAAGACCACAGGGAGGAGTTGGGGTTGGCCCGGCTCCTCCCCTCTAATAACAGCTACTCTCACCTGTGGGTAAACACCTTTGAAGTAGAGCGTCTCTAACGACCTGCTCCCCCAGTATCGGTCAGTCCCGTCCTATTCATAGATGATCACTGCTAATTACCTGCCTATTGTTCTTTTGTTAGCTGAGGTATCGTCTCCTTGGACTGGCCGTGCCCCGTCGGCTTTCCCCGAAGGAGATTGGAGTAAAGTGAAGCAAGATTAAATCTGAGCTCACCATTCCGGTTCATGGAGGGATTTTCTTTCTTGACAAAAATAGCTTATTTTACTCCTCGTTCAAACAAACGTTCTTCTTTAGCTTCTGAAGTTTCTCTGAGACCCCGGCTACATACGGCACTGCCACTCCCTTTCTTCTGGGCTCTGTAGTCTGTCTGTCCTGCTCTTTGGGTCTTCCTGCCCTTTGTGCTTTAGTGAAAGACCAGTTAGGATAGCCACAGTCTCAGAGGGCTCTCTGGACATGTTGCTCCTCTTTGGTCTTTCCTTCTGCACTGGTAGGCACCTCTTTAGCTCTATGTCTGAGTGTCCTAATGACCCCTAGTTTGTGTTGGAGTGGATGGTTTGAGTCAAACATCAAATACTGGTCAGTATGAGTTGCCTTCCTGTAAACCTCTGTCTGCAGGTGTCCGTTTTCCCCTATGATAACTTTACAATCTAAAAAGGCAAGTTGTTTCTCCTTAGCGTCCTCCCGAGTAAATTTAATGTTAGGGTCCACAGCATTGATGTGATCTGTAAAAGGTGCCACTTCCTTCTCTTTAATTTTGATCCACGTGTCATCTACATATCTGAGCCAGTGGCTGGGTTTGTTTCCTGGGTATGAGGCCAAGGCCTTCCTCTCCATTTCCTCCATGTAGAGGTTAGCCACTATGGGTGAAACTGGAGAGCCCATTGCACAGCCGTGGATCTGTCTGTAGACGTTGTCCCTGAACTGGAAATATGTGGTGCTAAGACAGATCTCTAGTACTGGCAAATATGGTCAGGAGTGAGCTGGGTCCTGAGATGTTCAAATCTTGGGAAATCTTTGTATAACTTAACGCTGCTTTAAACTTCTCCACAGCTTTATCCCTGACCTCTCTGGTGTGCTCCTTGGCCTTCATGATGTTTAGTGACCAATACACTCTGACCACAGCTCTGAGGCCCTCACAGAACAGCTGGAATTATACTGAGAGTAGATTACGCACAGGTGGCCTTTATTTAAAGAGTACCTAAACGGGCGTGCCAAAGCCTTTCCCATCCACAAACAAAAGTCAAAAATTGCCGCAAAGAGGCAGTCTCTGAAGTTTGGGGGTGACATGCAGGGGGTGAGTGTGTGGGCCTTGATTGACCTCGACATTTGCATTGGCACAATCACAGCAGACAGATTACGTGGGAGGGACTTGGTTATAAACCACAGGTACAGGGGCAGGACAATGGGCAGCACCTGATGACGATGTGTGGAGCTGTGGCCGTGGACACGTCTCCAGTCAATCAGAAAATTCTAATTTAGTAGCAGAGTTTACCCTGAAGGGGGCGCAACCGTTTTCAGGCCAAAGTTAGGATTTGACACATGTTTGCGCTATACCAGGGGTCGGCAAGTTGGCTTGGCTTCGGGCCAATATTTTTTTACGCCGATAGGTGGCGGGCCAGCCGGTCAATTGATAAAAAAAAAAGATTTATTCATGCATGGATATTCAATACTAGATAACCTAAAAACTATACATATTTTTTATTTAAAAATAAAATATTGTTTGAAACAATACTATCCCGAGTCTGTCGGATTTTCGCGGGTTACACAGCACTAGCAAAAAATAAAGTTAGCATCACAAACATGTCGCTTTCCAAAGGACAAAAAGAAAAATGGACAGTGAAAACAGATGTTTCAGGGAGGAATGGAGACAAACATATGGTTTCATCCTACCTGGATATGTGAATGCCAAACCTCTGTGTCTCATCTGCAACGAGGTCATCTCCGTTTGCAAAGAGTACAATATTCGGCGACATCACGAAACGAAACATGGGTCATTCAGTGCGTCCTTTCCACTTCAGTCTGAGTCAAGGCGTCTCAAAATCACTGCTCTTTATGACAGTTATGTCCGGAGCAGCAGGGTCCTGGTTCGAGGCCTGACCACACAGGAAAAGGTTTCCAGTGCCTCGCTTAAAGCGTCCTGGATTTTGGCCTGGCATGGGAAGCCTTTTACTGATGCGGAGGTTATGAAGGATGTGATGGTGTCCGTGTTGCAGGAGCTGTCCACGGATAAAACTGCTGATGCACTGATCTCTTCTGTAAAACAGATGCCACTCTCTGTGCGCACTGCTGTACGGTGTATCGAAGCACTGTCCTCAGACATACATGGGGAAATAACGCGCGCTCTCCATAAGGCTGATCATTATTCCCTGGCTATTGACGAAAGCACAGATGCGACGGACGTGGCACAAATGTGTGTTTATGTTCGATATTTTGATGACAAGTCAGTCTTATTCCAAGAGGAACTTCTTTTTCTCATCCCATTGGAAGGTAGGCCAATGGCGACATACTGTTTGCCAAACTCGAGGAGCAGTTTAGGGAGAATTCGTTACCCCTTGAGAAGGTTAATTTTATTGTGACAGACGGCGCTCCATCTATGGTTGGAAAGCGAAGAGGTTTGGTGAGCAGACTCAAGGAAGTTGCCCCTAACATTCAGGCGCTCCATTGCCTTATCCACCAAAGTGTGCTGTGCGCAAAGCTGAGTGGTGAGCTCAAGACAGTCATGGACAAAGTGATGCGCATCATTAATTATATCCGAGGAACATCAAGCACCCAACACCGTCTTTTCAGGCAACTAGTGACTGAGTCCGAAGGAGCAAGCCATGGTGATTTGCTGCTGCACAATGACGTGCGCTGGTTAAGCAAGGGGCGAGCCTTAGAACGCATGTGCGCACTTCTCACTGAGATCAAAACCTTTCTTCAAATGAAAAATAATGCAATTGCCGCAGAGCATCTTGCACAGCTTGAGGACAAATCATTCATGGCCAAAGTTGCTTTTTTGACCGATATATTTGGCCACCTCAACCAGCTCAATCTGCAGCTACAAGGGCGAGGGAAAATAATTGTGGACATGGTAGAGAAGTTGGAGTCGTTTATCAAGAAGCTAGAACTGCACGACTCCTGCATTTTCCGACATTAAAACCGCATGCGCCAAAACAAGTGACAGAAGCGATGGTGAATTTTGTCAGACATGTGCGGGAAGAATTCCTTTCAAGATTTGAGGACTACTCTTGCCCAAAAGAAATATTTGCGTTCGTGCGTGATCCATTAAGTGTCCAAGCAAACCCTGAGTTCTCTACAATAGTGAAGAAAGCACTAGCATCACTAGACGAGGCAACATTTGAACTGCAGCTGACAGAGTTTCATACATCGTTCCAAGTGCGCACAGCTCTCCAAAATGTGCAGTCCCTGTGTGCGTTGTGGCTCTCCTGCCCTGAAGATTATAGTGAAGTTAAGAAGCTCGCTTTTTATGTGCTGACAATGTTCCCGTCGACCTACACGTGTGAATCAACATTTTCTTCAATGAATGCAATAAAACCCATGAAAGAAACAGACTGACACAATAACCTGGAAAATGCCCTGCGCCTGAAAGTCACGTCGTTAACACCAGACTTCAAAAAGATTGTGGAAGAGGGAAAATTCCAGTATTCCCATTGAGTAAGTTTAATAGCCATACAACGCAAATAATTGTAATTTATAATCCATTACTAATTGTAATTATTTAATGTTTCTTAGGGTCCCAGTTCATCCTGAGAGCAACTAATACGTCCTCATGATTTTCAGCGAGTCCTTTTATATTGTTCAGCTTTCGTTTAATTAAACTTTTCAAGAAAAAAAGTCATTTGGTTTAGTTCATTCCAGAGGCCATGCATGTGAATATGCTTGAATGGAAAATAAATAAATACAAATAGTTCATCCTCTGACAAAAGCTTTGCTCCTTTATGTTTATTATCAGCGCATTTGGCGAAGGATTTTATTGCAGTTTAATTAAACACTAAGCACAATTAGGTATTGGTAGCCTACTATGAAAAGCATCTTCATTTTAATTTAACTTTTCCAACTTATTTCTCCATTGTAACTACTTTAACATTAATATTTTTGTAATAAACTTGTGCGGATTGAAGAGATCTCTTTCCAAGAATACTGTAACTTCAAACAAGGTACTGCATGACTGGTGCAAATTGTCAAAGATCTCTGTAACCAAGACGAGTTTCCCACGCTGTCTCCATGTGCCCATCACTGTGTTTCAACCCTTTCTGAGTGAGTGAATGTTGCACGGGCAGGCACGCGACTTTTTGACCTGCAGTTTACGCAGTCCCGTCGCCAGACGTCAGTCTTAAGGGGGGCATATGAAATCCACGAGGGGGCACAAAAACAGTACTCTACTCTAGTGCTTTTGGACCATGTTTTGAATAAACAGGAGAGCGCGTGGCTCGGTCAGTGCTGTGGGCGCGTCCACTTTTCAGTCTTTTTCAAGCCTTCAGTAAAACGCACACTTCGAACAAATACGTGGGGTCTTTTCCACGGACTTCAGCGCTTTGTAGTAAAATACAGATTGCTTGTTACCAGCCCCAGTGGCGCAAAAGGGCATATACAATATATGCCTTGCATAGGGGCGCCGGAAGGACGGGGCGCTATAGTGATGGGTCGGTCGCGAACGAGTCGGTACAAAGAGCCGGCTCTTTTAACTGAACGATGAGAGTCGAGTCTCACCCGTGAGCCGTTTTTTTTTTTTTAAGTTTACATGTTTATCAAGCTCCACGTGCACCGGTCTGCGCTACACTCACCTCAGGGAGAAGAGAGAGAGAGAGAGAGAGAGAGAGAGAGAGAGAGAGAGGAGAGAGAGAGAGAGAGAGAGAGGAGAGAGAGAGAGAGAAAGATAATGGGGTCAGGGAGAGAGGAAAGGTGTTGCAGCCTTAGCCCGTGTGCGAAGAACGAACCTGCTGTTTACACAAATTAACAACTCTACAAACATATACTCATCCATGAATGTAATCAGCGCATCTCTAGCTGTAAGTCATTTTTTATTTGAGAACAATCCGACTCATATGTTCGGTTTATGGTTAGATAGAGTTACGCTGGGTTTGTGGAGTGAAAGTAAACGATGCATCACACGCGCGGGCGGCGATACGTGGCCTTTCCTCATGTATACGAGCTCATTAAACAGCAACAAAAGCAGTACAAGAGAAGTCCTGCTAAAGTTTGGACTTCAGTGATGTCTGGAGTCTGAATCCCTCTCTCAGTGTGAGGCTGCAGGAGCTACAGAGCAGGAACAGGGGCGGAGCTACAGGCAGCTGAGGGACTGGGGAGAAACACTAAGGATTTTAACAGTAAATAAAAAGTACGTGTGTGAAACTAAGACCGCCACCTTTAAAATTGTGGACACTGATTAATATAAGTCATATAATAGCAATGGGAAAAAAAATCTAATGTTCCTTTTCATTTCTTTCTTGATTATAGTTGTTGTTTTGTGCAGGGACGTACTCAAAAGGCTCATTTAACGAGCCAAGAATGAAAATTTCTGCTAATTTGTCTGAAAGTTAAAGTGTATATGTTGCCATTTGGGAGCCAAAAGAGCCGGCTCTTTTTAGTAAGCCAATCCAAATGATCTGGTTCACCAAAAAGAGCCGAAAATCCCATCACTACGAATACGATAGAGAGAAAAAAATATTTAAATATAGTCGGACTCAGCGCGAAAGGGACAGCAGCGCGTCATAGGCCATTTCCTCATAGCTGGTTTTTTGGGCTGGTCTCTAATCGGGCAGGAAGTGCAGAAATAACACTGCAATTAGTGATACGTATCTTTGCCCAATTTCTGTGCGTGTGTGCGTGGCGGGGGGGGGCACAAGCATCTTGGGGGACGGGTACGGCGTCCTATGGCCCGCCCATAGCGACGGGTATGAGTTTACGCACAGCGTGAGCAGGGCCTGGATGAGGTAAAGTATACGGATCGGGACAAACCACAACTTAACCTAGAAGTTAGGCTACTTAGAATGGAAATGCAAAAGTGGAATGGTGTTGTGCCAAACATTAGCAAAGATCAGGCGCAAAACATTTGCGGATAAAGAGCAATTAAGTCTCTGTTAGGCTTTTTTTTTCCAAAATCTTCTGGCGGGCCAAAAAATATTGGCAACGGGCCAAAATTGTCCCCGGGCCGGACGTTGCCGACCACTGCGCTATAATGTCAGAATAATGTCAGGGACCAGTAGACAACACTATGAGAAACCCATTGAGACAGTTTATCAGTAAAAAAACTTGATTTGGTGTTTAGTTGCTCTTTAATGTTTAGGGCAAGGTGTGAACATTCTGCAGTCATTAGGAATGTTATAAAGGCAATTTAATGCACTGCAAAAATGCTGTATGAATACTTATGCACGCCCACTTTTCCCTTTTCTATTTTTTGAAAATAACAAAATCATGTATCATTTTGCTTTCACTTCACAGTTGTCTGTTACTTGTGTGTGAACTTTCAGTAAAAATTCAATATACATACATATATATATATATATATATATATATATATATATATATATATATATATATATATATATATATCTGTTCCAGCAGATCCCAGGAAATACACCAGACATTTCGGTCCAGAAAAGTGCAGTTCTAGGAACAGCAAAGATAATGCACAGAACCCTCAAGCTCCCAGGCCTCTGGTAGATAAAGCTTTTGCAGTAGCAGGCCCTAAACTGTGGAACTCCCTCCCTGTGAACATTAGACAGGCTACTTCAGTTGAGAGCTTCAAAACTCTGTTAAAGACTTATCTTTTTACGCAGGCTTTTACACAAGATGAGCTGAGCATTTTTCATATTTTTACAGTTTACATTTTTACTTTTCTTATCGTGTTATATTGTTGTGTTTTGTAGTGTTGTATTATTGTACTGTGTACAGCACTTTGGGGCAGTGATGGCTGTTTTGTAAATGTGCTTTATAAATAAACTTGACCTTGGTAGAGACCGCTCACGGAGGGTGAGGAAGAGTTTTATATATATATATATATATATCAAGCTAGTATAATCGGCTACTGAATTATAATAGCTATTATAATTCAGTATATTATTGTTCAAAAAGAACATTGCCTAAAAAAGTAATAAATAAATACTATAGAAAAAGGAATGATAATAATAACAGGAAGAAGGAATGTTCATGTTTTGCAATCTGATTGGCCAGACTTCTAGCAGAGCAGTGTGATTGGATAGTTTTTCCTGAGGCAATTTGATGTCAAAGACAGATTTGATCAAACACCGCCAGAGGTGGGATAGTAGCCAACTATTGTGACCATACGTCCCGAAAATTCGGGACAGTCCTGAAATCCAGGCTCTCGTCCGAATCCGACCCAATTGTTCCGAAAAATATTTTTAGAATGTGGAAAGTGCTGTGTGCGCTCTTAATATGGAAGAGTGGCTTGATCTGGACGAGCTCTACAACAAAAACTGCGCTCTGAAGAATGTTCTAAAGTAAGGGTCCCCATTAACGTGAACCTGGCCCCCATCATACTCCAAATGTTATTTAAAAAATATGTCAATCATTTGTGCCTCTGGTAAAGGACTTTTAAGTGCCATAGATTCTTTTAATCTTACACAGTGGGTTAATGGCCCTACTCATGAAAAGGGCCATACACTTGATCTCGTGTTGTCTCATGGTTTAAATGTAGGCATTGATAATCTTTGTAGTACGCAGATATCGGACCATTTGCCAGTTTTGTTTCACTAACACTTCTGTGCGCTCCAGCTAAACCGTGCGCCTTGGCGCGTATGCGGCGCGTCATGAGCCCGTCGACAGCAGAAGAATTCTCAAATGCTTTTACTCATCTTGTGCCCACACTGGACTTATCACCTTGTTCTGTAGAAGAGGTCACTAGCATGTTTAATTCTACATGCTCCTCCATTTTAGACCTGCTTGCTCCTTTGAAAATGGTTAAATCTAAGTCTGTGTCTGAGCCATGGTTGAATGACTCTACTCGTGCACTTAGGCGTGAATGTAGACGCGCAGAGAGGAGGTGGAAAAAGGACAGGCTTCACGTTTCTTTGGGCATTTTGCGAGACTGTTTATCAAATTATCAGAAAGCTGTGAAGTGTGCTAAAGCTGAGTACATGTCAAACTTGATTTCAACAAATCGTAACAGACCCCAAGTTCTGTTTAATGTTTTAAATAGACTTGTGAATGCTATTGACTCAAACTATGTTGTACATTCTCAAACATTGTGTGAAAATTTTCTGACATTTTTTGTTGACAAGATAACTGCTATTAGTGACTCAACCTCTTCTTTCAAAGTGGTTGATCCCTCTGTTACTTCTGTGTGTTCTGTGGCTTTTGAGCATTTTGAACCTGTGTCCCTTAGCGACCTTTCTGATGTTGTGCATAAATTAAGAGCTTCCAATTGTCCGCTTGATTGTCTCCCTCCTAAACTGCTCAAAGATGCTTTGGGCGCGATTGGGCCTCATATACTGGCAATTATAAATTCCTCACTGACATCAGGCTGTGTTTCAAGTTCCTTTAAACATGCTGTTGTTCAGCCTCTGCTTAAGAAGCAAAACCTTGACTCTGAAGTCCTGGCAAACTACAGACCAATTTCTAAATTGCCTTTCTTATCTAAAATCTTGGAAAAACAGTTTTTTGCTCAAATACAAACTTATCTGGATGCAAATGGCATTTTAGAAAAATTTCAATCTGGCTTTAAGTTACGTCACAGCACTGAGACTGCACTCTTAAGAGTTTTTAATGACCTTATTTTAACTGTTGATTCAGGCGGCTCCACTGTTTTGGTGCTTTTAGATTTAACTGCAGCATTTGACACGGTCAACCATGAAATATTGCTTTCACGCCTCAAAAATCATGTTGGCATTATAGGTACTGCCTTAAGTTGGTTTAGATCGTACCTTGAAAATCGATCTTTTGCCGTCCACCTTGGTCCTTACGCCTCTGGAGCTTCCCCACTCAGCAGTGGAGTGCCGCAGGGCTCCATTTTGGGCCCCCTATTGTTTTCAATGTATATGCTGCCCATTGGGTCAATTTTCAGAAAATATAAAATTGACTTTCATTGTTTGCAGACGACCTGCAAATGTATCTGCCTTTGAAGGCAGGCACAAACAGTGTTCAAGTTTGTTTGATTGTTTACAGGAAGTGAAGGACTGGATGGCTCAAAATTGTTTAAAGCTTAATGACTCTAAAACTGAAATTGTTGTATTTGGTAACTCATGTGATGCCACTGCTCTGGGCCCTTTGAATATCTATTGTCACGAGTCTGCTAGGAATCTTGGGGTTGTTTTGGACAGTTCGTTTAAATTTGACAGACAAATAAGTTCAGTCGTCAAAAATAGCTTTTTCAGCTGCGTTTGCTCAGCAAAATCAAACCCTATTTGCCTCATGGTGACCTGGAGCTTGTCATTCATGCTTTTATTACGTGTCGCTTAGATTATTGTAACTCTCTGTACTGTGGGCTCAATCAAACCTCCATCCGTCGTCTGCAGTTGGTTCAAAACGCAGCGGCGCGTTTGCTCACAGGAACGAGGAAACGTGAGCACATAACTCCTGTGTTGGCCTCTCTGCACTGGCTTCCAGTCAGCTTTAGGATTCAATTCAAGATACTGTTGATGGTTTTTAAATGTCTGAATGGGTTGGCTCCATCTTACCTTTCGGAGCTTTGTTGATCCGTGATCCAGGTCGAACATTGAGATCCTCCAATCAAATGACTCTGGAGGTGCCAATAGCTAAGCGTAAAACCAGAGGAGACCGAGCTTTTGCCGTAGCGGCTCCGAGAGTCTGGAACAGCCTTCCGCTAAATGTCAAAATGGCCCAGTCCATTCATGTTTTTAAGTCGTTGTTGAAAACTCATCTTTTTGCTTTGGCCTTTAACACAAGCTGAGCAGATCCCATGTGTTTTATTATTATTGTTTCATGTTGTATATTTTGTGACTGTTTTTACTCTTCAATTGTACTTTATAATGTTTGTTGTACAGCACTTTGGGCGGTTGTTGCTGTTTTTAAGTGTGCTACAGTATATAAATAAAGTTGACATTGACATTGACATTTTGTGCTGTAAAGATTTCCGTTTGTGCTGATTCGGTTTTTAAACTATTACAAACTTTAGAGCCTTGCTGATCCAAAACTCCCCTACCTGTTACACACGGACGCCAGTACAACTGAGCTGCACTTTATCAAATACAAAATGGAACAACTCAAGTCCTCGCTTACGCAAGCCGTGGTCTATCTCGCACTGAAGCACGATACCCCGCCCACAAATTAGAATTCTTAGCCTTGAAATGGGCCATAACCGACAAACTTCATGAATCCGAATTTCAGGGCAACTCATCTGGTCACCCTATAGCCAACATATTTACTCAAGTAAGAGTAACATTACTTTGAAATAATTTTACTCAAGTACAAGTAAAAAGTAGTGACCCAAACAATTACTCAAGTAAAAGTAAAAAAAAAAAAAAAAAAATTGAATACTAACTGTTTGAATGTAAAAGTCCGATTTATTTCTATGCCATAAATGGTTTGAACCAGAACATAAAATCCTGTGGAAATTGTGATATTTAACAAAGAAAATTCCAAGAAAATGGCAGATTTGACTCAAGTAGAGATAAAAGTATTGTATGATAAAACTACTCATAGAAGTAGGCCTACAATTTCTTCAAAAAGTTACTCAAGCATGTTAAAGATAAAAAAATAGAATATTCTTAACAAATTATTGGATATAGCAACGTAGTTGTTGGAATGTAATATTTTTCTTGTATGTTCGTGTTACTGTCAGACAGAGGTGGGAAGTAACCCACCTCTGTAACTGTACTTAAGTAAATTTTTCAGGTATCTGTACTTTACTTGAGTATTTATTTTCCTGACGACTTTTTACTTTTACTCCTTACTTTTGAAACGCAAGTATCTGTACTTTCTACTCCTTACATTTTCAAAACGGGCTCGTTACTTTTCTTTAGAATCACGCGCTGTTTTTTTCTTTTTCTTTCCCCCAGGCGGCCGCGCGCACCCGTCTCGTCAGCGCGCGTGCCAGAGCGCAGATTTGTTTTTTTGTCTTTTTGGTTTCGATTTAGAAACAGACGCATCTCCGCACACCGGGGGAAGCTGCTGAAGTAAACGCGCTGCTGTCAGATCACGGACGCGTATAGAGCAAAGGAACCAGCGTCACCAGTGCGGAGGTGAGAGATGAGCGCGCACGTGCAGCCGTGGTGCCGGGACAGACAGCATGAACATAGCCTAATACTGACCCGTTTGACCGCGGTCCTGCTGTGATTTTAGTGTGAGATCAGCTGCACAGGTCCAAACTGTTCTAAACTCCAAACTTCAGAAATAGAGACTTAATCTGCCTTTGGTCTGCTGTGAATATGAATCAAAGGGAGTTTCAGAAATACAGGCCATTGGCTGATATAAGCGATTTGGGGCGTTTTTATTTGTTTTACTATATTAATTTAATCTTATATTTATACAGGTTTGTCCTTTGAGACCATAGTTTGAGATGATATGACGTCTAATAAGTCAGAGACACCTGTTTCAAACACAACCATATGGGCTCCTAGACTGCAGTTACATCGGCATCTTTTACACTTTTTTGTCAAAATAATTAAATAAATGTTTTGAAAGCATAAAGAAAAAGACAGGAAAAAAACAACAACAAATGTTCGTACAGTGCAGCATTTGTTGTTGTTTGTTCTCACATATAGCTTCAACCAGCACATATGAACAAGCTTAAATTGAGTAAAATAGAGCCTGAATAAGAGCCGTAAAGCCATCTGGATAATGTTTTTAATCGCGTTTCGTCGACTGTTTTTACTTTGTACTTTAGTACATTTTTGATGAAGTACTTTTGTACTTTTACTTAAGTAAACTAGTTGCAGCTGCACTTTTACTTTTACCGGTGTAACAGGCCAGAGTGTACCCCCATCTGGACTATACCCCGGGTATAAAATGGCCTAGGCCATAATATACCCGGGGTATATTATGGCCTAGGCTATTTCCTACCCCCCCAGGCCAGATTATACCCCCAATGATAACAGTTATGTTAAGTGATATAAGAATTATACAGTAGCTTAGGGGGATAGAGTGGGTTGTCCTTTAACCAGAAGGTTGGCAGTTCAAATCCATGCTCCTGCAGGTACAGGCTGTTGTTGTGTCCTTGGGCAAGACACTTTACCTACCTGTGCATGTATGAATGCAGTGTGTGAGTCAAGTCAAGTGAAGTCAAGTGAAGTGAAGGCACCAACCGCCTCACCCCTATCATCCGCACTAACCGCCGGACCCTGGGGGACCGAGCCTTTGCCATCGCCGCCCCCACCCTTTGGAAGTAACTCCCACAGCCCATTAGAAACTCTGACTCACTACCTACCTTCAAATCAGTACTCAAAACCCACCTGTTCAAACTAGCTTTTCCGTAAACCCCTTTTTTGTTTTATTTTGTTGTTCCCCATGTAAAGCGTCTTTGAGTGTCCAAAAAAGCGCTATACAAGTTTGATGCATTATTATTATTATAATCTGTCCACTAAAATATGATAAACATTCTGATTTCTGAGCCACTTAAACTCAGCTCTTCCTCTGTGTGGAGTGAGAGCTGTGTGTCTTGGCCTCTTTCCAACATCACATGCCAGAATTTTGTCGTCTCTGCCACAGTTACTGTAAATGTACACTGCGGATCCTATAGCTGACCTATAGTTTGGGTACATAGTGTGTATACACACTTTGAGGCGTGGCTTTATGGGCGAGAGCGCGTTACACATTGTCACGTATTGTATGATAACATTGTAATAGAAGGAGTTTATTATGAGAAAAGCACACTGACAAAAGCATGGCAACAACTAATACCAGGGGTTTAGTTAGAAATGCTGTTTCTTCAGTGGTATATTTGCACTTGCTATTGTAAACGTGTGTCTATACTGTATTTTGAGCATTTTCCCATCTCAGTCATTGATTACATTTGGCAGGCCAGACACTTGAGCAAGCAGCCGGTTTTTGAACTCTGCTCTTCTATATGGGTCCATAGGAATCTTTAAAGCTGTACGTATTGAGAAACATGTGCTACATGAGGCCGGCGTGTTTGTGTGCACGCATCGGGCTCTCTGGTTAATGCGTCTGGGCCAGTCACAATGAGAGGAAACGTCCCGAGTTGTGATTAGGACAGGAAGACGCCACCCTCTTCCTCCTCTTCTCTGTCCCGCTGCCTTTCCTGCTCCTTCAGTTTCCCTTGTCCTCTTTAAGTCCCGCCGGCCGCAAAGAGAAGTTACTATTTGTGCCGTGTGGGGAAGCCGCGCTCGTCCGTGTATTGTTGTGGCATGGCCGGCCCGGGCCTGGGGTCAAGCTGTTTAAGTGCACACAATGTGGACGCCTTGTTTTGGATGATTCAGTGAAAGCAAACTCCACTTGTTAATCATTTTTGCTCTTAGTTAAAGTTTAATAAGATCATTGCCTCCCATTTAATCAAAACTGTTGTGAAATGTAACTCCAGCGTGAATGAAAGTGAGATCATTGTTCTAATATTATACATCTAATATTTTAGTGTGGAATAATAAATTAACTTCCCCTTTTGCCCTCCTTTAAAGCCTGCACATAGTTTGCTTTCGTATATTCCCACAGCTCTGTATCATGCAGCTCTGTCTCGGGGCTGAGTGCATTGTGCCTCTGATAAACACTTCATTATGAAATCCTGAACACACAGTAAATATTTGCAGCCGCTCTTATCTGGGCTCTTATCTCGGTGTCAACTCCTCGCTCCACATGACTCACAGCGCCTTCATTTTTCTAATGCTTTAGCTGCTCCTGATGATTCGCCAAGACGACTGAGCTGAGGAGGTTACCAGAGGAAGAATGTGGGGCTAATTATGCCAGGATAACACCGCGGGAAATACAGTATAGCAATGAGTCACACACAAATGAAGTCATTTAAGTATTAGTAGTATAGTAAATTAATTATTGTTAAGATATCTCTGTTATTGTAGTTTCAGAGACGGGGATAATGTCAAGTTCTGTATAAAACTGCTGAATGGGACAGTTTAGGGCCGATTTTAATCATTGCCAAAACACCAAGGGCCGAACCTCACCATTGTATCCTAAAGTAAATAACTTTTTTTTCTGCAAATACCAGTGTTTTACATCAGTGGTTCTCAATCTCAAGTGGTGACAAGCCGTGACCCAAATAAAACTGTCAGTTGTCATATATCGTCTATACTGGTAGAGGACCCTAGCTTGGAGGAAAAAGAGACCGGCTGCGGAGGGTGAGGAAGAGTTTTATATATATATATATATATATATATATATATATATATACATCAAGTTAGTATAATCGGCTACTGAATTATAATAGCTATTATAATTCAGTATATTATTGTTCAAGAAGAACATTACCTAAAAAGTAATAAATAAATACTACAGAAAAAGGAATGATAATAATAACAGGAAGAAGGAATGTTCATGTTTTGCAATCTGATTGGCCAGACTTCTAGCAGAGCAGTGTGATTGGATAGTTTTTCCTGAGGCAATTTGATGTCAAAGACAGATTTGATCAAACACCGCCAGAGGTGGGATAGTAGCCAACTATTGTGACCATACGTCCCGTCCTGAAATCCAGGCTCTCGTCCCGAATCCGACCCAAATTGTTCCGAAAATATTTTTAGAATGTGGAAAGTGCTGTGTGCGCTCTTAATATGGAAGAGGGGCTTGAAGAATGTTCTAAAGTAGGGGTCCCCATTAACGTGAACCTGGCCCCCATCATACTCCAAATGTTATTAAAAAAATATGTCAATCATTTGTGCTTTTTGTGCTGTAAAAATGTGTTTGTGCTGTTATCGTTTTTGAGATATTAATGATTGTTTTACTGGTCAGATCTAAGGTCAGCCTGCTCGTTATAAAGCTCCAAAACAGGTCAAAATGGTGTCAAGCGCTTCCTCTACATCTGTGCTGTTTTGTGCTGTAAAGATTTCCGTTTGTGCTGATTCGGTTTTTAAACTATTACAAACTTTAGAGCCTTGCTGATCCAAAACTCCCCTACCTGTTACACAAGGACGCCAGTACAACTGAGCTGCACTTTATCAAATACAAAATGGAACAACTCAAGTCCTCGCTTACGCAAGCCGTGGTCTATCTCGCAGTGAAGCGCGATACCCCGTCCACAAATTAGAATTCTTAGCCTTGAAATGGGCCATAACCGACAAACTTCATGAATCCGAATTTCAGGGCAACTCATCTGGTCACCCTATAGCCAACATATTTACTCAAGTAAGAGTAACATTACTTTGAAATAATTTTACTCAAGTACAAGTAAAAAGTAGTGACCCAAACAATTACTCAAGTAAAAGTAAATAAATAAATTGAATACTAACTGTTTGAGTGTAAAAGTCCGATTTATTTACTATGCCGTAAATGGTTTGAACCAGAACATAAAATCCTGTGGAAATTGTGATAAGTATGATAAAACTACTCATAGAAGTAGGCCTACAATTTCTTCAAAAAGTTACTCAAGCACGTTAAAGATAAAAAATAGAATATTCTTAACAAATTATTGGATATAGCAACGTAGTTGTTGGAATGTAATATTGTCCTTGTATGTTCGTGTTACTGTCAGATCTGGATACTTCTGCATAGTGAATCTGTGATCCACTAGTCAGCTTTATTCTGATGAAGTAACGTGCTGAATGAGAAAGAAAAGTGAGCGGTCAAACTGTGGAAGAGCGAGGGCACTGTGGGCCGAAAACATCGCGCTGAAATGCAAACACCGGGCGTATGAAGGGACATAAACCTCTGTCATAGCGCTCACTTTAGTGCATGCGCCCTCGATCCCTGTGTACTGCGCGCGTTGATGCGCAGTACAGTCTCTCTCTCTCTCTCTCTCTCTCTCTCTCTCTCTCCCTCTCTCTCTCTGACTGCACTAGTTGTAAACTACAGCCCAGATGAACCGAAAGTCCTACTTTTAACATTTTTAGAAACAGTTTCGGAATGACTGAAATACGACTCTCTAAAAGAAAAGAACAAACGGAGGACTCCCTAAATAAATATGCACGCGCGGTCGTAATGCACAAATAGCACGGCTGTTTCCCGATCGGCATCGGGCGGGACTAAACCTGGACTAAACCTGGACTAAACAGGGCCCAGTGTGTTGAACTCAGCAAAGAGAAACACATCACTGTCATATATATTATATTATGTGCACATGTATGTTAGAGGCTATGTCTATTTATGTTTAGAGCAAAAAAACATGTTCCGGACTTTTGCTTGACAATTTTGTTTCAATTCAGACCTCGGTAAATTTTGTGACCCCTGGTCTAGGCCTACACTCACGCAGCATATAATTAACTGTAATCAAACTGCGAACTTTCGTTTTAATTAGATCTATAATAATATACTCATTCACACAAATGTCATTAATATAATTCCAGCTAAACTCACCTGCCATCTCTCTTCAGTTTCAATCTTTTTCCTTTTGTCGAAAACACGGAGCTGTTGTGCACAGTCCAAGCTCGAGGTGCGTCTGCTGTGCATAACCATAGACCGTTAGTTCATTGTGGGAGGTATTCATCTTACATTAGTGACTCAATAGCGGCCTCTTGTGGTGAACCGCAGTCATCACATCACACTGCAGCCTGTTCCTCGCCTGGCCTGTCAAACTACTGTACAAGCTTTTTCAAAGACAAACAGGCTGTTTCTCAATTGATCGATCCAATATAGGCCTAATAGATAGGTCTATATTGAGAAAATAGAACTGGACTTTCTAAGCATAGCTTATTTAATATTAGAATTAAATTCCTGCAGAAATGTCATGCAACCCTCCTGGAGCCGCCACCTTAACGTGGTGGAGGGTTTGACCTGAATGATCCTGGAGCTCTGTTGTCGGGGGCTTCGTGCCCCTGGTAGGGTCTCCCATGGCAAACAGGTCCTAGGTGACGGGTCAGACAAAGAGCGGTTCAGAAGCCCCTTATGAGAGACCAACAGGCCCGGTTAGAACCATGAGGCCGTCCTTCTGTAGACCCACCACCTGCAGGAGGAGCCATAGGGGCTGGTGCAGCTCCAACGGCTGCCCCCACGACCCGGCAACGGACAAGTGGAAGAAAATGGATGGATGGAAGAAATGTCATCCAACCAAAACCAGTTTATAAACTGTTTTTTATTGTTTTATTCATAAAACAGTTGTTTTTGTAAGCATACTGTTGATTGATATTGTTATGGAGACTTCCTCACTACTGTGGTTCAATAGTGGTGTGATCGCGGAGTGTGCATCTGTTAGAATGCAAAGGAGTAGGCTGGATGGATCTTTATGGTTTTTATTCACAATTGGGAGAGCATAGTATAGGTATGGGCTTGGTGCGTGTGTTTCTGTAACGAAACAGACAATAAAAATATTAATTACTATTTACATGAAATTACTTTATCACACAAATAATAAGGAAAATAATAAACAAATATAACATGGGGAAAATATGAATTCAACCCAAAATAATAAAGGTGTAATTTACTATATATTTACTGTAATAATACAGTCACGTGCTCTCACGTAGGCCCCAACGCCTTCACTACTACACAGTACTACAGCTACTACATATAAATGGACTGTATCCACAGAACTGGCACACAGGTGACTGCTCTACAATAATATGATGCTATCAGTCTAGTAAACATAAAATAAGATGAACATAAAGTGCGCAAGAAAAACGTAACTTGTCTTAGCATCTTAGCTCAAGTGCTAACAATGACAAACAGGTAAAACATAATGTACAAACACAATCTACAGTAGCACTCATACACTTGGCATCACAGACATTGCACAGCCAAACACCCACCTGTCTTACGGACGCACACTTGATAATCAAAGAGAACGAGGGAAACATGCAACTATTGCGGATGCTCAGGGCCAACTAACTAAACACAGAAAAACTTTCCCTGCTCACCAAACGGCCGCGCCCCTAGTGGACGGCCTGGGAACTACACGCAAACTAAAATGCTGTATATCAACAGTCTTGTCTTCTTAATACAGCCGCCCCCAAACTTGCTCCGGCAAGTTTGAAGACTGGATTTACTGTCCATCTTTGTCCGGCACAGCAGGGAGCCGAATGAGGCGACTTACAGGTCTCACATAGGTGCGGTCCTTCACCTTTACTTCGGCCGAGCGGATTAAGCCATCAGCTCCTGGAAAGACTTTACTTATCTCTCCAACTGGCCAGGATGCTCTCGGCAGTTGGGGGTCCACGATTAGCACGACGGTGCCAACTTGAATGGGGGATGTGTCCTTCTGCCACTTGTACCTGGTCTGCAGGGTTGGCAGGTAGTGGCGCAAAAACTGTGTCCAGAAGCGGTCACTTAGTACTTGACAAGTCCTCCAGTGTCGGCGTCCAATCAGCTCAGAGTCGTGGTACATCACCTGGGAAGTGAGGGATCCAGCCGCCCCATCAGTAACAAGTTGGGGGTGACGGGGTCTGGGTCAGCCAGGTCTGACGAGACGTATCCCAATGGCTTCGAGTTGAGGATTCCTTCTATCTCGATCAACACTGTCTGGAGTACTTCAGCGCTTACAACCTGAGAGCCCAGAGTAGATGTTAAAGCGGCTTTGATGGATCTTATCTCCCGCTCCCAGGACCCGCCGAAGTGCGGAGCGCTAGGAGGATTGTAGCGGAACTTCAGCTGGTACTCTGCAAGCTGGGCCTGCAGGGATGGATGCAATGTGTTGAAAGCTTCCTGTAATTCACGGTCCCCACCCCGGAAATTAGTGCCTTGGTCGCAAAGTATCTCAGCTGGTTTCCCACGGCGAGCGATAAACCTTCTTAGTGCCATAAGGAAGGAGTCTGTATTGATGCTGGACAACACTTCAATATGGACAGCTCGAGTTGTCAAACATTTGAAGAGCAGGCCCAGCGCTTTTCATTACGGCGACCAACTTTCACCAGCATGGGCCCGAAGCAATCTATGCCAGTGGAGAAAAAGGCTGGTTGCTGTAACCGGAGGCGGGACACAGGGAGGTCGGACATCTTTGGACTGATTGGTTGGGCTCTCCACCTTTGGCATTCTGGACAGGAACGCTGCTCCCGTTTTACGGCTTCACGGCCTCGCAGAATCCAGAATTTTCTCCTCAGCTCTGCAAACAATCTCTCAGCTCCTGGGTGCTTCAGCTCACTGTCTGTTTGCTTGATGATTAATCTGGTTACAGGATGCTTGGGTTCCAAGACAACAGGATGTTTGACATCAGGTTCCAGGTCATGGCAGCGTCTGAGCCTCCCGCCTACTCGGATGAGCTGGAGTGCGTGGTCAAGTTCTGGAGCCAATGTATAGAGGCGACTTGAAGTGGATATTGGTTTCCCAGCTGAAAGGCACAGGAATTCATCATGAAAACTGTCTCTTTGGGTAGATCTTAGGATGCAGAGCTCGGCCTCCTTGAAGTCATCTGCTGAAAGGGTTCCTTCAGGGTCACTGGCCGCCCCATGAAGGCACTTGGCAGTTTCCTTAATCACGTCACTGAAGTGGTCGAATCTCTCTGCATCCGGCACAGGCTCAATGCTCACAGATGTAGCTAGACAGGTTGTAAGTCTGCGCTGTTCCTCTGTGAAGTCCTCGCATGGCGGTAGTGGATGCTCTGGCCATTGTCGTGGTGGGAGCAACAGGAAAGGAGGTCCACAACCCAGCGAGACTGATGTGTAAGCTCCTGTAGTCTTTTACCTCTGGTGAGGTCATCTGCGGGGTTGTCTGCTGACGTCACGTAACGCCAGGCCTGGTTGTCTGTTAGCTCTTGGATCTCTGCAATCCGTGTGCCCACAAATACCTTAAAGTGGCAGGAATCAGACTTAATCCAGGTCAGGACAGTCGTGGAGTCTGTCCACAGTACAACTCTGGACAGTGGTTGGGTCAGCTCACTAGTCAATAAACTAGCAAGTTGTGCTCCTGTGAGAGCTGCACATAACTCAAGGCGCGGCATGGAAAGCTGACGTTTGGGAGCTACTCTGCATCGTGCTGTCAAGAATGCAACTTCCACATGTTCTTCTGTGTCTTCTATGCGAAGGTATGCTACGCTTCCATATGCCTGCTGAGATGCATCACAGAAGACGTGCAACTCTCTGCTGCAGTCAGGTTTGTCAAGGGCTGGGCTGACGTAGCAACGACGCAGACAAATGTTATTCAGCTGTGGAAGTTCAGCTTCCCATTCTTGCCATGCAGTGAGAAGATCACTGGGAAGTAGAGGGTCATCCCACTCACGTTTCTTGTTCCACAGTGCTGGACAAGTACTTTGGCCCTTGTGGTGAATGGGATGAGGAACCCTAAAGGGTCGTATTGACTGGCCAACACTCTGTAAATGTTCCTCATTGTGGGAGGGCTACTCTCGTGGTGCTTGGACTTGTAGTGAAGCGTGTCAGAGTGGCACAGCCAACGCAGACCTAAAGCTGGTTCTTGAGGGTCCATGTCCGTGTGGTTCAGCCATTGTTCACTGCTCTCTGATCTCAGTTCCTTAGGAAGGTGGCTGACGAGCTCTGGCTTGCTGCTCGCCCACTGCCGAAGCTCAAATCCCCCTTCCTTTAGTAGCGTGCTCAGTTTGTCCATAGTATCTTTGGCTGTGTCCATGGAGGAGAAGCTCTGCAACCAGTTATCCACATAGAAGTGCTTCTCGATGGAGTTGCGCAGCTCATCTCCCTGATGGCTGTGATCATGAACGTGTCTTTGGAGAGCGTAGATTGCGCAACAGGGGAACATGTGGTCCCGAATGGAAGGACCTGCCATTCATACACTTTGGGAGGAGCGTCTCTCTGCAGGTCACGCCAGAGAAAGCGCAACAAAGGGCGGTCTTCGGGCAACAGTCTCACCTGGTGGAACATCCCCTTGATGTCACTGCTTACGGCGATGGAGTGTTCTCTAAAGCGTACCAGGACACCAAGGAGAGAGGCGCCCAGGTTTGGACCGGGCAACAGCAGCTCATTCAGGCTCTGGTCTTTGTAGGTGAAAGAGCAGTTAAACACAACACGATTCTTGTTGTTGTGTGTCACCATATGGTGTGGGATGAACCATGATTCACTTGAGGTCCTCACCTGCTCATCACTTACTTCTGTGGCGTAGCCTGCTTTCGCCAACCTTGTGATTTCTGCTTGATATGCTGTGGCCTTCTCCAGGTCTCGACTGAGGCGTTTTTCTGTACCTCGCAGGCTGGGGAGGACTACTTCAGGTGGTACAGAGAGTGTGGGCATATTGTTGACCCGCAAGAGGGGAGTGGCATATCTTTGAATACCTTCTACGTTCACTCTTGTAGTCTTTGCTTCAAGAAGATCCATAGCTTGTCGCTCTCTCAGAGACCGTGTGACCAGCTTCTCACTTCTGTATGGCAGAACATCAAGTTGCCATAGCTTCTCTATGTGACTGAAGAGCTCTGCTGCAGGTGAGGTAGTGGACAAGAAAAGACATTGCTGGGGCTTACTATTCTGACGGCAAGATGGCACAGGTCCCTGTAGTGTCCAACCCAACCTGGTATTGACTGCAGCGGGACCTCCGGGTGGACCCAAACGTACAGGTTGGATGGGAGTAATCAGGTGGGGACAGTCAGAGCCAATTAGTAGCAGCGGCTGGGCATTTGTGAACGGCTGCAGTGGTAGCTTTCTCAGATGCCTGTACCTCTGTTGAAGAGCTTTCAACGGGTATGAATGCTCAGCCAATCCTAGATCGTCCGCTGTGAAGGCCCTCGCAATCGTGAAGGTCTTCGATGGCCGGCCTACTGGTGAGACTTTAAATGTCACTGATGCCCCGTGTAGTGTTCTCAGTCCTTGTCTCACAGTTCGCAGTGAGAGACTCTCTGGGGTCCCCCTTAACTTCAGTCTCTGGGTGGCCTCTTGAAGGAGGATTGTCCTCTCAGATCCGTCGTCAAGTATGGCGAATGTCTCAAGTGTGTGCTCACCATTTTGCAGCAGGACTTTACTGATCTTCAGGAGGACCTGATTGCATCCTGCTCGCCGGTCTAGATAGAGAACATCTGCAGAAGATTTATTCTCTGGTTCAAGAGTTGGCGCATTTACTGGTCTGGATGTAGCTGCACGCAGATTTACGTCATGCAGGGCCTCAAGATGCTTTCCTTTGCATGTCTTGCACTGTACTTTAAGTCGACACTGAGCCGCTTGATGGCGCCGCCCACAACGCCAGCAGCAGTTGTTTGACTTAACCCAGTTGGTCTTCTGCTCCTTTGTCAGAAGCTTGAAGTTGGCGCACTGGTCTAGAAAATGCATAGTGTTGCAGCAGTATGGGCAGTATGCTTTGGGCTTGTCTTGAGTATCTGGAGTTGAATGGGTTTCAACCGGGGTCTCTCTAGATGTACCATCTTGTGTCGCGCCGAGTAGGACTGTTGTAGACCTCTTAGCAGCTCTTTTGTCTCTCTTATTACTGCTTCTGTCTCTCTGATTATCCTCTCCTTTGTCCACTCTATCTCCACCCTCTTGAATGACCAGCTCATATTCCAGCCACTCTGCAAAGTGTCTCAGTGATGGCACTCCGCTGTTTCGTGGGTAGAGGTAGCGGCGGAAGGCAGCTCGTAGGTCCTGAGGTAGCTTCTTTGAGAGTCTCGCCACATGAGATCCACACTGTAGCTCTACACGGCCGTCGTCTCCAAGCTGTTCCAGCATGCCAACCAATGCTCGGACTCTGAGTGCAAACTTCCTGAAGCCTGTTGTGTCACTGGAACGGATATTGGGCTCATCCATCAGCTCTGCTATCCTTTGTAGTGACAAGTGATGAGGCTGACCATATTGCTTGATGAGTGAAGCCATAGTGTCCGTGTATGGGCGAAGAGAGTTACTGTACGCGTCAGCAATCAGAAGAGCTTCTTCAAATCTGAGGTGGTCGCATAGGACCTGATACTTGAATCTCTCCGTTGCGTCGGCTGGAAGAATGTTGTCCAAAGCTAGTCTTAACCGAGCGAACTGCCTGGGGTCAGACCGAGTGAACTCTGGAATTGATGGCTTTGGGCCTCTGTAAAACTTCTCCCTCGTGACTATAGGCTGAGTGGGAGTAGACGTGCGCTCTGGAGACAAGATGTTGCCCTCGAACATAGTACCATGAGTTGGTGATGCTGGAGCAGGCTGCGACACACGGCTCTGGATGTCTGTATTAGTTACTGCAGCTGCGGCCTGTTGCACTTGTAACTCCTGAAGGCGCTGGCTAAGCTCTTGAACAATGCCTGGTGGTTGCGAGGATGGAGCAAACTGCACATGTGGCGGATCAGGATGGTCTCTGGGAAGGGAGACTGGAGGTGGTGGTAGTGGCCACTCATCTTGTAGTTCAGTACCTCCTTGTGCACCAGGTGTAGCATCCTGATGCAGAGAGGTCTGAGTGGGGGGATGTGTGGAGAGCCACGAGTCACTGGCTGAAATGCCTCCTGGCGGCGCGGGCTGCAAACTCGTAGGAGCCAATGTAGCAGTGCCACGATCCATCTGTCTCCACATATTTGTAAACATCATCTGAAGGTCCCTGGTTCGATCCCGGGTTTCGGCACCAAATTTGTTATGGAGACTTCCTCACTACTGTGGTTCAATAGTGGTGTGATCGCGGAGTGTGCATCTGTTAGAATGCAAAGGAGTAGGCTGGATGGATCTTTATGTTTTTTATTCACAATTGGGAGAGCATAGTATAGGTATGGGCTTGGTGCGTGTGGTTCTGTAACGAAACAGACAATAAAAATATTAATTACTATTTACATGAAATTACTTTATCACACAAATAATAAGGAAAATAATAAAACAAATATAACATGGGAAAATATGAATTCAACCCAAAATAATAAAGGTGTAATTTACTATATATTTACTGTAATAACACAGTCACGTGCTCTCACGTAGGCCCAATGCCTTCACTACTACACAGTACTACAGCTACTACATATAAATGGACTGTATCCACAGAACTGGCACACAGGTGACTGCTCTACAATAATATGATGCTATCAGTCTAGTAAACATAAAATAAGATGAACATAAAGTGCGCAAGAAAAACGTAACTTGTCTTAGCATCTTAGCTCAAGTGCTAACAATGACAAACAGGTAAAACATAATGTACAAACACAATCTACAGTAGCACTCATACACTTGGCATCACAGACATTGCACAGCCAAACACCCACCTGTCTTACGGACGCACACTTGATAATCAAAAGAGAACGAGGGAAACATGCAACTATTGCGGATGCTCAGGGCCAACTAACTAAACACAGAAAAACTTTCCCTGCTCACCAAACGGCCGCGCCCCTAGTGGACGGCCTGGGAACTACACGCAAACTAAAATGCTGTATATCAACAGTCTTGTCTTCTTAACAGATATTTTAACTCACCCTCCGCGGGCGGTCTCTCTTTTTCCTCCAAGCTCGGGTCCTCTACCAGAGGCCTGGGAGCTTGAGGGTTCTGTGCAGTATCTTTGCAGTTTTTAGAACTGCAGTTTTCTGGACCGAGATGTCTGATGTATTTCCTGGGATCTGCTGGAGCCACTCCTCCAGTTTGGGGGTCACTGCCCCGAGTGCCCCAACGACCACGGGCACCACTGATGCCTTCACTCTCCAGACCTTCTCCAGCTCTTCTCTGAGCCCCTGGTAGACTGTACAAGAACAATTTGTTTGGTTTTACCAGGACGAACCTGAGCTTCAGAGATCAGACGAGATCGGCTTTCACAAGGCTAAGGTTTATTCATGGGAAATACAAACTGATCCATTACAGTGAATTTGTGTTTTTAACTTTAACTGATCACAAAGGGGGTCATTAATCAGGACAGGGGCTAAATTGTGAGCTGCTGATTCACTTTTGCACATGTGACTCGTTTAGCACATGAGCAAACTCTTGGTAAATGATTTACAAAGTTTTATTTCCATTTGTTTTCCAAAGGGTAGAAAAAAGTCCCACAGTAATATTAGTTTGGACGACTTTAATGAACTATGTCTGGATGATATCGAAGCCTGCGTTGCCATGGTGATGTCCCGGTGAGCGGTTGGTCACACGGCCGTCTCACACTCGGTGGTGCGGGTCAGGCACAGCCCACACTCACACCTGAGGGCGGAGGGGAAGGTGTAGGTGGGGTCCACGCCCCTGAGGCAGTGGGGCAGTCGCACCGTCACCAGGCGGCTCTCGTTGTAGGTGCAGACTCTCTGGAACGACTCGATGTACGGAGGGTCCACGATCGGCTTCTGACCAACAGAGAGAAGAACAAAAACAATAATACTGACACTGTCCTGTCTCGTTCCCACAGGTCTCACCTCCCAGGTCTCACAGCGCCCCCAGCAGGCGTCGGTGGTGACGTGCAGCCCTCCACAGCCCGGCTTCTTGGCCATAAACGTGAACTCTCTGACGGCACAACCGGTGAAACGGCGGAGGTTCAGCGCCGACGAGGAGAGAGCGATGAGGAGGAGGAAGAGGAGGAGACTGAGGGAGAGGAGGAGTGAGTCATTATTCAGAAAACACTTCAGAATATTAAGAACTATAGCCTGAGGGGCATCTTATTTCAAGCTAAGCATATAAGTGCATTAACGTGTTTTCTCTAAATTTCAGTGCAACAATACTATTTATTTATTTACCTACAAACTCATTCCTGGTCCAATCCACTTATTTCTGGACTTCTTTTTGCAGACTGTGTATTTATGCTCCTTCACACATGAGTTGAACAAAGTCATAAAACCTCCTTTTACAAGATTTTATTCACAAATCATGAGTAAAATTCCTGGCATTCCGATCCTCGAGGTCAGTTTTTGCCTTTGATTTGACCAAGACGATCGGCCAATGGGACAAGTTTTCTGCATTTAAATTAAGCGTCTTATTGCACGTGAATTTTTGTAGTTTTGTTTATTATGAGTTTAGTTTATTTAAGCAGCATAAACAAAAACAAATATTTTCGACAGGAAGAGTGAATTTGCAAACTCAAAACGAGTAGGTTGAAGTTCACATATCTGTAGAACCTACCCCGACTCATCGAACCTGCAGTTTGGGACATTTTCACTTCACATAAGTTGTTTACAGTAAACTCTTGATAGGCCGAGCATCTATTGGTACTTGTTTATGATTGTACAAATTCTTTTTTTTAAAAGACAAAAAAGAAATACAGAACAATTTACCAAGCATTTCCTCAGTCCATAATAGGTCCATAATATAACCTATTTTATTGTTTATGATCATACAAATGATTAAAAAAGGAGAACATGTTTTTACTCATTTCACTGGCTTATTTATTTATTTATTAATATGAGGCCAATCATTTTAGTCTGATTTTCTGTTTACAAATCCTTTTTTTTTTTTTTTTTTACGTTTGTGGCAATAAAAATATGTTATTTGGGCAATAAATTTAAAGCTTTGACTCTCCGCTGCCCACTTAAGCCGTGTATTAACTCTGTAATCAAAGCCCTTTATTTTATCTCAACAGTGGTTTCATAAAGCTACATATGCAAATTAGCCATGTGGATAAAGTTTCTACTTCATTTAGGCCATTTACTGAGGAGGCTCTTTAAAACCATGTGACTGAGCTGTGGGGACGACAACATGTATTTTGTCACTTTTATAAAGTTTGGCTTGTGCAGAATCTTTTTTTTATTATTATTAAATGTGCACCTGTCAATCAACAGTGGTTGCGCATGAATCACTCGAGGGTGGGGGCGAGGGGTGTGGGGAGATTGGCGCAGTGGCTTATGGGATGGCACATGGCTCCTAATCACCAGTGAGTTAGCATCAGAGGTCCCTATGCTAAAGTGGCTATGATAGTTAGCATCAGAGGTCCCTATGCTAAAGTGGCTATGATAGTTAGCATCAGAGGTCCCTATGCTAAAGTGGCTATGATAGTTAGCATCAGAGGTCCCTATGCTAAAGTGGCTATGATAGTTAGCATCAGAGGTCCCTATGCTAAAGTGGCTATGATAGTTAGCATCAGAGGTCCCTATGCTAAAGTGGCTATGATAGTTAGCATCGGAGGTCCCTATGCTAAAGTGGCTATGATAGTTAGCATCAGAGGTCCCAATGCTAAAGTGGCTATGATAGTTAGCATCAGTGGTCCCTATGTTAAAGTGGCTATGACAGTTAGCATCAGAGGTCCCTATGCTAAAGTGGCTATGATAGTTAGCATACAGACCACTTTCCCTAACTCCTTCCTAACTGAAAGCCCAATTCAGACGCTTCTTATCATGGCAGACGCTGACGCACATCCGGTTTGGCGTAAGACCTCTTACCAATTTACTGGTTTCGGATGGAGCAATAGGTCTCCAAGATGGCGGCCGTAACAAATAAGTCACATGACTGAAAGGATGTATAGACTAATGCAGGGGTGCACACCCCTCTGACCGGCCCCCAGCCCCTCCGCCCCCCACCACTTGAACCGGCCCGATGAGGCAAATTGCTATTTGGCAAATAACATGTCTCTTAGTGATGCGCGGGATGTGGGTTCCACCGCGGTCCCTGTGGGCTGCCCGAGGATCGAGTCATGAAATTCTCCTTTGATCGCGGGGCGGGTTGGAGTGGGTCATAAAATGCCTGTCGCGGCCACTCTTTGCTGCCATACGCGCGTTCATTGAATTCAGTCACAACTTATTTTAAGAGCAGGCTTATGACGTAAATATGCGGCGGATTTTCATAAAACAAGCAGCGTTTTGCAGCTTGTGATCCAGAGAATGCTTTTATGGAGCTCGATTATTTCCCCCTGTGCGTTTGTGAGTGTGTTCGCGTTACCTCCGCTGTACCTTCGCTATCTGCCCCTCTCCTGATCCCAGCGCGCTGGAGGGGGAGAGATGTAATGAGCAGAGCGGGGAAACAGAGAGGACTGACACTTTATGCAGAGGTGTCCAAGATAAATTAGGCTCAAAATAAACACGTTTAAACTGTTATTTAGGAAGGACGGAGACTTCCCACATCGAAAATAACGCACATGTCACGTTCAAACAAGCAATGGCTGCTCTGGAGCACAACAAGAACACTCATGTCTGTTTGTGACAATTATTTATTTCTGCAGTTTCTCCATTAACATCTTATAAGATGATGTGGCCACTGGATGAGTATCTGACACACAAAACGCAAAAAAGCCCAGGTACCAGATACAATCGCTGAAGGAACGTTTCTGCTCCTGCTGTATCTGTTTCAAAAGTTTGCACATGCTCAGTACGTCAGCAGCGGTGAGAAACCAGGAGACTGCGTTTAACATGGCATCCCGGTGAGAGTACCCTCGTTTCTAATAACCTGGATAACGGCTTTTCCAGGAAACTGAAATCAGGAAACAGCATTTACATGGACACAGACAAAACCAGGATACTTAAAATCCCTGTTAATAACCTGGATACTCGAGTGCATGTAAACTCATTAATGATTTCTAAACCTTAGACCTCACCGAAATGGTCGAAATCATCTGGATCATTCATATTTGCGATGTTTGATGGCTAATGCTAATGGCTATAGGGAAAATACAAACGTTTCTGAAAAGTATCTCTTCTTGCTAACATATACATTAGGATTGAGCACTGCTGCTCCATTTTCTCTCTATGCTGGAAAAGCCTGGCCAAATGACGGTTAAAATAAATACCTAAAAATAAATGCATATAATGTGAGATTAATTAATGACAGATAAAAATAGCTTATGACAGAATTTTTGCAACCCTGTCCGTCAAAATGACTCAGAGAAATGATCGCTTGGTAGATTGTTTCTCGGTTTGCCTACAATTTCAGGTCATGCCCTTTTCTGTGACACGGCGGCTGGTGTTGCTCAGGGATCTTCATGGTCGGAAAGGCATGACACCTTTCCGACCATGAAGATCACTCCTGCGATCATGAAACAGTTCAGATACCAGTGCTGTCACAACAAATAGAACTTATATAACAGGTTTCAAGAGCACAAGACACAATAACTGACTGACTGACCTGGTCTTGACACACTTGCTTTTGAATAAAATACATTATAGCCAATTCATTTTTTTAAATTTTTTTTAAAGAAATTATTCTGACTGGGTTGAAAATGGGTTCTGTGATTTGCAGAGTCTGGTTGAAATTATCCAAACTTATGATGGGGCTGATTAAACACACACAGACAAAACCAGGATACTTAAAATCCCTTTAATAACCTGGATACTCGAGTATTAATGTAAACTCATAAATGATTTCTAAGGCTTTGACTTCACCGTAATATGGTTGATGGTTGACAGCAGCTGAAATCATCTGGATCGTTCTTAATTTTCAGTGTTTGAAGGCTAATTCTAACGGCTATAGGGAAAATACATAGAGCAGACCCTGAAAAGTTCTTCATTTTGCTAACTGTTTGTATACATTAGGGGTGCTTCAAAAACACATTATTTCAACTGGACTTTTAGTTTTGATTTGACGTTGTATCAATTAAGACGTTTCAACAGTCATCATCAGTTTGGTCTTATATACACAGTTGTAGGTGATGACCCATTAGGCCACACCTGTGTCATGTACATTAGGGGTGCATCAGAATTTAGCAAAGTGTTAAGAACCCAAACTGGATGTGCATCAGCGTCCGCCATGACAAGAAGCGTCCAAATAGTGCTGTCATTGAGGAAGGAGGTGGGGAAAGGTGCTTCATATCATATCTCCTTTAGCATAGGGACCTCTGGTGGTTCCTTCCCGACGATTAGGAGCTATGTGCCATCCCATGGCACATAGCTATGTGCTTTTGCTTTCATTCAGTAGAAACGTGAAGCCACATGGCTAATTTGCAGACATTGTGCAGAGAAGGAGCAGACCTCACTGTGTGTTAATGACCTCACTGTGTGTTAATGACCTCACTGTGTGTTAATGACCTCACTGTGTGTTAATGACCTCACTGTGTGTTAATGTGGCATCTTTCTGACGATGAACCAAAGCACAGGATTTGGTGGAATATTTTACCAGAGCATTTTTTATTTCTGTGCGGAAAGTAAATCTCTATCATCGTCTGTCTTCTGTGTGGCTTCATATCATTATTGTGGTTCATGTTTGAGTCATTAAAGTCAGTGGCTGCAGTAGGAGTGTTTTTTGAAGTCCAATACTATATGGGGGTGTATGTAGTTGTAGATGTAGTTTTTCATGAAACATGATGATGTCACTTCCCCTGTGCTTTTTCCGCCCTGGGTAAGGACAGTCAGATTGGGCAAATGCTGCTGAAGCTCTAGTTCCTAACTGCATAGGGATCTAAAAGTTGACCGTATCACGTGACGAGGGGATAGGAGCTAGGATTAGGACATAGGAGCTATTATTAGAGGAATTCTGAAGCAGCCTAGGATTGAACGCTGCTTCTCCATTTTATCTCTATGCTGGAAAAGCCTGGCCAAATGATGTCTACACAAATGTTTACACAAGACTGCTTTTCAACTGTTAGGTTTACTGGAAGATTCTGAGCTTCCCAAAAGACCTTTAATCCAATAACTGATCAATTTACTGTGCAGTTCTATTAGAAAGGTTTATTATTCGTGACCTCTTTTGTGTCAATTTGTACAGATCATTTCCGTAAGATCAGCGAGGTGAGGAAGGAGGAGGAGGAGCAAGAGCGCGCCAAAAACGCTCAGCCTGTCCTTCCACAACGGCGCCGCCAGCTCCAGCGTCCTCACCGTGTCGCAGATCACGCCCATGCACGCCTTCGCCGACCAGAAGCAGGACAACCGCACCGTGCTGGAGAGCGGAGAGCAGGCGGCCCGGGCCAAGGCCGGACCCAGCCCCGCCCTGCCCAAGACGGCCAAGACCAGCGCCTGGATGAGGCTGAAGAACAACACGGCGGCGTCGGAGACAAGGAAGGAAGGTATAGAGCCATGTTTGTTCTGAGTAAAAACATGTATAAAGGGAGCAATCTTCACACCAGTTTCTAATACCCGGGATATCGGCTTTTCCAGGAAACAGCATTTACATGGAAACAAACATAACCAGGATACTTAAAATATCTGTTAAAGCAGTACTAAGTAACTCATGCCCCTAGAGGCCATAAGCGCCACTGCAGGCGTCGTAGCGTGTTGCTATTTACACAATGGAGATCTTTTTTTTTCACTCAAACTTGCCTGTAAATACTGTTTAAGTGGCGTTAGCCCGCAGTTAGCTTTGCCCGTTAGCCTGTTAGCTTCTTCATCATGATTCCATTAGTGTGTATTGGTGACTCCGACCCGGTGGCAGCGAAGTTGCAAATGTGGTTTTCTGGCCAGAGACACCAGGGGGAGATGAAAGACCCCCCAATCATCCCATTAACACTTGTATTACCCCCAGAGGAACTACGGAAAGGATTTATTAAGGTGAACGAGTTACTTAGTACTGCTTTAATAACCTGGATATCGGCTTTTCCAGGAAACTGAAATCAGGAGACAGCATTTAAATGGACACAGACAAAACCAGGATACTTAAAATCCCTGTTAACCTTAACCGAGTGCATTTTCTCCAGTTCGGCTTTACCCGAATCTAAAAGCTTCTCGACTGGAGAGCAACAGTGTAATGCCTCATTTGAAAACTAAGACCTACAAAAGTGATGGGAACTTTTGGACATTTTACGCACCATTAGTTAGCGTTGGTGTTAGGTTTCCCTTTGCGTGACAGTGCCTGGGGTCTCATTTACAAAACTGGCCGTGAGAATCTGCCTATAAGAGTCCGTACGAGCAAAACCCAAACGTCACGTACGGAGAAAAAATTGGGACTTATGAAACCCTCCGTAGGCGCAGCACCACGTAAACTCCCCTTCACAAATTCCACCTGGAGCAGAAATGTGCGCACATGACCCCTCCTCACGTCACGCCCCCTGCACGCCTCCATGTCACCATATAAGGATATGCAAAGTAACTTATGAATGAGATTTACCTAAACATGAGGCGATAATGACAGGGTTTTACCGAGACCCCGGGAGCAGGGAGGGAGGGCCACACGCCGCAGCAGAGAGGGAGGGGCCACACGCCACAGCAGTGACAGCAGAGGCCGGGTGGATCGTTACTGACATGTTACCGCTGTTTCTCTGATCACAAGTATAACCTACTGGCAGAGTGCAGTGTCTCATCAATAACACTTTTGGAAATACACTTTTAGAACGTAAAGAAGAGCCTTTTAGACGCTGATTGTGATATTTCCCAGTGCTGTTCACGGAGCTCAAATTTCCTGAAACTACAGAATAAGCTCGGTGGGCTTTGAATCACTCAGATAGTCTATTGTTTTTTGAGCTCGCTGTACGTGCAGTCGGGGATGAGGCACCGGTTCGCTTTGGGCATGAATGAGGAGCAGAGTCCGGGTGGTGAGAAAGAGAGGGAGGTTGTGGAGCTGCAGCGTCCCTGAATTGACTTGTGCCTTGGACCAGCCATCCGCACGGCCTCCACAGGAGTTGGTCAGACTTTGGTTAAAAGCACAGAGCGGCTCGGATCCTTCCTGCTTCTCGCTCCCAGCTGGCGGCAGTGCGCTCCGGTGTCCGTGCATGAGCGTACATGAGCGTGCACGTCTTTGAGTGTCACACATGACTTTTTATTAAGTATATAAACGAAAGATTGAAACACTACACTTTACACATTTCCTAGATTTTATTGTTAATGATCTTAATCATTTCTGTAGAAAATAAAGAAATGAGCAGTTTAATAATGTGCACCAGACTTCATTTCCTCAATCCGACCTCCCCTTGCTGCTTTCCCTCGCCTCTCCTCATGTGTTTGCAGCGTTTCTGAAAAGTGCGGACTGCGTACGCCAGGTACAAACCTAGTGTGGCGGTGCGTAATGTTTCAAGTTCAGTTCGATTTCTATAAATACCACCTTTGGCGCAGAACAGTTCGTACGGAAGGTTTTGGCCTCATTTTGTCCGTACGTGGGCTTTATAAATGAGACCCCAGGTGTTGCTCGGGAAAGGGCGTGGCTTTGATGCTATTCCAACCATTCCAGTGAAAGTCAGATCCTGGTGCTGTCAGCAAATAGAACGGGTACAATAAGACTGACCTTGTCTTGACCTAGCTGCTTTTTAAATAAAATACAGTATAGCCAATTCATATTATTAAGAATAAATAATTCTGATAGGTTTGAAAATACTCCTGCAAGTGAACAAGACACTGGCAACCGGAAAGAGTTTAGTGTTTTATGTTTACTTACTGGGAGCTGAATCATTGGGATTGAATCATTTCAAAGAGATGTGCAAAAGAGTGGCTCATTTTTACACCGATTTTGTAAGACAAAAACCAAAAATCGATTATTTAAGACCGTATCGCTGACTGACACAACGCTTGACTGAAATTATCCAAACTTATGATGGGGCTGATTACACACTTAGGCCTATGTGTATTTCACTTTGTGCTACAATTAATGAAAAGAGGCAACAACTGTCGAAGACAAAAGTGGTCATACAGACCAGGACACGTGATTTTTGATTTTCAACTTATTTGTCTAAATAGTTGAAGTCGAGTCGACTAGTCGTGTGATGATGTCATCATATTAAAGCTGGGGTGCCTGATTTTCCTTTTCAAACAGTGACATTTATTGTTTTGGCCAAACTTGTTCCTAGCTCTCATAGTCTCTCCAGTGTATTCAAATTGTTCAAAGAATTTAACTATATGCACATTTCACACCCACATACAGCAGTGAGTGGTGACAAAGTGAAGCCGGGGCGGCCACCCCCAAGATAAATTACACTCATTTAGATTAAATTATCATCCATTGCTCAATAAAACTTTAGGTGAAGACAATACAACAAGGTCTGTGTTTTGCTGTGTTTGTAACTTACTCTGAGGTGGCAAAAAGAAATGTATTCTACAACACCACAAAATCAGGTACCCCTGCTTTAACAGCGGAGGAAAAACGCCTCCTTTACATTCAGTACATTAAGTCCACGTCCAAATCTGTTATGAAATAATGTAGGCTCAAATGTTAACACGTTTTTCAGCAAGTTTTTCTGAGTTAAAATACAATATAGTAGTGGCTTATTTCCATTTCCTAGGTTTTAGCGTCCAGACATCACAGATCTACGTCCTCTCCCTTCTCCGTTTGTCTCGCTCTCCCCCGGCCTCCTCTGTACTGCAGGAAAGGGCAGCACGGTAATACAGTGGTTAGCGCTCGTGCTTCACAGCTAGAAGGTCCGGGTTCGATTCCCACCTGGCCGGGGCCTTTCTGTGTGGAGTTTGCATGTTCTCCCCGTGTCTGCGTAGGTTTCCTCCGGGTACTCCGGTTTCCCCTACCACTAAAAACATGTACAATAGGCCAGGATGAATGAGAGTGTGTTTGAGAGTGCGCATGGGGGACGACGGATGGAAATTAGCCCAAGGCTACAATCCGGTGTGGCTTGTTCATTAACTTGCACTGTCCCTACCAAATAAATTAAATAAAATAAGATCAGAAAGAAATGAGATTATATGAAAATCAGATCATGTATATCAGAGTACGCTGTTTATAGGCCACTTAGAACTCCAGAAATCAGATCGTGATCAGATGTTTGGTCTGTATGTGACAGAGGCTCATCTCGCAGAAATGAAATGGGGCAAGGCGGTTAATGACACAGAGATATTCTCTTACTTCTGCTGGAGTCCAGTGCTTTTCTGTATAAACCAGTCAATGTGTTTCCTTGTATCATTAAATAAAACCTACTACATTAAAGAAGAGAGGTTGTTTTATTCAAGAGAATCCATTTATTTATTGAAATAATCGAAACCAACATGAACATTGGACATTTTACACAAATCAATCTACTGTACGTCATATTTTAGCAGCAAACATTTTCCCTGTAGTGAACGGACTTGCGCTGCCAGAAGTGTCAACACAACCGATGTGCCGATCCGTGGCAAAAAGAAGCAAAAGTGGGCGGAGCGGAATAAGGGGAAAATCAGGAATAAACCAGGACACTGTGCTGTTTCTCTGGGTCTTACTCCTGAGTTACTGCATAAATTGCGTGATGTTAGTGGTGTGCCCTATGATGATTATATGGCTGAGATAAAATCACCTCTTACAGGGGTTAAATTATCCCAGCTCTTGTGCTAAGAGTGTTGATCAGGTCTGCTTCTCTCATTACATCAATGGTAATACAGGGAGGAGCCAGGTTTTTCATGTTTGTTGGAGTTCCTGTTGCAATGGCTCTGACCGGTGTTACCACCTACAAAGCTCTCAAATACATGTGACGCTCAACAGGTTTTTGTAAAAGCTGTGGGGCTGAGCACGTCTGGCTGAATTCCCAGTATAAACAGTAACTATTTATTTTTTTCCTCTTCCTCTACAAGAATGTGTAAACAGTGTCTGTTTAAACTAATGCCACCCGAACAATTACATGTCATCATATTTTTATTGCCATAACAAGTAAACATTCACAAGAGAGGGAGGAAAATGTAAGTGCATTTAGACAAATTTATGTAGACATTTAGGGCCAGATCTTGTGTCTGGCACAGTCCGTGCGCAACTCTAAACGCAACGTGGTAGCTCTTGCATGTGGAACAGGTTATTAACTCAATGCTGCGCCACGAGGGAGAGGGCGTTACTAAAGAAAAAGTGGCCGACTGAGGCGTGGTTCATTCGGAGCGCTGCTCTTCTGTGGCAACCTTCACATTATGTTCCTCTTTACATCACGGTGCCTTGTTTTCTTCCTTTAGAATCTATGTATCATGTCAAATTGAAAACAAAAGGGAAATGACCTTGCTACGCACGGGCTCACTTTGGTACAGTAGATCAACGTGCACACCTCTAACAACAACAAAAGTTTTCCATAAACAAACCACACACTCAAGTGCCACAACACCACGTCTAATCTGCGTTTAAAGGTGACGTTTACATCGTGTGTCAGTGTTTACCTCCTGATGAATGAAGAGCATGAGCGGTGGTCGTTGTAATAAGCCTCATGTTTCCTTTTTACATTGTTGCTCCTTAGGCTACAGCTCAGTCCAAAAGAAAGAAGTGCATTTCACAAACGGGGCGCAGAGCAAACTTTTTTTTTTTCTTTCAATGCAGCCGCTCCAAGAATCCAGCAGCTGTAGCTCAATGTTCCTATAAGCTACAATTTTCTTGCAACTACTGCATAACTCTGCAACTCCTCCGCAGCCGATATGACAGTTTCTGATCAATTAAATCTTTACATTTGGTAACTTTGTGCATTCGAACGGTGTCCAACGCCAAGGCTGCTGCCTTTCTTTCCCCACTCGCTCATCTTGGATCTGCAGCGAATGACAGTTTTATTTCTTTCATCTGTAGTAAACAACCCCCCGCCTGCCGCAGTAGCGGTCTGGGGAAAGCAAGGGGAGGGGGCAGCACCACAACATCACAATGCGAGTCAGCACACCCCCTGTCCTGCCCACTTTTTGCGCCAGGTATGACACTGAAGATTGCAAGGAGCGCCACCTGTCTGCGCAGTCGTCTAATCTACAGCCTGCGCTATGAACCACAAGATCTGGCCCTTAGAATCTATGGTCTAAGTCTAGTCACGCTAATTTCTTCCTCTCTGTCTTAATATTGGCATAATAATTATTCCATACGAGACTTGCATTTGCCTAGACAGGCAAAATACTTTGACTGAGCCATCTGCAGCAGTGTCATTTTATTCTGGATATATAAGCTACAATGTTCTAACATGTTCTATTAGAACCCAAAGGCATGCTGGGTTGTTGGGAGAGCCAGGATGTTTCATGATGGGCTTCGATACTTTTGAGCCACCAGGGGTAAAAAAAAATAAGTCTATTAATAAAGGACTGTCACAGTTGTACTATTACAGGCCCAACGCCTTTAACTGCAGCAGGAGCCTGGGCTGTTGATTTAGACATAAATAAAGTTTATTATAAATCAATAAAAAATGACAGAGGTGTTCAAATCAAAAAGAACGTTCACATGGGGCTTTGCATTCAGTGCTAAAGAAGGAGATGCCATTGGACTGAACTGACTCAGAGCAGAGTTAAGTTGAACCCTCTGAGAGTTAGTTTAGGTGTGTTCAACTTAAGTATGATATGATAATTATTACTTACAGATGTTATCCGTCTAAATAAGTCATATTTTCAAGAGCATTATGATCTGTCATATGCACTTTAAGTTTTCTAAGTTGACGCTCTACGAGGCTACAAGTCTAGAGATGTGTTGGCTGGTTTAAATAAAGAAAGTCCTGGGCCAAAATGATGTCATGTCCTGTAGTTTTTACTGCGCTAAATAAATGAACATTTGTCAAGATTTAGTCCAGTTTAAATCAACAAAAACTGTATATGAATGCAGTTCTCCAGTTATTATAATAGTTTTACCCAAATCTAAAAGCTTCTCGACTGGAGCTTACAGCCTATAGGCCTCATTTGAAAGCCTAGACCTACAAAAATGATCTGAAAAAAAAAAGATAAGTAATGAAAGCAGCTACCAAAAAAAATAAACCTTTTCCTTATAACCACCACCTGAACTGAGCACATTTTCTCCAATTTGGAAAGCCAAATCTAAAAGCTTCTGGAAAAAAGTATCAAAATCACGACAAAACGAGAATGAAAACACCACAAAAAGTGACAAAAAACATGATAATAGTGCCAAAACTCCAATGGCACGGCAACAAACCAAGGAAAAAGATCCATTTAAATCAGTTTTGTAGGTCTTAGCTTTCAAATGGGGCGTTAGACTGGCCGATAGGATATAGGCTTTTAGATTTGGAAAAAGCCGAACTGGAAAAAATGCACTCTAGTGTTATAAGTGATTTACCTCAGGTGCACTGTGGAGTGGGTCAGACTGTTTTTAATGCAGGCTAACTGATACCATAGAAATGCTTTAGCCTTGCCCTAGCCTAGCGCCACTAGACTCTTCAAATATAAGAACTGCATGAATTTAAGAAAAAAATATCTCCAGACATAAACAACACTCTGGATAACTAGGAAATGAGGCCCAATGTCAAAAATCCTGAAATATCCCTTTAAAGCACCGGTATCGGAAAAAATGTAACAGCACCCAGGTCTATTGAAACATGTGATATTCTGTGCTTCATGTTTCTTCTACCACATGAACAAAACTCAGACCTTTCCTTTGTGAAGTAAAACAATATGAGGCTCTTTCTAACTCTGTTGCTGAAGTTCACACATTTTTAGTCCCTTCTTTTACTTTTCATTTAGTTTGTATGAGTGGACTAAAACATCTGGAGATTATGGTCGAGTTTTAGTCTGATTTCAATCACAGAAATATGACTTTAACTATACATTATTCTGACATATTCCTGATGTTTGTGTTTCCGTCTTGCTCTAAAGGCCTGAACAACAAAGCGGCGTCGGCGGAGATGCTCTCGCACGACGGGAAGAAGCCGGAGGCGGGCGCGGACTCGTCGGAGGAAAACCCGCTGAGGAAGACGGACTCGTGCGACAGCGGCATCACGAAGAGCGAGCAGCGCATCGACCTGCACAGCCCGCTCCTCCAGCAGGGGGCGGCGGCGGCGGGGGCGGAGCCTCTGTTCAGGGCGGCGCTGCAGGAGACGCGGCTGGAGCTGCGAGCAGACATCCAGACGCTCGGGGGAGGATGGGCCGGCTGGAGACTCAGGTGAAGCAGATCATCCAGCTGTTAACGGACAAGAGACGAGACGAGGACGAGGACGAGGAGGAGGAGGAAGAGGAGGAGGAGGAGGGAGGGGTGCAGCGCCGGGAGCAGCAGACAGGGGGAGTCACGAGCACACGGGGCAGGCAGCGACGGGGCAGAGGCAGGACATCTTCACCGTGTCCAGACCCGTGTCCCCGGACTCTCAGAAGGAGCAGAGACTATGAGGACGAGGCCGAGTCACACGTGCAGGAGGAGATTCAAACTTTTTTCAGGCGAGACGCTGCAGGTGAAAAACATACATTTATCCATCAAGTGTGAGTCTGTTCTTCTCCCTTAGAAAACTAGACACACATCGAAGTTTTAATCATAAAGTAGAAAATACACCAAGTTTTCCAGATTCATTCAATCACAAGTACTGACATGTTTGGTATCCACGTGATGCACGGAATCCCCCCAACAACGACACAATCCCTCTGAGCAAATCTTTGTAACTAACAAGTAGGGCGGTATGGCCAAAAATGTATATCACGATAAAAAAAAAAATAATAACGATATATTTGGCGATATAATTGACCCTGACAAAATATTACTCTCAGTCTTTAACTGTCAGAGACCCAGAGCATCATGGGTGATGCCAAAGATAAAGTTTTGCTTACCTGCAGAAATCCTCTGGTCCTTAAATGATAGTGATAAAACTACGATAAAACTTGAAGGGGACATTAAAAGGTTGTTTTTTTTGGCATGAAAGGGCAAAAAACTACTCCATGCAAAAATGACCTAAAATACGTTTGGGTCTCTGAGGGTTTTAACCTGTTACCTTCCGTCCCCATGATCAGGGGTTAGGGTGAAGGGATAGGGTTATGATTAGGGTTAAGAACGGCACAGTTGTGTTTCATTCACACAGATCTTACACATAGTTTTAGAAACTAGAAGGTCTTGGCTTTCAAATGAGCATATAGGCTGTAAACTCTCCAGTCAATACGCATTAGATTTGGATATGCATAATTGCTAACCCTAACGCTAACCCTAAGCTGGCAGATAACAGGTTAACCGATGTCATGTTTATGCTGCTTTGTGTGACACCAATCTCCGTCTGCCCCGGCCTGGCTCTACCGTACTATTCCCTGTCCCAGCTACACAGGGAAGTTAGTCTGGTAACGGAGCAATTGGAGCAGTTTGAACGGGCCTAACGCACAGATTGTCAGAGAAATAAACCCATCAGTAATTAGAGGACATGACGACGGCTGTAGTCCAACTCACAAAATAACAACTGAATATAAACTGATGAGAACGTGGAGGCAAAATCCTCTACTCCTTCATCCATGATTAGTTTGGCGAATAACTTCTGTCACTGTTGATAGGCAAGGCAAGGCAAATTATTTATAAAGCACATTTCATGCACAAGGCAACTCAACGTGCCTCACAGCAACACCAAATACACAATAAAACCAATCAAAACACTCATAAAATATACAAAATAATAATTAAAAATATATATTAAAAGTGGTTAAAATACCATCAATTACCATAGGCAACAGTAAATAAGCATGTTTCAGCCTGGACTTAAACATAGTAAGAGTTGTGGCCTGTCTTACGTCCGCACTGAGGCTGTTCCAGACTTTGCTAGATAGAACTACAACATAGCGGTGCAGCGAGTGACGTAACCTTGTCAATTCTCTGTGACGGTCGTGATTGGTTCAGTCACATGTTTACCGTGTGTGTCCAGACCCGCCTTCTTTAATGCAGAAAAGAAGTGGGTGTGGTTTATCAGGCTCCGTCTGCCCCTGGTCCTGACTCCATTCAAAATTAGCTGTAGAGTGTATACAAATGATATGGTCTACAGCTGTATGAAAGTTCACACCGGTGTCCAATGGTTTTACCAGTGTAACGGTGCCCAACTAATAAGCCAACAGAATAAGACACACGTTTAAAACGGACACTATCCATTATTTATATGTCGCCGCTGAGAATACAAGCATTTTTACACATAAAACGCTTTATTTTATATGAAAACATAAAATGACAGAAAACTTGCACTACATTTCCCCCTCATATTTATGTCAGTAATCTACAGTAAAAGTTTCACATTAATTTCTCTACATTTATTCTTTCCTGACTCACCTGCAGCGTCTCGCCTTCAGGTGTTAAAGGCGTGAATTCCCAGTTTCCTGAAGTATTTTGCTGTGGGTTTTCTGCACGTGTGGACGCTCCCTCTCCTCCCGCTCCTCAGGTCACATGACAGGTCTCTGATCACATGACTCTGATTGTACAGACCGCTCTTTATGCATGTCCAGCTGGATTCTGGCATCGCCAAAGACTCGCCTGTAAAGCTGTAGATGTTGTAGATCTAAAGCATGGTTTATACATATTTTATGGACTTTTCAAACAGTAGCACTCTGTATTTACGAGGTTCTCCTGCGAACAGCTGCATGGTTAATCTCCAAAGACACACACTTAGGGATGATTTGTATCGATTTCTGCTCGTTTTATAAATGTTTTCAACCTGTTGGCTTCTCCCTTTCCGCCAAAACAGAAGTCAGTTCTGCAAATGAAAGGTACAGGATTTAAAGCTTATTTCATGGCACTTTTAGGTCAATGTCCAGTAACAGCAAAAATAACTTAAGTACTGCACTGAAGTAGAGTTTGTGAGTGGGAATTTTTGTTGAGAACTTATTACTTTTACTCTGGGGCTGAAATAACTAATGGATTATTCAAATAGTTGATGACTATATCAATAATGGATGAATAGTTTAGTTTTTATTGAAAACTACTTGTTTTTTTAAAGTGAGGTTTTGTAGAGTGTTTTGTAGTTTGTAAATGTCATAAATCTGATGTGTCTGTGTTTCAGGACAATGATCCGGACACAGAATGAGCTCCTAAAAGTTTAAACCAGTTTGGAAATAAACGTCCTCCATCTCAGCTCCTGTCTCTGTTAAAGTCCCAGTCAGAGCCGGTGTAGCCTCCAGTCGTTACAGTACGGTTCAGAGGCTGAACTCTGGAGATTCTTAGCTTTCAAATGTTCACACAAACTTGTGTTCATGAGCAGCTTTGAACAAACCAAGTTCAGCTGTAGAGACTTATTTAAAGCACTAAAGGCCTGGAGACTAGTTGGAGACTCGAGTTGCCGCTGAGATGTCTCTGAGATGTCCCCTGGAGATTTGGCGAGTGTCCAGGTGTTACGGAACAGACTTCTGAACCCAAAAGCAGTACTCAGCAAACAAAGCAAGGTTTACCAAATTATTTTAGAGAAAGGGGTATCAGGTTGGGGGGCCAGTGGAGCAGGTAGGGGTGGTGCTGGTGTGAGCTGGTGGAGCAGAATGGAACTGAGCCTTGGGTCCAGATGGAGTGGTGGATGGCGTGCAGCAGGTAAGTGATCCGGGTAAATGCTGGAAACAGGATACAAAAAATGACTAAAAATCCAAAAAGACATGTAACATAGATCAGATTTTCAATCTAGAGACAGGTACCGCTGTAGCTTTACTGACGAACTGGTGAAGAATGGCTGCTGAACCCGGGTAATGAAGGACTGGACTGATTGTAGATGGACCTCAGGTGTGTGATGGCAGCAGGTGTGGGGAAAATGGCAAGCTCCACCCAGGAGAGTTGGCACACACACAAAACATAGGAGAGGGGAGGGGAATAGAGGAAACAGCAGGATCTTGACACCAGGTAGTCTTGGTGAAAACAAACAGGTTCGATTTCAGCAGCGACTCGGAGACGTCTCCACGGGCTCAAACAGCTGTGGCAACGTCACAAACACTATTTGTTGTCCTCAATCTGTGAGACGTTTCTGTGAGATCTCAAAGAGACTCCGTACGACTCTTTGAGATCTCGTTGGTATCTGACAGGTCTTGGAGACATTGCAGGGACGTCACAAACGTCTCACAGGTTGAGGACAATAAATAGTGTTCGTGACGTTGCCATAGCTGTTTGAGACCACGTAAAATAGACCTTTCTGCTGAAATTGAACCTGTTTGCCGAGACTATCTGGAGACTCGCCTTATCTCCAGGGCACGTCTCAGAGACAACTCCATGACCAGCGGCAGTCTCCACAACGTCTCCATTCATTTTAAGTTCACTCCAACGACACGTCCTCAAGCGGCGCCACTTTAGCTTTAAGTGGAAAAAGCTTTTCACAGCCAAGACATTAATCGATTACCAACATAATCGTTACTTTCAGTCCTATTTTACTCCACTACATTTCTATAAAATTTTCAGAGTAAAAAGAGCTCAAAATAATCCCTATAATGTTTTCTCCAGAGCAGTAGGTGGCGCAACGCGGACAAACCTTCTTCCTTGTTGTGAGTCAGTGGCATTGATATTACCGGTACATCTGCACAGCGCCTCCTACTGTTCATAGAGTGTGGAACATAGGCTCAAAAATGGAACAAAACACAACTTTCTACTTGATCTCATCTCAGATCCTCAAAAGCTCTACTTCAGTGCAGTTCTGTAGATTCACTTAAGCACTGATTGTTTTGGCTGGAAGTCGGAGAACCCGCGTCTGAAGATCCCTCTGCACCTGCACAGTCTGAGGTCATTTGTTTAAACCTTTGCTTCTAGATGATATTTATATTTAATTACAGAAATGTGAAACGTCTATGCACCGTACGAGCCGCTGTAGCTGTAGGTCGGGGAGAGCTGCATGTTTCAGGGATCGCACTTCCACTTGAACCATTTTATCTGAACTGTTTTTAAAGATGTATTTATTTATTTATTTCTGTTGCTGTAACAATGACGTCATGTTTTTGGAGGAGGGAGTTTAGTTTCAATAAGTTATTTCATTAGTTAACATGGACCTAAGACAGTTGAGATTGTGATTCTGCATGATTTTTTCCGACTCCAACTGGCATTAAACCTGCATTTCTTGGGTAATAATGACTTTGCTCGACTACTTTTGCTGCATATGTCTAAAATACACACAAAAAGAATAGGGTCTAACACAATTCAGCTTGTGTGCAGTTTGCTTTTAAAGAGGGGGTCTTACTCTGAAGCTCCAACAAGGACTGGACGTTGGCTCCTCAGTCTTCGGCCCCGTCTGCAGAGGGACTCCCATCAGCCCTGGGTCCATCTAGAGTCTGTCCGGTCCATGGGAGTGGATCTCTCCTTCATGTGGTTCTCTTCGAGGTTTCTCTTTTCTCCCACTGGGCTTTTAAATTCTTCCTCGCCGCGTAGGTGGGTCTCATTTACACATTACATTTGCAGTGTTTCTACAGTTACCTTGAACAAAGTAATCTGATTAACTGATTTGTTATAACTCCTTTTAAAATAACTAACCGACAACGCCTCCACCACCTTAACATACAAATGACAACACTCACTTTATATGGAGTTCATATTTATTGACTTGGTTCAGGAGCAGGACGACGCCTCAAACAACTCATTTACCTCACAGACACTCACTCCTGCCATTGCCTCGCCCCTCACCTCTTGTGAGCGGTTTTCTCTCATTTAGACTTTTCCTGATCTGACCAAATTTACTTTGCCAGTTTGATGACTTTTTAGACATAAAGTGCATAAGACAGGTTTAAATGAGTTTGAAAATATGACTTATTTAGATGGATATCAGTTGCATAATTATCATTTTATTTCAATGAAGCAGCAATGTAATGAAGAAATGTTGGGCAGAAAAGTTATTTGAATTTTTAAGCTGCTGACAGGAAGTGACATAGATTTTATATTCATTTATTTTAAATTTCTTTTCTTTTTCTTTTTTTTTTAGGAAGTGACATAGATAGAGATTAATAGTGCGTTCCACTTATGTCGGAAGTCGGAAAATCCGAACAGGATAAAACGTTATCTCCGAGTTGTTGCGTTCCAGTCGTCCAGGTCGGAAACATCGGAGGTCGACACGTCCGTAAAAGTTACAACTTGTTGCTCATGTTCGAGCATCATAATCAGTTTACAGAGAAACTTCATTGTAATATTTATTATAATTGTTGTAAAGACAGTGATAATTTAGCACTAGTAGTTTATTTATTTATTTTTTTACCGTCAATAAGACGCTAGGAAAAGAGCAGTAAAGCTTATCCGTTTCGCGTTGACATCTAACAAGTTTATAGAGTTCAGGAAATTCCACAGTTACCATGGAGATCGGCCATCTTTGCAGCTGTTAGCATACATTTCCATTGACTAACATTAGCTAAAAACAGCATAAAAAGTGGAGAAAAAGCCGTGGAACAACTCTGTTAGCTGCTGAGTTACTCCTGGTAAATAAATCTAACTCACTGTGGTGTCCAAGTGTTTTAATGTGAACAATAACTCCAGTAATTGAACTTTTAAAATCTCCATTAGTTTACAATTGCTGCTAATCCCATAATGCATAGCGATATGACATCACATTCCCGAACTCTATTTGGGAAACATCTGCCAAATAACATGGTTTAATGAAGCTTTACATGCGTTACATGTCACGTCGGGCGCAGCCATCTTTAAGTGCTCCTTCTCGGGTGAGCTGATTCTGTCCCGAGTTTCCGAGTCGGAATTACGGAGTTGGTGCTCGTTCCAGGTGAAATTTCCAAGGAGCAGGAGATTCCAAGATCACTCAAAGATGTGTTAGTGGCTCCAAAGCTCCAGCTCTGTTTTGAAGAAAGAATGGCCATGATAAAAAGCTCTGAGATGATTTTGTGTAATACCCCTCTTTGAATGTCTAAATTGTCCGTCATTTCTCTGCATTTATCACATTTCTGTCTCTGCAGCATTAAAAGTATTACACTCAGGCTTTAAATGTGACTTCCTGCTGCCACACTAACCACTAACCCACTGTCCCCTTCGTTCTCTTTCTAAATTTACTCCCAGAGCTCCCTCCTCCGTGACTCACATTATTATTATTATTTCGGGCGTATTCGCTGTAAAAGTGTCTCGTCGGCAGATTCCCTGGATTCTCCCGTCTCCGCTCCGTCCTCTGCTCGCTTTAATTTGACATTTTCTTCTTCCTCTCGGCTCGGATTGTGCTCCTGGAACTTCCCGACCTGATTCTGAACCGTCCCACGGATAATAATAATAATAATGATGATGATGATGATGATGTTTTTTTTCTTTTCTTAAATATAAGGAGTTTGCAGGAGTGAATGCATGGGGAGAAATATGCACATTATTTTAGATGAAGGACTTTGTAATGTTTTACTTTGACATGAAAACAATAAAGCCTTTTTAAATCAGTCTCCTGGTTATTAGACGCTTTGCTCAAACTTTATAATTGTATAGTTTGACATAATAATCAATAATCACATAATCAATAAGAGAGACACAGTTTTGGAAATAAATGTCCTGATCATTATTTAGAAGTGACTGGATTCACAAACCGGACACATTTATCTGTCATTGTTCTGATTATTGTCTCCACCTTTCTGTGTGGAGTTTGCATGTTCTCCCCGTGTCTGCGTAGGTTTCCTCCGGGTACTCCGGGTTCCCTTACCACTAAAAACATGTACAATAGGCCAGGATGAATGAGAGTGTGTCAGCATGAGAGTGTCAACATGGGACAACTAATGCAAATTAGACCAAGGCTATAATCCGGAGCGGCGTGATTGTTTATTAAAAGGATCCCCATTAGCGCAGTCATGCTGTTGCTATTCTTCCTGGGTCCCACTAAATCCATTCACAAAATATAAAAACAGTATTTAAATTCATACAAAATGTGTATCAATACATTTGTATATCCAATTAAAACCCATACAAGCTGTGTATAAGAACAGTACATTTATGCATAAAAAAGGATTATTGCCTAACACATTAATTGCTAAATTTATTACAAATTTGTTTCTAAGAGTTTTTTCAGTAAAAATGTAAATCTCTTCTTGTCCACTAGCGTTAAACTATCTGGAAGTCCATTCGATGCATGCATAGCTCTATATGTAAAGGTCCTCATAATGCTATTTGATCTTACTATTGGTAATAAAGAAGTGTTCAAAAATAAGATGAAAAAGAATACGGATGCTCGTTCTATTCAAATCAAAATCATTGTTTTATTCCCTGAATTTACATTCTAAAACAAAAGCTATGGTAAAGGCTTCATGATGCTCTTCAGTGTACAGCAAGGAGAGGCAGCAGGGAAGAGAGCGAACCGGTGTAGTCCAAGTACTTTATAGGAAAAGGAAGTGGGCGTGTCCTTGTCGAACAAATCAATGTCCTTGGAATGCTTCTGTGCGATCTGACTCCACATTATAACACACTGCCCCCAAGTGGACTCCAAGAGTAAGGACAACAATTCAATTCAAATCACCCAAAAGCACAGATTACAATCAACACAGTTTCATATAGTCATTAAAGCCTATTATAACAAAAACATATATAGAAATAGCCAACAGTAAGTGAAATTTTCTGGCCACTGCATATCTGGTTGTAAAGAGGGTGTATTATGCTTTTTTCAATCACATAGCACCAGTCTATAGCATACTACAATGATGACGTAACCTTCTGTTGGTCTGTATATGCAGTAAATTAAAATAACTGCCTTGAATAAAATTGCTCTCTCAAAATGGCTGTACTGAATGTCTTGTAATAGGCCTCTGTCTCTTTAAGAAGCAATGCGAACCAAACTCCTGCCGCGGTCATACAGGGAACGGACAGCCCTTAGCAGAGGGCCCCGGACCCCATACTCCCGGAGCACCCCCCACAGGGCACCACGAGGAACACGGTCGAACGCTTTCTCCAGATCCACAAAGCACATGTGGACTGGTTGGGCGAACTCCCATGAACCCTCGAGCACCCGATGAAGGGTATAGAGCTGGTCCAGTGTGCCACGACCGGGACGAAAACCGCATTGTTCCTCCTGAATCCGAGGTTCGACTATCGGCCGGATCCTCCTCTCCAGCACCCTGGAGTAGACCTTACCGGGGAGGCTGAGAAGTGTGATCCCTCTGTAATTGGAGCACACCCTCCGATCCCCCTTCTTAAAGAGTGGGACCACCACCCCGGTCTGCCAATCCAGAGGCACTGTCCCCGACTGCCACGCGATGCTGCAGAGACGTGTCAGCCAAGACAGCCCTACAACATCCAGAGACTTAAGGTACTCGGGACGAATCTCATCCACCCCCGGGCCTTGCCACCGAGGAGCTTTCTAACCACCTCGGTGACTTCAGCCTGGGTGATGGACGAACCCCCCTCCGAGTCCCCAGCCTCTGCCTCCTCATCGGAAGACGTGACAGTGGGATTGAGGAGATCCTCGAAGTACTCCTTCCACCGCCCGACCACATCCCCAGTCGAGGTCAACAGCTCCCCGCCCGCACTGTAAACAGTGTCGGTGAAGCACTGCTTCCCCCTCCTGAGGCGCCGGATGGTTTGCCAGAATCTCTTCGAGGCCGACCGATAGTCCTCCTCCATGGCTTCTCCGAACTCCTCCCAGACCCGAGTTTTTGCCTCTGTGACTGCACGAGCTGCAGCACGCTTGGCCTGCCGGTACCTCTCAGCTGCCTCCGGGGTCCCACTAGCCAACAAGGCCAGGTAGGACTCCTTCTTCAGCTTGACGGCATCCCTTACTTCCGGGCGCCACCACCGGGTTCGGGGATTGCCGCCGCGACAGGCACCAGAGACCTTACGGCCACAACTGCGAGCAGCCGCATCGACAATGGAGGAGGAGAACATGGTCCACTCGGACTCCATGTCTCCAACCTCCCTCGGAATCTGGGTGAAGCTCTTCCGGAGGTGGGAGTTGAAGACCCTACTGACAGAGGGATCCACCAAACGTTCCCAACAGACCCTCACAACACGTTTGGGCCTGCCAGGTCTGACCGGCTTCCTCCCCTGCCAGCGGATCCAGATCACCACCAGGTGATGATCGGTTGACAGCTCAGCCCCTCTCTTCACCCGAGTGTCCGAGACACGCGGCCGGAGATCAGATGACACAACTACAAAGTCGATCATCGACCTCCTGCCTAGGGTATCCTGGTGCCACGTGCACTTATGGACACCCTTGTGCTCGAACATGGTGTTCGTTATGGACAAACTGTAACTAGCACAGAAGTCCAATAACAGAACACCACTCGGGTTCAGATCGGGGAGGCCGTTCTTCCCCATCACCCCCGTCCAGGTCTCACTGTCGTTACCCACGTGGGCGTTGAAGTCCCCCAGTAGAACAATGGAGTCCCCAGTCGGAGCACTATCTAGTACCCCTCCCAGGGACTCCAAGAAGGCCGGGTACTCTGCACCGATGTTGGGCCCGTAGGCCGAGACAACGGTGAGAGACCTGTCCCCAACCCGAAGGCGTAGGGACGCGACCCTCTCGTTCACCGGGGTGAACTCCAACACGTGGCGGCTGAGCTGGGGGCTATGAGCAAACCCACCCCAGCCCGCCGTCTCTCCCCGCGGGCAACTCCAGAAAAATGGAGAGTCCAGCCTCTCTCCAGGAGTTGGGATCCGGAACCCAGGCTGTGCGTGGAGGTGAGCCCGACTATATCTAGCCGGTATCTCTCAACCTCCCGCACAAGCTCAGGCTCCTTCCCCCCCAGCGAAGTGACGTTCCATGTCCCGAATGCCAGAAGCTGCGCACGCGGACCAGGTCGTCAAGGCACTCGCCTTTGACTGCCACCTAGTCCTCTCTGCACCCGACCCCTACGGATCCCTCTGCGGGTGGTGGGTCCACAGGAGGGCGGGCCCACGTCGTCCCTTCGGGCTGTGCCCGGCCGGGCCCCGTGGGCAGAGGCCCGACCACCAGACACTCGCATTCGAGCCCCAACCCCAGGCCTGGCTCCAGGGTGGGGCCCCGGCTGCGCCATACCGGGCGACGTCACGGTCCTTGCTATTGTGCTGTCCATAGGAGTCTTCGAACTGCATTTCGTCTGACCCGTCACCTAAGACCTGTTTGCCATGGGAGACCCTACCAGGGGCATGAAGCCCCAGACAACATAGCTCCTTGGATCTGTATATGCAGTAAATTAAAATAACTATCTTGAATAAAATTGCTCTCTCAAAATGGCTGTACTGAACGTCTTGAAATAGGCCTCTGTCTCTTTAAGAAGCTTTCCGACACGCCCCCTTCAGCACACTGCTGTGGCATCTAAACAACACTACTGTGCGGGGAGGGGGCTCTGCTGAGCTGAGGAGCAGTGGTTGGTGGCTTGGCTGGTGACGAAAAGTCCAGAGGCGTCTCCAGGAGGTGGGGGCGTTCCTAGGAGGACTGAGGCATAGCTACACCTAAAATGGCTGCCGTCCAAGTTTTTACTGATTACTCAAAAATATGTGAATGAGCCAAGGCAACACTCCAGGTATGTGTTTATTGAGGGAATGACATAATAACATGATATAAAGCTTGAAAAAGTCGATTTTACATAATACCCCCCCTTTAACCAAGGAGTGATGTTTGTATTTTAGAACCAGACCTGGGCAATATGGACAAAAATTAATATCAATATTTTGGGGGACTTTCTCAATAACGACGATGACACAATATTTCTGGAAACCATAAGAAATATGTAAAAATCTGCTGCAATTTGCATCCCTTTGTCGCTCAAAACGACTGTACAAAAGGTCCCAGTTATCTTGTGGTCTGTGATGTTCCCTTAGTACCATGTCAGTTCTTAGATTGCCCAGTAGAGGGCACCCTAACCCAGTGTAACTTTAGAGTGAGACTGCAGATATCACAACTTGCTCCTCCTGCTAACCAGCAACCTGCAGACTGGCTCTTTATCTGTGCAAAGGGTGTGTGTTAAGTATGTTCTGAATTTTATTTAGTTGATATAATTGTACAATCAGATGGTTTTGGGTTTGTTTGGAGAATATTAGTTAGACTGGCAGCTGTAGACTGCACACTGTAAAACTAAACCAAGCTAATTGTCCATGCCATGTGCTTTGCAGACATATACAGTGGGTTTGGATTATTAGGCTTTAGATTTGGGTAAAGCCGAACTGGGAAAAATGTGCTTGGTTAAGGCAGGGGTTAAGAGGTTAAACATGTCATTATATATTGCTAAATAAACCTAAACCGAACCTTTTCCTAACTTTAACCTTAATTATTTTCCTGTTTCTAAACTTAAACCTTTTCCAACTCCTGGCCCTAAGCTTAATCAGTTAGATAATGTTCATATCAAACAGTGACGGCATAATAACCGGAAACATAGGCCGGGACCATCCGATGGCATCGTAGACACTTCGTAATATAAACAACTCACATAAAATGATCTAATCATTATAACTTGTTCATTACAAATATGTTCTTTAACAGCATTTCATAAACTAAAACACAAACACTTGGCCACACCAGGAGTGGCCAATTTAGTTTTATAGGGCAACTTTAGATATTCTACCATAGTTTCTGTTCCAGTATTAATCAGTTGCCACTAGCTTTAGCATGCTGTTGCTAGCCGCGGCATCAAAATACGTTTGCGGAGGTTAAAACTAACTCAGCGATTGGATTCTCCAGGTTCTTAGCTTCAAAATGACATACAGCATGTCCATATTCACTGAGGTTTGGTTGGTGAAAGTTGTGTTTTTCTCCATACTGAGATAATATGTTCTCACCTGAGCTTAGACGAGTTGATCATACCTGTCTGGTCTTTGTACGTGCCCTCAGTCATGCAAAACGACCAAAGATGTTGTTAGCATTTGGCCTCTCCCAGTATATTCCTATAGCTCCAAACGGGGTGAAGTTAGAAGCGACCGAGCTCTTCCACGGGCACAAAGACCAGACAGGTACGCATCAACTCGTCTAAACTAAGGTAAGAACATATCTCAGTATGGAAAAACGGTGGCCGGTTCCTTTTAAAGTGTTGAGAGCCAAAACTGGTATCGGTTCAGAAGAAGTATTTTTTCGAGTATCAGCTCCGATATCCAATACCAGTACTGGATCGGTGCATCCCTAAACAAAAAATACATTTGCAATTAAATTTGAGTTAACAATTTTCAACAGACTAAGTAAACAAAGTCCTAAGAGAAGGTGAATCGCATGAGTTTAGTGTTTAGACTTTATGAGTCTGAAAATTGTCCATAACCTCAGGTCCTTCCAGAGTGACCGTCAGACTGAAGCTCTGGCGTGGCCTTGTGTATGAACTGTCTCTTCCAACCTCAGTGATGTTTTGTACCTGAATATACCTGTGATTTTTACTACAGGATTCAGAGATGGCACCAGACTTCTGTGCAGTGCAGCCAAGAAACGAGGACAATTGTTATGGACAATATTGGGACACAAACTCATGCTATTCACCTGCTCTTCTCTTTGTTCACTCTAAGGTCTAAAGTTTTTTTTTTTTTGAAGAACTGTTCATCTACATCTGACAAAAGATAAGCCCCAACAAATACTGTTGAGAAATACTACTATTGTGGTAATACAGTATTATGATGACTAAAATTCTTTTATAAAAACTAGTACTTGACAAAGAGGGAGGTGTGGAGGATGGCAAAAGAAACGAGACAAAGGATTAATTAATGATTTAGAGTACACTTTATTGTTATGTCAGTTACTGTTGCTCAATTATATTTTGGCAATTTGTGTACATGTTGTTTTGAAGTAAGCTTTATTATCAGAATCTTTTATTTTGCAACTGGATTAACATGATTTTTAATGTGACAGGGAAATATACATGAATGAACATCTGCATTGAAACAACAAAAACAGTTGTTAACATGCTGGATTATAGCCACAAGGCTGATTAACTTTTACATTTTGGCTGTCTTAACTTTTTTGTGTTCACACATCATTAGGATTAAAATCGAGTACATGCCACAAAGTAGATTGCAGAAAGTCAGATTTATATATAAAAAAATTGAAATAAAATCATACATGAGACATCACAAGTTTGTTTTCCAGATTCGACACCACAGTTTACATTATTTATGAAATCACAGATTTACACTTTGACAAAAGATTAAATATTCATACATTTAAATTTTAGAATTAAAAGTTAAAGGATAGTTTTATGCAAATGCATTTATTCAGTTTGGGCTTTCATTAGACATAAAAACATATTAGACACAAATAAATGTTTTCCCACCTTTTGTACCCCATGTGACAATCAACCCGAGTGTCCACTTTATAAACAATGTAAGCTAGCTAAATGGCTTAGCATGTTACCTCTAAACATGTTTATGGCTCTAACAAAAGGAAAACTCTCACTACAAAAAAACAAAACATTTAAAGTTTGGGAAAAGGCATAAAAAACAATCTCCTCATGTCTTCTGTCCAAATGAGAAATTGGTTATTGGAAGAGAAGGAGAATACATTTTATGTATCAGTACCAGCATACAGCGCCCTTCTTCAAATTCAAAAGATTTGTATCGTCAATTCATTGATGAATCGAAATTTAAGTTTATCTCAAGTCCTTGGTGTGAGGTGGAGGGCTGTGGTAGAAGCTTGTCCGGCTCTGCCATACTATTCCCATCCATTCCACGCAGGGAAGTTAGTCTGGTCTATTGGAGCAGTTTGAACGGGCCTAACGCGCACAGATTGTCAGTGAAATAAACCAATCAGAAATTAGTGGACATGACGACAGCTGTAGTCCAACTCACTAAATAACAACTGAATATAAACTCACGAGAACGCAGAGGCAAAATCCTCGACTACTTCATCCATGATTAGTTTTGGTAATGTTAATGGTAACTGAACTACAACATAGCGGTGCAGCGAGTGACGTAACCTTGTCTATTCTCTGTGACGGTCGTGATTGGTTCGGCCTTAGCCGCCAATCAGCAACTTGTTTACCGTGTGTGTCCAGACCCGCCTTCTTTCACGCAGAAAAGAAGTGGGTGTGGTTTATCAGGCTAGGTGGACACAAGGAGGGGAGGGAGTTCAGCATCCTGATAGTCTAGTGGATAAAACTGTTCTTCAGTCGACTGGACCTGGCCTATGGATTTTGCATTCTCCTCTCTGAAAGTATTACCTTGAGGAGAGACGAGTGGAGTACATGTCCTTAATGGAGGGGAGAGGGGCTCCAATGATCTTCTCAACTGCGCTGGAGGCTCCTGCGGAAGTGGGATCAGGAATCTACTGGCCACGTGTGCCTTAACGAAGCCCAAACAATGTTAGTAGTGTATCCATTATGGAGTCGTCCTCTTCCTTTAACATTTCTGTATGAGTTCACGGAGCTCTTTCTCTTGAACTTTCAGCAGTGCTTCTTTTTTCTTCTCATCTGTCTCTTTGCTCATTTGTTCCTCATCTGCCTTTATTTTCTCATTAATCCGATTCATATTGCGTTTTTTCTACAGATACACTTCACCAAATCGTTAATGTGTTCCTGTGCTCCTCGATCTTTCTTTCTCTTTCCTTTGAAATTCTTCTTCAGCTTTGGCTCTGGCCTCTTTTTCAGACGCCTTTTTACTGTCTTCTATTTCCTTCTCATGCTTTTTCTTTAACTCCTTCATGTTTTCTTCCTCTTGTTGTTCCTGATTCTGTCTTCTTCTCGTCGCTGCTCTTGATCCTTCAGTCTTTGTTTGTCATATTCTTCACGGAGGTTTTAAGGTATTGTTGTTTCTCTTCATCTTCCTGTTTTCTTATTTGCTGCCACTCTTCCCTTTCTTTTTCCCACTTCTCTCTCTCCTGATCCATCTTTCTCCTGCTCTCCTGTAGTTTTTGTTCAATTGCTTCTTTTGACTCTGATTCAGATTTGATTTTTTCCTCCAGCTTTTTTGTCTTTGTTCCAATTCCTGACGCTGATGTTCCTCCTGTTCTTCTCTTTCTCTCTTCTTCTTCCCTCTTTTCCTGTTCTTTCTTTCGCAGCTCCTGTTCCATCTTAATCTTTTCCTCCTTTTCTCTAAGTTCCTGTTCCCTCTCTTTTATTTCTGTCTCCATTTGCTCTTTTGTTTATCCATTTCTTGTTTTATTTCTTCCATTTCCTGTTTATATTTTCTCTTCATCTCCTCCTTCAGCCTCTCCTCTTCTACTTTAATCTTTTCCTCCTTTTCTCTGAGCTCCTGTTCTCTCTGTTTTCTGTCTTTCTCTGTTTGTTCTTTTGTTTTTCCATCTGCAGTTTAATGTCTTCCATTTCCTGTTGATATTTTCTCTCCATTTCTTCTTCTTGTTGTTTCCTGATTCTGTCTTCTTCTCGTCGCTGCTCTTGATCCTTCAGTCTTTGTTTGTCATATTCTTCATGGAGGTTTTTAAGGTATTGTTGTTTCTCTTCATCTTCCTGTTTTCTTATTTGCTGCCACTCTTCCCTTTCTTTTTCCCACTTCTCTCTCTGCTCTTCCATCTTTCTCCTGCTCTCCTCTAGTTTTTGTTCAATTGCTTCTTTTGACTCTGATTCAGATTTGATTTTTTCCTCCAGCTCTTTTTGTTTTGTTCCAATTCCTGACGCTGGAGTTCCTCCTGTTCTCTTCTCTTTCTCTCTTCTTCTTCCCTCTGTTCCTGTTCTTTCTTTCGCCGCTCCTCTTCCATCTTAATCTTTTCCTCCTTTTCTCTGAGCTCCTGTTCTCTCTGTTTTCTGTCTTTCTCTGTTTGTTCTTTTTGTTTTTCCATCTGCAGTTTAATGTCTTCCATTTCCTGTTGATATTTTCTCTCCATTTCCTCCCTCTCTCTCCTCATCTCCTCTTCCTTCTCCTTCATGATTCTCTCCATCTCTTTTCGCTGCTCCTCTTCCATCTTAATCTTTTCCTCCTTTTCTCTAAGTTCCTGTTCCCTCTCTTTTATTTCTGTCTCCATTTGCTCTTTTTGTTTTCCATTTCCTGTTTTATTTCTTCCATTTCCTGTTGATATTTCTCTTCATTTCTTCCTCTTGTTGTTTCCTGATTCTGTCTTCTTCTCGTCGCTGCTCTTGATCCTTCAGTCTTTGTCTGTCATATTCTTCACGGAGGTTTTTAATGTATGTTGTTTCTCTTTATCTTCTTGTTTTCTTTTTTGCTGCCACTCTTCCTTTTCTTTTTCCCACTTCTCTCTCTGCTCTTCCATCTTTCTCCTGCTCTCCTGTAGTTTTTGTTCAATTGCTTCTTTTGACTCTGATTCAGATTTGATTTTTCCTCCAGCTCTTTCTGTTTTTGTTCCAATTCCTGACACTGATGTTCCTCCTGTTCTCTTCTCTTTCTCTCTTTCTTCCCTCTTTTCTGTTCTTTCTTTCGCTGCTCCTCTTCCATCTTAATCTTCCTCCTTTTCTCTGAGCTCCTGTTCTCTCTGTTTTCTGTCTTTCTCTGTTTGTTCTTTCTGTTTTTCCATCTGCAGTTTAATGTCTTCCATTTCCTGTTGATATTTTCTCTCCATTTCCTCCCTCTCTCTCCTCATCTCCTCTTCCTTCTCCTTCATGATTCTCTTCATCTCTTTCCTGTTGTTCTCTTTCAGCATTTGACTGATTCTTGTAAACAGCTCTTCACGTGTGAATTCTTTCTGGTTTGGATCATCAGTGCTGTTTATGTAAAGATATCTGTATTTACATTGGATGATCATGTCCTTTATATATTGGTTATCATGATCCTTCTTACCCATAAAGGGAACATAATTAAGTACTTTCTGCATGACCCCTGTTTCTGCTTGTGCCATGGAGATCAGCCCCAGTGATTGGTCGAAGGCCTTGTCACTGCAGATCTGCAGGACTGAATACAGTTTGTACAGTGTACAGTGTTCCTCAGTGAAGTCTTCAGGCTGTAGAACCAGCAGAAACACAAGAGGACCTCTCAGACGCCTAATGCAGTCTGTAACGTTAGCTATGTCCATGTCCTGCAGATCTGGAGTGTTGACCACAGTGAGGGGCTGGTTATGGCATCTCGCCTTCGTAAGTCTGAAAGTTTAGTGGTTTAGTCTCTGTATTTATCACAGTCTTCTTCAACAGGAGGTTCCCCACAGAACTCCTCAGACTCCAGCTGTTTCCCAGGAGAATCAGATTCAGCCCAGACCCTGGAATGACAAAATAACATGAGGTAGTTATTACACAATATTACAAATCACTCTTTTATATTTATTTTATTTAACTTTTATTAACCAGAGATAAATCTCTTTTCCGAGGGAGACCCGGTCATATGTCCTTGTCATAAGGTAATCATTGCGCTTAAAAATAAATTGTAAACAAAATCTTTTGGCCCTAATTGTGTCAAGGAATTTTGAGAAAACGGCAGCAGCAACAACTCTAGGAACACAGAATATAACATCTGCTCTTTGAGAAATGTTATTACGATGCAATATACAGGAGAAACTTGGCAAATTTAATATCGTTCAAAAGTTCATTTATTTTATTATTAGTAAATGTCTCCATTGTGAGATCAATAACGGCTTATCTTATATTTCTGTAATTCAACTTAAAATGTGAAACTAATATATGATATAGACTCATTACATATGACAAGCCTTTATTTGTTATCAATTTAATGATTGTGGCTTACTGTTAGATTTGTGTTCTCATATGTACTTTTAGTGCATTTTATTGTGAAATGTATTGACCTTTTAAGCGGAAGGTTTACTATGCAACTACTTTCTTCAATGAAGGTACTTGAGTCATCCTCTGTACTCAGTAGTTGAAGTCTCGAACGTTTCGCCTCTCATCCAAAAGGCTTCGTCAGCGGACAAGCAAAGGCATAGCCAAGGACATACCGCCTTTGCTCTGCCCAATCCCGTCAGACCTTGGAAGCTAAGCAGGAAGGGCCTGGTCGGTACTTGGATGGGAGACCGTTTGGTAACACCAGGAAGCCTAGAGAATGTAGTGAGTGAGTGAGTGGTTGGTGGTGGTTGAAGGGGCCGATGACGAAGACTGGTTGCCTCGCTTCCGTCAGTCTACCCCAGGGCAGCTGTGGCTACAATAGTAGCTTAACACCACCAAGTATGGAGTGAATGCATAATGCAATGTAAAGCGTCTTTGAGTGTCCAGAAAAGCGCTCTATAAAACCGATGCATTATTATTATTATTATTATTATTATTAAAGTCCCACTCTGCCCGCAGCTTAGATAAAGACCACAGGGAGGAGTTGGGGTTGGCCCGGCTCCTCCCCTCTAATCACAGCTACTCTCACCTGTGGGTAAACACCTTTGAAGTAGAGCGTCTCTAACGACCTGCTCCCCCCAGTATCGGTCAGTCCCGTCCTATTCATAGATGATCACTGCTAATCACCGGCCTATTGTTCTTTTGTTAGCTGAGGTATCGTCTCCTTGGACTGGCCGTGCCCCGTCGGCTTTCCCCGAAGGAGATTGGAGTAAAGTGAAGCAAGATTAAATCTGAGCTCACCATTCCGGTTCATGGAGGGATTTTCTTTCTTGACAAAAATAGCTTATTTTACTCCTCGTTCAAACAACGTTCTTCTTTAGCTTCTGAAGTTTCTCTGATACCCCGGCTACATACGGCACTGCCACTCCCTTTCTTCTGGGCTCTGTAGTCTGTCTGTCCTGTTCTTTGGGTCTTCCTGCCCTTTGTGCTTTAGTGAAAGACCAGTTAGGATAGCCACAGTCTCAGAGGGCTCTCTGGACATGTTGCTCCTCTTTGGTCTTTCTTCTGCACTGGTAGGCACCTCTTTAGCTCTATGTCTGAGTGTCCTAATGACCCCTAGTTTGTGTTGGAGTGGATGGTTTGAGTCAAACATCAAATACTGGTCAGTATGAGTTGCCTTCCTGTAAACCTCTGTCTGCAGGTGTCCGTTTTCCCCTATGATAACTTTACAATCTAAAAGGCAAGTGTTTCTCCTTAGCGTCCTCCCGAGTAAATTTAATGTTAGGGTCCACAGCATTGATGTGATCTGTAAAAGGTGCCACTTCCTTCTCTTTAATTTTGATCCACGTGTCATCTACATATCTGAGCCAGTGGCTGGGTTTGTTTCCTGGGTATGAGGCCAAGGCCTTCCTCTCCATTTCCTCCATGTAGAGGTTAGCCACTATGGGTGAAACTGGAGAGCCCATTGCACAGCCGTGGATCTGTCTGTAGACGTTGTCCCTGAACTGGAAATATGTGGTGCTAAGACAGATCTCTAGTATGGCAATGTGGTCAGGAGTGAGCTGGGTCCTGAGATGTTCAAATCTTGGGAAATCTTTGTATAACTTAACGCTGCTTTACACTTCTCCACAGCTTTATCCTGACCTCTCTGGTGTGCTCCTTGGCCTTCATGATGTTTAGTGACCAATACACTCTGACCACAGCTCTGAGGCCCTCACAGAACAGCTGGAATTATACTGAGAGTAGATTACGCACAGGTGGCCTTTATTTAAAGAGTACCTAAACGGGCGTGCCAAAGCCTTTCCCATCCACAAACAAAAGTCAAAAATTGCCGCAAAGAGGCAGTCTCTGAAGTTTGGGGGTGACATGCAGGGGGTGAGTGTGTGGGCCTTGATTGACCTCGACATTTGCATTGGCACAATCACAGCAGACAGATTACGTGGGAGGGACTTGGTTATAAACCACAGGTACAGGGGCGGACAATGGGCAGCACCTGATGACGATGTGTGGAGCTGTGGCCGTGGACACGTCTCCAGTCAATCAGAAAATTCTAATTTAGTAGCAGAGTTTACCCTGAAGGGGGCGCAACCGTTTTCAGGCCAAAGTTAGGATTTGACACATGTTTGCGCTATACCAGGGGTCGGGCAAGTTGGCTTGGCTTCGGGCCAATATTTTTTTACGCCGATAGTGGCGGGCCAGCCGGTCAATTGATAAAAAAAAAAGATTTATTCATGCATGGATATTCAATACTAGATAACCTAAAACTATACATATTTTTTATTTAAAAATAAATATTGTTTGAAACAATACTATCCCCGAGTCTGTCGGATTTTCGCGGGTTACACAGCACTAGCAAAAAATAAAGTTAGCATCACAAACATGTCGCTTTCCAAAGGACAAAAAAGAAAAATGGACAGTGAAAACAGATGTTTCAGGGAGGAATGGAGACAAACATATGGTTTCATCCTACTGGATATGTGAATGCCAAACCTCTGTGTCTCATCTGCAACGAGGTCATCTCCGTTTGCAAAGAGTACAATATTCGGCGACATCACGAAACGAAACATGGGTCATTCAGTGCGTCCTTTCCACTTCAGTCTGAGTCAAGGCGTCTCAAAATCACTGCTCTTTATGACAGTTATGTCCGGAGCAGCAGGGTCCTGGTTCGAGGCTGACCACACAGGAAAAGGTTTCCAGTGCCTCGCTTAAAGCGTCCTGGATTTTGGCCTGGCATGGGAAGCCTTTTACTGATGCGGAGGTTATGAAGGATGTGATGGTGTCCGTGTTGCAGGAGCTGTCCACGGATAAAACTGCTGATGCACTGATCTCTTCTGTAAAACAGATGCCCCTCTCTGCACGCACTGCTGTACGGTGTATCGAAGCACTGTCCTCAGACATACATGGGGAAATAACGCGCGCTCTCCATAAGGCTGATCATTATTCCCTGGCTATTGACGAAAGCACAGACGCGACGGACGTGGCACAATGTGTGTTTATGTTCGATATTTTGATGACAAGTCAGTCTCATTTCAAGAAGAACTTCTTTTTCTCATCCCATTGGAAGGTAGGCCAATGGCGACATACTGTTTGCCAAACTCGAGGAGCAGTTTAGGGAGAATTCGTTACCCCTTGAGAAGGTTAAGTTTATTGTGACAAACGGCGCTCCATCTATGGTTGGAAAGCGAAGAGGTTTGGTGAGCAGACTCAAGGAAGTTGCCCCTAACATTCAGGCGCTCCATTGCCTTATCCACCAAAGTGTGCTGTGCGCAAAGCTGAGTGGTGAGCTCAAGACAGTCATGGACAAAGTGATGCGCATCATTAATTATATCCGAGGAACATCAAGCACCCAACACCGTCTTTTCAGGCAACTATGACTGAGTCCGAAGAAGCAAGCCATGGTGATTTGCTGCTGCACAATGACGTGCGCTGGTTAAGCAAGGGGCGAGCCTTAGAACGCATGTGCGCACTTCTCACTGAGATCAAAACCTTTCTTCAAATGAAAAATAATGCAATTGCCGCAGAGCATCTTGCACAGCTTGAGGACAAATCATTCATGGCCAATGTTGCTTTTTTGACCGATATATTTGGCCACCTCAACCAGCTCAATCTGCAGCTACAAGGGCGAGGGAAAATAATTGTGGACATGGTAGAGAAGTTGGAGTCGTTTATCAAGAAGCTAGAACTGCACGACTCCTGCATTTTCCGACATTAAAACCGCATGCGCCAAAACAAGTGACAGAAGCGATGGTGAATTTTGTCAGACATGTGCGGGAAGAATTCCTTTCAAGATTTGAGGACTACTCTTGCCCAAAAGAAATATTTGCGTTCGTGCGTGATCCATTAAGTGTCCAAGTAAACCCTGAGTTCTCTACAATAGTGAAGAAAGCACTAGCATCACTAGACGAGGCAACATTTGAACTGCAGCTGACAGAGTTTCATACATCGTTCCAAGTGCGCACAGCTCTCCAAATGTGCAGTCCTGTGTGCGTTCTGGCTCTCCTGCCCTGAAGATTATAGTGAAGTTAAGAAGCTCGCTTTTTATGTGCTGACAATGTTCCCGTCGACCTACACGTGTGAATCAACATTTTCTTCAATGATGCAATAAAACCCATGAAAGAAACAGACTGACACACAATAACCTGGAAAATGCCCTGCGCCTGAAAGTCACGTCGTTAACACCAGACTTCAAAAAGATTGTGGAAGAGGGAAAATTCCAGTATTCCCATTGAGTAAGTTTAATAGCCATACAACGCAATAATTGTAATTTATAATCCATTACTAATTGTAATTATTTAATGTTTCTTAGGGTCCCAGTTCATCCTGAGAGCAACTATACGTCCTCATGATTTTCAGCGAGTCCTTTTATATTGTTCAGCTTTCGTTTAATAAACTTTTCAAGAAAAAAAGTCATTTGGTTTAGTTAATTCCAGAGGCCATGCATGTGAATATGCTTGAATGGAAAATAATAAATACAAATAGTTCATCCTCTGACAAAAGCTTTGCTCCTTTATGTTTATTATCAGCGCATTTGGCGAAGGATTTTTATTGCAGTTTAATTAAACACTAAGCACAATTAGGTATTGGGTAGCCTACTATGAAAAGCATCTTCATTTAATTTAACTTTTTCCAATTATTTTCTCCATTGTAACTACTTTAACATTAATATTTTTGTAATAAACTTGTGCGGATTGAAGAGATCTCTTTCAAGATACTGTAACTTCAAACAAGGTACTGCATGACTGGTGCAAATTGTTAAAGATCTCTGTAACCAAGACGAGTTTCCCACGCTGTCTCCATGTGCCCATCACTGTGTTTCAACCCTTTCTGAGTGAGTGAATGTTGCACGGGCGGCACGCGACTTTTTGACCCTGCAGTTTACGCAGTCCGTCGCCAGACGTCAGTCTTAAGGGGGCATATGAAATCCACGAGGGGCCATCAAAAACGTACTCTACTTCGTTAGTGCTTTTGGGACCATGTTTTGAATAAACAGGAGTAGCGCGTGGCTCGTCAGTGCTGTGGGGCGTCCACTTTCAGTCTTTTTCAAGCCTTCAGTCTTAAAACGCACACTTCGAAACAAATACTTGGGGTCTTTTCCACGCACTTTCAGGCGCTTTGTAGTAAAAATAAGATTGCTGTACCAGCCCCAGTGGCGCAAAGGGCATATGCAATAATGCCTTGCATAGGGGCCGCCGGAAGGACGGGGCGCTATAGGATGGGTCGGGTCGCGACGAGTCGTACAGACCGGCTCTTCTTAACTGAACGAATGAGAGTCTGAGTCTCATCCCGCTGAGCGTTTTTTTTTTTTCTTAAGTTTACCATGTAATCAAGCTCACGTGCACCGGTCTGCCGCTACCACTCACCTCAGAGAGAAAGGAGAGAGAGAGGAGACGGGATAGAGAAAGGGGAAAAGATAAATGGGTCGTGGGAGAGAGAGAGAAAGTGTTGCAGCCTTAGCCCGTGCGCGAGAACCGACCTGCCGTTTACAAAACAAAATAACAAACTCTACAAAAACATATACTCATCCAATTGAATGTAATCAGCGCATCTTAGCTGTAAGTCATTTGTTTATTTTGAGAACATTCCGATTCATATGTCGGTGTTATGGTTAGATTAGAGTTACGCTGGGTTTTGTGGAGTGAAAAGTAAACGTGCATCACAACGCGCGGATTATTCAGCTGGCCGGCGATACGTCGCCTTCCTCATGTATGACGGCTCATTTTAAAACGAGCAACAAAAGCAGTAAAGAGAAGTCCTGCTAAGTTTGGACTTCAAGTGATGTCTGGAGTCTGAATCCCTCTCTCATGTGAGGCTGCAGGAGCCTAAGGAGCAGGAACAGGGCGGAGCTACAGGACTCTGAGGGACTGGGGGAGAAACACTAAGGATTTTAACAGTAATAAAAAGTACGTGTGTGAAACTAAGACCACACCTTTAACAATATGTGGACACTGATTAATATAAGTCATATAATAGCAATGGGAAAAAAATCTAAGGTTCCTTTCATTCTTTCTTGATTATAGTTGTGATTTGTGCAGGGACGTACTCAAAAGGCTCATGTTAACGCAGCCCAAGAATGAAAATTTCTCGCTAATTTTGTCTGAAAAGTTAAAGTTATTGTTGCCATTTGGGATGCCAAAAGAGCCGGCTCTTTTTAGGTACAGCCAATCCAAATGATCTGGTTCACCAAAAGAGCCGGGAAAATCCCCATCACTCGAATACGATAGAGAAGAAAAAAAGTATTTAATATATCGACTTCAGCGCGAAAGGGACAGCAGCCGTCATAGGCCCATTTCCTCATTAGCTGGTTTTGTTTGCGGTGGTCTCTAGATCGGGCAGGAAGTGCAGAAAAACATGCATTAAGTATACGTATCTTTGCCAAATTTCTGTGCGTGTGTGCGTGGCGGGGGGGCACAAGCTCTTGGGGTGACGGGTACGGCGTCCTATGGCCGCCCATAGCGACGGGTATGAGTTTACGCACAGCGTTAAGCAGGGCCTGGATGAGGTTAAAGTATACGGGATCGACAAACCACAACTTAACTAGAAGTTAGGCTACGTTAGATTGGAAATGCAAAAGTGGATGGTGTTTGTGCCAAACATTAGCAAAGATCAGGCGCAAGAACATTTCCCGGATAAAGAGCAATTTAAGTCTCTGTCTAGCTTTTTTTTTCCAAAATCTTTGGCGGGTCCAAAAAATCATTGGCAACGGCCAAAAATTGTCCCCCGGGCCGGACGTGCCCGACACTGCGCTATAAATGGTCAGAATAATGTCAGGGACCGTATCTCTCTCTGAAAACGCCATTGAGACAGTTTACAGTTAAAAAAAACTTGATTTGGTGTTTAGTTGCTCTTTAATGTTTAGGGCAAGGTGTGAACATTTTCAGTCCATTAGGAATGTTATAAAGGCATATTAATGCACTGCAAAATTGCTGGTATGAATACTTATGACGCCCACTTTTCCCTTTCTAATTTTTTGAAAATAATCAAAATCATGTATCATTCTTGGCTTCACTTTCAGCAGTTGTCTGTTACTCTCTTTGTGTGAACTTATCAGTAAAAAATTCAATTATACATACTACATATATATATATATATATATATATATATATATATATATATATATATCTGTTCCAGCAGATCCCAGGAATATACACCAGACATTTCGGTCAGAAAAGTGCAGTTCTAGGAACAGCAAAGATAATGCACCAGAAACCTCAAGGCTCCCAGGCCTCTGGTAGATAAGCTTTTGCAGGTAGCAGGCCTAAATGTGGAACTTCCCTCCCTGTGAACATTAGACAGGCTACTTCAGTTTGAGAGCTTCAAAACTCTGTTAAAGACTTATCTTTTAGCGGCAGGCTTTTTACACAAGATGAGCAGATTTTTCATTTTTACAGTTTACATATTTACTTTTCAATCGTGTTAATATTGTTGTGTTTTTGTAGTGTTGTATTATTGTACGTGTACAGCATTTGGCAGTGACTGGTTTTTGTAAATGTGCTTTATAAATAAATCTTGACCTTGGTAGAGACCGATCACGGAGGGTGAGGAAGAGTTTATAAATATTATATATATAATATCAAAGCTAGTATCAATCGCTAACTGAATTATATAGCTATTAATTCAGTATATTATTGTTCAATAAAGAACATTGCCGTAAAAAAGTAATAAATAAAATACTAAGATGAAAAAGGAATGATAATAATAAGCAGAAGAAGGCAATGTTCATGTTGTGCAATCTGATTGGCCAGACTTCTAGGTGGCAGAGCCAGTGTGATTGGATAGTTTTTCCTGAAGGCAAATTTGATGTCAAAAGACAGATTTGATCAAACACAGCCGCCAGAGGTGGGATAGTAGCCAACTATTGTGAACATACGTCCCGAAAATTCGGACAGTCCTGAAATCCAGGCCTCGTCCGAAGTGCCGACCCAAATGTTCGAAAAATATTTTTAGAAGTGGAAATGGCTGTGTGCGCTCTTAATATGGAAGAGTGGCTTTGATCTGGACGAGCTCTAAAACAAAAACTCCGCGGCTCCCTGAAGGAATGTTCTAAAGTAAGGGTCCCCATTCAACGTGAACCTAGGCCCCGCCATCATCACTCCAAATTGTTATTAAAAATATGCTCAATCATTGTGCCTCTGGTGAAAGGACTTTTTTAAGTGCCATAGAATTCTTTTAATCTTACACAGTGGGTAATGGCCCCTCTCATGAAAAAGGGCATACAATCTTGATCTCGTGTTGTCTCATGGTTTAGAAATTGTAGGCATTGATAATCTTTGTAGTCACGCAGATATCGGACATTTGCCAGTTTGTTTTACTAACACTTCTGTGCGCGCCAGCTAAACCCGTCTGCGGACGCTTGGCGCGCTCATGCGGCGGCGTCAATGAGCCCGCTCGACAGGCAGAAGAATTCTCAAATCTCTTACTCATCTTGTGCCCTAACACTGGGGACTATCACCTTGTTCTGTAGAGAGAGGTCACTAGCGAGCGTTTAATAGTCTACGATGCTCCGTCCATTTTAGACCCTGCTTGCTCCTTTGAAAAGTTAAATCTAAGGTCGTGGTCTGAGCATGGTTGAAGCATGACTCTACTGCGTGGCGGCACGCTTAGCGTGAATGTAGCTAGCGTGGTCCGCAGAGAGGAGTGGAAAAAGGCAGCAGGCTTCACAGTTTCTTTGGGGCATTTTGCGAGACTGTTATCAAATTATGCAAGAAAGCTGTGAAGTGTGGGCTAAAGCCTGAGTAGCATGTCAAACTTAGATTTCAACAAAATCGTGCAACAGACCCAAAGTTCTGTTTGAATGTTTTAAATAGACTTGTGAATGCTAATTGACTCAAACTATGTGTCGACAGTTCTCAACATTGTATGAAACCATTGTTCTGACATTTTTTGTTGGACAAGATAACTGCTATTAGTGACTGCAACCTCGTTCTTTCAAAGTGGTTGATCCTCTGTACTTCTGTGTGTTCACTGTGGCTTTAGAGCATGTTTGAAACCTGTGTCCCTTAGCGCACCTTTCTGATGTTGTGCATGAAATTAGAAGAGCTTCCATTTGTGGCTTGATTTGTCTCCCCTCCTAAACTGGCTCAAGATGTGCTTTGGGCGCGAATTGGCTCATATACTGGCAATTATATAATTCCTCACTAGACATCAAGGCTGTTTTCAAGTTCCTTTAAACATGCTGTGTTTCAGCCTCTGCTTAAGAAGCAAAACCTTGACTCTGAAGTCCGGCAAACTACAGACCAATTTCTATTGGCCTTTCTTATCTAAAAATCTTGGAAAAACAGTTTTTTGCTCAAAATACAAAACTTATCTGGATGCAAATGGCAATTTTTAGAAAAATTTCAATCTGGCTTTAGACGTTACGTCAGCAGCACGAGACTGGCACTCTTAATGATTTTAAGTGACTTATTTTAACTGTTGATTCAGGGCGGCTCCACTGTTTTGGTGCTTTAGATTTAACTGCGCATTTGACAACGGTCAACCCATGAAATATTGCTTTCACGCCTCCAAAATCAGTGTGGCATATAGTACTGCCTTAAGTTGGTTAGATCGTACCTTGAAAATCGAATCTTTGCCGTCCACGCTTGGTCCTTACCCTCTGGAGCTTCCCACGTCAAGGGCAGTGGAGTGCCCGCAGGGCTCCATTGGGCCCCCTAATTGTTTTCAATGTATATGCTGGCCGCAATTGGGTTCAATTTTTCAGAAAATTATAAATTGACTTTCATTGTTTCTGAGACGACCTGCAAAATGTATATGCCTTTGAGAGGCAGGCAAGCAAACAGTGTCAAGTTGTTTGATTGTTTACAGGAAGTGAAGGACTGGATGGCTCAAAATTGTTTAAAAAGCTTAATGACTCTAAAACTGAAATTGTTGTATTGTACTTCATGGTGATGCCACTGCTATGGGCCCTTTGAATATCTATTGTCACGAGTCTGCTAGGATCTTGGGTGTTTTGGACAGTTCGTTTAAATTTGACAGACAAAAAGTTCAGCTCGTCAAAAAATAAGCTTTTGCAAGCTGCGTTGCTCAGCAAAATCAAACCCTAATTTGGGCCTCATGGTGACCTGGAGCTTGTCATTCATAGTGCTTTTATTACGTGTCGCTTAGATTATTGTAATCTGCTCTGGTATCTGTGGGCTCAATCAAACCTCCAATCCGTCGTCTGGCAGTTGGTTCAAAACGCAGCGCGCGTTTGCTCACAGGGAAGCGAGGAAACGTGAGCAGCATAACACTGTTTGGCCTCTCTGCACTGGCTTCAGTCAGCTTTAGGATTCATATTCAAGATACTGTTGATGGTTTTCAAAATGTCTGAATGGTTGGCTCCATGCTACATCCTTCGGAGGCTTTTGTTATCGTGATCTCAGGTCGAACATTGAGATCCTCCCAATCAAATGACTGCTGGAGGTGGCCCAATAGCTAGCGTAAAAACGCAGAAGAACCGACTTTTGCGCGTACGGCTCCGAGAGTCTGGAACAGGCGCTTCCCGTAAATGTCAAATGGCCCAGTCCATTCATGTTTTTAATCGTTGTTGAAAACTCATCTTTTTGCTTTGGCTTAACACAAGCTGACAGATCCCATGTTTTTATTATTATTGTTTCCTGTTGTATATTTTGTGACTTGTTTTGTACTCTTCAATTGTACTTTATAATGTTTGTTGTAACAGCACTTTGGCGGTTGTTGCTGTTTTTAAAAGTGTGTCTACAAGTAATAAATCAAAGTTGACATTTGACATTGACATTTGTGTGCTGTAAATAAAATTTCCCGTTGTGCGATCGTTTTTAAACTATTACAAACTTAGAGCCTTCCGGCTGATCCAACTTCCCTACGCTTTACAGAGAACATCACGGAACGCCAGTAACTGACTGCACTTTTATCAAACAAAATGAACAACTCAAGTCCTCGGCTACGCAAGCGCGTGGTCATCTCCGCACTGAAGCACGAACGCCCCGCCCACAATTAGAATTCTTAGCCTTGAATATGGGCCCATAACCGAGAAACAAACTTCATGAACTCCAATTTCAGGGCAACTCATGCTGGTCACTCCAATAGCCAACATATTTATCAAGTAAGAGTACATGACTAGGTGGGGGGTGAAAAATTTAACCTCAAGTACAGTAAAAAGTAGTGACACCAAACAATTACTCAGTAAAGCCGAAAAAAAAAAAAAAAATTGAATACTAACGTTTGAATGTAAAAGTCCGATTTATTTCATGGCCATAAATGGTTTGAACCAGAGACATAAAATCCTGTGGAAATTGTGATATTTAACAAAGAAAATTCCAAGAAAATGGCATAACGATTTTGACTCAAGTAGAGATAAAAAGTATTGTATGATAAAACTACTCATAGAAGTAGGGTCCTACACTTTCTTCAAAAGTTACTCAAGCATGTTAAAGATAAAAAAAATAGAATATCTTAACAAATTATTTGGATATAGCAACGGTATTGTTGGAAATGTAATATTTTCTTCGTAGTTCGTGTTACTAGTCAGACAGAGTGGGAAGTAACCACGCTCTGTAACTGTACTTAAGTAAATTTTTCAGGTATCTGTACTTTAAGCTTGATATTTATTTTCCTGACGACTTTTACTTTACTCCTACTTTTGAAACGCAAGTATCTGTTACTTTCTACCTCCTACATTTTCAAACGGGCTCGTTATCTTTTCTTTAGATCACGCGCTGTTTTCTTTCTTTTCTTTCCCACTCAGGCGGGCCGCGCGGCACCCCGTCTCGTCAGCGGCGCGTGCCAGGCGGCAGATTTGTTTTTTGTGCTTTGGTTTCGTATTTAAGAAACAGAACGCATCTCGCCGCACACCCGGGGCGAAGCCTGCTGAAGTAAACGCGCTGAATGTCAGATCAGCGGACGCGTATAGAGGCAAAGCGACCAGCGTCACCAGGGCGGAGGTGAGAGATGAGCGCGCACGTGCGCAGCGTGGTGCCGGACAGACAGATGAACATAGCCAAATACTGACCCGTTTGAACACGCGGTCCTGCTGTGATTTAGTGTGAGATCACTGGCACAGGTCCGCAAACTGTTCTAAACCCCAAACTTCAGAAATAGAGACTTAATTCTGGCCTTGTGGTCTGCTGTGAATATGAATGCAAAGGGAGTTTCGAGATAAATACAAGGCGCATTGGCTGGATATAAGCGGATTTGGGGTGGGGGTTTTTTATTTGTTTTACTAATATTAATTTAATCTTATATTATCACAGGTTTGTGTCCTTTGAGATCCATCAGTTTGAGTATGATAATGACTCTGAATAAGTCAGAGACACCTGTTTCAAAACACAAACCAATATGGGGCTCCTAAGACTGCGGCAGTACATCGGCAGTCTTTTACACTTTTCAAAAATAATTAAATAAATGTTTGAAAGCATAAAGAAAAAAGACAGGAAAAAAACAAAGCAACAAAAGTTCGACCGTGCAGATTGTTGTTGTTGTTCTCGACATATAAGCTTCAACCAGCACATATGAACAAGCTTAAATTGAGTAAAATATAGAGACCTGAATAAGAGCCGTAAAGCCATCTGGAATAATGTTTTAATCGCGTTTCGTCGACTGTTTTTACTTTGAACTTAAGTACATTTTTGATGAAGTCTTTTGTACTTTTAACTTAGTAACTAGTTGCAGCTGGCACTTTACTTTTACGGGTGTACAGGCCAGAGTTGTACCCCCCATCTGGACTATAAGCCCGGGTATAAAAGGCCTAGGCCATAAATACCCGGGGTATATTATTTGGCCTAGGCTATTTCCCTACCCCCCCAGGCCAGATTTATACCCCCAATGATAACAGTTATGTTAAGTTGATATAGAATTATACAGTAGCTTTAGGGGGATAGGTGGGTTGTCCTTTAACCAGAAGGTTGGCCAGTTTTCACAAATCCATGCTCCTGCAGGTACACGGCTTTGTTGTGTCCTTGGCAAGCACACTTTACACTACCTGTGGGGGCATGATATAAATGCAGTGTGTGAGTCAAGTCAAGTGAAGTCAAGTGAAGTGAAGCACCACCGCCCACCCCTATCATCCGCACTAACCGCCGGACCCTGGGGGAAAGCAGCCTTTGCCATCGCCGCCCCCACCCATTTGGAAGTAACTCCACAGACCCCATAGACTCTGACTCACTACCTTTACCTCAAATCAATAACTGCAAAACCCACCTGTTTCAAACTAGCTTTTCCGTAAAGCCCTTTTTTTTTGTTTTATTTTTGTTGTTCCCCATGTAAAGCGTCTTTTGAGTGTCCAAAAAAAGCGCTATATACAATTGATGCATATTATATTATATCTGTCCACTAAAAATGGATAAACATTCTGATTTTGAGCCACTAAACTCAGCTCTTCCTCTGTGTGGAGTGAGCGCTGTGTTCTGGCCTCTTTCAACAATAAATCCAGAAATTTTGTCGTCTCTGCGCACAGTTACTGTAAATGGTAGCACTGCGGATGCCTATAGCTGACCTATTAGTTTGGGTACATAGTGTATACACACTTTGAGCGTGGCTTTAATGGGCGAGACGCGTTAACACATTGTCAGAATATTGTAATGATAAATTGTAATAGAAGGAAGTTTATTTGAGGAAGAAGTGCACACTGACAAAAGCATGGCACAAACTAATACGACAGGGGTTAGTTAGAAAATGCTGTTTCTTCAGTGTATATTTGCACTTGTATTGTAAACGTGTGTCTATACTGTATTTGAGCATTTTACCCATCTAGTCATTGATTACATTTGGCAGGCCAACACTCTTGAAGGCTAAGCAGCCGGTTTTTTGAAGCTCTGCTCTTCTATATGGGTCCATAGGAATCTTTAAAGCTGTACGTATTGAGAACATGTGCTAGCATGAGGCCGGCGTTGTTTGATGTGGCCGCACGGGCTCTCATGTTAATGCGTCTGGGCCAGTCACAATGAGAGGAAACGTCCCGGAGTTGTGATTAGGAAGGAAAACGCCACCCTCTCCTCAATCTTCTCTGTCCCGCTGCCTTCCTGCTCCTTCAGTTCCCTTGTCCTCTTTAAGTCCCGCCGCCGCAAAGAGAAGTACTATTATGGTGCCGTGTGGGGAAAGCGCTCGTTCGTGTATTGTTGTGGCATGGCGCCGCGGGCCTGGGTCAAGCTGTTTAAAGTGCACTACATAATGTGGACGCATTGTTTTGGATGATTAGTGAAGCAAACTCCACTTGTTAATATTTTTGTGCTCTTAGTTAAGTTTAATAAGATCATTGCCTCCCATTTAATCAAAACTGTTGGAATGTAAAATCCAGCGTGAATGAAAGTGCGATCATGTTCTAAATATATACATCTAATAATTTTATGTGCTGGAATAATAAATTAACTTCCCTTTTGCCTCCTTTAAAGCCTGCACATAGTTTGCTTGCGTATATTCCCACAGCTCTGTTACATGCAGCTCTGTCTCGGAGGCTGAAGTGCATTGTGCCTCTGATCAAACACTTCATTACGAAATCCTGAACAACACAGTAAATATTTGCAGCCGCTCTTATCTGGGATCTTATCTCGTGTCAACTCCGGTCGCTCCACATGACTCATCAGCGCCTTCATTTTTTCTAATGGCTTTAGCTGCTCGACTGATTCGCAATGACGACTGAGCTGAGGAGGTTACCAGAGGGGAAGAATGTGGGGCTAATTATGCAGATACACCGCGGGAATACAGTATAAAGCAATGAGTCACACCACAAATGAAAGTCATTTAAGTATTAGTAGTATAGTAAATAATTATTGTTAAGGATTCTCTGTTATTGTAGTTTCAGAGACGGGATAATTCAAAGTTTCTGTAATAAAACTGATGAATGGGAGCAGTTTAGGCCGATTTAATCATTGCAAAACATCACAAGGCCGAACCTCACCATTGTATCCTAAAGTAAATAACTTTTTTTTTTCCTGGCATACCAGTGTTTACATCAGTGTTCCTCAATCTCAGTGGTGACAGCGTGACCCAAATAACTGTCAGTTGTCATATACGTCTAACTGGTAGAGACCCTAGCTTGGAGGAAAAAGAGACCGGCTGCGGAGGGTAGGAAGAGTTTTTATATATATATATATATATATATAATATATATATATATATACATCAAGTTAAGTATAACGGGCTACTGAATTATAATAAGCTATTAATTCAGTATATATTGTTCAGAAGAAATTACCTAAAAAGTATAAATAAATATACAAAAGGAATGATAATGAATAACAGGAAGAAGGAATGTTCATAGTTTTGCAATCTGATTGGCCAGACTTTAGGCAGAGCAGTGTGATTGGATATTTCTCCTGAGGCAATTTATGTCAAAGACAGATTTGGATCAACACTCGCCAGAAGGTGGGTACGTAGCCAACTATGTGACCATACGTCCCTCCTGAAATCCAGGCTCTCGTCCGCGAATCCGACCCCAAATATGGTTCCGACAAATATTTAAGAATGTGGAAAGTGCTGTGTTGCGCTCTAATATGGAAGAGGGGCTTGAAGAATGCTTCTATAAGTAGGGGTCCCCATTAACGTGAACCTGGCCCCACCATCATACTCCAAATGTTATTAAAAAAATAATGGTTGCAATATTGTTGTGCTTTATTGCTGTAAAAATGTGCTTTGTGCTGTTATCTTTTGAGATATTAAGATTGTTTTACTGGTACAGATTCTAAGGTCACCGCTCGTTATAAAGCTCCAAAGACAGGTCAAACGGTTCAAAGCGCTTCCTCTACATCTGTGCTGTTGTGGCTGTAAAGATTTCCGTTTGTGCTGATTCGGTTTTTAAACTATTTCCAAACTTTAAGCCTTGCTGATCCAAAACTCCCCTACCTGTTACACCAAGGACGCCAGTACAACTGAGCTGCACTTTATCAAATACAAATGGACCAACTCAAGTCCTCGCTTACGCAGCCCGTGGTCTATCTCGGCAGTGAATGCCGTCGATACCACCGTCACAAATTAGAATCTTTAGCCTTGAAATGGGCCATAAAACCGACAAACTTCATGAATGCGAATTCAGGGGCAACTTACTCATGCTGGTCACTTCCTATAGCCAACATATTTTACTCAAGTAATAAGAGTAACATTACTTAAATAATTTTACTCAAGTACAAGTAAAAAAGTTAAGTGACCCAAACAATTACTCAAGTAAAAGTAAAATAAATAAATTGAATAGCTAACTGTTGAGTGAAAAGTCCGATTATGTACTATGCCGTAAATGTTTGAACCAGAACATAAAATCCTTGTGGAAATTGGTGATAAGTATGATAAAACTACTCATTTAGATAGGGCCTACAATTTTTTTCAAAACAGTTACTCAAGCAGCGTTAAAGATAAAAAATAGAAATATGTTAACAAATATTGGATATAGCAACGTAGTTGTTGAATGTAATATTGTCCTTAAGTATGTCGTGTTACTGTCAGATCTGGATACTTCTGCATAGTGAAATCTGTGATCCACTAGTCAGCTTTATTCTGATGAAGTAACGTGCTGAATGAGAAAGAAAAGTGAGCGGTCAAACTGTGGAAGAGCGAGGGCACTGTGGGCCGAAAACATCGCGCTGAAATGCAAACACCGGGCGTATGAAGGGACATAAACCTCTGTCATAGCGCTCACTTTAGTGCATGCGCCCTCGATCCCTGTGTACTGCGCGCGTTGATGCGCAGTACAGTCTCTCTCTCTCTCTCTCTCTCTCTCTCTCTCCCCTCTCTCTCTCTGACTGCACTAGTTGTAAACTACAGCCCAGATGAACCGAAAGAGAAAGTCCTACTTTTAACATTTTTAGAAACAGTTTCGGAATGACTGAAATACGACTCTCTAAAAGAAAGAACAAACGGAGGACTCCCTAAATAAATATGCACGCGCGGTCGTAATGCACAAATAGCACGGCTGTTTCCCGATCGGCATCGGGCGGGACTAAACCTGGACTAAACAGGGCCCAGTGTGTTGAACTCAGCAAAGAGAAAACACATCACTGTCATATAATTATATTATGTGCACATTGTGTATGTTAGAGGCTATGTCTATTTATGTTTAGAGCAAAAAAACATGTTCCGGACTTTTGCTTGACAATTTGTTTCAATTCAGACCTCGGTAAATTTTGTGACCCCTGGTCTAGGCCTACACTCACGCAGCATATAATTAACTGTAATCAAACTGCGAACTTTCGTTTTAATTAGATCTATAATAATATACTCATTCACACAAATGTCATTAATATAATTCCAGCTAAACTCACCTGCCATCTCTCTTTAGTTTCAATCTTTTTCCTTTTGTCGAAAACACGGAGCTGTTGTGCACAGTCCAAGCTCGAGGTGCGTCTGCTGTGCATAACCATAGACCGTTAGTTCATTGTGGGAGGTATTCATCTTACATTAGTGACTCAATAGCGGCCTCTTGTGGTGAACCGCAGTCATCACATCACACTGCAGCCTGTTCCTCGCCTGCCTGTCAAACTACTGTACAAGCTTTTTCAAAGACAAACAGTCTGTTTCTCAATTGATCGATCCAATATAGGCCTAATAGATAGGTCTATATTGAGAAAATAGAACTGGACTTTCTAAGCATAGCTTATTTAATATTAGAATTAAATTCCTGCAGAAATGTCATGCAACCCTCCTGGAGCCGCCACCTTAACGTGGTGGAGGGGTTTGACCTGAATGATCCTGGAGCTCTGTTGTCGGGGGCTCGTGCCCCTGGTAGGGTCTCCATGGCAAACAGGTCCTAGGTGACGGGTCAGACAAAGAGCGGTTCAGAAGCCCCTTATGAGAGACCAACAGGCCCGGTTAGAACCATGAGGCCGTCCTTCTGTAGACCCACCACCTGCAGGAGGAGCCATAGGGGCTGGTGCAGCTCCAAATGGCTGCCCCCACGACCCGGCAACGGACAAGTGGAAGAAAATGGATGGATGGAAGAAATGTCATCCAACCAAAACCAGTTTATAAACTGTTTTTTATTGTTTTATTCATAAAACAGTTGTTTTTGTAAGCATACTGTTGATTGATATTGTTATGGAGACTTCCTCACTACTGTGGTTCAATAGTGGTGTGATCGCGGAGTGTGCATCTGTTAGAATGCAAAGGAGTAGGCTGGATGGATCTTTATGGTTTTTATTCACAATTGGGAGAGCATAGTATAGGTATGGGCTTGGTGCGTGTGTTTCTGTAACGAAACAGACAATAAAAATATTAATTACTATTTACATGAAATTACTTTATCACACAAATAATAAGGAAAATAATAAAACAAATATAACATGGGGAAAATATGAATTCAACCCAAAATAATAAAGGTGTAATTTACTATATATTTACTGTAATAATACAGTCACGTGCTCTCACGTAGGCCCCAACGCCTTCACTACTACACAGTACTACAGCTACTACATATAAATGGACTGTATCCACAGAACTGGCACACAGGTGACTGCTCTACAATAATATGATGCTATCAGTCTAGTAAACATAAAATAAGATGAACATAAAGTGCGCAAGAAAAACGTAACTTGTCTTAGCATCTTAGCTCAAGTGCTAACAATGACAAACAGGTAAAACATAATGTACAAACACAATCTACAGTAGCACTCATACACTTGGCATCACAGACATTGCACAGCCAAACACCCACCTGTCTTACGGACGCACACTTGATAATCAAAAGAGAACGAGGGAAACATGCAACTATTGCGGATGCTCAGGGCCAACTAACTAAACACAGAAAAACTTTCCCTGCTCACCAAACGGCCGCGCCCCTAGTGGACGGCCTGGAACTACACGCAAACTAAAATGCTGTATATCAACAGTCTTGTCTTCTTAATACAGCCGCCCCAAACTTGCTCCGGCAAGTTTGAAGACTGGATTTACTGTCCATCTTTGTCCGGCACAGCAGGGAGCCGAATGAGGCGACTTACAGGTCTCACATAGGTGCGGTCCTTCACCTTTACTTCGGCCGAGCGGATTAAGCCATCAGCTCCTGGAAAGACTTTACTTATCTCTCCAACTGGCCAGGATGCTCTCGGCAGTTGGGGGTCCACGATTAGCACGACGGTGCCAACTTGAATGGGGGATGTGTCCTTCTGCCACTTGTACCTGGTCTGCAGGGTTGGCAGGTAGTGGCGCAAAAACTGTGTCCAGAAGCGGTCACTTAGTACTTGACAAGTCCTCCAGTGTCGGCGTCCAATCAGCTCAGAGTCGTGGTACATCACCTGGGGAAGTGAGGGATCCAGCCGCCCCATCAGTAACAAGTTGGGGGTGACGGGGTCTGGGTCAGCCAGGTCTGACGAGACGTATCCCAATGGCTTCGAGTTGAGGATTCCTTCTATCTCGATCAACACTGTCTGGAGTACTTCAGCGCTTACAACCTGAGAGCCCAGAGTAGATGTTAAAGCGGCTTTGATGGATCTTATCTCCCGCTCCCAGGACCCGCCGAAGTGCGGAGCGCTAGGAGGATTGTAGCGGAACTTCAGCTGGTACTCTGCAAGCTGGGCCTGCAGGGATGGATGCAATGTGTTGAAAGCTTCCTGTAATTCACGGTCCCCACCCCGGAAATTAGTGCCTTGGTCGCAAAGTATCTCAGCTGGTTTCCCACGGCGAGCGATAAACCTTCTTAGTGCCATAAGGAAGGAGTCTGTATTGATGCTGGACAACACTTCAATATGGACAGCTCGAGTTGTCAAACATTTGAAGAGCAGGCCCCAGCGCTTTTCATTACGGCGACCAACTTTCACCAGCATGGGCCCGAAGCAATCTATGCCAGTGGAGAAAAAGGCTGGTTGCTGTAACCGGAGGCGGGACACAGGGAGGTCGGACATCTTTGGACTGATTGGTTGGGCTCTCCACCTTTGGCATTCTGGACAGGAACGCTGCTCCCGTTTTACGGCTTCACGGCCTCGCAGAATCCAGAATTTCTCCTCAGCTCTGCAAACAATCTCTCAGCTCCTGGGTGCTTCAGCTCACTGTCTGTTTGCTTGATGATTAATCTGGTTACAGGATGCTTGGGTTCCAAGACAACAGGATGTTTGACATCAGGTTCCAGGTCATGGCAGCGTCTGAGCCTCCCGCCTACTCGGATGAGCTGGAGTGCGTGGTCAAGTTCTGGAGCCAATGTATAGAGGCGACTTGAAGTGGATATTGGTTTCCCAGCTGAAAGGCACAGGAATTCATCATGAAAACTGTCTCTTTGGGTAGATCTTAGGATGCAGAGCTCGGCCTCCTTGAAGTCATCTGCTGAAAGGGTTCCTTCAGGGTCACTGGCCGCCCCATGAAGGCACTTGGCAGTTTCCTTAATCAGGTCACTGAAGTGGTCGAATCTCTCTGCATCCGGCACAGGCTCAATGCTCACAGATGTAGCTAGACAGGTTGTAAGTCTGCGCTGTTCCTCTGTGAAGTCCTCGCATGGCGGTAGTGGATGCTCTGGCCATTGTCGTGGTGGGAGCAACAGGAAAGGAGGTCCACAACCCCAGCGAGACTGATGTGTAAGCTCCTGTAGTCTTTTACCTCTGGTGAGGTCATCTGCGGGGTTGTCTGCTGACGTCACGTAACGCCAGGCCTGGTTGTCTGTTAGCTCTTGGATCTCTGCAATCCGTGTGCCCACAAATACCTTAAAGTGGCAGGAATCAGACTTAATCCAGGTCAGGACAGTCGTGGAGTCTGTCCACAGTACAACTCTGGACAGTGGTTGGGTCAGCTCACTAGTCAATAAACTAGCAAGTTGTGCTCCTGTGAGAGCTGCACATAACTCAAGGCGCGGCATGGAAAGCTGACGTTTGGGAGCTACTCTGCATCGTGCTGTCAAGAATGCAACTTCCACATGTTCTTCTGTGTCTTCTATGCGAAGGTATGCTACGCTTCCATATGCCTGCTGAGATGCATCACAGAAGACGTGCAACTCTCTGCTGCAATCAGGTTTGTCAAGGGCTGGGCTGACGTAGCAACGACGCAGACAAATGTTATTCAGCTGTGGAAGTTCAGCTTCCCATTCTTGCCATGCAGTGAGAAGATCACTGGGAAGTAGAGGGTCATCCCACTCACGTTTCTTGTTCCACAGTTGCTGGACAAGTACTTTGGCCCTTGTGGTGAATGGGATGAGGAACCCTAAAGGGTCGTATTGACTGGCCAACACTCTGTAAATGTTCCTCATTGTGGGAGGGCTACTCTCGTGGTGCTTGGACTTGTAGTGAAGCGTGTCAGAGTGGCACAGCCAACGCAGACCTAAAGCTGGTTCTTGAGGGTCCATGTCCGTGTGGTTCAGCCATTGTTCACTGCTCTCTGATCTCAGTTCCTTAGGAAGGTGGCTGACGAGCTCTGGCTTGCTGCTCGCCCACTGCCGAAGCTCAAATCCCCCTTCCTTTAGTAGCGTGCTCAGTTTGTCCATAGTATCTTTGGCTGTGTCCATGGAGGAGAAGCTCTGCAACCAGTTATCCACATAGAAGTGCTTCTCGATGGAGTTGCGCAGCTCATCTCCCTGATGGCTGTGATCATGAACGTGTCTTTGGAGAGCGTAGATTGCGCAACAGGGGGAACATGTGGTCCCGAATGGAAGGACCTGCCATTCATACACTTTGGGAGGAGCGTCTCTCTGCAGGTCACGCCAGAGAAAGCGCAACAAAGGGCGGTCTTCGGGCAACAGTCTCACCTGGTGGAACATCCCCTTGATGTCACTGCTTACGGCGATGGAGTGTTCTCTAAAGCGTACCAGGACACCAAGGAGAGAGGCGCCCAGGTTTGGACCGGGCAACAGCAGCTCATTCAGGCTCTGGTCTTTGTAGGTGAAAGAGCAGTTAAACACAACACGATTCTTGTTGTTGTGTGTCACCATATGGTGTGGGATGAACCATGATTCACTTGAGGTCCTCACCTGCTCATCACTTACTTCTGTGGCGTAGCCTGCTTTCGCCAACCTTGTGATTTCTGCTTGATATGCTGTGGCCTTCTCCAGGTCTCGACTGAGGCGTTTTTCTGTACCTCGCAGGCTGGGGAGGACTACTTCAGGTGGTACAGAGAGTGTGGGCATATTGTTGACCCGCAAGAGGGGAGTGGCATATCTTTGAATACCTTCTACGTTCACTCTTGTAGTCTTTGCTTCAAGAAGATCCATAGCTTGTCGCTCTCTCAGAGACCGTGTGACCAGCTTCTCACTTCTGTACGGCAGAACATCAAGTTGCCATAGCTTCTCTATGTGACTGAAGAGCTCTGCTGCAGGTGAGGTAGTGGACAAGAAAAGACATTGCTGGGGCTTACTATTCTGACGGCAAGATGGCACAGGTCCCTGTAGTGTCCAACCCAACCTGGTATTGACTGCAGCGGGACCTCCGGGTGGACCCAAACGTACAGGTTGGATGGGAGTAATCAGGTGGGGACAGTCGGAGCCAATTAGTAGCAGCGGCTGGGCATTTGTGAACGGCTGCAGTGGTAGCTTTCTCAGATGCCTGTACCTCTGTTGAAGAGCTTTCAACGGGTATGAATGCTCAGCCAATCCTAGATCGTCCGCTGTGAAGGCCCTCGCAATCGTGAAGGTCTTCGATGGCCGGCCTACTGGTGAGACTTTAAATGTCACTGATGCCCCGTGTAGTGTTCTCAGTCCTTGTCTCACAGTTCGCAGTGAGAGACTCTCTGGGGTCCCCCTTAACTTCAGTCTCTGGGTGGCCTCTTGAAGGAGGATTGTCCTCTCAGATCCGTCGTCAAGTATGGCGAATGTCTCAAGTGTGTGCTCACCATTTTGCAGCAGGACTTTACTGATCTTCAGGAGGACCTGATTGCATCCTGCTCGCCGGTCTAGATAGAGAACATCTGCAGAAGATTTATTCTCTGGTTCAAGAGTTGGCGCATTTACTGGTCTGGATGTAGCTGCACGCAGATTTACGTCATGCAGGGCCTCAAGATGCTTTCCTTTGCATGTCTTGCACTGTACTTTAAGTCGACACTGAGCCGCTTGATGGCGCCGCCCACAACGCCAGCAGCAGTTGTTTGACTTAACCCAGTTGGTCTTCTGCTCCTTTGTCAGAAGCTTGAAGTTGGCGCACTGGTCTAGAAAATGCATAGTGTTGCAGCAGTATGGGCAGTATGCTTTGGGCTTGTCTTGAGTATCTGGAGTTGAATGGGTTTCAACCGGGGTCTCTCTAGATGTACCATCTTGTGTCGCGCCGAGTAGGACTGTTGTAGACCTCTTAGCAGCTCTTTTGTCTCTCTTATTACTGCTTCTGTCTCTCTGATTATCATCTCCTTTGTCCACTCTATCTCCACCCTCTTGAATGACCAGCTCATATTCCAGCCACTCTGCAAAGTGTCTCAGTGATGGCACTCCGCTGTTTCGTGGGTAGAGGTAGCGGCGGAAGGCAGCTCGTAGGTCCTGAAGTAGCTTCTTTGAGAGTCTCGCCACATGAGATCCACACTGTAGCTCTACACGGCCGTCGTCTCCAAGCTGTTCCAGCATGCCAACCAATGCTCGGACTCTGAGTGCAAACTTCCTGAAGCCTGTTGTGTCACTGGAACGGATATTGGGCTCATCCATCAGCTCTGCTATCCTTTGTAGTGACAAGTGATGAGGCTGACCATATTGCTTGATGAGTGAAGCCATAGTGTCCGTGTATGGGCGAAGAGAGTTACTGTACGAGTCAGCAATCAGAAGAGCTTCTTCAAATCTGAGGTGGTCGCATAGGACCTGATACTTGAATCTCTCCGTTGCGTCGGCTGGAAGAATGTTGTCCAAAGCTAGTCTTAACCGAGCGAACTGCCTGGGGTCAGACCGAGTGAACTCTGGAATTGATGGCTTTGGGCCTCTGTAAAACTTCTCCCTCGTGACTATAGGCTGAGTGGGAGTAGACGTGCGCTCTGGAGACAGGATGTTGCCCTCGAACATAGTACCATGAGTTGGTGATGCTGGAGCAGGCTGCGACACACGGCTCTGGATGTCTGTATTAGTTACTGCAGCTGCGGCCTGTTGCACTTGTAACTCCTGAAGGCGCTGGCTAAGCTCTTGAACAATGCCTGGTGGTTGCGAGGATGGAGCAAAACTGCACATGTGGCGGATCAGGATGGTCTCTGGGAAGGGAGACTGGAGGTGGTGGTAGTGGCCACTCATCTTGTAGTTCAGTACCTCCTTGTGCACCAGGTGTAGCATCCTGATGCAGAGAGGTCTGAGTGGGGGATGTGTGGAGAGCCACGAGTCACTGGCTGAAATGCCTCCTGGCGGCGCGGGCTGCAAACTCGTAGGAGCCAATGTAGCAGTGCCACGATCCATCTGTCTCCACATATTTGTAAACATCATCTGAAGGTCCCTGGTTCGATCCCGAAGGAGTAGGCTGGATGGATCTTTATGGTTTTTATTCACAATTGGGAGAGCATAGTATAGGTATGGGCTTGGTGCGTGTGGTTCTGTAACGAAACAGACAATAAAAATATTAATTACTATTTACATGAAATTACTTTATCACACAAATAATAAGGAAATAATAAAACAAATATAACATGGGGAAAATATGAATTCAACCCAAATAATAAAGGTGTAATTTACTATATATTTACTGTAATAACACAGTCACGTGCTCTCACGTAGGCCCCAACGCCTTCACTACTACACAGTACTACAGCTACTACATATAAATGGACTGTATCCACAGAACTGGCACACAGGTGACTGCTCTACAATAATATGATGCTATCAGTCTAGTAAACATAAAATAAGATGAACATAAAGTGCGCAAGAAAAACGTAACTTGTCTTAGCATCTTAGCTCAAGTGCTAACAATGACAAACAGGTAAAACATAATGTACAAACACAATCTACAGTAGCACTCATACACTTGGCATCACAGACATTGCACAGCCAAACACCCACCTGTCTTACGGACGCACACTGATAATCAAAAGAGAACGAGGGAAACATGCAACTATTGCGGATGCTCAGGGCCAACTAACTAAACACAGAAAAACTTTCCCTGCTCACCAAACGGCCGCGCCCCTAGTGGACGGCCTGGGAACTACACGCAAACTAAAATGCTGTATATCAACAGTCTTGTCTTCTTAACAGATATTTTAACTCACCCTCCGCGGGCGGTCTCTCTTTTTCCTCCAAGCTCGGGTCCTCTACCAGAGGCCTGGGAGCTTGAGGGTTCTGTGCAGTATCTTTGCAGTTTTTAGAACTGCAGTTTTCTGGACCGAGATGTCTGATGTATTTCCTGGGATCTGCTGGAGCCACTCCTCCAGTTTGGGGGTCACTGCCCCGAGTGCCCCAACGACCACGGGCACCACTGATGCCTTCACTCTCCAGACCTTCTCCAGCTCTTCTCTGAGCCCCTGGTAGACTGTACAAGAACAATTTGTTTGGTTTTACCAGGACGAACCTGAGCTTCAGAGATCAGACGAGATCGGCTTTCACAAGGCTAAGGTTTATTCATGGGAAATACAAACTGATCCATTACAGTGAATTTGTGTTTTTAACTTTAACTGATCACAAAGGGGGTCATTAATCAGGACAGGGGCTAAATTGTGAGCTGCTGATTCACTTTTGCACATGTGACTCGTTTAGCACATGAGCAAACTCTTGGTAAATGATTTACAAAGTTTTATTTCCATTTGTTTTCCAAAGGGTAGAAAAAAGTCCCACAGTAATATTAGTTTGGACGACTTTAATGAACTATGTCTGGATGATATCGAAGCCTGCGTTGCCATGGTGATGTCCCGGTGAGCGGTTGGTCACACGGCCGTCTCACACTCGGTGGTGCGGGTCAGGCACAGCCCACACTCACACCTGAGGGCGGAGGGGAAGGTGTAGGTGGGGTCCACGCCCCTGAGGCAGTGGGGCAGTCGCACCGTCACCAGGCGGCTCTCGTTGTAGGTGCAGACTCTCTGGAACGACTCGATGTACGGAGGGTCCACGATCGGCTTCTGACCAACAGAGAGAAGAACAAAACAATAATACTGACACTGTCCTGTCTCGTTCCCACAGGTCTCACCTCCCAGGTCTCACAGCGCCCCCAGCAGGCGTCGGTGGTGACGTGCAGCCCTCCACAGCCCGGCTTCTTGGCCATAAACGTGAACTCTCTGACGGCACAACCGGTGAAACGGCGGAGGTTCAGCGCCGACGAGGAGAGAGCGATGAGGAGGAGGAAGAGGAGGAGACTGAGGGAGAGGAGGAGTGAGTCATTATTCAGAAAACACTTCAGAATATTAACAACTACAGCCTGAGGTAGTAGTAGTAGTTTACTTTTTCATTATGAACATTTAGATCTTAGGTCACATGATTTTCAAAGATCTTATACATTATACAATAAGAAAAAAAAAAGTTTACATTCAGAATGTAAGTGCTAAATGATGCCTGACCGAAAGAGGTTTAGGCTGAAGTCGAGACTTATTTTGCCAAAACCCCTTTTACAACTGAGACACTATGTCCAAAGAGACACATTATACAGTTTCTCTTATACCAACGATGGAACATGTGAGCACAAAACTTCAACTTCAACAATCAAAATGATATTATGCATCGTCGATCAGGTGCATCTTATTTCAAGCTAAGTATGATTTATTATAAGTGCATTAACATGTGTTTTTCTTTCCATTTCAGTGCAAAAATACTTTTTATTTATTACTTATTTACATACAAACTCAAATTCACTTATTTCTGGACTTCTTTTTGCAGACAGTATATTTATGCTCCTTCACACATGAGCTGTAATTGAACAAAGCCATAAACCTCCTTTTGCAAGATTTTACTAACAAATCATGAGTAACTGTTCTTTTTCCAATCCTCGAGGTCAGTATTTGCCTTTGATCTGATCGGCCAATGGGACAAGTTTTCTCCATTTAAATTAAGATTCTTGTACATTTTTGTTGCATTTTCATCGTCGTTTACGTCTCGTTTTCGTCTCTATTTTGACGTTCTTTTCAAAAAGCTTTTAGATTTGGGTAATGCCTGAACACCTGGATAACAACTGGAGAAAATGTGCTCGGTTAAGGCGGGGGTTAAGAGGTTAAACTTATAAATATATCACGTGTGCTAGAATTAAGGCAATATTAATATCAATACAAAGCATTAGATTGGACTCAGACTAACATCCACTACATTTCTTGTGAAATAATGACATTGCACAAAAACTCATTCAGCTGCAGTTTTAGCTGAAATTGTATAAAATATTTTGCTAAAAAGTTTCCTGTTGTGGCCAATTTTCCCCTGATTTTTCTGTTTACAAATCCTTTTTTTTACAAGGCTATAAAAATATGGTATTTGGGTAATACATTTAAAGCTTTGACTTGCTGCTGCCCATTTAAACCCTGTATTAACTCTGTATAAAAAAGCCACTGGCACAGAATGGCAGCCACAGCTCTGCCCCAGGGCCACTCTGATAAAAACATTAAAGCTGACCTTAGAGACGGGCTCCAGTGCAGCGCCATGTCGTCCTGCAGAATCTTAAACTCTCCTCACGCCATCGTCGTGTCTTTATAAACCGCCTCACTCCTCACAGACTCCGCCTTCTTGTCCCTGCATGGCCTCCGTAGCCGCCGGCCCGACTCCTCTCGGTGCATTAACCTGATGAGGGAAAATCCACGTCTTTGTGCAGATCCCTCCGAGCGAAAAAACTGATTTTCTTCACGATTTAGGCCCAGACTTTGACTTGTTCAAACTCGATGCTTTTCGAACGACGGGATTTAAAGGTTTTTGTGCGAGCGGAGCCAAGGAAACGTCTGGTGATGTGATCGGAAAGACAGAAATGTTCTCTGTGTTTTGAGTTGAGGCTTGTTGCTTTGGGCCGTCGGCGGGTGGAGTCCGGTGATGAAAAGGAAAGACATGTTTCTGCTGTGATTTCATCCACTTTGACTCCATTCAATCAATGAAGTCATTTAGCTCCTGGTCTCATCTGCCTTCTACTTATTTATATTAGGAAAGAAATATAAACTCAACACGCGCTGAACTCAATGACATGTCGCCAATTTGGCGCCATAGCCAAGATTTAACTTGAAAGTGAAAAACAATATATCATCATAATATTATGCATTTATGTTTCTGTGTTTCTCAAGCCTTTTCTGAATTTTTTTGACCCAAATAGATTTATATAGTTTTTTTCCCTATCCCAGTCGTTTTGGGCACACTTTGAAAATGGAAAAGTAAGTAAGTCCTTTATTTGTCATTGTACAACTGCACAATAAACCTGAACCGTCTCGCGGATAATAATAATAATAATAATAATAATAATAATAATAATGATGATGATGTTTGTTTTTTTCTTAAATGTAGGGAGTTTGCAGGAGCGAATGCATGGGGAGAAATATGCACATTATTTTAGACGATGGACTTTATAATGTTTTTCTTTTGAAATGAAAACAATAAAGCCTTTTAAATCGGTCTCCTGGTTATTTGACGCTTTGCTCAAACTTTATAATTGTATAGTTTGCGTTCACGACACTCTAGAACGTCATGTGATTATGTGAGTTGGAGCAGAGACCAAAGGGACTCAATAAGAGAGACACAGTTTAGGAAAGAAATGTCTAAATATTTTCCCTGATCATTATTTGGAGGTGATGGGATTCAAAAACCTGCCACATTCATATTTCATCATTGTCTCCACTTTTGGACGCCTTTATCAGACAGTCATGTGACCTTAGTTCATATGTACAGAACATGGGTAATACTCAGGTACATTTACTCAAGTACATGTACTTTTTTTCATAATTTTGGCTGGGGAGATTTCACATGTTCATATTTTCACACTGACAGCCACTAGAGGGCGCTCTAGGCTTGTGCACCAGTATCTGCTCCGACTGAACACAAACACCCCCAAAAAGAAAATCATATTCTGCAGGTTACAAGATGCAAGTAGTGAAAAACGCAGCTGAAAATGGTCATCGAGCAGCAGAAAGAAAGTTTGGAGTGAGTGAGGAACTTGTGAGGGACCGGTGAAAAGGTTACTCTTACTGCAATGAAGAAAAACAAAAAGTTAATCGCGGTCTCAAAGCTAGACGGCTTTTTTCATTGAGAGTGGAGTGTAAACAGTGACCACTGATCGGTGGTCAACATTTCAGTTGAGTGTATTTAGCCGAGTTTATTTATTTATTTGTTTATTTGAGCAGTACGTTTGCTCAAAGGGAGTGGGCCGAAGCAAATAGCTTGGAAGCGCCCACCCCAAAATTAAAAACAATATTTACATTAACAATCAAAGCAAGGAACGTAATGCAAGATAACAAATCATAAACAAATCATAAACAAATCATAAACAGGGAACATAAGGCAAGGTAACAACAAATAATAAGGAATAATAATGAAAAAAAACAGCAAATACAACAACAACAAACTAATATACTACAACACTCACAATAATTGTTTGTATTTAATAAATAATAATTTGTAAACCTTTTTAAAATGTACCAGGTTTTTAGATATTTTAATCCTTTCATCTAAATGTGTCCATATTTCTACACCACGTCTCGTGGGACACATGGTTTTCAAAGATGTGGAGTATTGTTTATCGAAACTCATTTTATCTCGTATTTGACTTCTCGTTTGCAGAACATATTTGTAAACTTTCAGGAAGTGACTTTTGTGAGGCTTTGAACATGATTTGAGCATCTTAAATTCAGTAAGGTCCTCACATTTCATTGTTTTTGATTTAAAGAATAATGGATTAGTGTGATCACGGTATCCAGCTAAATGGATTATTCTTATTGCCTTTTTCTGAACTTTAAACAATGGGTCAAGATTACTTTTATACACATTTCCCCAGATCTCTACACAATATGTGAAATGGGGAAGGATAAGTGAACAGTATATAGTATATAGAGCTTTGTTATCAATGATATATTTAGATTTATTCATTGTGGCTGAAATCTTTGCAGCTTTAGTTTTAATTTTTATGATGTGAGGTTTCCAGCTGATTTTATGATCGAGTGTTACACCAAGAAATGTTTGTTCATAGACTCTTTCAGCTGGTTTTAACTTTGCTAAAGAGAGCTAGAGAGTTTTTTCACTGCGCCCACAGCTTTGTTTAGGCTTGGAACCTGAGAACCAGAGCAACCAGCTCTTTTTCACAATAAAAATGTACTATCTCTCATGATGTGTGCCAATTCAACAAGAAGCTTGAAGGCCACAAAACTTGCTCAATGGGCCGCATTTGGCCCCCGGGCCGCACTTTGGGCTCCAGAGCGACTTACTATATATGTTTTTCTTCTTCATTATGTAATTTTACTTCTACGGGAGTAATATTAAAATGAAGTATCTGTACTACAGTAAAAGTAACTCACAACACTGTGTAACTCTTTACGCAATACATATTGTTGATGATGTATTTATGATACATGTATTGTTTTGATTTTTTTTTATGTTTTGTGATTTGCTTTTAAAATATTACAATTGTCTCATTATTTCAAGTTTTGTTTCTCATTATTTATGTCACAACTGAAACATGAAGCAAACTTTTACTAAAGTACTAAAAAAAGTACTTTTTTACTCAATCTTTATTTCAGAGTCAAAAAGGTCCATAAAACATGTAAAATAGACAAACGAAACAGAGAATGTTGTAAATATTTGAGCCCACTACTCTTTACTTGATTCAGATTATTTTAAAGTAGCGTCATTCCAGGAAGCCTGGGGAATGTAGTGAGTGAGTGGTTGCTGGTGGTCGGAGGGACTGATGGCACAGACAGGTTGCCTCGCTTCCGTCAGTCTACCCCAGGGCAGCTGTGGCTTCAATAGTAGCTTACCACCAGTATGTATGGAGTGAATGAATAGTGTAATGTAAAGCATCTTTGAGTGTCCAAAAACGCGCTATTTATTATTATTATTATTATTATATTATTATTTTATTATTATTATTATTATTATTTTATTATTATTATTGAGTAACTATTTTGGCTACTCTGGTGCTCAGAGAGAAGATGCTGGACATGAGGACAGTTTTTTGTTTAATGTGGACCTGTCCTGCCGTTACAGAGGTATTAACCGTAAAACAAGTCCAGACATTCAGCATTTTGACCGTTACCATAAAGTAAATGGTCTCAACTTATAATAGAAATTAATAGACCATGAATAATATGTGAATAAGCTGCTTATTATACTATCAACTGCCACGCTAATAGGCCATGAACAGGGCCGTGCAGAGCCACAGAGGGGCAGGGGCTCAAAAATCAAAAGGACCCCTCGAGCCCCCACTCACCGTTAATTATTTACTTATTTTATTTACTTTGGCTACTGGTGATATCTATTTAAATGTTTGGTTTTATGTTTTTTTTAGAGCGGGTGAGGAAGTAGTAGTAAGTAGTAGTAAGTATGGGCCATAATGGGCCTGTAATGTCGAGTCATTCTAGCAGTCGTTTTTCAGTTTTTGTTCCTTCAGCTCAGATTTGTTCCACAGCTACAGATTCACAACAAGAGTCACAGCTCACGATCTGCCACAGATTATATAACCACATGAGACACAAAAACAGCTTTTCTTAACCAAGGAGTGATGTTTGTATTTTAGGACTGTAGCCTGCGCAATATGGACAAAATTAATATCTCAATATTTTAGGAGACTTTCTTGATAATGACAACGAAGCGATATTTTATCATCATGCTGCAAACATCTTAATTTGCATCGCTTTGTCGCTCAAAAAGACTGTAGAACAGGCCCCAGTTATCTTGTGTTCTGTGATGTTCCCTTAGTACCTTGTCAGTTCTTGGATTGCCCACTAGAGGGCATCCTAACACAGTGTAGAGTTAGACAGGGAATGCAGAGATCACAACCTGCTAATCCTCCTGCTAACCCGCAACCTGCACACTGGCTCTTTATCTGTCTGACAGAAGTAAGTTCTGAATTGTATTTAGTTAATTTAATTGTACAAACAGGCGGTTTTGGGTTAGTTTGGATATTATCTCCTGCATCTTGGCCAGGACACTCTTGAAAAAGACATTTTAATCTCAATGAGTTTTATCCTGGATAAATAAAGGACAAATACAAAAATGAAATTAAATAAAATTTGTTGAAATACTCTTGCAGCGTATTTTGTGAGAATATTTCAGCTCTCGCAAAATACGCTGTTCCCACAATACAGTGAGAAGAGTGAAGGTGCAGAGTGAGGAGATGAAGAGTGCTGAAGCAGGGCCGGAGCAGAGAAAGACGGGGGTTGGGAGGCAAAAAATCTGGTGTCCCATTTACAGTGTTAAAATACGTTTTGTAGATTTCTGAATCAATGCAAACAGATAAAATAACACATCTAAAATGCAACAGAAGGCTGGAAGTGGCATGTGATATGTTTGAATTCCCTTCTTCCCTAGAAGGGAAGAAGTTAGAAGCTTTCCTCTTTATTTTTTGTAGGTTGCGCTCCTAATTTTTGACTGTGCTCCTAAATTTTAGAATTAAGAGCACAAGCGCTACCAAGAAAAAAAAAGAAGTAAATTTCAAGCCTCGACAGGGAAAGTGACATCACCGACAGCTGTTTCTTTTATTTATTTTTTATTTTTTATTTATTGGTTTATTTGGTCGGGACAGTGCATGTTAATGAACATACATGGGTCTCATGCATGTAAACAAGCCACACCGGATTGTAGCCTTGGGCTAATTGCATCCGTCGTCCCCCATGCGCACTCTCAAACACACTCTCATTCATCCTGGACTATTGTACATGTTTTTAGTGGTAGGGGAAACCGGAGTACCCGGAGGAAACCTACGCAGACACGGGGAGAACATGCAAACTCCACACAGAAAGGCCCCGTCCAGGTGGGAGAAAAAAAGAATAATCCAAATGATCCATCACATTTCCCTTGAACGTTATTTTATCTCCACAGCTGTTTCATAAAGCTACATCACCCATAGTATCGGACTATAAAATATACAAAATATACAAAATATACTGCAGCCACTGACTTTAATGACTCAAACATGAACCACAATAATGATATGAAGCCACACAGAAAACAGATAATAGGCTATTTCAGATTTCCCTTCAGCTACAGCTTCATCACAGAAATAAAAAATGCTCTGGTCAAATATTCCACCAATTAATGATTTAGAGTACACTTTATTGTTATGTCAGCTACTGTTACTCAGATAAATATTACTCAATTATATTGTGGTAATACGTGTCCATGTTGTTTTGAAGTAAGCTTTATTATCAGAATTTACAGTGAAGTAACATATTGTGACTTTTATTTTGTAACTGGATTAACAGGATTTTTTTAAATTATGACAGGGAAATATACATGAAGAAACATCTGCATTGAAACAAAAACATACGTTAACAAGCTGGATTATAGCCACAAGACTGATTAACTTATACATTTGGGCTTTTTTGTGTTCACACGTTATTAGGATTAAAATCGAGTAAACATGTCACAAAGCAGATTGTAGAAAGTCAGATTATACATTAAAACTTGAAAATATAATTGTACATGAGACATCACAAGTTTTCCAGATTCGACACCACAGTTTACATTATTTATGAAATCACACATAGTTTGCTTCTCTTTCTCTCTTCTTCTTCCCTCTTTTCCTGTTCTCTTCTCTTTCGCTGCTCCTCTTCTTTTTAATCTTTTCCTCCTTTTCTCTGAGCTCCTGTTCTCTCTGTTTTCTGTCTTTCTCTGTTTGTTCTTTCTGTTTTTCCATCTGCAGTTTAATGTCTTCCATTTCCTGTTGATATTTTCTCTCCATTTCCTCCCTCTCTCTCCTCATCTCCTCTTCCTTCTCCTTCATGATTCTCTCCATCTCTTTTCGCTGCTCCTCTTCCATCTTAATCTTTTCCTCCTTTTCTCTGAGCTCCTGTTCTCTCTGTTTTCTGTCTTTCTTTGTTTGTTCCTTTTGTTTTTCCATCTGCAGTTTAATGTCTTCCATTTCCTGTTGATATTTTCTCTTCATTTCTTCCTCTTGTTGTTTCCTGATTCTGTCTTCTTCTCGTCGCTGCTCTTGATCCTTCAGTCTTTGTTTGTCATATTCTTCATGGAGTTTTTTAATATATTGTCGTCTCTCTTCATCTTCCTGTTTTCGTTGTTGCCACCACTCTTCCCTTTCTTTTCCCCACTTCTCTCTCTGCTCTTCCATCTTTCTCCTGCTCTGCTCTAGTTTTGTTCAATTGCTTCTTTGACTCTGATTCAGATTTGATTTTTTCCTCCAGCTCTTTTCGTTTTGTTCCCATTCCTGACGCTGTCGTTCCTCTCGTGCCTTACTCTGTTTTCCTTTTCCTCATTTTCCTCTTTTCTTTTTGCCACCACTTTTCCCTTTCTTTTTCCCACTTCTCTTTCTGCTCTTTCATCTTTCTCCTGCTCTCCTGTAGTTTTTGTTCAGTTGCTTCTTTTGACTCTGATTCAGATTTGATTTTTTCCTCCAGCTCTTTTTGTCTTTGGTCCAATTCCTGACGCTGGAGTTCCTCCTGTTCTCTTCTCTTTCTCTCTTCTTCTTCCCTCTTTTCCTGTTCTTTCTTTCGCTGCTCCTCTTCCATCTTAATCTTTTCCTCCTTTTCTCTAAGTTCCTGTTCCCTCTCTTTTATTTCTGCCTCCATTTGCTCTTTTTGTTTTTCCATTTCCTGTTTTATTTCTTCCATTTCCTGTTGATATTTTCTCTCTGTTTCCTCCCTCTCTCTCCTCATCTTTTCCTCCTTCTCCTTCATGATTCTCTCCATCTCTTTTCGCTGCTCCTCTTCCATCTGAATCTTTTCCTCCTTTTCTCTGAGCTCCTGTTCTCTCTGTTTTCTGTCTTTCTCTGTTTGTTCCTTTTGTTTTTCCATCTGCAGTTTAATGTCTTCCATTTCCTGTTGATATTTCCTCTTCATTTCTTCCTCTTGTTGTTTCCTGATTCTGTCTTCTTCTCGTCGCTGCTCTTGATCCTTCAGTCTTTGTTTGTCATATTCTTCATGGAGGTTTTTAATGTATTGTTGTTTCTCTTCATCTTCCTGTTTTCTTTTTGCCACCACTCTTCCCTGTCTTTTTTCCACTTCTCTTTCTGCTCTTCCATCTTTCTCCTGCTCTCCTGTAGTTTTTGTTCAGTTGCTTCTTTTGACTCTGATTCAGATTTGATTTTTCCTCCAGCTCTTTTTGTTTTTGTTCCCATTCCTGACACTGACGTTCCTCCTGTTCTCTTCTCTTTCTCTCTTCTTCTTCCCTCTTTTCCTGTTCTTTCTTTCGCTGCTTCTCTTCCATCTTAAACTTTTCCTCCTGTTCTCTAAGTTCCTGTTCCCTCTCTTTTATTTCTGTCTCTGTTTGTTCTTTTTGTTTATCCATTTTCTGTTTTATTTCTTCCATTACCTGTTGATATTTTCTCTTCATTTCCTCCCTCTCTCTCCTCATCTCCTCTTCCTTCTCCTTCATGATTCTCTTCATCTCTTTCTTGATGGTCACCTCAGCGTGTTGAAACATGTCGTTGGTGAAGCAGCCTCCGCCGTTCTCTTGCACCATGGCATCAATCTTTTTTAGCAGCTCTTTCACCTGAGAGACGTTTGTTTTGTCTTTGTTGTTAAACACATGGAAGCGGTTTCCGCAGTCGGAGACGACCTTTTTCAGAGACTTGTGACTATGTCTAATGTATTCTTCAATAGAACTCTCACCCTCTATCTTATCTCCATGTGTAAAAAGAATCATTGTGTATTTTTGTGACTCTTTTCCAAATGATTTTCTAATGAGATCGATGGTTTATTCTCTTCTTTTGTAAATCGTCCGATCTCGAGCACCAGCAGAAACACGTGAGGCCCTGGAGCCAAGAGACTGATACATTTAGTCATTTCATCAATGACCTCATCATTGGACATTCTGGTGTCAAACAAACCCGGAGTGTCCACCACAGTGATGTGTCGCCCATGGACTTCAGTCTCAGCTTTTTCACAGCTCTGGGTGACAGAGTGTGGAGCTGCCATAGCACGAAACTGTGTTCTTCCCAGGATTGTGTTTCCTGAGGAGCTTTTTCCACAGCCAGTTCTTCCCATAAGTGTAATCCTCAGACAGTCAGCAGAGGCTTCAGAATCTGCAAAATATGGATATCATTTAAAGGATAAAGGTTTTGTTTAAAATAAACAGCTCAAAAAGTCTATGAAAACTCTATGAAAATACATGACACCACAAAAAGTGACAAAGCATTTTGGAAAAGAAAAATATAAAAAGGGCAAAGAATTCAAGACAAAGAAATACTGCATTATTTTCACAGAACACGATAAAGGCGTCTGAGAAAGAAGCTCTCTATGCAAAACCGTGATCAAGGGTGAATGAAAGCCCGGCGGATGCGTATAGAGTGAGACTATTAACACAATTTGAACAATACAATTATTAACACGTTATTAAGTTGACCTTTTTATCTTATGGCTGTATTGTCATTAGCGCTGGGACAAACGAATGGATCGCAATAATTTGTGCTGCAATACCAAGTATCAATATTTATTAAGTATCACAATACTTTTAATACTTGTGTTTGGACAAAACATTTTTTCCTGCTCCTCCTTTGTTTCCAGTAACAGTTACACAGCACTTTGTTAATCACTTCTCTATCTTAACACTTCAATAAATGTCAAATGGCATTTGTTTTCTAAACTTTGGACACATGACTGTTTTCTTTTTACACATTTTAAGGTAAACATATGGGTCATTCCGCCAGAACGGTGCCTTTTGTGTTCCAAGGAAATAACAGCCACAAAATGGCAAACAGAACCAGTTGTTGAAAGAAACTATTACATAACATTATTTAGATTTTTTTGTTGTTGTAATACTTAATAGTTTTGAAACAATTTCAACAATATTATTATTCTTTTTTAAAGATAATCCAAAAATCACATTTTTCATAAAAATGTGTTTTTTGGCCTGTCCCTGCCTGTGATTTTTCATCTTTAATAAGGTATTAAATGTGTGAATTGTAGCGAGAACTACAAAATAATAACTTAATTACATTGTCCACTAAGAGATCTCATTATTTTACTGTTTTTAAGTATTAAATGAAATCATATTTCTATGGAACATTTGCAGTTTTATGGTTTTCTTCATTCCTGTTACCAAACTACAAACTCTCCACATATTAATGGTACAGTCCAATGACATCATAATCAAGAAGTTGTTGCATTCAGAAGAGACTTTCCCACGATCTAAACCAATCAGTGACTCTCTCGCTCTTCAATATTTTACTCTATTAACTGTTTGTGGACATTTAGAGAGGGTAAAGCCAAGTATGTTTCTGTTCTAACTTATTCAATCAATATCTACAAGAAATGTTGTTTCAGTGGGTACAGCATGTGCTTCTGTGCTAGTTAGCATTAGCTTGCAATGGCAAATTGGTCACATTTTGTCATTCCTGTTACCCTCATTCCTGTTACCGTTAAATAAACAGGAAACATCCATTCAAAAAATTAAAAAGAGCGACTGAGATTGCCCCCATACATTTTTGTACAGCTAAACATATGCCAATTTAAAAAATATGAAGAAAAATCTTCTTCTTTTTTTAACTGTTTTGGGGAAAAAGTCTATCGTCCCAACCTTAATTGTCATGTATTTACTTCACTGAAAACACTGACACACACAATAAGCTTAGATTACATTGGCAGTGGGATTTAGGAGTTCAGGCCCAGGGGACGTCAACATCAAACTGGTAAATAAGTCATCTTCGTATTTTATCTGATAATAACCTTTGTGAGGTGACTTCAAAGGCCATTTTGTCGCTGCATATCTCATCATTTAATCTAATGATTTTGAATATGAGGTCATGTTTATGTTTATGATTTTCATCAGAAAAAAAATAAGTATTGAGTGATAAAAATGTTATGAGAAGGAGTTATGTTGGTAATATGGGTTCTATCTTTAGTGTAACTTCATACAAATGCACTGATACAATAATCCATGTATTTTCTTCCACTTGTCCGTTGCCGGGTCGTGGGGCAGACATACGATTCTAACCGGGCCTGTTGGTCTCTCATAAGGGGCTTCTGAAACGCTTTTTGTCTGACCCTTTACCTAGGACCTGTTTGCCTTGGGAGACCCTACCAGGGGCACAAAGCCCCCGACAACAGAGCTCCAGGATCATTCAGGTCAAACCCCTCCACCACGTTAAGATGGCGGTTCGAAGAGGGGTGATACAATCATGACTTTTTTTGTGGGTAAATCTTGAAAGACAATTAATTCTGAGGATTACTCGGGCTCTGGTCAGTTCGCAGGTGGAATTTGTCACAAAAAATAATTATTATGAATTATTAATTAAAATTATATCTGTAGTTTGACTTCATAAAAATGCCCGATACAAAATGAACCCGTTTTTTATTATTGTTTGGGTCAGTAGGCCATGTTTAGATGGTTAAAAGATGTCTTTTGAGCAGCTAATAAAACACTCACCACTGACTGGCCTTTTGACCTGTAGATCTTGAGTTTCTTGT